>KZ819191.1:458798-1058798 GCA_003144125.1 Testicularia cyperi
CCCCCCCCCGCGGCGCTCCCTTGCTATGGTATGGTCGCCCTCGTCCCGCCATCATCCTTCCTACCTCCATCCTCACCATCCCGCCCGCCTTTACCGCCATTTTTGAGCTTTGTGGTAAGTCATGACTCTTCAAAACAACTCGCAACCAAGACAAAAGACAAAGCACTTCGGGGTGAGCGAGCAACAGACGTCACACCGATAAGCGTCGTGGCGTCAACTCGCGCGCGCGCACGCCTGTCACCAGCGCTGGGGAACAGATCGTTGATGGCGATTTGGTGTCGATGTCGACATTAAACGTCGTCGGAATTAGGCGTAGCGACCGAGCAAAACGAGCAGAGCCCGCAGGGAGTGGACAAGGTTGCAACCCACCCCCGCGCTTGAGCTTCGGCAGCGTCGCGCCAATCTTAGTAGTAAAAACGAGATGTGGCTTTTCCTTTCGCATTCGCGTCTTGCCGCTCTTCGCTCGCTTCAGGTCACCGGTCGCCTTCTCTCGCTGTCTGGCTCGGACCAGTATCACGAGATTAAGCTCACGGTCATCAGATTTCAAAACCACTGCATCCATAGCTGTAGAATTGATGTCGAGCGACGTACGACATGGCGCCTGCACGCGCGCCACTTCATCAACGACACTCTCGTTCTTGGCCCTTCCCAACCCCGGCGTCTCGAGCCCTCAATTTCTGAAACCGTAATGTTGTTCTGCCCAACATTCGACAGACGAGCCGGATAAATGCCGTCGCCGTCGTAGTTGGCGCCGAGTCGCAGATAGCGAGGAAGTCTAGCCGCGCTTCTCATCACACTCAATCATTGCTTGTGATCATGCCTGCGTTTGGGCCGCATCTCTTGCACATCTTGTCTCTGAGCTAGCCACCCCCGATATCTGTTGTGCCGGTGTCTTTTGTCGTCTTGCGTCTCGAGCGTTGTCGTCTAGGGTCTTTCGCGCTTCAGCATGCTCACAGTTATCCTTTCTTTTCTCTTCGTCTGCTCGCCTTCTCGCCTTTTGTGCCCTTGTCTCTTATCGCTTGGCCTCGGATCTCCTCCTCTATCATCAATCGCGCGCCATATTTGGTCTTGACTATCACCTCTCTGTCCTCGCCTTTGCGATGCCTTGACGCACACTGCGTATTTCTGGTGTCACCCGGCAACACAGCCTAGTCCGCTTGAGTTATACTCGCGAAACAGCCAGCTCTCCTCCTCCACCGCCGCCACCTTCACCACCCGCCTTCTGCCATCATCAGGCCTTTGCCCTTGAGCTTACCAATTACTTGGACAGCTATCTTCGACGTTTCTCTGAGCATTTCGAGTAGTCATTCTCAATTCGATCAGATTGCTCTGGTCGCTGTCTCGCCGACGTACTTGTCCTCGTAACGCTCGGGCTAGCATCCTGGTCCTTTCCGCCCCTCCTCGAGCCATCTTCCCCCTCGAACTTCCAGCAAACAGAGATTCATCGCGCGCCTCCGGTCGCTGCACTTGATCTCTCTTCTGCCTTAGCCTGTTCAGAGCCTCTCTCGTCACTGCTTCGAGGCCATTCTCATTGCTTCGGTCATCCTCTCCGCTCTGCCCAACGCGGTCGGTATCTATTCTCACGTTCACCTCCCCATTTCACCATCGCTCGACTTCCGATTCGCCTCTGTTTCGCCTTGCGCACTTTCTCACTGCACCGATTCCACCATGCAGTCCCCTACCGTCATTAGATCCGACGTGCAGGCAGTCTCGGTCTCAGCCGTTGCCCCTGTCCCTGTTCGCCCTGCCGGTAGCGGCGGAGGCAACAAAAAGGGTACCAGCGCTGAGCGCCGAGCCACGCACAACGCTATCGAGAGAGCCCGCCGCGAGTCTCTCAACGGCCGCTTTCTCCAGCTCGCCGCCTCGCTGCCTGCCATCTCCGACGTGCGACGCCCCAGCAAGTCGCTCATCGTGAACAAGTCGCTTGACTTTGTGGCCGACGCCATGAATCGCGAGACCATGTACCGACTCAAGATCGACAACATGCGCCAGGAAAACATGCAGCTGCGTGAGCAGCTCAACAAGTTTCTGTCGCAGGCCGGCCTGGAGTTGCTGCCTCCGGCTCCCATTGACGAGCTTCCTGCCCCGATGGCTGATGCGGGCAAGCATAAGCGCATGGCGCACCTGAGCATGTCGGGTCCGCTTCCCGACATGTACGACTTTGACGACGAGGACGGCGTCTTTGCTGCCGGCAGCGAAGGCGAGATGGGCAAGACCAGCCCGGGGTCGTCCGCCTCGGCTCCTTCGAGCGTTCGCGGCTCGCTCTCGCACTCGATGCCGGTTGGCGTTGCGGCCTTCACTCCCATGGACCACAATGCTCACTTTGCCGCCGCTGCTGCTGCCGCTGCCGCTGCTGCTGCGCAGTCTTCGGGTATGATGGGGGTGCCTGCCAATATTATGCGGGCCGGTGCCTCGCCCAGCGCCTCGGTGCACTCGGAAGAGGCGATGCTAGCAGATCCTGCTAAGGGTCTCGGCGATGCGAGCACCTGGATGCCCGCCCAGTACGGTGCAAAGGTATTTGCACCGTCTTCCACGGTCGTCAGTGGTAATCAGGCCCAGGCCCCGACGGCCTCACTTCCAGCTACGTACGCCAACCTTACCTACTCCTCAGTCGGGCACACCGGGATGGTGGCCCCAGGATCCGTTGCCCAGCCGTCGATGGCTGGGTTTGAACACTTTATGACGTCTGCCCCGCTGAGCCTGCAGGACGCTGCAGCCGCGCAGACTGCGCCGGGCCATGCGCAGACTCTGGTGGCGAGCAGCTATGCGGCGCTGCGTAACGTGTCGCACCAGCATCAGCCGGCCCAGCCGCATCAGCTGCACCAGCAGACGCAGCAGCTGAACCAGTTCAGCTTCGACCCTTCGCAGGCATCGCACTCTTTTTTTGACCCGGCGCATCTGCAGTCCGCTAGCTTCATGGCTGTAGTCTAAGCGCCGTCGCTTTCATCCGCCTCTCTTTTTCTTCGCCATGCCAGGCGTGTTCTGCATAGGCAGAATCGAGACGGCCCTCGTGCGAAGGGCCCTAGCCTTCACTCGCTCGGAAAGACCGACTGCCAGTCGTGTCAAGCTCCGCCCAACCACTGTGTATAGTCATGGTTGCGTGATCGAACCCTCATCTTGATTATTATTCGCTATCGCAGCATGGTTGCCTGGATTACCCAGCATGGCTAGCTAGCTGGTATCAGGCGTGCCCACCACCTTCTTTCACCTCCCTCGCTTGTTTATAAAATCCACCCTGGCGTCTGGTGTCGTTCAGAACGCGTCCGGAGCGTCATTCGTAGCGAAATCAGTCGTCCGAGTCTGCCTCGCAGAGGTGACTCGGTGATTGTTGCACGTTTCGAGTCTCCAGAACAGTTTCTATGCGACGCTGAACATCAGTTGCTTGCGCTGCTCTCCATTGTCGCTCACACTCACTCTCTCCCCGATGCATCGTCTTCGCTTGGATCGCTACTTCGTTCTCCGCTCCATCCCCTTTTCGCTGCTGCTGCTGCTGCTGCTGCTTCTTTTCTTTTCTCCTCTCCTGCCATGTATCTTTTCGTCGCGTCTTGGAATGCTGGTCTCGACACGGCCTCTCCGCATTCTTTCCTGTCCTATCTTTCTCTAACACGCTGCCGGCAGTCCTTTTCCCCATTCTACTGTTTCCTCCAGTTCTTGCCGTTTCGGTCCTCGCACTGTCGACGTCGCATATCTCCTGTGTTTTTCTGTACTAGCAAAACGTAATCGTAGAAGTGTCTTTATCGCAGAAGAAAGGGGCGAGAAGTGACTTTGTTGGGCAGCCTGGAACGGCACTTGTTAGTGTATAGATGAGCCCCACTTGTCGGCTAGGTGTTTCTACGATACAGACTCGACTCTACAGCTGTACGTGCATACCGTGATAAGCAAAATACAGTAGGCAGTCGGAATCTGATAAGAAAGAAGCAAAGTGCCGAGTAGTGACAAGCGGGCGCACAGCCGTAGCGTGCTTGCTTGGTTGCAGCCCTGCGCTGCCGATAAAAGGCGCACCCGAACAAGGTGACACATGACAATTTTAATTAATATACATAATAGACTAGCTAGTATATGATATACTACTACTACGATATTAGTATTTACTATAGCCAACGGTCGCTCCGATCAGGTCGGGCCGGGCATTTTGAGCTGTAGAGCTACAGTAGCTCTCCGAGACCTGCGCAGTGGGGGGAATCGCTGTACAACCTTCCGAGTCGGCAAGAGAGTTAGTGGCGCAGACTACTGGAGCCCAGTGCTAAGTACCGGACCGCCGACGAGCGACACGGACGACCTGTTAAACTCAGACCTGCCTCCTGCACTTTCATGATTGGCTGGTTTGAGTTCTAACTACTACTGTATACATATATTTTTTGCCCGAGAAAAGAGCTCCCCTGGAGTGGGGGGAGCATCAAAAGAGAGAGAGAAAGGGGAAAACGAAAAGGAAAAAAAGAGAGGAAAAAGAAAAAGAAAAAAAGAACCACCACTCAATCAGGTTTGACCGTGTGTTTGATCCGTCGGTAGAGCAACGGCCAATTCATCTGCGGAGTCACTGCTCAGCAGCAGGCAGCCAGCCGCGAGACGAGTGTTGTCACAAGCACAGTACAGAACAGAGGCAATCTCACTCACGACTTGGCAGAAATCAGACTCAGAGCTGTCTATCTGCCGGCCTTGACTCGACTCGTCTGCACCTGCCCAGCCCTGGTCTACAGCAGTAGCCCGTGCGGGTCTTCTGTGCTACAGTACTGTATACTGTACTGTACTGCATCTGTCTCCACCCGCTCCACTGCATCGCACCATCCGATCAGGCGCCTGCCGGCCTCAGAAGTACTGTACAGTACCACTAGTGTAGCTGTATTCTTCCTATCGCCGCGTAGACAGAAACCAATCTACCGTGCAGTAGTCTACAGTAGTGGGTGTATCTACAGCCTGCTCTACCTACCCTGACTCAATCGCCAATCGGATCACCTCCACCACCATCATCTGCATACGCCGCAACCACCGTCCTGAATTTACTGGTCCTTGACCCCTCTCCAGTGCCCTCAGTGGCTTTCCACATCACGCTTTCGTCGGTCAGCATCTGGCACTCGACCTGCAAATCCACAGAGGCTTGGCCTGACCTGGTGTCATTCTAGCTACCTTATCGACAGTACAACTCGACTACATTCTTCTGCACCGCTACTACCATGGGTCTGCTCGTGGCACAGCGATCGTCCCGCACCCTTTCCAGGGCGTTGGCCCAGTCCCAGCGCTGGGTCACCTCTGCCGCCGCCTCTACCACGCGACGAGCCGCTACCGCTGCTCCTTCTGCCAGCTCGACTGCAGCTGCACAGTCTGACAACGCGCGCCTCCCTGCCTCGAGCCGGCTCTACTCCAGCTCTGCAGCGGCCCGAGAGAATGCCTACGACAGAGTAAGTCCTTCATCCCTACATGGCTCATCGCCATCCATCTCGCAGAATTATCCGCACGTTTTGCCTCGGGCGATGCACTGACCACCTTATCTGGAATCGTATTTCCACGCCCTTCCCATCTCACAGGAGACCATCACCCGTCTCTTGTACTCTCTCGCCTCCCGAAAGGAAGTCGAGCGCTACCTCCGCATCTTCTCGGCGGCCGACAAGTTCGCCGTGATCAAGGTGGGCGGTGCCATTCTCACCCACCAGCTCGAGGAGCTTGCCCTCAGCCTCTCTTTCCTTCACCGCATCGGACTCTATCCCATCGTCCTCCATGGCGCTGGTCCGCAGCTCAATGAGCTCCTCGAGAAGGAGGGTGTCGAGCCTGACTACATTGACGGCATTCGAATCACCGACGCCAAGACGCTCAAGGTGGCCCGACAGACCTTCCTCGAGGAGAACATGAAACTCGTCGAAAAGCTCGAGTCTCTTGGCAGCCGCGCTCGCCCCATCCCCATTGGCACCTTTACCGCCGACTACCTCGACAAGGACAAGTACGGCCTCGTCGGCAAGATCAACAAAGTTGACAAGGAGCCCATCGAGAGCGCCATCCGCGCCGGCTGCCTCCCCATCCTCACCTCGCTCGCTGTCACCAACGACGGCCAGATCCTTAACGTCAATGCCGACGTCGCCGCCTCGGAACTCTCCAAGACCCTCGAGCCTCTCAAGATCGTCTATCTCAATGAGAAGGGTGGCCTCTTCCACGGCAAGACCAAGGAACTCATGGAGGTTATCAACCTTGACGAGGAGTACGATGACCTCATGAAGCAGGAGTGGGTCAAGTACGGCACCAAGCTCAAGCTTCGCGAGATGAAGGAGCTCCTTGATCACCTGCCCCGCTCCTCGTCTGTCGCCATCATCTCGGTCGACCAGCTCCAGAAGGAGCTCTTTACCGACAGCGGTGCCGGTACCCTCATCCGACGAGGGTACAAGCTTTACCGCAAGAACAGCATCGAAGAGGTCGGTGCCGAGCAGCTGCGTCAGGTACTCAAGGAGAACGACGAGGAGATCAAGGACGGCCGCAAGTCGGTCGCTGAGTTCTTCTCCGAGATCTCACAGCACCCCTACACTGTTTACGGCGACGAGCCCTTTGACTGCGTCGCCTTCGTGTCGCAGCCTGAGGGTGAGGTCCCCATCCTCAGCAAGCTCGTCACCTCCCGCAACGGCGTCCTCAACGGCGTCAACGACAACATCTGGAAGCAGATCCGCAAGGACCACAAGCGACTCGTCTGGACTTCGCGCGCCGACGACGATCAGCGGGCCTGGCACTACGAGCGTGCCGACGGAAGCTTCACCCGCAACGGCCGTTCACTCTTCTATTACGGCATCCACGATGTTGCCGAGGTTGAGACCATCGTGCGCAGCCTCGAGGAGAAGAGCCGCATTGAGCGTGCCTACCTGCCCCTCAAGCCCGCCAAGCCCGGACAGGCCCCTGGCGGCACCCGCGCCTACTCGACCATGGCCCGACCTGGCCTCACGTCGTCGCGCCTCATGTCTGGCGGTGCCGCCGGTCGACGTGGCTACGCTACCGCCGTCGAGCGCAGCGGACCCATCCCCGCTTCGACCGCTGACAAGAAGCGTGTGGCTCTGATCGGTGCCCGAGGCTACACGGGACAGTCCCTGATCGCGCTGCTCAACAACCATCCGCACATTGAGCTTTCGCACGTCTCGTCCCGCGAGCTGGCTGGCATGCCGCTCAAGGAGTACACCAAGGCCTCGGTTAAGTACACCAACCTCGGCGTTGAGGACCTCAAGAAGCTCGAGCGTGGCGAGGGCCCCGGTGCTCCCCCGGATGCTTACGTCATGGCACTGCCCAACGGCGTCTGCAAGCCTTTCGTCGAGGCCGTCCAAGAGGGCGGAAAGAATAAGCCCAATGGCCACGGAACCATTGTGGATCTCTCCGCAGACTACCGATTCGATGAGAACTGGACTTACGGTCTTCCTGGTCAGTAGACAGACTCGGCTATCTGATGTGTATTTCCTCGCCCCTCCCAGCTTCATGACGGTAGCACTTGAACCGCTCCTTGCCCCCCCCCCCCCCCCCCCCCCCAAGAGCCCCCTCTTGGCCCCGGGGGTCTGGGTCTGATCGGCGAGTCACCAGGGCTCTCGTAGCTCTCATGAAACAACGGGCTTGATGAGGGCCGGACGCAACATCGTGGTCGACAGGAACGCAACAGGCGCATTCCACGTCGGCAGACACCTGCTGCTGACGCGACTCTCTGCTTCACTCGTTGCACCAATACATCGGCTTCTCAGCAAACTCACAGAACCCTGCAAAGAAGAATGGAATGCCAACAAATCAAACCGTGATTTGCCTTGCCGGTTTCGTCTCTCTTATCGGGTCTGTGTCCTGTTTTCTGAGTAGTCGGTACAGTCGTGATTCGAGCAGATCAGCTTTAATCAGCTTGTATGCTTGGCTCGCGTTGGACGTGGTAGCTGTCTAGGGACGGCTCGAGTCATACTCCTTCAGCCGCTGTCTTTGCCGTTGAAGCAGCCTCATCCTCCTGACAGCACTTGTTTTTTTTTCTTCATTCTTTGAGGACAAGACACTAACACCGTCACTTACCTTTGCCTTCTGCCTTCCCCTTGGCCGTCTACAGAGATCTACGGCCGAAAGTCGGTGCAGGGTGCCAAGCTGATCTCGAACCCGGGATGCTATGCTACCAACAACCAGTCGCTGATTGCGCCGCTTCTGTCGGTGATGGACGCTTCGGCGGGTGCGACAGTGTTTGGAGTGTCTGGATATTCTGGAGCGGGTACCAAGGCGTCCGAGACGCCTTCTGGTGAGCGCAAGACGGTTCCCAAGATCACGCCCGAGGATCTTGCCGGTGGAATCCGCCCCTACGCGCTCACGGACCACATCCACGAGCGTGAGGCCTCCTACCAGCTGTCCAAGCTCCTTGGTGCAGGTGCCGAGCCAGTCAAAGTGGCCTTCATCCCCCACGTTGCACCCTGGTTCCAGGGAATCATCTCCACTGTATCCATCCCGCTCAAGGAAAAGATGACGAGCAAGCAGATCAAGGCTCTCTACCAGGAATTTTTCCAGAACGAGAAACTGGTCCAGATCCAGGACAAGGTGCCCGAAGTCAAGGACATCCAGCTCCAGCACGGCCTCAAGATCGGAGGCTTTCAGGTCCACTCTGACGGCAAGCGTGTGGTGGTCGTCGGCGTCATCGACAACCTTCTCAAGGGCGCAGCGACTCAGTGTCTCCAGGTACGTACTTTTGGCCCGGCTCTACAAGTGCCTCGATCCAATGCTTTTTCAATATACCTCCATCTTTTCGCCCTCTAACACGTACCGCTTTGTCCATCCTGCAATCACAACAGAACCTCAACATCGCTCTCGGCTACGACGAGACCGCCGGCATCCCCGAGCTCAAGTGAAGCGCGATGACACCAACACTTTAGTAATGGCACCGAGTGCTGCTTTCGAGTCTGACTAGCCAGACTCATGTACCGTTTTTATCCAATTACGTCAACAACATCAATTCGTGTTACCGAGTCGCGGAACCAATTGCTACGTTTGACTACCCAAGACCAGGTTGTGCAAAGCAATAGATACAAGTGCCTCTAAGATTGTGCAGTGAGGCGGTTCAAGGTCCAAAGGGACGACGGTGACGCTCTGAAAGTGGAGTGGGTGAGTGCTTGAGGGCAGGTTGATGCATGAAGTTACACCCGACGAGACGCGCAAACCGCACTCGGGAAGTTTCTGGCAAATAATATCATTTCTCGGGGCAAGGAACACGGAGCAGGCGAACTAGAATAACATGGACAAGGAAAACGGTCGATCGGCTAAGGTGGAGCGGCAAACAGAGGATTAGAAGGGGTGGAGATGTAGAATGGCCGGCCATGACGGGCCCGAAGGGCAAAAGGTCCGTGGTGTGGAAGGAGCAGGAATCGAGAAGTGTCAGGAACACGGCAAAGCAACAAATCCGACCAGCAGTAAGTGCAAGGTTGCACGAAGAAGACGGAAAGGGAAGAAAGAGGAGGGGCACGAGATAAACAAAGTCCGTGAAACAAGAACAGGCCACCCGCAAGGGCGGTAGCCATGACCACAAAACGACGAGGTCGAACGGGAGGAACAACGAGAATCCCTCCCAAACAAGGTCCATGAGCCAGCGACAGCCGAGTGGGTGTTGGCGACGAAGAGTGTGGGGTACTCATTCACAGATCTCTGAGCTGACTCGCTTGAAAGCAGCAAGCAGAGACTCGGGATGACACCAAGCACAACTCAGGCCGTCCTCACCGGTCCTCAGCCGGGGCTCGCATGGCGTCTAGCCAATGAACAGCTCGAGAGCGGCGAAAACGAAGGTGGTATCATCGGAAGCAGACAACCTGCTAGAGGTCGTAAGGGTATCACGCGAGCGAAGGCGGAGAGCATAGAGCATATAGGCCGGACCCTGGCTGGTAGAGGGTCCTGGCCGGCAAGCAAATCGGCATATAGGGCGATTCTTCTGTGATGGGGATTGTTCATCCTGCTTTTCCGGTGACATCGCAGGCTGCGATGCGTGTTTCACCGGACGGTGCAAGAATCAATCGTTATGCTTGAGCTGCTGTTGGGAATGCTGCTGCTGCTCACCCTGGACAGGCGTGATCGAGATACCTCCCTGTGGTGCGGCAGTCAGGACCATAGGATGGGGGTGGGCAAGGGGCATGCCCATGTGCGACATTGGGTGCATACCATGGACCGGATAGGCCTCGTCAGGACGGACGGGGCCACCTGCCGTCGAAGTGTGCACGCGCGCGTGCTGGTTGAGATTGTCATGACGGCTAAAGCGTTTGTTGCACGAAGGGTAGGGACACAGGAACGGTTTGTCGTCCGTGTGGATGGATCTGACGTGGCGCTTGAGGTGCTCGCTGCGTTTGAAGCACTTGCCGCATCCGGGCACCTTGCATGTATACACCTTTCCGCTCTTGCCGAGATTGTTCATCTCCTCGGGTTTGTTAGGCACGCGACGTCCTCGCGATCGTTTGGTAATGAGACCGGCGTACGGGTTAGCCAAGTGAGCAAAGTGGTTGAAGAGACTCATGCCCTTGGGAAGCATGTTGGTGCCGGGAGCCTGAACAGGAATGTGCTGGATGTGGATCTGGTTGGAGGTGGGCGAGTTGAGCACGGAGGGCATGGTGCCGTTGAACGAGTGGCCAGGGTAAGGCGAAGAGCTTCGAACGCTGCTCGGGGACGAAGGGCAGGGAGAGCCGTACATGGCCATAGCATGACCAGCTGGCACACTCTGCGAAAAGACCATGGGCTGTCCAGCGTAGTACATCTCCGGATGGGAGGCTTCGCCTGGGGCCATCATGGAGGCGCCAAAGACTGGAGCATGCAGTGGCATGCCACTGATGGGGACAGGATTGGCACCGAAGAGACCCAAACTCGACTCACTTCCGTAGAAGCGACCGTGGACGGGAACACTTCCGGCAGCTCCAGTGCCAGAAGCAGCGTGGCCATGAGAACTGTTGACGGACGATTGAGGAGTCTGAGGAGAGAAGACGTCGGACGAGGCACTCGAAGAAACAGAGTCGAAGGAAACAGAGGAGGGAAGGCTAGGTCGACTCGAGTCAGACACTAAGCCAGTCCCCAGTTGTTCAGTCTCAGCCGTATGGGTGGGGTCCTCGATGAATTCGTTGAAGTTGAGATCGCTGGTAATCTGATGCTCGTCCGGCAGGTCAAGGCCGGTGCTCGAGGCCGAGGGCGAGTGGAAGCCGATGCGGTCGAAGGCGGCCTGGATCGTCATGTGGGATCGCGAGTGGATCAGATCGGGCATCTTGCTGGCCGCAGCAAAAGTCGCGGCAGTCCAAGTGCCGAAATTGTCCTCGTTCGCGGGCGAAGGTGCTGCGCTGTTGTCGGCATCGCTCTCAAAGCCGTTGTAGTCGTACTCCGACGCGGTGGTGGAGGCAGCCGAGCTAGCGACCGACGGAGTGAGCGAGAGTCGTTGAATGGCACGCGGGCGCTTGGGCAAGTCGTCAATGATGCCAGTGTTGTCGAGCTGAGCGTCATTGTCGAGCTGGAAGCCGGGCTTGAGCGTGGTGACAGTGTCGGCGCGCTTGCGCTGTACCTCGATCATAAAGGATGGTGTTTCGAGTGCATCGCCAAAGGTGAGGGGAAGACCGTTGGTAATGTCGATGGAAGGCGAAAAGCCCATTGGGCTGGAGTTGGAGAGGGAGAGATCAAAGAGCTGGCCGGGGGCGTTGTTGCTGAAAAACTGGTCCTCCATGTTGTCCGTGCGAGATGGCAAGGTCGAGATGGTGTTTGTCTAGGAGTCGAAGGAAGAAGAGATCGCAAAAGAGAGGGCGTGAGGGATGTTTGCAGGTTGCAGGGAGGAAATTCGTCGTATAAGGTTCGTGTGGAATTACAGCGGTCGTTCGGTCTGATGAGTCGTTACTGAATCGTGAAGGCTTCTCTTGCGCAGTGCAGAAGACGGCCTGTGGTCGTTACAAGTTCGTTAGAGGTCGTGGAAGAGGTGGACGGGGGTCACAACAGTATGCATCCGCTTGTATGACTGCAGATGATACACGTTGTAGATGACAAGCGTCAAAGAGTCAAATTTGCGCAGTGCTGGACGTTGCAGAGCGTGGCGTGACGGTAGCTTGACGGGTAGTGATAGCGCTCCTCTCTGGTCAATTGGCAAGAGAAGGACTGCTAGTCGAGATTCAATTTAGCGTGAGGTAGAGATTAAGGCTTCGGACAGTATGCAGAAGCGTCAGGAGCTTGGGTCGTAAAAGAGGTCGTTAACTGTAGGCAGATGATAGACAAAGTGTTGTGTAAAGTAGAAGGATAACAACGAAAAATTGACCGTTAGTACGCAAGTAAACGTGCAGGCGGGCGAGGCGATTAAATTCCTCTCTTTGAGATGAGGCGACGGGAGGATGAAAGACAACAAGCGTGCTCCCGTTGCCTGCATCTGAATGTGAATGAGGAGCAAAGGAGGGTCTAGCTAGAGCCAAGTGATTCGGGACTGAATGCCGGAATCCATACGCAGCATGGCCCGAGAGGAATCGCGGGACAATGGCCTTGACAGGACAGCGCGGGACTGTGCAGCCTGCTGGCGGAAAGGCCTGCAGCCTCGAGTGTGAGCGATTGGATGTACATCCGCCACTTCATCCAAGACGCCGGCAACCGTGACAATAGCAGAAATGCATGCGAGGGACAGACAGAATCCGACTGCGTGTGGCACTAGCAGGATTGACCCGCCTCTCAAACATTATTGTTTCTTTTGTCACGGAAAGCTGCTGAAGGAGGCCAGTGCGACTCGCACCTGCTCGACAGCAGAGCTGGGGCCTATTGAAGCTCGATGCAACGAGGACCGGGCGTACAAAGTCCAACCAGTGCCTCCGAGACGTTCTGTTGATTGCGTATGAAACACTTACAGTATTCGTTAGCCTGTAAAGGCACGTCGCAGAGAGTCGGACCGACACGATGTATTGGACGAGGATGCTTCAAGAGGGTGGAGATGATGGTGGTACAGAGGTGGAAGAGTGGGTATACTAGTTGTAGATGTCGGGTCGGTCTTCATCAGACGACGGCACGGGATTTGGGACGGATGAGTTCGCAACAAAGCGGCAGAGGACGAGCGAGACCGAGCTGAGCCGTTGAATTTGGGCAAGGATGTAGCTACAGTACACTGAGCAGTGGTGTGTAGTCCAGACAGCAAGGCCTGCGCACAGGAGAGGCCAGAACGAGAGCGAGAGTGAGAGGGAGGGGAGCGAGGCAAATGCAAGGGCACGCTGGGCGAGGTCGGGCTGACAGGCGGAAGCGCGGATCGAGAGACACAAGAGGCAGGTCGACAACCATCAAGGTCAGACCGGAGTTTGGCAGGTGTGCGCAAAGATTCGACTGGCTGCTGACGGACTGGGCGGGTCGGCACAGGCGAAAGAAGGAAGGGATACTGTACTGGCAAAGCGGACACGACAGTGACGGGCAAGCCGACCGATGCCATGGGAACAGATGGCGTTGATTGTCGCCGCTATTGCTGTCTCGGAGCAGAAGCAGGACATGAGGGCACTGCAATATAGTGCGTGTGAGTGAGTCTGTCCTTGCTGTCGGGGCGGGGCGCGACGAGACGAGACACCTGACTGGGCTTGACCGGGCTATGTACTGAACTGCACAACCAGCGCAAAGGTTGCGTTGACGCAGGCGCACCCGAAGGCGAGAAAAAAAAACTAATCTCTCGGACTAGGCGCAGAGATGGTCACAAATTAGTGCCATATTCAGTAAGCCTCGACAGGTTATTATTGACTGAGTTTACTCGAGAAAGGCGAAACCTCGCATCGGGCGCCGCTAGCTCGATAAAGTGAGAGAGCACGCTACCACGACTGGATTCGTTCCTATTTGCTCCCAGCATCACGTCAATCGTGACTGAGACAGGCACTCGGCGACACTACTAGCGGATGTATGCTGTATTGCAGGAGCAATGCAGTAATGCCTGATCCTGTAACCCAAGAGAAGCAGCAGCTGGTCCATGCCGCCGCCCTCCTCCCCACCCCTCCCGCGCTCCCCGGCGGGCGAACGGGCCGGAGCTCGTAGCTGACAGATCCGACATCCGTGTCAGCATCTCATCTGATCTCGAGAGTGGGTGTGTCTATAGCCTCATATCTATCACGTCGGGCGAAAGCAACCGGTGGAACTCATACTGCTAGCTTGTATGTAGTGTGCATCGGTGCTTTGAGAAAGAGACTATTGGAGCGCGATGCGGGACTGGGCTGAAACCATTGGCAATTGTACTGTAGAGGGCGAGCGCGAGGGAAAAGTCAAACTTTCCTCTTTGAGGGTGACACGTTCGAATGGACGGATAGAAGTGTAGGGTAAGTGCAAAAGCAAGGGCAAGGGCGCAAGCTACTCTAGATCGCAAATGAGGTGTCGGCTAAGAGCATCGATCGAGGGGCGCTATCATATGTGCAACTACGTATGTGGCAGGTCGTCCACCGGCCTCGCGGATGACTTCCAATTTGGGAAGGCGGAGAGGGACGAAGCGACGAGAGGGCCAAGCTGCACAGATCGAGACCCTTGACTCGCCTAAGATGGCACAGGGACGTGACAGCGAAAACTGCAAGCGAGCGACAGTGACCACTAGTGCCAGAGTGCCAGAGACCTATATGTTTAAGGAAGAGACCCTGGGCTTAGTGCGTGCTTTCGCATGAGGATCAAAACACGCGGTCTGGTGCGACTTGCCTCTCACCGCTCGAAACTATTAAAATCAATAGTACTGATACCAATAATAATATATTTATTCTTGTTATGGTGTCGGTCTATTGCTGCTGTAAAGCACAGCACTTGGCAGTAATTCAGTAGCGAGGCGGGCTTATGCACACGCTGCAGCCTTGCCTCGATGGAACCAGTTTTTCCTTCGGTTTACCGCTCAAAAGGCGTCTCGATCGATCGAGCCAAACCCAACCCCGGCAAGACCAGGCAACAACCTGCACCTCTGTACTCCCTGGTCAAACGACAACTCCCATCCCACCTGCAGGCCCATTGTTCACATTCATATTCTGCACGATCCACAACCCGGTCGCCAGCAGTTTCATCCTTTCTTTCTCTATCCCTGTCCTTGCTGCCGGTCTCGGCTCTCTAGTCCCGCCGTAGTGGTCATCGGTGCTGTGCGGCACAATCGGTAATGTACGCTAGTGGCTTTACGCGGCTCGCTCGCCTGCCAAGCGCGAACTCGGAGCCTCGCAACCCTTCGAGTGCAGTAGTCTAGCGCGCCAATCGCCGCGTCAGTTTGCGGTCGTCGGTCGTATCACGCTGTGGCCAACGCCTTGGCGAGCCTAGGATCAAGACAGCACGAACGGTCGTTCCTCTTTGCTTTGATTCCAGGTCACTTCCTCGTGTCATCAGTCTCATCCTCCTTGAGACATGTTCGACTATGTGGCCTTGTGCTCGGCCTCGCAGACCTTGCTGACCGTTCCATCAGCATGCGCGGCTGCTGCGGTACGCCGTCAGCAGTCGAGAGCACTGCCCTCCATGTGCTACGCTCTACGTGTCTCATGCGGGCCCGGATCCGGCCGCGTTGAGTCGGTGGCGGCACATTCCAGGCACCAAGGAGCCCGCTCCACCGCACTGATTCCGCCAAGATGGTGCAATGCTCGATGAATCTGTAGCGACTTCAGTAGCTCGTCAGTAGTGGATACCACATAGGTGTAGGCTCGAGCGGCCGATGTCTTAATATTGTTTCGGCTTGCGACGATCACGGCGTTGCTGCGCATGTGCACTGACGAGCGGAGCTCTTCAGCGAGTGTCGACTTTGGTCGCCTCCGTGTCGGATTTGCGGATTCAGGCAGGCGTGTTCTCGCACAGGCAGGCAGAGCTTGCACACCTTGGATGTCCGGGTCCGAGCAAAACAAACATGGTAGTTGTTGGAGTTGCAATACTGCCTGACTGGTGCATTTGTCGCGCACGCCCTCTCTTTTGGCATGCCATTGTCGTGTCTGTCTGGGGCGGGTGCTTTCTGTTCGTCGCCAGGCATCTGCTCGTCGACCGAGAATGCATGTCTCGTCTGACAGCAGCATGCATCCAAGCTGCGACATGTAAACTGTCGAGTTGTTGCTCCCATGCTGCTGTAATGTCAAGCGCCCGTGGTGCGACCGAACTGCACCCTGGGACGTTTACATTGCCAACACAAAGGCGGACGTATGCCATACGGCTCAGTGCGCCTACGGTGGAGCCGGTTACGCGTGCACAACGTCCGGGCGTGAGGGGACAGTGCAAATAATATAATGTGTCTCGCGTGATGGTCCACTGACAGGATGACAGATCTGACAGGCACAGCGACGCGATACCGTCTCAGCCAAGATCAGCAGACTGCATTGCCATCGCGACCGACCATTCGGCACTTTGACAATCCCGGTTCGTAATTCCTCGCCCCATTTCGCATCCGTATTTTTCCATCTTTTTTCTTCTCTCTTTATTTATTTATTTATTTATTTATTTATTTATTTATTTATTTATTTATTCATTCTTGGAATTATTAACATGCCTCACACGTACACTTTGCCCCCTTCCCCCACACTGTGTCCAACTGCAAAGAGTGTGCGACATCCGCACGGGATAGAGACTCGCCGGGCAAGCAGAACAGCTCTGCCTGCCTTATGGCAGACGTCGATAGGTCTTTTATATTAGGCTCATCAGTAATAGTCAGACTGAAGGCGGCGCCGGCCAAGCAGAAGCGGATTGTGCAGAGTGACAAACGAGTTCTGCTGCTGCCGGCCAAGGTCGCGTACTGTAACCTACAGAGTAAGCTGTCACGCCAAGAGTGCAGCGGCGCGCAGGCTGCAGGCAGATCTCGTGCGTGCATGCATTTACATACGACGGCAGAACCTTCGCCACGCCTCGACTAATCGCAGCCTGCTTCCTCCGTCAATCTGGCCGGGCAGATCTGCACTGTTTGCTGGGCTGTCCGGTCGACCAGACTTGAACGATGCAACCGTACATGGAAGAAGCAACAGCAGCCGTCTCAAGGCGATGGTACTAATTGCGGGTCAAGAACGGGACGACCACAAACAGACCCACCGTCTAGGCTCTCTGAGGTCGTAGTACTCAGGAGATTACGTTCGCTTCAGGCGAGAGGCCTGTGTGTCGAAAATCATTACTGAATATATCGGTACAGGCACCAGAATATTGTAATAACACGCACTACTAAATCTGAACGGAAATCCTGCTAGTGTGGAGCAAAGCGGATAAGTTTAAAACCGAGACAGGGGCATACGTGGGAACACTCGGGTCAGTCGCCTGGCCCCGTCCGACCACACCACGAGGGCGCAATTGAGTGGCTACAACAAGGCGATAGACTCAGCTATCGCCCAATCAAGCGGACAAACGATAGTTTAGAGGTCAGCGTTCAGGGAGTGCATGGCACTGACGTATACTGAGAGCATGGGTCGAATCCACATCGTATCGGAGAACGTATCTGTCCAGTCCAGCGATGTGCGAAGACGCAAGAGTCTCAGCAAACCAGCCTGCATGTCACTGCCATTCAGACGCAGGTACAAACTGCCGTGCCCGTGCAATGCAGTCTGGCCAGCCACAGATTTGTCTCAGGCGAGAGCAAAGAGCGGTCTCGAATTGTCGTCATATCTTGGGGGAAAATCTCAATCTTCCCGGCTGTAACAAGGCGGATAGAACGGGGTGCTCAGGGTCAAATGGACGTATTATTCAATTTAGTGGTCCTGTTAACATCCCAGAAGAACAAATGGCTTGGCAGCACTGATCCTGATCGTCTTGATTGTCTTCTCACGCAGTAATCTGTCTGGCGGCGTACAAAGGAATACGACAGATCCAAGTTACATGCAGCGGCTTCGACGGAACGAAGCTGCACAAGAAGGCTCTTCTCAGCCGACGGAACTCTGCAGCAGGTCTGACTAGGGCTGGACCTAGCTGCAGCTACTTTACTGTATCAGTATGCATGTCTTTATTTTCTTGTTCTTCGCATGCGCATGACACCGGACTTCCAGTCGAAAGGCCCATGCCGAAGGCACCCGCTCTGCAGCTTTTCAAGTACAAGCATGGAGCTCTGAAGGAGTTGCGCAGGTTGCACGCTGCAGAGGTACAACGGAAGGGTTATAGCAGTTGCCAGATTTGTCACACCTGCCAACGGCAGAACACCTAAGGCCATATTGACGCACGTTACACGTCTTTACCTGCCGAAGCCCATTATATCCACACTGGTGCCTAGTAGCTTGGAACAACGAGATTTGACCGGTGAGATTGATTGCAATACAGTAGCTGAAGCCGTGCCTCGATTGGCGCATGCGCTCGTCGCCTACATACATGCCATGTTAGAACTACTCATAGGATTCGGCCGGAAGGTAAAGACACGAGAAAAGACTTTCTTTTTGTTGTCCGAGCTGTAGCCGGAGCGTCATCGAACATCACGAGTTCTGTGCACGAAGCTGATTAATTTCGCGGACGATCTCAGCAGCGATCCGGGCCGAGTCGGCCTCAAAGTCGTAGCGTTTCGAATCGCGCGGACTGTCTCTAGAGACCACGAGCTTGAATCCATTGACGAGCTTGTTCGAAAGCTTGCAGGCGACCACGCTCGTGATGTGGAAGGACGCGGCCTTGCCAAACGTCTTCATGTCGGTAGGCATGATGTGCAACCAGTCACCATCGAGCGTGAGGCTGCGCTCATTGTGACGGCCGCCAAACATTGGCGATTTTCGATAGACCGTGTAGCTCTTGTAGGCTGCTGCGATGTCTAGCGCCTTGGTATATTTGGGCTGGTTGTCGGGCGCATTGGGGTCCGAGGCGGCCGAGTACCTTTTGAAGATGGAAGCGTTGGGATTGGTTGAAGACCCGCTGAGTACGCCAGCACCGCCCAAGGCACCCAGCGTCGAGCGGCGAACTAACGCCAGGTCGTGATTTCCCTGCAGCGACTCGACCGTACGATCAAGCGGGACCACTATGCTCTTGTCCGTCACCACTAGCGCCCACTCGTCCACGTTGGACAGATGTCTTTTGCGGCAGATCATCTCGAGCACATCAGCGAGGTACATGTCCGACGGCACCTGGAGCGTCGTCTTGTAGCGCACCTCAGGATTTGGCGTCACCAGTACACGCAGGAAGATGGACTGCGAGGAGGAGCCGAGTGCACTCTTCGACAGCGCACCGGACGCAAAAATTGGCGTGCCTTGAACACTGATGAGCGAGCCTGCATGTGGCTGAGTTCCTGCTCCGGGCACACCAAGTCGAGCAGCCAGCCCAGGATTCGCCAGAACCGCGCCTCCACCACCAACCCCAGTAGGCGTGACCGTGCTGCTGATGGCGGGGTTGTGTGTGGCTGATGGCGTCGCACTGCCGACAGCCGCGTCGGCTTTCTTGGAAACCGTGACGCGGGGCGTCCTCCGCACGAGGCTACCGTAGGCATCCCGATGCTGCTTGATTTGGTTGGGCGTCGCACGACAGATGGCAAACTCGTCACCGCCAAACTTGCCAAGCTGGAGGCTTTGGTCAATGGCAGGGAAGTCGTCATCGACTTCGCCGTCTTCGACAATCATCAAGGTCCAGCCTATCGTCGTCGTCTTGATCTCTCTCTCCTCGTCTGTCATTTGAGAAGCCAGGGGCTCCAATTCGGGCTGCCACTTCTCTTCGACGAAACAGTAGAGCCCGTAACCGATCACCTCTTCCATTGTCGCGTCCTTGCGGATGTTGAGCTTCATACTCTTGGTGTTTGGCTGTACAGCAATGGCGCCACTGGAAGGCGGCGATGCGGACGGAGCCTGTCTGGCATTGGACCAAGGAAAGAAAATGTCGACAGTCATACTGGGCGCAGTTCCGGAGCGACCCGCCACTCCGGCATAGAAAGCCGCAAATGGATTCTCAGGCCCCGAGTCCTGCTTCTGCAGCCGTGCGCTCAAGGCAGATTGGGTGGATCGACTTGCGTGCCGCTGTTCCACCTGTGCGCGGCTGGTCCGAAGCCCAGCAAAGTAGCCGGCTTGAGAGGTTGGCTGCGCGAGCTGAGCGCGGCCTCGCTTCTTGGCGCTCGTCCGCCTTGTTTGACGAAGCCTGAGGCGGGTTGTGTCAGCTTCGCTCGCCTCATCGCTGTCCTCCGCCACTCCGCTGATTACCATTTTTGGCGGCTGCACGTCATCTTTTGCGTCCGCCGGGGAAATACCCTGGCGCACGCGAGAGGGAGACGACCGAGCCGTGAGCGCTGGGTCGCTCTGGTCACTGGGCCTTCGCACGTCACGAGGAGAGTGGGAATCACCAAGAATGGCTGCATTGATGGACGTCAGTTCCAGACTGCCGATCTGTAACGATGCCGCAGAACCCAAGCTTGAAAGTGCAGTGTTGGATTCGGTTGAGCTCTCGGCATAGATGGAATCATGTTGAGCCGCGGATATTTCGGGAGATGCGGATGAGATGTCGGACGGCCCTCCCAGCACCACATTGTCTGTTGGAGTATCACCTGAATCGGTATGACCTGATGTGAGCGCGAAGGCAATACGCCTGGATGACGGAGGATTCTCATCGAGGACCTTTTCGCTTTCCGCGGACGGGTCTGAATACTGCGCCCGCGCAAGAGAGGATGCCAGCTCATCTTCGTTCGCAGAACGTGTGGTTTGCTGCTCGCCATCCGACACGACTGCAATCGCAGCACCAGTCGCAGCGGAAGACGCCTGGGGATTGTTCGCCTTCGGGGAGGAGGGCAGGCTCGGTCGAACCTGGGATTCACCGTGCGCAAAAGCCTCCTGCCTGGATTGATGCGCATGTGGAGCAGTCGCTGAAGGTGGTATGGAGGAGCTGCCGCCCAGGCTGACCCTCTTGCTAGCTCGACGGCCGTTGACCCTCATACCCAGAGCACCGCTTCGGCCAGGGCCGTAAATGGTCTGAGTGTGGCGCAGCCCTGCATTGCCAGCACGGCGTCTGCCGTCACCCTGACATGTTTCGTCGTTGACGGAGGAGCGGCGTGATTCTCTGGCACCTCGTGCATCGAAACCGCCGTATGGACCAAGATCGCTTGCGCTAGGTACCGGTGAGTAGACCGAGGCAAGTTCCGGATTGCGTTTGGGGTCGGTGAGTCCGGCAATCACGACGTGGGAGTCTGTCCCATAGGCATTGTAGAGCGCAGACGATGCTGGTGTTCTTGATGCAAAAGAGGGAAGGGAGTCAGGTGTCGAGAAATGTGATTCAATGACCCCGCCGTCGGCTGGTCCGACGCCGCCGCCAGGCCTGTGCTCAGCGACGACGGAGGGAAAGGTGATGACCCGAGGGCCATGATGATCGTCGATGCGGCGCAAGTACGCGAGCCGCAGCGAGTGAATGATGTAGTCTGGATCTACAATCAACGACATGATGACGACTGCGAGATGCGATGCATCTCCAGGACTCCGCGCTCTCCGCCAGAATCGGCACTACCGGTTGACGCAGGAAAATAACACAGAAGCCAGCTAGCGGGTGCTCCGAATCTGCTGTGATTGCACGATCATGGTGCTTCCGGTGGCGGTCGTGTTCGATGGCCGCGGCTGGCTAGATGCGGGCTGCCGCCGTTGATAGTCAGAACAAGATACGTCGAGCAAGACAGCAAAAGGCAAGCAGACACCATGGGAGGTTCGTGCGCTAGGACCCTGAATGCGCCGGCTAGCCATCTGCATGGGCAGTACAGTACAGTGCAGTAACTTACAGTACTGTGGTGGACATCTACGCGTGCTGTACAGCTACTGTAGTGTAGCTGGGCGGACAAGCCGATAATTTCAACTCGGCCGGAAATTCTCGCTTTGGAATGTCAAGCCCATCCTGAGAACCACACGCTTGACTAGGCATGCCCACTTCGACTCCATCAGTAGCGTCACGTCCTCTGCCTCCCCCGTCAACTCCCATCACATCATCACCTGGCTATTTCGCGCCGCTTCTTGCAAGCGCAACTGTGACTACGCCAAAGTCATCGGCTCAGCCTGCCGCAGCAGCGGACTTTGGCTGCCTTAGGTCTTTATCGACATCCCCAGGATGACGTCCAACGACGTCAGAGACATTCTGTCTTTACCGGAACGCCCCGGCTCCCGACCTTCCTCATCTTCACATGCATCGGCATCCTCGTCTCGTCATCGTAAAGCTGCGAATCCCCACCCATCTTCCGCAGCAGCGGCACGACAAAGGCCCAAATATGAAGGCATCACGCGCGAGCTTTTTGCCCTTTTGGGTGACAATGCCCCGACTCTGGCGATGACACAAGGAATCGGCGCGGAAGGCAAGCCAACTGCAGGGGTCGGCGCCATCCTCAAGCCAAAGTTTAAGCGTAAGAAGGAAAAGGCTCGAGCGTGGAGGTGGACGCCATTTCTCAACCCGGCGAGAGAAGACACACAGACTGATCAGGACGAAGGCTCCGGTGCAAGCGGCAGCGGGACCGGAGAGCTCATACTTCATCACTGGGCACCTGCCAAATCGCAGTCTGACGAAATAGATACCGTCAAACTCGAGAAGCGGTATCGCTTTGCCGACTTCAACACGTCGTCTGGTGTCTACAGCTACTCAAACGACGAATACATTCAGCATCTCCGCGACGAGGACTGGACGAAGGAGGAGACTGACTATCTCATGGATCTGTGTTCCAGCTACGATCTCCGCTTTGTTGTGATTCATGACCGATACGACTGGGCATCGGCTCAGTCTTCATACCTGTCGTCGACAGGCATGGTTTCGTCGCAACCAGCCAAGGAGCGCAGCATGGAAGATCTGAAAGCTCGATACTACGCCATTTGCCGTCGTCTAATCCGGTCGCGCATCTCGACTGAGGATCTCGAGTCTCGCCAGCTCCTTCTTGGCACGTATGCGTTCGACAAGCAGCGCGAAGTGGAACGAAAGAAGGCTCTGATGCGGCTCTATACCCGTACTCCTGAGCAGCTTGCCGAAGAGGAGGCACTCTATGTCGAGATTCGGAGAATCGAGCAGAACGAGGCAAAGTATGCGTCAGAGCGCGAGGAGCTCCTTCGTCTGCTGGGAGGATGGGAGTCTCTGCCAAGTTCCAGTCCGCATGCCGTTGCAGCAGCCGGATCAGGCATCGCAAGTCTCGTTGGCGCCGAGGACGATCCCATGTCGAAGGGACGCGGTGGAAACAAGAAGCGCAAGCTCCAACACACCGATGACGCCGGAACTCCCGGTGCTGAGGACGGTCCGTCGACCTCGCAACCGCCCGCGTCGACTCGGCCTTCCGCAGCTCTCACGTCCAAGCAAAGGGCAGAGCTGCGACAAGCGCAATTTGACGAGATGCAGTGCATTGTTCGATTTCCGCCATCTGGCGAAGGACTTGTTTCAGCGGGCACAGGTGCGTCAGCAGCCGTATCTCGTCCGCCGTACGCCCATCTGATCGGCACGGCCTCTTCGCTGCCGCCCACCACCACCAATCCGTCAAACCTGGTCTCGGGGCACGGAGTGTACTTGCGATCCTCACGCATGCTCGCGCCTCGTCCAAATCTGGTGCTCAAGACCACCCAGACCCTGGCAGAATCTGCACCACCCGTCGGGCCTCGACTCATTTTCCCCACCGCTCGCAACGTGGAAAAGTGGGAAAATCTCATTGGAGCCGTCACAACCAGCCTGGAGATGAAGAAGCAGCTGGACCGGGTCAACCAGGAACTGCGAATCGCAAGACAACGCATTGCAGCCGCCTCGGGCCAGGCTCCACAGTCACAGCTTGGCGCAAACCGCTCTTCGGATCGCAGCTCTGCATCCGTCGCCCCAGGAGCTGCAGCGACGGCCGCAGACAACGCAGACGCCGGCATCACCAACGACGACGCTGCCTCCGGACCGGCTTCATCGATTGCGACAGCTACGGTCAAGACCGAGGATACTTCCTAGGGCTCTTCTCAGACAGCATAGTCCTCGTCACAGCGCAGGTATTGGTCCGTCTTAATGCTACACAGCCCTTGACTTTCTCACGGCAATTCACACGACGCAGGGACACACACTCGAGTGTTGTCATCTCATTGAATGGATGGTGCATGAGTGTGAGGGAGACTGGTACAATACCGTACGTTTCAGGATATAAGACATAGCAAAAATTACGATGGAGGCGACGATTCGAGGCAGCGACAAAAGCACCCGAGGATGGAGCCCTGTGACGGGAAGAAGGCGGAGGGGTTCAGGGAAAGCAATTACGACACAGTTACGCTGCACAGTAAGGGGCAAAGCTGAAAGGCCGGATAGATTCTGGGGTATCACACGGAGAGAAGAAAAACACCGGTCCCTTTCGTAGCAGCGGCGAAAGTTCGAGGTATAAGCGTATAGTGGCGGAGCAGAGGTGGAGCGCCGTGGTATTCGCGGCGGAGCGCCGTCTCAGCGTCGCTTGGTGAAAGTCTTGTTGAGTAGCTGGAGAATGCGCGAGACGTTGAGCTGGACGTACTCAAGGTCGAGCAGCTGGATGTCGTCCTTCTGCTTTTCAAGTAGGTCGTCGAGCTTGAGATCCATTTCAAGGATTGCCTTCTCCCGACCCTTGTAATGCAGCGCGATGATAAAGGTGCCGGGCGAAGGCGAGGTGATGTTGAAAAAGATATTGGTCCTTCGGTTCTCAGGCACGTTGCTCTCAACGATGATGCCATCCTTCTCCATCTGGGCATGCGTGAAGCGGTACGGTCCGAGCGCCTGGGTCTTGGGCGCCTTTTTCTCCTTGCCGCCGACCGAGACAACGCCCACGCCGGTGGTGCTCTTGTCCTTGGCGCTGCCGCTCGTCATTCGCACATTTTGCAGGTAGCTCTTGTACGTGTCGAGCTGGCTACGCAGGTAGTTGTTGTGCTCGCAGATTGTCTTGTAGACAGCTTCGAGGCTGCGCATCTCCTGCATCACCTTTTCGCGCATGTTGCCGAGATGTGTCAGCTCTGTGCCCACCTCGTCGGTCATCAGACTGTAGCCGTCTCTGCGATCGACGACCTTGAGCTCCTCCAGCTCGCGGAGCATCTCCTTGACCTTGATACCCTTTCGGACGAGGGTAGCGTCCTTGGTTGTCGCGGCACGCTCAGCGATCTGGGCTAAATTGATCGGACGCTTGTCCGCCAGCATGGGTATAGATCGGAGCAGCTGAACAAAGATCGACTTGGTCTCCATGTACAGGATGTCGTTCTGCGTCACGTTGTTCTCCGACATGAAGGCTGTAGTCAGGTCCTGGATGGGCGTCTCCCAGCGAGAGAAGAGGAATAGGTCGAGCGTGCGATTCTCCTTGCGCGGCACCTGGCCGGGCGAGGGGCCAAGTTCATCGATCAAGATGCGGAGGTGATGTTTGTCATTGGGCGCCAGGATGTCGAGATGCTGTGCCACCAGCGAGTGCGTGTTGTAGAGCTCATTGAGTGTGATCTGGATCTGCAAGTCCTTCTTGGAGAGCGCCATGTACTGGTCCATCTCGAGGGTCTCGTAAAAGTCGCCCACATCGCAGAGGGCGTTGAGGAAGGCATTCATCCGAGTCTTGTTGTTCTCGACAAAGGGATTGAGCGACATCATGTACTGCTCCTTGGCATACGACGGCTTGTTCGCCAAATTCTGAAGCATCTTTGCAATCAACGTCAGGGTGCGTCGCGGATGTTTGGCAGGCGGGCCATCGACGAGCATGTAGGCCTGCGGCGTAACAATGGCTGGGTTGATGAATCGAAGAAAGAAGAAACCGCCGATCAGGGAGCAGATTGCAAACTCCGTAGCATCAGGATACTTGCGCTTTGTCAAGCTTCGGATCTGTTTGCAGATCCAGCGGATACCATAAGGGACTTCATCAATCGAATTGATAATAGTCAGAAGGAAGCTATTGGCGATCTCCATCAGCATTGTGAGGCGCGGAGCGATGATGGCCTGGACGTCGGCGTTCTCTGCAGCGACCTCGGCTGGAACACCGCGTGGCAGGTTCGCAGGTAGGCTCCCGGTGTCCTCCTCGATCTGATTGATCATCTGCTCGTAGACCTTGAGAGGATTGACCTCGAGGTTGAGATCCTTGTGCTCGATGAGACTGTTGATACGCTCGGCAAGGACGCTCTTGAGGTACGATTGACCGGGTCCTCTTCGGGTGTAAGTGGTCATCATGCGCGATACAGGTGTGTTGGCGCGAAGTAGCGAGCCAAACTCTGTTGCGGTCTCGAACTGAGCTGAGAGCACGGATTGGAACATGGTGAGAAGGAGGTGCTCTTCGCGACTCTCATACTGGTTTCCGTACAGTGTAAACATTACGGTCTGCAGGAGCGTGTCAATCTCGGCCAGGCTGACCAATCGGCAGAGTGCAGCAATGTGTCGAGGCTCAGACTGAAGCAGGAAGAACAGATTGCCGTATTGCTGCGTCTTGCGGTCATCGAGAGCGGTGCCGACCGCTGGGTCGGTCTCCTCGAGCGTCGAGGCGACTTCACTCTGTTCGTCCAGGGCCATGCGGTTGGCGATCAGTAGTGCGATGCGACTGTCGAGATAGCGGACGTCGCGTTCGAGCACAAAGTTTTTCTTCGACTGGGCCGAGATGCGTCCCTTGAGCTCGCGAAGACGCTTTTGGGCTCGAGCAAGATCATCCTCCACTTCGACGTCCTGCTCCGCGGCCATCGAGTAGAGGGCGGTGACCGAGTAACGGTTTGTATTGCGGTTGCTGATGCTGGCAGCGGTGAGACGCTTGCCCATCATGTTGTTGCGGTCGCGGCTGCCACTGCTCTCGCCGAGCTGGGAGCCGGGCAAATCGCCCGACCCGTATCCACCGTTGGCGGAGGTTTGTATTGTCGTCATCTAGAGACTATGTTTCTAGAGATTATGTATTTCGGTCTCACGGGGGCCGTTCGGCGAGAAAGCTGGTAACGGTGCGTCGCCCGACGAGATAGTCGTGCTGAGCAGCCTGAGGAATGGTCCGTCGAAATTGGAAGCCTAGATCGTTGTATGCCGAGACGATAGTACGGGGCGCACAGTTTACCGTTTGTGCGGCGTCTTCTTGATGACGCTGAGCTGCGCAGCAAACAATTGTGTGGGAGCAGATCGATGCGAGAAGTGGACGTGCGACGGCCTTGGAAATGATAAGAAAATAACGTCGGGACACGTTGATTGACACTGTCGTCAAGGTCGGCGCAGTCAACGGAGGGATAAGCAAGACGTAGCCAAGGTGACGCAGATGGAGGCACGTATGTGATGGTGTGATGGTGCCAAGATGGAAGAAGTGGCGATGTGCTGGTAAGGGAAGGAAGGGTGCAGCAGATCGCTCGACTGACCAAGAAAGCGTGAAGCGGCAACAGAGGCAAGGGCGTTGTGGTGCTGGTCACCTCCCTGTCTATCGGTCAATGCGCTGCAAGTCGTTCGAGACGGCTCAGATGTTCTCTCTGGAGTTGAGAAACCCTGGCTTGACAGAAATGCACAAGTCTCACATCGACAGATAGAGTGGCCGTTCAAGACTGAGGTACGCTGCTACTGTACACCACTGTACCACTGTAGCAGTGACTGGCTGCAATACGGCTAGTGGCAGGTCTGTACAGTACTGCTGCACTGAGGTTGCGCGTGTCACACACCTCGACAAAAGCCAGCACAGCAGCGGTCGAGGCAATTTGACACAGACAGGACAAGCATGCACGCACGCTCGCACACACACACACACACGCAGACACGCCAGTTTGATAGAAGGGAAGGGAGGGGGGAAAAGAGCGAGACCGAGCCGGGCAACCGAGGCTCTCTCACTACGGCGCTCTTACAACGCGCTGGCCTGGCCTGGCGAGTTGTCGCGCGCGTGTCTCTTGTGTGTCCTCCTCTCCGGTTGGGGAAAAAAAAAAAGAAAAAAAAAAGAGCTAAGAAGGCTGGAAAGCCGCCGAATATCCCTGGGCTGCATGACTCCATATCACTGCAGTGCCTACTACAGTGTTCCTGTACAGTAGCGTAGTCAGCGGTGACGGTCAACAAATCATAGCGCACAGGGCCAAGTCCGTTTGAATCCCAGTCAGCCCTGAATCGCGTCTGCAGCCCGCCCGCAGCCCCGCGCCGTGGGACTGGACCGTCGAACCGGGAGAACTTACGGTAGCTCTCCTCGACGCTCATGTCTGTCCACGGCCAATCCGCCTTGCCAGCTCGCTCACTACACTACTGTACTGTGCCTCACTGTACAGTACGGCCCAGTCAGACAAGGTCGAGCGACTCTGAGCGAGACAAGAATGTCCCAGAAGTTCTCCTTTTTCACGACGCCGCCATGTCGGCCATTGCGGGATATCTCGTACTGCTTGTTTCGCCGTCGCAGGTTGCTTGTTCCACAGCTTCAAAATCTCAGGCGCGCACCTTTGAGACATCATTGGTACTGACCGGCAAGTTGTGTAAGATCAGTATTCTCGGCGCAAGTCAACTCCTTTTCTCCTGCTTGACTTTTCAGAGTGGCAGTTGGACAGACGGCTCGGCGCCAGAGTCAAAAGCATACGTAAAAGGCACAGAGGCTTATCCCACTACCCATACAGAGCCCGCCGACCACCAACCAGAATGCTCCGCTTGCCCTGCCTGCACATCGCTGTTCCGTCTCGTTGAGCTGGCTGCGTCGTTTCTGTGGCAGCGCGGTGTCTTCGAGCAGCATAATACAGCAGTGGGTCCGGAGCAACAGCGTGCTAGTCTTTCTTCTGTGTTCCCCATCTCTTCTTTCGAGACAATTAACATATATTAATAAATACTACTAATATTGATGATATTTAGCTGCTGTTTCTCGCTCCGTGGCTCGCGTCGCGCCGTGCATGCATAAGCTTCGCTGTTTTCCAACGACAATGATCAGCGTAATTGTTCGGCTCACGGCCTCAGAGGTGGATTGGCGAAGCATAGCCGCGCTTCTGTCTGGAATGGTTCGGCGACAAACATGTGCAGTATCTCGCCAAGGCGGCCGTTCCTTCGCCCCGCTCTTTGCGCGAAGTCCGAAGCGAGATCGAAGAGGAACATGCGAGCCCTGACGTCCCTTGCATTGCTACAACCGAAAGCATCTGGGATCTAGCATACGGTAGCAGCAACTAGAGACGTCTACTGTACACCGGCAAGTTGGAGCAGGGTCGTCACAGCTCTATCACAGCAGGATGCATTTGTGCGGGTAAGCCAGACCGCGAATCCAGCCAAAGATGTGCAACACAGGGACAGCAAATGGTGTCCAGCTGGCAACCTCATGAACGCTACTGGCATCCGCGTAGTCGCGTCGTACGGCCAACGAGCTTGTCCCAATCTGCATCGGCAGACACAGCATATCGCTCCGAGGCAATCTTTTGGGCGTGCATCTGCGGTATCTGCGCCCCGACGCGCTAGCAGCTACTCTTCAATGCTTCCCACTCTTCCTTTCGGCTTCTCTTGTTGCTCTTTCTCAACAAAGCTGAGAAACAGCGGACATAGACGTTCACCCGAGTCTGCAAACAGTCCACAGAGTCCATTCAACTAAAGCATCACAACGAATCCACATTTCTCTTCGTAGCCGGTTTCAATAGATTGGCCTGCGGTACACACGGTCTCGCATGGAGAATGCATGCACGCCCTGGCCCGATGGGACTCGGCTACATTCTTCTGCGGCGCATCTCGGCTCCATAGTCCTAGAGCTACTGTGGCTGAGTAGAAGTTAGTGGTATATTGATTCATGGCGAAGGTCGTGTAAAAGCATGCCAGCCGAACAGAAGCGAGTATAGGGTGG
The DNA here is from genome assembly GCA_003144125.1 of Testicularia cyperi. Classification (NCBI taxonomy): domain Eukaryota; kingdom Fungi; phylum Basidiomycota; class Ustilaginomycetes; order Ustilaginales; family Anthracoideaceae; genus Testicularia; species Testicularia cyperi. The sequence goes on from KZ819191.1 coordinate 488,290, forward strand.
TACTCATGGAAGAATCGACGTCCTCTCGTCCCCTCCAACTCCATCAAGCAACAGCGCGCCCAGCAACGGCCGGCGTCGCCGTCTCTCTTTTTCGGACAGCTGCCTTTTCAGCCTCGTAGCGACCGTTGAAGTTTAGGCGCACGGCCAGATCCCGCACAGTCAGGTTCGTGTGCTTCTCGAGGTCGTACAGAATATCGCGCATCCGAGTCTGAAATGCATCCGACTGCATCTGAAGGCGTTTTGTCACCCTTGCCACCACTTCGGGGTCAGCTGGCGGTAACGAGACACTCGCCGCCACCAAGTTTGGCGTAGCCGCCGCCGACGATGCAGAGGTAGACGTGGTACGCGACCGTGCGCCTCGCTCCGACGCAGGTGCTACGGTACCACGCTCGAGATCGCGACGGGCTAGCTCGCGAGTGGCGTGGTGCGTGAGATCGTCGACAGCAAATGTGAATGCGAGGATGGTGTCGAATTGTGCCCGGAGCTTGCCTGCCAACTCGTCTTGCGAGCCCGGCTTGCCGCCCCGCAGCAGAACCTTCCCAATGAGCGCGTTGAGATAGCCGCGATGGCTCTGGATAAGCTCGTCCAGATCTCCCTGTCGACGCGAGAAGAAGCCAAGCAGATCGTCCCATGAATACTCGATCACCTCGAGCTGCGCGAAACCTTGCAACTGTCGGATGAACTGAATCATCTCCTGCAGACGCAGCATGGTTGAACTGGTGAGTCGTGACAACGGCCAGAACTCTCCGTCGCGGACGCCCTGCTTGCTCAGGACGCTCCCAGTCTCGTGCAGTCGCAACCAGCTCGAGTTGAGTGCCAGCTCTACCCGCTTCATCTTCCACAGATGTGAAAAAATGGTTTGGTATCCGATCATGGCCTGACCATCCAGGACTGTGTTGACCGGCGAGTCCACCTTGTACTCGAGCGTGAACGTGTCCCAGCCCGTGTCCCCGACGCTGAACTCGAGGATGCGCGCATCGATGCGCCGCACAATGTCAGGATCGTCGTACTGCGCGTTGGACCCCCGTACCGCCGTCTCAAGAGAAGCAGTGAGATTGTGGCGGAAGAGCGAGTTGGCCGGACGATTGAGACTCGGCCCCAGTGAGGACATTAGCAGATCAACAAAGTCGCCGCGCGAGAGCATTAGATAGTCCTTGAGCGCACGCAGGTGCTCGAGAAGTCTAAAGTCGTCCAGAAAGATGTCGAGTAGCCGCTTGCTGGCGCTCGCGAAGGCCTGTTCAATGGTGCTCTCCAGGCCGGCCAGGTCGGTGTAGCGCAGCTCAGTGCCTGAGCCGCCAGTCTTGTGGCGTGTCGCGACCCAGTCGCCATCGCCGCAGCTCTGCCGGATGAAGTTGAGACTCTTGCCTGTCGAAAAGATCTTGCGTCCGAAAGATTCTTGCAAGAAACTGGGCAGCATCTCCTTACGGAAGAGGAATTTGTTCTGCCAGAGGGACGCCGCGTCACCCTCTAGATCGGCGAAACTCAACAAGTCGGCATCCGCGCCGCTTATGTTAGCATTGGCGTTGGTGCTGGCCGTAGCGTTGGCGCGCGATCGGCGTGGATCGTCGTTGAGCTCCACGAAGAATTCCTGGAACGGATCCTGCAGCTCGCCCTCGTAGATCCACAGCGAGAGCGAGTGGAAGAAGGGCTTGGACACCTCGTCGAGAAGCCGCGATGTGAACTTGCGGATGAAGGGGTCGCCGTTGAAGGTGTAGGAGTGGATCAACGAGATTAGAGACCCTCCGTGCGCATCTTGGCAGCTCTCAACGATGGTGCTCATGAGACGGAATCGCAGCGTCATTTCTTCGGTCCAGAGAGCGAGCCTCTTGAGCGTCACGTGGGTGGTGCTGGTAGATGCGACGGCCGCCTCACCGCTCGCTGCAGTGCTCCCGTCATGGGTTGCGCTCGCCTTGGCCTGGGCCTCTAGCGTGGCAATCAGTTGGTAGAAGCCGGTCAGCTCACTTGAAATAAAGTGGCAGAGGCTCTGCATCACCAGTCCAGACGTTGGCATTGCCGTACGCTCCTGCGAGAAGCGAGTGACCCGCTTATACAGCTGACCGAGTTCGGCCAGACGATGGACGATGCGCTTGGTCGGCGCATTGATGTAGCCGGTCTCTCCCTCGCCTTCGGCAAAGACAACGCGAAGGATCTTGCTGGGCCCTGCATCAGTGGCGCCAGCGTCGTGATCAACGGGCTCTAGACAGAACTCCTCCTCGAATCGAACGTGTCTGCCGCTGATGCCTTGCAGAAGAAAGAGGACGTCGCGAAGCAGGTCCGCCTCAGGGATGTGTGCCTTGCCCAGCTTCGTCCGGAACTTGTGCAGCAGCTGCGTCTTGGTCAGATTTCGGCCCAAAGTATCTGCTACGACAGGCTGCACTGCGGCCGCTTTGACCTTGGAAGAGGACGGAGCTGCGGCGGCGGGCATAGCTGCAATGGCTGGCAGTGGTTTTGATACTTGCTGCACAACAGCTTTTACCGCTGACTGATCTGAGAGGGTAGATAGTCGACTATCGCGAGCAAAGATGGCGGAAGCTGGCGTATCAACGGCCAGACCCGGGTGTCGGGAGGAAGAGGAGGAGGCGGAGGAGGATGGCTTCGGATCGGCTCGGCTGGCCGTGCGTGGTTCTGCTGCATTACTGGCGGCTCTGGAAGCACTCTGGCTGGCAGCCCTCGATGAGGCACCCTGCTGGACAGGGGTGGCCGAAAGCGCGCCAGATTCGCTCTCGGTGTAGGAGAGCGCCTCGAAAAATTCGAGCATGCCGGGAAGGTTGCGCAATCTGGTCGCTTCGGGGGCGTTGAGGAGCGCATAGTAAAGGTCGTCCCAGTCAGCCACGAGTCTGGCAGTGTGCTGCGTGTCGTTGCTGGACGCGATCAGCTTGCGTCGAATCGACTTGGCGGACTGATCCTGTCGTGTCCGAGGCCCTGGCTCCGGATAGCGAGCCTTGCGCCGGTCAATCTGATCCTGCACCTCGTAGATAATCTTGTACTCCTTGTCCTCGAGCTCAAATTGCCGCCGCCGTCGTGCTTCCCGTTGCTCGTGTTCTTCGCCCGCCTTTTTCCGCGTTGCAGGCACAAAGCTCTGAGTGAGCTTGCCAAGCATCCGGTCTAATTTCTTGAGCTCCGCTTCATCGTACAAGGGCTGTTGCACATCAGCTGCTGGCCGACTCGAAGACGGCCTATCGGAAGACATGATCGCGTCAGATCGCTGTCGTCACCATGCGCCGACTTCTGTGACACAGCCGAGCTCTCGCCTGTCTCGTAACCGCAGCCACAATGTGGATGTGGTTGAGGGGGGAAGAAGTCGGCGTCGCGCGATGACAGTTGTAAAAGTGCTGATGCGCGCAGTAGCGCTAAGAATGGCGAGCCGCAGACGTGTCACAAGAAGTTGTTGTTGTTGTTGTTGTCGTTGAGGAACCGCGCGTTTTCAGAGTTGAGATGGTGCGGGACAAGATTGTACTCGAGCCGACGCCATCACTACAGTACAGTACAGTACCTTACTCTAACTCTCCCTCTCTGGCCCGACGTGAATGCATCTTCACAGCTCGGCAGAGGAGAGCAACACCAGACAGACAGGTCACACACACAAAAAGTGCACTCAGATCACGGGTCTCGGGTTGCACATACAGTACTGTACTGTATTGTACCACCACTGCAGCACTTGAACTCGGACAAGTTTCCAGTACAAGTGTACAGAGTATTACAGTACTGTGCTACAGTACTGTACGAATAGCTCCACTTTGGCGCCACATCTTTGGCACGCGTCGCGCTCTCGTAGAGGAGGAAATGTTTTTCTCTGCTAGACCGCAAAACGTAATATTCCGATCTGACAGCATTTGACATCGACAAGCCCTGCCTCGCACACTCTTGTCTCGTTCCAGCATGACGAACGGAATCTCCGGGATCCACAAGGTTGACATCTATTTTCGGATAAAAGAAAAAGTAATGCGACGAAAGAGCCGCTTGCTGAATGGCACCAAGGATGAGCGGACAGATGCTGGGTATACAGGTGTTACAAAGATAGCCAAAAAGGGTGGTGGCGAATCAGGTGCTTCCGTTGAACAAGCTTTTGCTCGAAATGAGTAGCATTGGACCAGGCGCTGACCGTCCTCACTGAAGATGATAGCAACATGAAGCTCGAGTTAGCCTGACGATCTTCCGCTTAGTCTGGACAATGCAAGCAGGAACACAAGGCCAACAGACACTTACCAGAGCAAGGGCGGTGGCAACAGCTAGCGTGCCGGCGTACAACAGCATCAGGCACGACAACTTTCGTGGCGCAACGCGCGAACCACCATTGGCCGAGGACGTTTTCTGAGCTGCCCTACTCGTGTCGGGCCCGTTCCGATTGCACACGCCATAGGGCACGGGCGTCGTACCAGAGCAGTGCGTTTCGGTGACGTATTGGTAGCACGAGAACACTGTTGTTTCGACGGCGTTGGGTTCACAAGAAAGGAAAAAGGTATTGGCGTCAGTAACAGGCATGCTTGAGCATCACACCACTGCACACCGCAGGCTGAGTGCTGGTCCTTCCCTTCGAGCCACTCGTCAAACGGGATATTCGGTACTCACTGTCAGCATAGTTGGTTGTCTCGCAAATCGGGTGATCCAGGGCCATGGCCTGTTCTTCCGAAACGTTCACCGCTCGGAAGCTGGAATTGTAGATGCCGCCCACCGCAGCGCAGCAGTAGTCGGTCACATCGGCGAAGCTGAGGCAGCATCAAGGTACATCAAAGCGGACGTCGGGTCAGCCTATTGACTTTCTACATTGGGTGGATTTCGGCGTGATGCATCATGACTGGAGTCGTGGTCGGGGTTTTTTGCACCTACTAGGACGCGCAGGAGCCCTCGGGCGTTTCGGGCGTAACGGTGAGGGCCTCTTCCTTGGTGCATGTTCCATTGAAGTCGCCGTGCTCATCCATCTGCGAAGAGACTCGGAGCACCGTGTACGGGGTCGCAGAAGCTAAAGTGGACGTTGACGTCGACACCTCGGCCCGTCTGCCAAACAGCGCTGGGGCATATGAAGCAGAACCAGCACCAACAGGTCCGTGATTCCAGTGAATGAGCGAAGGTGCCATGTTGTCGTCTTTGGTGCCTTGATTTGATTCGCAATTGTGGTGAAAGAAGGCACTCGCAAGATAAGATGCGCACTGATTGCGCAATGCACCGTTCTACTGACCGACAAGAGCCAAGAGCTCAGGCTGTGGCGTCGAGAGATTTGCTCCGCAGTGTCGTAGTGCGGCGGAAGCGTTCGTCAAATGCAATCGTTTATTCTGCCAGATCGCAACGTCGCCAATTGAAAGGAAGGCTATGCTAGGAGATGGAGAGATGGATGGAGCTCGAGTTGCGCCTCGGGGACGGATTCGGGCAGGTGGAGGCGGGGATGAGTCGGGAGCGGTGCAGGAAACCACTTGCGCCCTTGCCTAGCTGGAAGACATGACCGCAATCACTGAGTAGCTGCAATCCGAAGGGAGGGTCCCGGTGACCAGAGACAAAGCACAGGAGATGGTATTGAAGAGCGTGATGGTGGTGACGGTGAAGAGGAACGTACAAATTTACGACCAAGTGCGTTGGAGCGAGAGCGGATAGGACACCGAGCTAGCCTGCCAGCCACAACAGCGAGGATTTGACGGTAAAGAGAGGTGGCAGAAGCCGATGTGCCGGACGGAGCAAAGGGCGAAAACGGGAACGCAGTTGGGAGGGGCAAAGAGCGGCAGCAACTTTTCTCCAAGAAACAGCACAAAGAATCTGCACTCCAAGAATCTTGGGACGAGCACGTACAGACGTCCGCAGCCCAGAGGATGTACTTCGGTAACTGTGAGGCAGGCAACAGAGGCAAGTGCCGTCCAAGTCAGCTTGAATTCGAGCTTGAGACTGAGCTTGGCAGAGTGGTCCAATACCAGAAGCCCATCCTGCCAAGGCGATGGAGATCTCTGTGGCATACCGGCTCGCTCATACTGCACCCTCTCCACGGCCGATCTGAAGCCAGGGTGCTCCACCGCCGGGGGGAGACGGCCATCAACCTTGACAAGACCAGAGACCGTTCAAGATGGTCAGACATGCGTCCAGATGGTTCCTCGCAAATGTGGGCATCGCAAACAATGCAGGACCGCTTAGTCGACCTGCAGCCAGCCAACAAGCGCACACACACACACACACACACACGCAAAGAAATATATACATAATTAATGGCTTTGGCTTGGCATCACATCGGCGCCAAGGCTGCGGGCAGCGCACCATGCCAGTCAGTTGCAGAGACAGTCGCTGCGGTACGGCTGATCAGGGCAGCACAACGGGAACTTTGCTCGGCCCGCCGCTCTGGTAAAGAGGCAGGTGTTTGTACTGTACCAGGCTGGTGGCTGTGGCCGAATTTAGGTGCGGTGTGCACCTGAGCAGTGCTGTACCCTGCAGGAGCGTTAGGCCTCTAGTCCTAGCGGGGTTGGATATCGCAGGTCATCGCCAACTCTTGGCATTCCTGGCTTGCTGACGTACCCTGCGGTACTACAGCACGGCACTGTACCGTATACTATCTGTCCATGAGGCAGGCGGGCCGCCGTCGACATTTCAAATCAATATGCTGCTAAAGTGCTGCAGACCGGCCTTGTTAATGTCTAAATCGAGTACTGTAGCGCCAACGTCGTAGTACTGTACTGTACATTACAGCAGTCAGTACAGTACTGTACTTGATTTTAAGCACACGGCCCAGACACGACCTTTTGTGTTTTGTTTCCAATATGGGCCATTACGCTGGTTCACTGACCTCTTTCACCGCGCTCTGCATCACCCAGGGTCTTGGCAATACAGTACAGACGAAAGAGTCACTGCAGCAGCCTGGTCGAGCACTGCCAGTACATGCAACGTGCTTGTGTCAACCTCCGTGACCGCGTGTGAGCTTGCGTTGTGCTCGTGCCGGTCCCGCGGCCATCCATTGCTTTTGAACCTAACACAAGATCAAATTCTCTCCTGACCGGGCAGAGCACCAGTGCGGGCCACCTCATGATCGCCGATGTGCGTTGTGGATCCTGTTCCCTGCTTTCAAGCCTCCTAGCATCCTGTCGCGTTGTGGCGAGTGAGTGACAAGCCAAACGACCGAGGACCACAGACATGCTATGCTGGTCAATAGCGTAACAACACGATAATGCAATTCTTGCTAGGCACGCGTGTGTACGAATACAATTACATACATTAACTTTGAACAGCAGAAGACAATGGCATCTGATGAGTCGGAGACAGCAGGCTCAGAGCTTGCCTGGCATTCACGACGAGAATGAGCCATGCAGCGACAAAGCTCCTGTGAAGCGAATTTGGGTATATGTGGACTGAAGCGATACTGTGCCATCGTATCTAGCAGCGTTTACTGGAGATGAGACGTGTCCGAAAGCGGTGTGTTCTGTCCACCACAAACAGCGCCCATCCTGTCAAAAACGAGTGCGCTTGATGCCTGAGTGCATCTGTGGACCGGGGCCTGAAGCACGACTGGCGCCTTCGTGCTTCCTTTTCTTCTGCCTGAGCTCCTCCTGCATGATCTTCTCCGCCATCGTCATGCCGCTATTCGGCTTGGGCTTCTGGGCATCGCCGTCTCTCGCATCTTTCGCTTTGAGAGGATTCGCGCGACCGGTCTCGCTGCTTGACCTAAGTGATTTGACGGAAGTGGAATTCGACTTGAGTACATTGAAGCCCATCTTGAAGGCTGGTGCAATTGCTGCTGCTGACGATGATGATGATGATGATAATGATGATGACGAGGATGGGGGGATTGGGGATGCTGACACAATGTTGCTTGCACGATTGGAGCTACCGGCATCCTGCTTATGTTGTGCCATCGTGCTCGTCGTTGGCGTTTTTGAGAGCGACCCTAAAGAGAATCCGATACGCACTGGGGCAGAGCTGCCTCGCACGAGACCTTGTTCGACCGCGTTCTTGTTGCATGTATCGTTAGACAGCTCGGCGGGTTCACTCGAGGAGGCTGATTGAGACTGCGCCTGTGATTGAGCTTGAGAACGGTCCATCTGCTCCTGCAGCAGCTTTCGCTGCCTCTGCTCGTCATCCATCTTGGCGCGCTCAAGCTTTTGCAAAGCATCCTGCCTGGCGAGCGCAGCAGGGGAGTTATCAACCCAGGTGATGTACCAGCCTTGCTCCGTATCCTCCACTTGTACCACGCCCTCGCGGCCGAGGTGCTTGACAAACTCTGATAGACTCGTCCACTTAGTGGCATTCATGTGGAGATGGTGACGATCGGCGATGTGTTCCTGGTAGACTTGGTTGGCCTTGATACGACGGGTACCGTAGCGCCGGCTCAGGAGCTGCACGAATTCTCGCTGGAAGGTGGCACTAAAATCATCGATTATCTTTTTGCTGTCGCCCGAAGATGTCAGTGCGTCGATCTGACGCATGTGCGCCTCGGATTCGATGTGGCACTTGTATCCATTTTGATCTCGGCAGGCTTTTTGACAGACCTGGCAGTAGAAGCGAAGCTTGGTAAGTCCTTTCGCCTTCATGGCGTTCGAGATCGCCTTGAGCGACCCGGCTTCTGCCTTTCCCATGTTGACAGCAAGAGTTTCGGCTCGGTTGAAAGAAAGGAAGATGCCTGAATATATAGGGACTTTTCCCAATCTGTGCTCCGTGGCGGCGGCCTAATCACAGGCCAGTTTCCGTGAACAGGAGTAAGATGCGATCGAGATGAATGCTGTCAGCCAGGAAAAGAGGTGGGGCAAAATTGTGGAGTGTAAAGGGACTCGGCCGCCGGCTTATGATAAAGTCTGTCGGAGGAAAACATGTTGTGCGAGATCCGAATGCCGAGAAACCATCTACCCGGTGCAGAGTCAGACCACCACCCACTGTCAGATTTCCAGGGCGTCAGATTCTGAGAACCAAGGCGGCGTGTTCTCTGATGAGAAAGCACTACAGTACAGTACAGTACCGTACAGTACAGTACCGTACAGTACAGTACAGTAGTAGCTCGATTTGTAAAGTTAAGAGCCCACAACGGAGGCCCGCGACAGACTTGGTAGGATTCCGTGATGAGGGAAGGGTATCGTAGATGAACAGCAACACCATTGCAGAGCATCACGCACAACCTAAGGCACGCTCATCGCCACGACCTTCACTGCAACCAGCCCAGTCTCTTGAGGCGCTCCAGCCATCCGGGCTGTCAGAGACGTCGGGCATGCAGCCGAGCGCCGAAGAATTGCTTTCCACCACACCGGCAAGCCTCTACTCACAGCTTGTCCCGCGCCGGCACTCGGGTCGATTCATGCTGCGGTCTCGGTCGCAGCTCGCCATGCATCCCAATCTTACCACGTCCTTCAGTGGCGCCGGTGGCGGACGCGCGGCCGCCCGAGATCGTGCTCGCAAGCAGACTGACTGGGAGAACGCGCCCTTCAGCGTGCTTGAGGCGCAGCGACATGTCCGAACCTTTGCATACTCACAGCCTGCGTCGCCGGGCTTGGCGGCAACTTCAGTCGCATGGGATCCTTCGATCTCGATCCCCGCTTTGCCAACGGCAGCGGTGACAGAGACGCCCATCCACTTCACTCCAAAGTCGAATCAGACTACGGGCGATCAGACATCCCCGCAACTCCAGCAGCTTCCGTCAGCACTGGCGATCGAGCCCGCCGCCGTCCGATCTGGTCTGCAGCGACAGAGATCTGACCACAATCTGTCGCGATCGGCGCTTGCGAGAATCGACACAGCCCTCGGTCTCCATGACGCAGCTGCGACCAGCACGTCGCTGCCGGTATCGGCAGAGGCTGCTGTAGGTTCCTTCAACACAGGCAGTACTCGACCCTTACCAAGTCGGTCGCCGTCCGGCTCAGGGCTGCTCAGTACTGCCAGTATGCTGAGAACGCCTACGACAGAAGAATGGTCACGGTTTCTCGAGTCTCAAGGTGTGGATCTCGCTGGTCGTCACAGTCGTGCAGGCACGCATCGAAGCACAGGCTCCGCAACGCAGCTTGCGAGTCGTTTGGGAATGACCTCGCTGCAGCCTACAGCCAGGCCGGATCTTGAGGCTGACGGCGACAGCGATATGGACAGCGACGACTCAGATTCGCATGACCTGGGCGTGGAGGTGCTCGAGAAACTCAAGCAGCTCGGACTGAGCCGTGCGGCTAGCCGCGCTGGCTCGGTGATCGGCGAGGAGCTTGGAAGTCTGGATGAGGAAGACGAAGAGAACATGTCGCCCGTATCGCCTCAGCTGGACAGGCTTGGCGGTGCTCAAGAAGAGATGCCGTCCACGCCGCTTGCGTCGGCACACCCCAGCCTGCCGACAAGCAGCAGTATGCCGATGACCCTGACTCTGATGAACGAAGCCACACCGCCAGCCCATCAGATGAACCTGGACCGCGGCGTGACCATGCGGCTCCCACGAAGCAAGCGTCCCACAGCGACGGGGATGGGTCAGACTGTCGTCAATGCATATGCATACGAGCCGCCGGGAGAGAAACGGATCGAAGATTTTGAAATAGTCTCTGACATTGGCCGCGGCGCCTATGGTCTTGTCAAGAAGGCACGCAAGAAGGGCGCCGACGGCAGAGGCCAGGGCGAAGAGGTGATCATCAAGTATATCATCAAGAGCCGCATTCTAGCCGACTGTTGGCGACGACACCGATCGCTCGGGCCGATCCCTGTCGAGATTCATGTGATGGACCAGCTCCGACGCATACCATACGCGCCTCCATCCAGACCGCGCCCGTGGTCGCCCGCGCGTGCACGGACGTTGGAGGAGTGGCGATTGCGGAGACGCCAAGAGGCCGAGCGAGACGCCGAGACGGAGGGGTCGACGCCGGAGAATGGACCGGCCTCGTCGACGGCCGTCGACGGTCTTGCGAGCCAGTCAGCCACAGCGCATCCCAACATATGCAAGATGCTAGACTTTTTTGAGGATCACGAGTTCTACTATCTGGTGATGCCGTGCTTTGGTCGCGGGCAGGACCTGTTTGACTTTGTCGAAAGCGCGCCGGATGGGCTGGACCTGTTCCAGAGCCGGAGCATCTTCGGACAGGTGGCGGATGCGTTGTGGTTCCTGCATGCCAACAACATTGTGCATCGCGACGTCAAGGACGAGAACGTGATTCTCGACGGCGAGGGCAACGCGCAGTTGATCGACTTTGGCAGCGCGGCGCACGCGAGGCCGGGCAAGCTGTTTGATACGTTTAGCGGCACACTGGATTATGCGGCGGCCGAGATCCTGCAGGGCGAGAAGTATGCAGGACAGGCGCAGGACGTGTGGGCACTGGGAGTGGTGGGCTTCGTGCTGCTGTGCGGCGAGTGTCCCTTTTGGAACGGCGAGGAGGCCATCCAGGGTCTGGAAGAGGGCACACGGGCGTGTCAGACACTCAAGGACCGATGCATGATTGCACGTGGCGGACCTGCAGCGGCCGAGGCGGACCTGTCGGAGCAGAGTCTGGAGGTGCCGCCACTGGACCCGGCATGGTCACCGCTCAAGGACAAGGCGGGCGCGGAACCGGACGGTGGGGGTCGGGTCGAGGACTTTGCCGACCTGATCACTCGTTGCCTGGAAATCGATCCCGAGGCTCGTCCAACGGCCGAACACATTTGTCAGCATCGCTTCCTAGCTGGACAGCAGGGTTGGAGCGGGCGACTGGGATGGCAACGTCTGCGTACCGACATTGTGCCGAGCTGCGTGGTGGCTAGCGAACCGACTCGCAATGCTGTCTTGTGACGACTTGAGGCACACTCGAGGACGCCCGCACTGTTGCTCAAGATGGCTGGCTGCACACAACCCTGTACCTCTACGTTTTCGACCCTGTACTATTATCACGCATATGCATCATTATGGCTCCGCTGAAACGTCACGTTACAAAGGAAAGGTTCTGAAGGTACGCCATAGATGATGTTGAGCACCAGTGTGACCTGGCGAGATACACTACTGTACCACTAAAATATTCACGTCTGCGATGGTACAGTAGTAGGGTTAAATTAGTCCACGTTGTGTGCCCAAGTCATCTTGGTGCGCTCCGCGATTGTGACCTGACAATAATGTTAATAGTACAGTATTGATCATTTCAAGCTGCACTCACACTACTCGCACAACGCGATTGCAGGAAACGATGTGGTGGGCACAAACACCCAACTCCACCTACCGATGATTCTTGATTCTTATTGATATATTGAATCAAAATTTGAATTCCAAGTCCGAAGACCTGGGCGTAAAGCTGCCTCTGGCGTACCGTAGTGGAGTAGAGTAGAGTACAGTGCTAAACACGTCTGTAAAGTACCTTTGTTCGAGCAAGGAAATATAAAAAAAAATAAAAAATAAAAAAAATAAAGAGAATACAAGCTGTACAATAATAGGCGCGGCGGGCGTAAGACAAGCTCATCGATTAATGACAGCCTGAACGCACGCCTAGCCTGCCGGAATGGCCGAATGCCTGCATAGTACAGTACTGTACTGTACTGTATCTTGCAGCTCGAGGCCGCATAGGGAAGCGCCAACACAAAAGAGACACTCGCCCTCTGAAACATTACAGTACTGTACTACGAACTTACTACAGCAGTAGTGTACAGTACATACGTAGTACTGTACAGTATTCCATGCCAAGCGGACGTGCGCAACGCCGTCACAATGCAGTACTGTAATGCAATACTGTACAGTACTTTACATTACTGTAGTACAGTAGTATGATGCCGTTCATAATTCGGTGATCTTGCCTAATATTGGTTGGTACTGCTTCGGAAGGTAGCCAATCACTTCCGCGACTGCGGTGCAGTACAGTACAGTACAGTACAGTACAGTACAGTACAGTACAGTACAGTACAGTACAGTACAGTACAGTACATGGCCCAGGATGATGATGTGTACGTACGAGTGTGTATCACGAGCTCGGACCCACCTTTCGATCCGCTACACTTGTCGCCTTGCGAGCTAGTCTTGGCCGCCTGCCGCCTCTTGCTCTTGCTCTTGCCAAGCCTCGTCCTTTATCTTTTGACCTCCATCACCATTCACCATACATATCCAGTCCCCTTGCTGTAGCTGCGATCCGTGATCTGCGACGGGCGAAGCCACTGGGCAATCAAGACTGCTCTGTACACTCTCGCAACATCTTTTGGGGGTTTCGTCGGCCGTGATCCCGACTGGACGCTTGGTCAATGAAGTGGGCTTGCGCTTCCGCAACAGCCTGGGCCTCTTTGCTCATGCTGGGAGCTTGCCAAGCTGCTCCGGCTCCAGCTGCAGATACCCTGCTGTTTGGCATACAGAACACCGTCCAGCATGCCATCTCGAGTCTGCTGACGGCATCGCAACCGCGTCTTCCTGCCAGCTCTTCCGGAGACTCTCCGATTTACGCTTCGGTCGATCGGTATGCCACGGGCGGCTTGCGGGCGTCGGACTACTGGTCTCTGGAAGAGGGTGTTGGGCACTTTTCGGAATGGTCCAAGGCGACCAAGCGTGCCTTTCTCGCAGACTGGGAGCAAGGCAAGGCCGGCGAGTGGACCGTCGTGATGGGCAACGAAGGCGGCGACCTCGACTCGATGACTGCCGCACTCACCTGGGCCTACCACCTGAGTCATGTAACCCTCCACGAGCCACAACCGAGGAAGGCGATCGCCCTTCTCCAGACACCCGCTGATGCGCTCGACCTGCGCCCCGAAAACAAGCTCGCCCTCGACAACTCCAAGATGAGCTCCGGCCATCGCGATCTTCTCACCATCGACGAGCTGCCTGAGCCACCTCAGGCACTGGCAGCCAAGCTTCAGGGCATCGTACTTGTCGACCATCCTCTCCCGCTCAGCGTCTGGAAGAACGCCCAGATTCTCAGCATCTTTGACCACCACGTGGACCGCGGTGCGGCCCCAAACGCACATCCGCGTGTCTTTGAATCGGTCGCCAGCTGCACCACCATCGTTGCCCGCCAGATGCTCGACGAGCTCCAAGCCTTGCCTGCACCGCCATCTGGCCCGGGCGAGTATCACATGCCACACGAGCTGCTCGAGCTCGTCCTCGACGCCATTGCGATCGACAGCGACGGTCTCAACCCCAAGAAGAGCATGCCCATGGATACGATCGTCTCGCGCCGCGTTCTGTCTCGCAGCAACTGGCGCAACGAAAGCCTGGTCGAGGTGATGGGCCGTCTCGATAAAGAACTCGGCAAGGCCAAGAAGGATCTCTCGCATCTGTCCGTTCGAGATCTGCTACGACGAGACTGGAAGGGCGACGTGGTGCAGACCATCGATGAAGCCACACCCGATATCCACCTCGGCTTCGCATCTACGCCCGTCAGCCTCGACGACCAAATCAGCCGAACCGACACCCAGTCCATCAAGGCCTGGTTCAGCATCGAGCGCCATTGGACAGCCGAGATCTCGGCCGACGTCTCGCTGTGTCTCAACAAATACAAGGACCCCAAATCCGGCGACAAGGTGCGCGAGATCATCCTTGTCGTTCGACATGATCGCCAGCTCAACCGCAAGAACGCGGATCACCTCTTCAAAGCCATTTCCAAGGCCCTCGAACACGAGTTTGACCTCAAACCGCATCACAGGGCAAAGCATCTGCCCGGCAGGCAGATGGTCTGGACTCACGACAGAGCCGATGCCGGTCGCAAAGTCGTTCGGCCCGTCGTGGAAAAGGCCGTCAAGAACTGGAAGGCAAAGTGATCGCAGTGTTGAGACCCTCGAGACCCTCGGGCTCGGAGATCGACCCGTCCTCTGTCGTAGTGGTGGTATCTTTACCTCTGTGCCTCGATCTATGTTAGTGCCTCTGAAACCGTCGTTGTTCCGCACTATCAGCTTCATCATAGAAGTTCGAATACAAAGCTAACGGGTATCACGATTTCAGGAACGTACGGTTCAAGTAGTGTAGCTTGCGACACCATAGTCAGGTTGTTGTTGGCAAGTGGCCCTCAACGCTGTAACATGGTCGTCGTCCGTGTGTGGTTTGCGACTCCATAGCAAGCCGTACTTCTAGACAGAGCTCATCATAGCCCTGACACAGGCTCTCGACAGGCTCATGTGGTAGTCTGGATGCAGCCGCATTAGTCACAATGAATGTGTAATACTATATGAGATGTAAGAGTATCAAACATTGCGCAGTCATCGATCGCAGCGAGAGCGTGGCAACAGTGGAGAGCAGTGCGTGCAGGGCTAGTGCCAATGTCAGCTACAAAGAATGTGAAAATGGCTGCAACACGGAACGGCAGTATCCAGGAAGGGCGTCAGAAGGGAAAGCAATGGCAAAAATGGCAGCAAAGCAGTGGCAGCGCCAGGACCAAGACCAATGGCCAAATTGATGCGCTGCTGTTCGACTACACCATCTCTGTCTGTCGAGAGACCAGTCGAGAGAATCAATCAAGAGCTCTAGCAGGCAAACAACTGAGCCAAATCTGGTGCTAGGCCTGTTGCAAGCGTAAGCTCTCGATGGGTGCTTTTAGCAGCTCATTGCCAGCCCGTCAGACAGCTCGGGTTGGTATCATTCCATCAACGCTGCTCTCAAGAGCCCAAGCTCGCTAGACATTCACCGCCTCCTAGTTCATATCAGGCTCTAGCTCTTCGCAGGCCAGTCAGAGTCTCGCCAAGCTATGCGGAAGGCCAGAAGTCTCCACTGCTTCTGTAAAGGGACTATGGAGAGCCAGGGGCCACGACAGCGACGACGCCATTGTTGAAATAGGTGGCTCTGTAGCTATGACTGTGCTTCTGAGATAGAATTGAGATTTTGCTGGATGCAATGCAGTGAGTGCAAGTATCATTGAGGAGATGCGACGAGGATGCAAAGTGGGTATGCGTATGTGCGAGACAGTCATGAAGGTCATGCTACAGGATTAGTGCTGAGGAATGTAGGAGAAGGGAGAAGGGTGGATCCACGCGTCTGGAATTCCGTGGCAGCATACATAGAAGACAGTGCTGTATTTGCAGAGGCAATTACAGGGCTCTTTATTCGAGAGACGTATTGGACGCTGTGCAAGACCATGTACCCGAAGTCAGGGAAACGGCCTCGATCACAGCCAGACACCCGTAGCACGTAGACGGCGCACCTTGCCATCATTGCTATAACCAGCGCCGCTGGTGCTGCTGCCGCTTGCAGAACCTGACGATTCCGACGTCTGATCCGTTGACTCGCGGACATGACCGAAGCGTTGATCCATCTCGAATGTGTTTGCGGACCGCGCGTCCGACTTGAGGCCCACGGATCCGGACATGGCAGACGAGACGGGCTCGTTCAAAAGCTGCGAGGTGCGTCGAGAGCCCGAATGGTCGTTTTCCTCGTCGTAGCGGTGAGTAGCCAGGTCGTCTGACGTTTCCACAGGCTCGTAGACATTCAGCGCATTTTGCTGACGCTGACGATACTTAAGATACCGGCTGAGTACCATAGGCAGCAGACTGGCGATGCTGAGGAGAACGAGCTTGATCATCATGTCGCGCGTCCAGATGTGATCGATGATTTCACGCATGCCGCCACCGGCGTGCGTGGTTGTCTTATTCTTGATGCCTGACACAGTCATGTCCTCGTCCAGGGGGATTGCCTCGACGATCTCCTGAAGAAGGTCGCCAACCTGACACGTAACAAAGTTCCAGGGGATCGACCCGATAGCAAGAGTGACACCGTACGGAAGGAGCGGTACACCGAGCACGCCGCAGGCGATATTCATAAGTCCGTAGGGAACGATCGGCAACACTCGAAGCACGAGCAGGTAGGTCCATACATTGCCGTCCGAGCCACGGTGCGAATTGGAGATCATCACGCTGCGTCCAGAAGCATGTGCCCGTCCAGGAGACAGAGCACGGCGCATGGCGTCAAGGGGCTTAGCCAGACCCGGCAAAGACGTAATCAAGGGTGCGAGAGGTGCCGACAAGAGATAGCAGAAGACGCCACCCACCGCCGTGAGAACTGAGGTGTACAGCGTGCCCCAATAGGTGCCGTACATGGCACCGAACACCACGTTCATCAACAGACTGCCAGGAACTGTGAACGACTGCTTCCATGTGAAGAACGCTCCAATCACCAGCAGTGTGTGTGTGAACGCCTTGCTACTGCTCTGCGAGTAGGTCTTGAGGCTCGTTGCCATTTCCTTGATCTCGGCGAGGGTGAGACCAGAAATATGGTTGGGCAGCGTGAGCGGCAGCGTAGAGAGCATAAAGACGATGCAGCAGGTCGCAGCCACAAAGATGGTCAAGAGGAACAGCATGCGCGGCACAAACGGGCGCACGTTTGGCATCGATATACGCCATGAGCTTAAGTTAATCTGCACGCGCGGCAGCAGCGCCACCAGTCCCTTGCCGATCCCACCGACGCGGTAGGTGTTAACATCAAACACGCTATAGCTGCGCGCAGAGCGTTCGGACGATGTGGTCAGTGTCGAAGTGGGTGTAGGCGGCCGGCTGCCTCCATAGGCTGAGACCATGTGTGAAGGTAGCAAGCCGTGTGGAAAGGCACCAGATGAGGCCGAATTCGAATCGGGGCGCGTCGGTGGAGAGAAGGCGCGGGAGCTGGCCACGGGCGATGTGGTTGTGGACACGGTAAGCGGCGGTGTGAACGTCCACTGCGATAAGTGCGGCGGCGTGATGGTGTGGCGCTCGTCGGGAACGCCGTGAGCTGCGTCAGCGGCGGCTTGCGCGGCGCTCCACTGGTGCTTTGGCGCCCCCTGATGCTTGGACTGTGTCTGCGGCACAAAAGGTCCCTGGAAAGCCTTGAGGTATTGATGATACGCACTGTGTTCGTCGAGGTCGCTGTTCGGAGTGAGAGGAGGACTGTCCTCGTTGAGACCGCGAAGACCGCTGGGGCCCGCTGGACGAGCGGAGGGCATTACCAGTGGTTGTGGACGTGCGGGAGAACGACGACCCGAGTCGTTAAGTCCGAGTCCGCCTGTGGGGTCTTCTCGGGCCGGTGTACTGTGTACAGTGTTGGGCGCGCTTGCAGAGAAGGACGAGAAGAAGGACCGCAGCGAGGAGAGACGTGGGCGCGGCAGCTGTGCGATAGGTGCGGTCTTTTTCTTTTGCGAGCTGCCAGAGGAGGATGAGGTCGAAGCATCGCTATTTGAACGGGGACGTGAGCCTGCATCGCGTCCAAAGGACTTGGACGCTGTCGACGTCTCGGCTTCGGAGATCAGCCTCAGACCTTGACCGAGACTTGAGGCGACTGTGTTCCTCTTTTCCAGTTCGTCCCGACGCCAACGTGGTGTGGAGGCTGCAAGCGTGAAGTCGGGCGTTCCTGGACCTCGGTCGAGATGTTGCGAAAGGTCGGCATCTATTGGGGCAAGCGCAGACTTGGCCAGTTGAGACACAGGCACGGCGTTTGAGGAGACAGATCGAGTACGAGCTCGTGTAGCATTGCCTCGGCGCGCCGAGGCGGAAGAGACCGTGACATCTGCGGCGTCGGAGTCAAGGTGCTCGATGAGTCCACCCGCCGCCGCAAGCTCTTCTATGGACCGTGGAGCCGCGAGCCTGGATGTGGATGCTACCTGGCCTGACGAATTGGTGCGGGCGATAGTGGGTCGCTCAGTCACTGAGCGATGCAGCCGGGGCGGCGACGTTGAGGTTTTCGTCGAAAGTGTCATCGTGAGGGCAGAGCGGGTCGACGGACCAGCAAAGAAACTACGAAGGACTTCTGTAGGCTGAACAGAATCCTATCTAGAGGCGCATGATACGTGGTAGGAACCGGTCGACAATTGTGCTGTGAGGTACTGTGCAATCCAAAAGATCGTTCAAGTCGTCCTCTGATAAGTGCAGATTCCAAGCCCAGGACCAGGACCCGATGCTAAAGTGAGGCTATGCTGCTTTACGACCACTGCAGGATAGCATACACGGGGTAACAACACCGAGGGGTATCTATGAAATGTCGCCGTTGGGATAAATTGAGTGTGGAGAGACACTATGGCTTGGCGTGAAGGAAAAGAGGATGAGGAGCAAGCGAAAGATTTTGAAAGAAAGGATAACACGAGAAATGTGGCATGGTCCAGTCCGGTGTGCGAATGTGTGGATGCGTGTGTCAGATGGAGAGGTACTTGTGCTGCATTGCACGAGAGGTACGTGTGTGTCAGTACGGATGTGTGTATGTATTGTCCTACCTCCTGTACTGTAGTACAGTATTGTACGTGTGTGCACGTCGTGTCGCCGCGGACCAAGGGGTTTTTTTGGACGTCTGCTGCGAGGCAAGAAGGCATCTGGCCAGCTACACTATACGGTCACCGGAATGCACTTCCGGACATAGAAGCCAAAACGTCAAAGAAATATGTGACAATAATAATATTCATGTAGAGTCATGATGACACGCTTGCGATCTTCACTACACCTCAGGTGGAGAGCAGCACAGCAGGCGAGGCTTTCTTCCTTCCTTTTTTTTTTGCCTTTTTTTCCCGCACTGTCGGTGTTAATTCTACATCAGCTTTCGGCGCTTGTCACTGTGGAAGCATGACTACCTCAATGCACAAGCACATCCACGGAGCGCGCGCTTATGGTTTGCAAGATCATGTGTCCGTTTACAGATGACAGACTTGAAATTGCTGGTCTGACAGTTCGTTGCCAACATTGTCTGACCCGATTGGGGAGCTGGTTGAACGCTTCTGTAGAACAACTCGCCTTGGCCTGCTTGTCTGTCATCCTCAGCCCTGGAAGCGAGACTCGACCGAGCTCAAACTCAGTCCCAACTATCCGTGTGTGTCTTGCTTTGCACCTTTGCACGTTCGCTAGAAATTGGAACGCTGATGGTCTAGTTGCATCTCTACGAGGCCCTTGCAGTCTTAACGACCCGGTCGGGGCTGTGCGTCGGGCAATGTTTTGGATGCCGTCAGGCTACATGATGAAAAGATCCCGCGGTTTTTGCACGGCCAGGCCTCTGACCTGCTTTGATCAGCGCGGAGTTGGACATCCCCCCTTGCTCGTTGATCATTAATATTAATATGATAATAAAATATATGAATCATTAATTGTTGTTTTGTTATTCTTAGGCGTCCGTGGTGCCGGTAAGAGTTCGGTCGGAGACCCTGCGGCGACGCGACAGCGGGAGGCGCGAGGCAGCCGAAAGAATAGCGAACCTCCCGTGTCCTGAAAAACCCGGATCATAGACCGATGCACACAGATCTCCGATCTGACACTATTCTATGCCGAGCGCCTACTCATCGCTGGTACCCTGTCCTAGACGTCAAATTGAGGGCCTGGCCCACTTTTGTCAGTAGGAGATGTACTGAGATGTTAGATCAATGAGCACCACGCAGCCACCAGGATTTGAGGCTGCCCACAGCCGCTACCGTTGTAGGCCTTCATGGCTGTTGACCTGGCCCTGACCTTTGAACAAACCGCGCAAAAGTTGAGACTAGAGAGGCATACGACATGCTGCGCCCTCCCGACGCACTTGAGACAGCATCACAACGTCGGATGTTGCCCGCTTGGCGTGCAAGCGTTCGTGCGAAGTCGGTTGAACACACGAGGCCACCTCAGAAGCGTAGGATCCTGGTGTCATCACCAGCGATTTTGGGACTTTGTGGGTGGCGTCGGTCTCGCATCGGGAGTAAGCTCGCCACATCACGTGAACGCTTTCCTCAATTTTTCCGTACGAAAAAGGGCGAAAAACAAGCATTTGGTATTGTTCCCTTGTCAGATTCAACGGGCACGACGGGCATGCGCGGATCTTTGAACTCAATAACCAAATCGTGGCGGACCTTCCCCAACAAAACTTGTCCGAGGGCATGGGAGCAGCGGCTACGGCATAATTTGCTACTATGTCCAGCCGAGTCCCCAACGGTTTCGCCCGCCTCTGTCTGCCCGGCGCTGTCGACTATGTCCTACATGCTCGGAGGTGACCACCACCTCTAGTTCATTTAACTGATGCGTTCACCTATGATTCGACAACATCGTTATGTGCCGACGCAAATCTGCCGGACGTCAGGTCAATGGTGAGATACCAGAAACAGTAGAATACAGGCTACGGCGATAGTCGGTGGCGAAGGCTCACGGGTATTACACACTGCACAACCGCCGAGAGCTCGTCTAGAAGAACCAGGCACACATGGCAGGGCAGATCGTGCAGGCCGAAGATCGGGGCGCCACCTTACCTAGGTACAGCTGCGTGTACTGTACTTGCTCAGGATCAGTGTATAGATTCGTCGAGCTGGAGACACTCTCTGGGGACTACCCAATAATGCAGGACCTTTGATGCAGACCTGCACCCCGAGCCGAGTTGTTTCGACCGCCCAAAGGTGACGCTGTCCTCGAAACACAGTGCCTGAAGCAATAGCAAACGTGGTGCTCGATTCATGACGCTGTCAAGCTCGGCTTCTATCAGTACATTCGTCCAGAGCTTCGAGCTGTGACGCGCCAGAACTTCCCCAACAAAGCAGCGTTGATTACAAAACCTCCGGAAGCTGAATAGAAATTGTATTTCAGAGCCTTGAAATTGTCAGTCTGGCAACAGTAAGCGAGCCGGAGGTTTCAAGTCAAATTACGCCCTTTCCATGCGAGGCCGATAGTAGACGGGCCAAAGGAAGCCGTACGGGCTCGCGTCAAGTAGGGCAATCCGTCAAAGCTCGCAGCGTGTCGACTGAGCCGGCCTGTTTCTTCTTGAGTGCCAGAGTCGTGCTGATTCGCCGCACCGAACCGCGCTGCTCTGCTTCTCCTATAGTACTGGCAGTCGGGAGACATCTGCTGTAGACACAGAGGCATACACGCTCGCAGCCTTGTGGGGAGGAAATTTCTGCACTGGCCGGCTAATTCGAGAAGCCATCGGCAAAATCCGAGCTTCAGTACCGCAACAAATTACAGTGCTTTCGCTGTTCTGCAAAACTGTACCGTTTGCCACTCGACAATCGACCCAGGGTGGCCCATCCTGACTGTACTAGCGCCAGACAGTATTGATTGGCAATACGCAAAACGTCCGGACGATGGACCCCTGGTTCATTCCAGGCTGCAATGCACATGACAGTAGCAGCTCGCAACTCTTGTCTTGTCAGAACGACAAGTTTTACCTTGCGACGTGGAGGGCGTTCCTGTGATTGCGGTGTCGGCCGCCGTGGTGACTGCGCCCACCCCCAGCACACCACGTTGAGCTTGTCACGAAACTATGGCCCCCAGCACACCGGCCAAGAGCCTGGCTGCCTGCATGGGCAAGCAGGGTCTCTCCCCGACCGGCACTTTTTCCGTGGCGGTAGCCCCCATGCCATGCCACGGACGTTGGTGCTTCGTGTTTGCTCCGCCCAAGTTTTGACGTGAAAGAACTTGTTGGTCTGGCTCACGGAAACAGAACTGTACAGTAGCTTGTTGTAGTGTGTGTGCTCTCTCAACCAAGGGCTCGGCATGGATGAGCCATCATCACGTCTGTGCAGATGCCACCCCAGCACATCGGCAGGTGAGCCGGTGACCAACTGGATCCCTTGCCGTGTCCGCCCTTTTCCCCCTCCGTTTTCTCGTGCTGCGTCTGCGCCTTTTGCCATGTGCCCCCCACCGACGCTTCCGCCCGCCACGCTCCCGGGCTTCGCGCTCATTTGTATAAAAGTGTTTCTCTGAGCTGCACTTCATTCTTTTGTCGTCCCACCACACCCCCATCGTATCCTTTCGTCATCATGGTCGCTGAACTCAAGCAACGATCGACAGCTTCTGCTAAGGATGTGTCGGCTGCTCCCAAGGAGGAGTTCGCTGATGCCAACATCCCCGACGATTACGTCTCTCGTGTGCTGGCCACCGAGAAGCCCCTTCCGCCTATTCAGCTGAAGAACGTTCTCGGCGAGATCCAATGGGTCTCGTTCCTTGCCCTCACCATCACCCCTCTTTTCGCCATTTACGGTCTCTTTACCACCAGCTGGACCGCCAAGACCGCTGCGTGGACCTTTATCTACTACTTCATGACTGGTCTCGGAATCACCGCCGGCTACCACCGTCTATGGGCTCACCGTGCTTACAACGCTTCGACACCACTGCAGTACTTCCTGGCTTGCATGGGCTCCGGAGCTGTCCAGGGCTCCATCCACTGGTGGTCGCGCGGTCATCGTGCTCACCACCGTTACACTGACACCGACCTGGACCCCTACGGTGCCCACTTTGGTCTCTTCTGGTCGCACATTGGCTGGATGCTCGTGAAGCCCCGCCGCAAGCCTGGTGTCGCCGACATCTCGGATCTCCGAAAGAACCCTGTCATCAAGTTCCAGCACAAGTTCTACATTCCCATGCTCCTCTTCTTCGGATTCGGTCTTCCCACCCTTGTGGCCGGCCTTGGCTGGAACGACTGGCGCGGCGGCTTCTTCTTTGCTGGTGTCCTTCGTCTCGTCTTTGTTCACCACTCGACCTTCTGCGTTAACTCGCTGGCTCACTACCTCGGTGAGGCCACCTTCGACAACAAGATGACCCCCCGAGACCACTTCTTCACCGCACTCGTCACTGTCGGTGAAGGCTACCACAACTTCCACCACCAGTTCCCCATGGACTACCGTAACGCCATTCAGTGGTACCAGTTCGACCCTACAAAGTGGTTCATCGCCTCGATGTACAAGCTCGGCCTTGCTTCTCACCTCAAGACCTTCCCCGACAATGAGGTCAAGAAGGGTCGTCTGGCAATGCAGCTTCAGAAGGCCCACGAGCTTGGTCAGCAGCTCGAATGGCCCAAGTCCTCATCACACCTGCCCGTCATCTCGTGGGACGACTTTGTTGAAGAATCCAAGACTCGTCCCCTTATTGTCGTTCACGGTTTCATCCACGATGTCTCGTCATTCCTTGACGAGCACCCCGGTGGCCGTCACCTTCTTACCGGCAAGATTGGCAAGGACGCCACTACGGCTTTCCTCGGTGGCGTTTACGACCACTCGAATGCAGCACACAACCTTCTCTCCATGATGCGAGTCGGTGTTCTCGACGGTGGCTACCAGCTTGCCAAGGACGAACTGGCCAAGGCCGAGCGGGAGAACCGAGCGAATGGCACTTCGGCCAACCGTCCTGCCGGCGCACCCCCCTCGCCAGTCACTTCGGACGACGAGGACTTCGCTCCGGCCACTCCTACTGACGAGACTCCGATGACCGCTACCGCCACTGTCGCCGCTGCTTCAGAGCAGCTCAAGGCACAGCAGGCTCCCGAGAACACCAAGGCTATCAGCGCCAAGGCCGCCGCCTACATCACCCCTGGTGAGGCATACACCATCGTCAAGCGCGGTGAGCTCAAGGCCAATGCCAAGGTCGATGGCACTAAGTTTGGCAAGTGGTAAACCTTTCGCCGTTTGTCCCCTTGCACACGATCCGCGTTGAAAATCTGTACATATACCTGGCATCTCTAGTCACGATTTGTTCCTATCCTTGCATCTTTCCTATCGCATGTACCCTACAATGGCCCTCACTCTTCCATCACTTAATCAAATTGGGCTCGTGAATACCACACGTGATATTGACATCATATGGCAGCACTGCATCACTCGTTGGCTTGCTTCTCATGTCTCACGGCGTTCATGCGCTCGTCGTGACACAAACCGCTTTGAGACTCCGATCCGGTCGGGTGAGTGGCATTGAGAACACATTGAGCATTGCAAGACGAGACGAAGAGAACGCGGAAAGAAAGGGTATAGTTTACACACGACAACGCTGAGTTGCGGAGAATGACAAAAGGAGTGTGGGTTGGCGAAAAGAATGACGGTGGGTCGGGCATACCAGGCAGTGAAGGAGGAGGAGGAAGATGGAGACAATGGAGCGGGAGAAGCGTGAGGATCAGAAGCTCCGCTCCAAGTCACGATAGACTAAATCAAGCATGAGAAACGGCAAGACAGAAGCAGAGAGAGACATGGGAAGCTTTTAGGGGCCAGAAGGAAGCAGCAGCAAGCGCACAAGACAATGTCCGAGGATCAGTCAACTAGAGCCTGTGGCCGGGCACAAAGATGAACAGGACGCTGAGCAGAGCAGTGATGAGGGCGATGAGGAAGAGGACGCCCATAGATCGTTGGAGAAGGAGCTTGTGAACGTATGGCTCTCGGATGCGGATAGTGTGGAAGGGCGTCGTCTCGCTCTGTGCCAAGAGGACGAGGATTGGGTCAAGCTCGTACTGATGCGAGATGATCAGGAGGACTGCCACGGCAAATGGCAGGATCACCCAGCATCGCTTGGCTCGGCCGACATCGAGGAAGATGAAGCTGAATCCCGTCGCCAACGCGGCCCAGAGCGCAAGTAGACCTAGCGAGAGGCGTACGAGGGCTGAAATGGGCGTAAGGTTGCCAAAAGCCTTGGATCGCAAGAAGCGTGGGAAGACGTCGGCCTCCATGGTGCGGAAGACGTACTCCTTCTGCGAGTGAAACATGTCGGGGACTCGGGCCAGAGCTCGTTGCTGTTCCTCGTCCTGCGGATGCGGGAGCGTTGAGGACGAGATCGGGAACGAGTTGATGCGCAGAGGTGCTGGCAGATAGATTTCCTTTTCGGAGCCAGGGAGCAGGTACCGGGCGTAGATACGCTCGGCCGATGCGATGAGGTCGGTGCGCGTGATGGCGGCAGATCGCGAGATGACTGTCGGCGCGACCGAGCCGCGTTTGGCCAGCGCATTCTTCCGCTCGGCCCTCGTCTGCTGCGCCAGATAGTCGGGATCGCCGGGGAATCGCGGGGCAGTGAGAGGTGCACCAGGAGCAGATGCAGCGGCGGCTGCACCGGCACCGGTGGCATGGGAGTACGAGGAGTGACCACCATCGGGGCTGTCGACGCGACTCTGATGATCCCAGCTGGTCTCGGGCCCCTTTTCGGCACCGGTCTCCTGGTAAGGCTCGTAGGCCTCCTGATCGATGCCGTTGATCCTGTTGTATATGCTGCCTCTCTCGCGCGCTTCTCTGTAGTACTGTGGCCAGTCATCCTTGATGCTCTTACCCGACTTGCGCAGGTCCTTGAAGTAGGCACGGCACAAATTCTCGTGCTGCTGCACGTCGAGCCAAAAGTCGAGGGCGTCCTCAGCATTCTCGCGCTGCAGGTAGAGGTAAAAGCAGTAGAGATCGACAGGCGGCAGCGTGCGTCGAGCCAGGACCTCGGCCAGCGTCGGCAGACGCTTTCGAGTGCGTGAGGACTGAAGTGAGAGTGGTCGCTGCTTTTCCGACATGGCGCGTACGGTTCGGGAGGATGACGAGGATAGGATGGTGGTGACACGCAAGAGTCCAAAGCAGAGTATGTTGTATTGTCCTGTCTCTGGGATGCAGGCGATTCTGGGCGTGTACTGTACTGTACTGTTGAAGGCACCATCACGGCCGCGTGTAAGGAGCAGACCTGCTGCTAAGTTGTTAGGGGACAACGCCCACTTCTCGACTCGCGTAACACGCTCAGCCCTAACAATGCACACGCATGCACCGCGCCCCTTCTGTCTGTCTCTCTCTCTCTCTCTCTCTCTCTATCTCTCTCTCTCTATCTCTCTCTCTCTAGAGGTGCGGCGGTACAGTAGAACGTGACTCTTGTCCCATTTTTCGCTGATTCCTTAATTAATTTAGCTCGGGCACAACTCAATTTGGCCGAGCAGGGTGCCCAGCGCGGCCAGCGCGACCGACCAAGGCTCCGAACCAGGGGCAACTAGTACAGTAGCACAACAACGTCAAGAAAATAAAATCAAGAGTGTTAGACTGGGGGCAACACAGTCGGAGTTGGCTATGCTATCGAAACGGTGTGGCTAGGCGCCATGGCCAAGAAAGATGGTTTGGCTTCTAGACATGACAAGTTCATTCACCAACCCCAGGTTCCGGCACCTGTCGATCATGAGTTGCATATGTGAATCGGGCGGGAGCAAGGCAAAAGTCAGTGGAGAGTCTTTGTGCAAGTGTGTCTCGTCGTGCGATCTTAAGAGTCTACGGCGGAGGTCCCGTCGAGTAAGGCGCGATCGAAGGGTTTGTCGAAGGTGGGGCCCATTGCATCGTAGGATTCATCGCATAGTGATCAACCTGTCTGGGATTTTGGCCATATTGAGGAGCTGGGGCCTGTTGCATCGGGAACGGTCCCATCCCCCCGTGAGCGAAAAAGTGCGGCGGTGGAGGTGGAAAAGCGAATGGGGCATTTACACCAACGGGATGCGACGGTGTTGAACTGATCATCTGCAGCAGCTTCTGCGCCTGCCCCATTTTCTGCGGAATCGGCGCTGGTAGGGGCGACTGACTTCGCGCGTGGGCATTGAGCATGTCTAGCAGCCCCTGCGGTCCAGACGCCAGAGGTGTTCCCGAGAAACTACTGCTCTGATTCGGTGACGGCGCATTCAGAGCCGCCAACAGTGTAGCCGCTCTTGCGTCAGCTCCTTCAGCACTTCCTCGACTCTCATTCTGTGTCGAGGAAACGGGTCCGTCTGCGTTCATGATGAGCGACAGCAGCTGCTTGCTCCTGTCATTCCCACCGGCTTGAATCATCCGAGCGCCCACGCCTGGGAAGAAGCTCGAAAACTGGTCGGCCCCTGATGCGGAAGTGGCTGTTGCTGCTGGTGCAGCGCTTGCGGGTTCCGGCGTCGGAGACGACAGTCCGAGCAGAGCCTTGAGCGTGTCGCTCGAAGGAGGGGCCGGCAGCGGCTCTGACCTCGACTGCTTGCGCTGTTTGGAATCACCAGAGAACGAAGGGAAGAGCGAGCTTCCGTCGACAAAGGTCGGCACCGCTGCGCCGCTCGCAGATGACCGCCCAGGTTCCAGAGAGCTCGCGGCCGCCGTCTCAGTTGTGGACACATGCTGGGCCTCGGCATCTGCGTCCGACCTGCTGTCCGGTCGATTGGCGTGCGAGTGCTTGTTGCTCTGAATCCATTGCTTGAGCCGTCCAATAAAGGGCGAGATCAGATAGAACTTGCCGCCCAGCCCCGGTGGCGGATCTTTGGACTTTTTCCACGTTGGTAAGTCGCTCAGCCTGAACCAGGCAATCTTGGAGATTTCCTTGCGCGTCAGAGTCTCGAACTTGGTGCTTTCCTTCACCCCTGGGACGATGTACAGCCGGATTCGCTGCTCTCGCATCGTCAAGTCGAGATAGTCCTTGCTGTCCTCGGGTAGGAGCGAGGAGCAATCGTATCCCGTTTCTTCGAGCACCTCGCGGATGGCGCAGTCGCGCTCTGGCTCGTTCTGATTGATCTTGCCCTTCGGGAAGCCCCACGCAGCTGAAGACTTCCATCCCTTCACTAGAAGACACTTATTCCAATTTTCTGTTAGCAGAATCGCTCCGCATACGGGCACTCGCGTCTTATACTTGAGGAAGTCGTCGAAGGCCGCCTCCAGGTCCTGCTGCCCACTGCCTCCAGTGATGTAGCGCTGAATCAACGGCACCGTCATGGAGGCCGTGTGCAGGAGATAGGACGAGAAGCGACGCAGACTCTGCGACGGCAGAGACGGATTCAGAGGCCGGAGAAAGTCCTCGTAAAACCAGTGTGCCTGTTCGACTTGGAAGCAGATTCGCTCGATGCTGGAGAGCTCGTCGGATGGAAGATTGACGATGAATCGGCTGCTGAGGTCTTCGAGTGTCTCGGAAAAATTGAGGCCCTTGTATGCGGCCATTGGATCGCGATCATGGCTGCTTCCGCTCGATTCAGCTGTTGGTCGAAACAGGCGAGTCGCACAGAGGTGAGAATAGTGTCAGTCCGACACGAAGTCCGGCAGGGAGAAAGCAGGAGCGCTTCTGTGTGACGATGCAAAACGGAGCAAGAGAAGCGCAAAAGGCAGCCACTACAGAGCAGCACCGCCAACTCTGACGACTGAGAATCGAAAGGGGAGAGGGGCAGCTATCTGTCGCGCTTACCCAACAGCCTGGAGCGGGAGAATCTGGCCAATTCGTCGAGCAATCACCAGTATTGCCAGCGACCTCGGATTATTCGTACGGCCTCAGGACGCAGATATTTATACTGAAAGTGTTCACGCCATAATAGGAAATGATCGCCGCTGGGAGATAGGTGTGGGACCATCTCTAGGAAAATTACTTACCGCCTTTGAAACCGCGCTCGCCGCCTGTGATCTCCGGGGTGATCCAGGAGCCATCTGAATTAGGGAAGAGTCATAAGACGATCAGAGGTGAGTCATGGGGCTCGAACCTTCTTTGTCAGGTCCAGAAGATTGCCTTGCTTACAGAAATCACCCTCCTGTGGCTGAACTTCGTCGTCATCAACCATCTACACAGTAGTTAGCAACAGAGGGACAAGGTCGTCAGCGTACCGATTTCCGCGACAACGTCGAGCTTGGTTCTTCTACGCCAAACATACGCATTTCCAACGGCCAAGCCGCTCTGTATCAGTCTGGCTCGATGCATAGAAGCAGAGGTAGTCCTTGATGTTTGCGAACGCCGGAGTCGGCTGTGGGTAGGACCAGATTCGGCCGACGACCACGGGGCCCTGCTCTTTGCTGAACTGGAGGTCATGGTAGGCGGCCATTCCCTTCCATTCGCACATGGTGCGTCGGGCCTTGGACGGACGAACGAGATCCATCTTGGCGCTGCTCGGAGGAAAGTAGTAGGTGGGAGGGTGCGAGGTTTCCAGCACGCGATAGCCCTGAGTCGTCTCGGCAATGACGAGTTCTTGCTTTGACGGAGTCACCCAAATCACCCGCAGTCTGGCAGTTGTCGGCTGCAGCGCGGGCGGCCTCGGATAGTTCCAGACCTGTTGAGACCGCATCGGCGTCATGGAAAGCATTGAGAGGCAGAGAAGGGGAGGTCAGTCCGTTCGTCAGCGGTAAGGAGGCGGTGCCACATGGATCAGGATTCTCCCAAAACACAAGGTCTTACATTCTCTTTGGGCCGAGGTGGCATTCTGATAAGCGATTGAGTAGCAGCTCCCTTATATGCGTTTGTGAGTATTTGTGTGTGTGTGTGTGCGTGATGGCAGGAGGTGCGAGAGTGTGATACATAGCATGCAAGATGGACGAGAACCATCAACAGACTCGCGAATCACTTTGAACGTTGACGGAAGCGCGCGGCGTCGTCTCGTTGTGCGTCGTGAGCCCAAGTGGAGTTACTGACCCTGCGCGCGTCCAGCTCAATCCAGTGTTCTGGGTGGGCCTAACATGGAATGTTCTTTCACATACACAAAGAAATGCCCGAGCACCTAGCGATACGAACCTCCTTCGTGTCCTCGGCACCACCATCACAGTCCCTGGGCAGCAGAGTCAGCTCACATTCGAAGCACGCGAAAACCACCGTCAGGAACACCACCTACAGGTAAACACAATCCAGGCAGTGTGGAATGACGCGACAAAAAATTTGCGGCAAAACGAGTGTCCTTGCTAAGCGGCACGGAGCAACATCTCTGCGCCAGCTCGTGAGAAATTAATTGTGAACAAATGGCTGGCAAAAAGGGGGAAATGGTCCAACAAGTACGATACTTGGTGACGAAAAAGGCCTGCCAGGATGTGATATCGAACAGGCTTATGAAGCATAGGGTGGGAAGGCATGATGTGACCGTGCTGGAGGAGGCATCTAACGTGCGCAGGGACGGAGGCCTTTAAAGCGAATCTACAGGGCCGGCGGACAACCTTGAGGAGGAGAGCAGGGGTGCTGTGACGATCAGCATCCTCTAGGCGAAATACACCGAGGGAGATCGTCAAGGAGAGTGCGACCGGAACGTCGAGACAGTGAAGAAAAGGTGTGAGAAGGGCGAAGGTATTCAAGTGTGGACAGTAGCGAAAACATGGGTGCACTTGCGGCAAGCCGGAGAGCAACGGCTATACCAACCAGGGGTGCTGGAAAGCCTATCGTCTGACAGCCAAGCTTACATGTCCTCCTCCCAGTCGGGCGATCGTCGGACCTGAGTGGCCATGACGGATCGCTTCGAAGGAGTCTTGACAGCAGGGCCGTTGGAGATCGAAGGGTAGAATCGGCAGTTGGAGCTGGAGCCGGCAGCCTGGGCCTTGGGGGTGGGCTTGACACCCTGGTACCAGGTGCTGCCGCTGTAGACACCGGGCCAAGCGCCCTCGGTACCGTCGCACTGCTCAAACACACCGGGCTGGTAGTTGGCAGGCTCGTTCCAGAAGCATCCCATGATGTCGTAGATGTGGGGGCACCACTGCTTGGCGTAGGTGCCGGCACGGCAAGCACGGAAGCAGTACTCGTCGTCCGACATGAAGTTCTGCCACTCGGGCAGCTCCTCCCAGTCTCCAGTGTAGGCACGCGTGAAGACCTTACCACCGATGGGGTTACCGCTGCCCTCGGCTCCGTGGGGGTCGAGCTCACCACCATCGTCACCCTTCTTGATGCGGATCTTGGTAAAGTCACCAGTACCAGTGACCTGGACGAACGAGGGTGTCTTGAGGAAGTGAGCACCGTAGATGGTACCGTCGGGAATAAGTCGGGTTCCGTAGCCCGACTTCATGCAGTACGAGACCATGACGGGCTCCTTGTCACCCACGACGGCGTATGAGTCGGTGTTGGGAGGGCCCCAAACACAAAAGTCCTTGACCGAGTTGATGTAGATGTTCTGGCACTTGGCCTTGGGGTTCGTGGCACCGTATCGCGACTGGCAGTCGTTGTAGCCAGTCTGACCGTGGGCAGCGTCGGTCTTGGCGGGAAGGGTGGCAGGGTTGATGGCGCTGACGCTGAGCACGCCGGCCACGAAGGCAAATACAGCAGACTTGGAGAACATGATGACGAGCTGTAGCGGAATCCGATCGAGATGAGTCGCTGGCAAGACAGAAGACGAAGATGAAGAGAAGAACTGTTTTTAAAGAGTGTCGAGTATATTAGTCCGGACGAGGTGGCAGGACAGGTGAGGGGGAAAGAACAGGGGGCAGGTGGAGAGTAAAGGTTTGTGAGTGAGAGGAGAGAGACGAGTCCAATTATGATGGAAGAGGGGAAGGATGGAAGTAGGACGGGACTTGAGTTAGGGTTCCGAGGGTGCTGGTTTTGAGGAAGAGCATAGCCTTGGTGAGTAGCAGCTGACCTTGTCTGTTCCAACCCACCCGGGAGTGTATCTAGAAGCCCCCAAGTCAAACCTGAGACACAGTGGCTTGCACTCTGAGCCAGAGAGAGTGCAGCGATCAGGACCACGGAAAAGCGGCGCGGGGGGAGCAAGAAACAAAGGCGGTCAGGTCGCACAACAGTCGTGCGTGACCGACTGCCTGAACAACACCGAGGAGGCCTCCTTCAGGGAGCTAGCTCATGACAGCCAAGGTCAGGGTCGGCGAAGCTGCAAGTCCGCAGAGGAGGCACTAGGCAAGCGAAGCTCGAGCAGTCAACAGACGACGAGACCAGCGACAGCCCTGGCGCTGGAACTACAGTACTACAGTACTACTGCCCTACTGTAGTGCGTTTTACGTTTAGCAGAGTGACACAAGGGCAACGAGACGGGCAAACATTCCCGGTGTATTGTGCTGTAGTTCAGAGTGAGAGAAAATTGAGGTGGGTCGAACTCGGCAAGCTGCAGTGTAAATCACGTCGAGCCGTCATGCATCCTGCGGCCCGAGTGCTACAGTGACCCTGGGCGCGCACAACGCGGCGTGAACGCAGAGGCTAGGGGCAGGTCCATGCGTTGAAGAAGCAGAGCACCAAGCCCTGTGCAGTTCGGGACTGGTCGTGCAGACTACCGCAAGCCCATGTAGAGCTCAGTCTGGAGACCGGAGGCTCAGGAAATTCAACCGAAGGCAGCCGTCGCGCATAAGACCACTGTGCTGTGCTGCACTGGCAAAGTGAGCACGGCAGCGGAATCCCGCTCCGCCAGGCCAGTTGCATGCCCTTTGTTTTTCCACGTTCTCCCAGCCCCAACCTGCACAGGCCCAGCACCCCGCGCCAGGAGGATCAGGCACAGTGCGAGAGCTTCGGCAGGATAACATCGAGCAAGCTAGTGTACTGTAGTACAGTTGATGCGAGAACTCATCCCACTTCCAAGGCCCTGTCATGCTACCGTACTTCTGCGCCTAAGACAGATCCCAAGCCTCATTAGAAGCTCAGGCTTCCAGAGCTAGCTTGACATCGGCATGTCTCCGACGCTGAGTAGAGTGGTCTCTTGGCACATGCGATCGTGTACCGCCTCGCTTGAGGACGACCATGATGCACCAACGGTGATTTGATTAAGTTTGGGCCTCTTCGGCGTAGTAGCGATGTGGTGATCTATCAGAAGGTGGGTTGCATAGCCTACAGTCACAATATCAATTTTTTCCCAGCAGCTGGATCAAAGTAGCTGTCACAGTGTCCGGTTCCGTGAGCTTGTGCCTGCGGTCGACCTCTCTGTAAACGGCTTAGGGCCTTCACTACTGTACTTCTCCCAAGCGAAATTAACTCATACCGAGTACATGCCGTGCTTTCAGTAATGCCAGCCATGGGTCTTCATGTGCGAGGATGGCCAAATTCGGTAAAGGAAAATCTGATGCCACGCCCATGTACAAGGACTACTGCGGTCTGTGATGGCCAAATTGACAATTGAGGAATCGAAAACAACCCACGGAACCCCGTCGGCGCGACCCTGTTGCACTTGCCGACTTGCAGCTCATCCTGTAGAGAGCCCATTTTCTTGTCTCATCACATGTCACGAGTCAGTTCTGAGCTGCGCCGGGTCAGGCTCTCCCTGTGTTCCGCAAAGCGCCAACAGCGTGAGAAAAATGTGCATTCCTTGTGATCGTGATTCGGTTTACACCCGCACAGTACCTTCCAGCGGTAAGGGCTGATGTAAGTACAGCTCAGAACTGCACGAACCCGGTGGATATTCGAGCTCCGAAGTAGCATATGGACTACTGTACAGTACGATACAGACTCTCGAACAATGCTAGGCTCTTGGCGGACCGAGCGCAGAGTTTCACGCAGGCTGCATTTCGAGCGAGGTGCTTCACAGACACGCTGCCGAGGGCACCGAGGGCATGTCGAGCGAGTCAATCGCTGCTGCACTGACGAACGAAGCAAAAACAGTAGAGGTTGGGTAGATGCTGGTCAGAGACTGTGCCTCCGATTCCATCGAAGTTTTCATCGCTTCCCTCTGGGCGGAGCACAGGGGTCAGGGGGGGGGGGAGGGGCCGGTACGATGGGAGGGTACGAGTCAGTCCCCCCAGGGCGGGCGTCACGCTACTGGGATCGACAGGGTGCAGCAGGCGCTGGCAGGGCCGATCGACACGAGCTTCTCTAGACGTCCTGCCCGCAGCCGTCAACATTGCTCGGGGACAGTGGCAGCCGGGATTGCCAGCCGTCTGGGTTTTGCTCGCTTCGGTGTCAATTGCCCTTGTGTACTCGTGTTCGTGTTGTTGTTCTCGTTCTTGTTGTTATTGAGGTTATTGTTTTTTGGGGTTTTTTTTTGGATTCCAAAGGATCGTCGCTGAGTCTGCTACTGTCGCAGTGCAACGCAGACACGTCGGATGGCGCGAATGCCTTGTGAAGCAGCGGAGCTGGACAAGACACGAGCACGCACCCCGGGTGTGTATGCGCACCTCGCTTCACCACCAAGCATCGGCCAGCCCTGCCCAGACTCGGGGGCCAGCTGTCTTGGCGAAGCGGGCTTGTAACACTCTCGGGAGTCTTATCGAATTCCGCTTGCAGTGGTGTTATTGTGGTGATGTTGACGGTTGCCACTAGCTTGTGGCGGTCGCAGCCCACGATGCACATCGAGCTGCCGAGCGCATAGATGCCCGAAGCGATGCACAGTGTTCAACATAATAGTAGCCGCGTGCATGCAGCCGAGCGTTTGCTGGCACGTAGCCCTTCTCGAAAGTAACTTGTCCCTGTCCTGTACTTCGCCGTCTCCAGACGCCGATCTCTCACTCTCGGTCCAGGCTCCTTCTCGTTCCTCTCGTCTTGCCCGCTTTTGTGCCATGTCATGCTCTTTCTGGTCACAGCCTCAGCCTGGCCACCCGCTTGTCAGCTTGGTATAGGCATGTCTTTTATGCCGCCGGCTCAGGACTGGCAGTCGCGCCTCCTGACTCGTTTCGCTTGACCTTCCCAAAACTCCGAATGCCCACCTCTACGCATTTCCAGTATTGACCGGCTCTCGTACCCTCGCATATCCCGTCCGACATGTTCCTTCTCTCTGTCGGCCGTGTCTGATGCACGTCATGGCCAATATCTCTTGCTTTTGTGCTGGGTTCTGAGCCAGTATCTACGACCTCGATGCTGGAAACCACGATTCTCTGCCTCGCTTCCGATGTCTATCACTGCTGCCAAGTCGGTCGGTTGAGATCCATCGTTCCATATCTGTTCTTGCTCGGCGTGAGCTACTCGACCGTCTTGCCTCCCGCGCGCCGCGTCTCCGATGCCGAATAGGTATATTCTGGCCTTGACGCTTCGTCCACGCAGGTGTTCGCGATTCCTGGAGGCATCGAGCCTCTACCGGATTGTCCTGAGCTTGGCGCGAAAGGCCGAACAAAGATGATGTACTCCCAACGCCACGCGCCTACCGCTCCTAGGCCGCCGAGGGTGCCAGCATTGTCGCCCTTTTGAGAAGCATCGGAGGTGGCTTTCTGCATGGAGTAGACCATTGGCTCAGAGTTCGCGCCCAATGGCGCTTATCTGATTTCCGGAATGATGAGGGATCCGACCAATTTTTGACCCGAATTTCAGGTCCTTTTTTCTTTTTTCCTTTTCACCCTATAGAAGTGGGATGACTCTGTTTGACTTCCTCCGGGCACATTTCGGTGCCTTTTCAAGTAAGTATCGGGGTTTCCCTACATTGAGCCAGTCGACACCTTGCGCCCCCCCCCCTTCTTCCACTTTCCAGCGAAGCGCACGAAAATCCATCGGAGGGAATGTGCACACTTGGCAAGGCGTGGGGCTCTTCTGGCGGAGTCCTGCATATCGGGCAACAAGACCCTGCCGTTCACTAACATAATCAGGTCTGACATCCACCAAATGTTTCCCGATTACCCCAAGGACGATGAGATGATTAGCCCGATGATCGTCGCGAATACGCCACATTCCTCCTCATCTTCGTAGACTCCTAGCACGCCATTCTGAGTCCGACCAGCCCATGCCCCCAACTGCTCAACAGGCTTCACGATGACAAGCGCCCACAGAACAAAGACTTCGGCTCTTATTGCCGCCGCTCTTCACTCCGCACCGCACCAACATGGATGAAATGAGTTGTTGCGGTCTGCACGTCTGTCCGAAGCATGAACAGCCAGTGTGCTGGTGACGTTTGCCACGGAAGGAAGATGGCGAATTGATCGGGGTTCTGTGCCTGCGTGGCTTGAGGTCGCCACGGCAGCCAAGAGGGATCAGGCACGGTTAAGACGGTCCAAGTGGACCACAAAAATTTAAGTCCGATTCGTCATGCAGCTACTGTAGCTCACGTCGGGTGGCTTTTCCTTTTCTTTTTCGTGTCGGCTGTGGACCCTTGAGCTCTTCGAATCGGAAGCAGCGAGACTGGCGTCAGTACAGTATATCGGCATAACTGCTACCGTCGCAGCTGACCAGCTGATCAGATAGCAACTCAGTCAACAGCGGCGTCGGAAGAAACGAAGCCGATCGCCTTCAGCAATAGCGAGGCGTCGAATTTGAGTGGCATACACCCGTGCATCGCTTCTGAGCCAAGAGGGCTGCTGCACCGTACGTTCGTCCGTCGAATCGAAAAATGAACCATCAAATAATGAAACCCAAATCTCAGCATGGGCGGCCGGATTTTGGGCGTGGCTGGTCAATGTCCGGGCGGGCGAGTGGTGCCAGACGCGAATTTTCTTGCGTGCTCCGGCTCAGCGGCTTGAGATGTGCCGCGGAGCCTCTGCTGCTTGCGGCATGCGCATCTGTCACCTTTCTTTACATGCGCTGCGTGGCGTCACAAGGATGGTTGAGTGTATCGCGCTGGCTATAAGACTATTCTCCACTAGCGGGCTTCTCTTGTTGGTCATTGACCACCACCAGCACCGCCCTACACACTCTTCAATCGAATCCTCCAGGGATCAAACAAAAGAGATCGAACAGCCCTGTGCTCAGCAGATATTCCATCTGAAAAGCAGATAGACAGATTACCTCCCCTTTCGACGGCAGGCACACAAGAGCTTGTGACTGCTACACTGCGAAATCATGACGGTGCTCAGCCCGGTCCTCGGTAACGGTGCCAACACCAATGGCCACTCCAACAGCAGCAACGGACACTCGTCCGATGTCTACTCGGGATTCTCGACGAAGGCAATCCATATCGGCTCGGAGCCCAATGAAGCCACCGGTGCTGTGATCCCACCCATTAGCCTCAGCTCGACATTTGCGCAGGAGAGCATCGGTGTGCACAAGGGGTACGAATACTCACGAGCCGGTAATCCCAACCGGGACTCTTTTGAGCGCGCACTGGCTGCTCTCGAGGGCGGAAGCCGCGGCCTTGCTTTCTCTTCCGGTTCCGCAGTAACAGCGACCATTCTCAATTCAATGCCTGCTCGCTCGCACGTTGTCAGCGTTAACGATGTCTACGGCGGAACGTATCGTTACTTTACCAAGGTCGCCTCTGTTTCGCAAGGCATCGAGACCAGTTTTGTCCAGATGGACGGTGCTGAAGATGAAGTTAGCGAGCGAGTCAACGCTGCCATCCAGAACAACACTTCGCTGGTCTGGATCGAGACACCCACGAACCCGACGCTGCGCGTAATTGACATTGCGCTGATCGTCAAGCTCGTGCGAAGTCACCCGAATGCTAGCAAAGACATCAAGATCGTTGTCGACAATACGTTCATGAGCCCCTGGTTCCAGAACCCGTTGGCGCAGGGTGCTGATCTAGTCATGCACAGCGTCACCAAGTACCTCAATGGCCACAGCGACGTCGTTATGGGTGTCGCCGTTCTTCATGATGGCGCCTGGGCCGACCGACTGGCTTTCCTGCAAAACGCCATCGGTGCAACCCCATCGCCCTTTGACTGCTGGCTGGCACTCCGTGGTCTCAAGACGCTGTCTGTCCGGATGAAGGCGCACGGCGCTTCGGCATTGGCCATCGCACAGTTCCTCGCGTCGCATCCTGCGGTCGAGACTGTTATCTACCCGGGACTTCCCTCGCACCCAGGGCATCAGGTGGCACGCCGTCAGGTGACAAAGCGCGCTGCTGCGGCCGCCACGCCAAGCGCGGACGGCGCCTTTGCGTACGGAGGCATGATCTCGTTCCGGCTCAAGTCGGATCCCTCGGACGACCAGCCGGCAGACAAGCTGCTTGGCAAGCTGCAGGTGTTCACCCTTGCCGAGTCTCTGGGTGGCGTTGAGAGTCTGATCGAGCTACCCTCAAAGATGACGCACGGCTCGGTCGCGCTCGAGGACCGCATCAAGATTGGCATTGGT
The DNA here is from genome assembly GCA_003144125.1 of Testicularia cyperi. NCBI lineage: Eukaryota > Fungi > Basidiomycota > Ustilaginomycetes > Ustilaginales > Anthracoideaceae > Testicularia > Testicularia cyperi. The sequence goes on from KZ819191.1 coordinate 526,330, forward strand.
CACAACCTCATTCGCATTAGCGTCGGTATCGAGGACACGTCGGACCTCATTGAAGACCTCAAGCGAGGCTTCCAGGCAGCCGGTCTATAGACATCTTACACTACATCCCCAACAAGAAGTCTCACCATCACATAGACACGCAGCTTCACCGCACTGGTGCTTGTGCTCCTGTATAATGTTTGCTACGGACGGAGACAGAGATAGAGGAAGTCGAAATGACGACCGAGCTCGCTTTTTCAAGATACCAGCATTCTCGATTCGGCACTATACAAGGGGCCGCTCTCGCTATGCAATACCTACACTCTTGTCTCAGCCCCTCTTTCCAGCTCGGCATCCCGTGGACATGTGAGAATACAGTACGTACTGTAGTACATAGGGTTGTGTTGGACGTGCTCGACGAGACAGGACCCTGTGGGCTCGGATGACTACTGTTGGAAAATTTGGCGCAGCGTCACGGGTTCAGCCAAGACTTGAGAAATTGCCGCTCGCTTTCTGCATGCGCCCTTGGACTGCAATGACTTTGTGCCTGCAGGATTTGTGCTCAAATCTGCGCGTGGACATCAAAAATGACATCAGAACTTCCCCGCTTTTTGTTTTCTGCTCCCCATGTCTGGCTGACGTTGCTATTTTGGCATCCTCCACTGCCTCGTGGGGTCGATGCTGTAAGCTGACCCTGCCTCGATACAGTACCTTGCTGCTGTGCAGATGCTAGTCAACATCCTACTTCATCATTGCGCCTCTATCACCTTGTTCTTCAGTGACCACCATTAGCGCCATCTATTCAAATCGCAAAAGCAAAGACAAACATTCGCCCAGAAGCAGCACCTGTTGTCTTGAAGAATAGCTACACAACTCTCTCCTTCACACTGCGACTGCCACAGCGAAGTCCACAATGATGTATCAGACTCAGCAACGAACTTTTATGACCACGGCTCGCGTCGCCTGCCGAATGGGCGACCAGAGAGTCGCGTCTCGGGTGCCCCGGCTGGCCACCAAGTCCACGGTGACGGCTGACTCTGGCACATCGTCGGCTATTCCGAAGCGCAGCGTTCGCGAGGCCTTTACCACCCTCGCGGGTTCAACTTATTCGGCACGATCCCGAAACCACCAGATTACAGCTTCCGTGCAGGCCCACTCCGCAGTGCGCACTTTCTCCACCACCCCGATGCAGTTTGACCTCAAGGACCAGATCAAGGACAAGGCAGTGGAAAAGGGCAAGGAGTACGCAAAGGAGGCAATCAACGATAGCGGCAACCGGGAGGAAGTCAAACGTGCCGCAACCCGTGCCTCGGGCTCGCTCAGCAAGATCCTGTTTGCGGGTCTCGCTGTGGCAGGTGCTTTTTACATGCTGTCGGGCGGTACGGCTCACAACGAGGAGGACCGCAGCCAGGGTCCTCCCTCGACGGCCAAGTTCACCAAGGACCAAGTGAGTCTCTTGTGTTTGATCGGTCCGCATCTCTCGGGAAAGTCCAGCCAAGCTAAACGCCTACTTTCTCGCTTTGATAAAGAACTAGATGGAGTCGTCCAACCAAACAGTGTCGACGAGCTTGTTCACATGATCAAGGACAAGACCAAATCGGCCAAAGGCAGGCGTCTTTCCCTCATCGTCGAAGGATTCCCTAACAAGCTCGAAGATGCCGAGCGTATCGAAAAGGAGCTCGTGCCCATCTTTTGTCTCTCGTTCTACGACCTATCGCTTTCCGAATTCGAAAAGCGTCTACCAAAGGACGCCGACCACGCCAAAGAGGTCGACCAGTACCGCAAGGCATCCAAATTTCTTGACCCCATCGTGAAAAAGTACCGTGATCAGGGCAACATCTACGAAATCAGCGCAGATTGGGACTCGGAGGAAGAGGTCTGGGAGCAGGTCGAGGCAAAGACTGAGCAGATTCTCGAGCTCCGAGATCGCGGCGACCTTTGACTTTCCACTCCTATCTTTCCCTTCGGATTCCATCTGCTTCCATCTGTATCCATTCATGTCTGGTTAGCAATCCCCTCATAGTCTCGTACCACATCCATGTAACAAGCCCTCTATGTGTTTTTCACTCGCAATGGTCCTGCAAAGCAATTCGATCCAAATGGTCCGAGGCTGATCATGACCTTTGTGTAGATGAAACGCTTCCGCCTTTGCTGTCTCTCGGAGTCTGCTTGCTTGATGAGAATCGAAACCTGATCATAACGGAGCAATTTTCTCAGGCTTTACATTGTTCCGTTGGTCGAGGTCGAAGCTGCCGCCACAGGGAGGACCACTTCGGCTGGAACGCCAGGAGCAGCAATTTTGCTCTCTCTGTTGGCTTCAGGAGCATCCTCGTCATCGGTGTCATCACTGTCGCTGTCGTTGTCGTTGTCGTTGTCGTTGTCGGCGGAGCCAGCCCCGTTCTGCTCCTCCTCTATCTCGGCCAGCAGCTGGGGCAGACGCCCTGGTTCAGCGCCTTCGAACAGCCAAGCATGACTGTACGATCCAAGCAACCATATAAGCAGGCCAAGGTTAGCGTCAGAGAAAGCAAGAAAGGGTCAGTCTAAGCCCTTGCATCGATCGATCGAAAAGCTCGAGGTGCATGGCTGCTCACCTGTTCAACAGCCTCTCTGGTTCGGGGCACTTTTGTCCGTTGCTGTCCTGGCCAGCTGCATGTTCGGCATCGTCCTTGCTGTCGAGCTGAATCTGAGCCGCTTCGGCCACCTGCTCGACCTCCTTTTTGCCGACAACGTCTTCGCTCGGACGCACTTCTGGCAGGTCCCAGGCGAGTTTGGTGCAGAGGTAGTCGACCACCATGTCGCTGTCGCCGAGAAGCATGATATCCGTAGCAATGTGATAGACGGGCGTCTTGTTGATCAGGATCACGGGCGTAGAATGCGGGATGTGGGTGATCAGCTCCGAGACTGGAGCAACTTTGAGCGAGGTGCCCATGATGATCAACAAGTCGACCTCGGTTCGATCGGCAAAGACGGCATGGTCGAACGCATCGTCCAGCTTCTCGCCGAAGAAGGTAATGTCCGGCTTGAGAATGCCAAGCCCGGCCAGCTGACTGGCGTCTCCGTTATCGTCATCGCTGTCCGTGTCGTTAGCACCCGGTCTCCAACTCTTGCCGTTTCCCATCTTGCGACGCTTCTTCTTCGGCTTGGCTTGGAGTGTTTCTTGCTGCTTTCGTTCTCGACACCTGGGGCATTCAGGCACACGCTTAGCAAAGATATCGTCCTTGATTTCGCTGCCCTTGCACTTGTAGGCGCAGGTCGGATCGGTGCACGTAGCGCCAGCAAACGAGCCATGGCACTGGATGACATTCTGGATGCCGGCAATCTGCTCCAGAGTATCAATGTTCTGACTGTAATTGCGCAGCAGCTTGCCTTGGTTCTCGAGACACTTGATAAACATGTGTGATCGACTTGGCACAAAGTTGCTCGGAAAGATGCTGTGTGCGAAGGAGTAGAACATGGAGGGGTTTGCGAGGAAGTAAGATTTGTCAAACATGTCCTGTGGGTCGTCCAAGTCATACTTGCCCTCGCGCTGCAGCTGGGCGTAGATACCGTCTTTGGATCGAAAGTCTGGAATGCCGCACGACACCGAAATGCCTGCGCCAGACAGCACAACGACTCGGCGACTCTTACGAAGAAGTGTCAGAGCATCTTCGACAGTGTTGTGCTCGGGCAGCTTTTCTCGTCGACGTAGGATGCGAGAGAGGGCAGTCTTGAGAATGGGAAGCAGTATCTCCACAGGTGCATCGCCATCTCTGATGGCACGCGGGAGGAAGACGCCAAGTGCGATCAAAAGGTGCTTGATTTTGTCGAGATCCGGTACCACGAAGCGATGCAGAAACTCTACCATGCCGTCTTGCTTGAGCTCCTTGATCATGCCGGCCACTTTCTCCGGGGGAAAGTAGAATGCAGCCTCGTCCAGCAGACGATCGATCTCACTGTCGGACTCGTCCTCATCGTCAGCAGCATCTTCGAGCGCCTCGAGTTCCTCAGAATCGATGTCCTGGTACGTTGCTGTAGCTGAAGAGGTTGCGTCAGCTCGCGGAGCTGTCGTCGACGAGGAAGATGCAGAGACGGAAGCCACTGGAGTCACTTCGGCCAAAGGCACCGGGAGATCTTTCGATGCTCTTGAAGACACGGTTCGCTGATTCGACTCCATGGCGATCGTGATGCGGGGCGTTCTGCTGAGACAGCTGGATCTTCGTGCTCAGATGTGGTCTATGATGCTGCCATGAACACTGTGGAGGACGCATCGCGAGGACCAGCAACTTGCGCCGGCACTGCACATGCGTATACTTGCAGGGTCCAACATACATGCACGAAGATTGCCGTGATGTCGGTTGTCAGGCCCGAGTCGGAGGGGTTTTTTTTGCACGGCCATCCATACTCGAAATTTCAGATTCGCAAAAGCTGTTAGTCGCTACAATCTTCCTGCGTTTTGGAGACAAATACAGTATTACACTGCTCTCACTCACTATGCGCGTTTGGCTGGCTGGACTATATATTCATCACGGCGGCACTAGGTTGTGCAGGTCTTGTTTCTTCATCCACACTCCCTCCTTCCCGTTTCAAAGAACTTCAAAATTGCCTTTTACCATTTTGAACCATAATTCGGGAAGGGTCATACGGGAGTTGATCATTTAATTTTTCTCCTCCTTTCCATCCCAAATCCTGCCTTTCGGAGCCGCTGCCGTCCCGGTCGTGCGTGTCTTGGACCACTAGCCGCCATACCAGGAAGAGGGCGAAACAGCGCAATTTTTAGTCTTGACGACTTGTTGTGTTTCTTCTCTTGGCCCTCTTTCTGGCTTGGCTGGTTACATGGTCCACATCACTTCCATCGGCCTTCCTGGAGAGCAGGTCATGAAGCCCTTTTGCTAGGCTTCCTGTTCCTGTTAGAACGATTTGCGCAATGAAAGACATTATTCTGTCGCCTACTGCTAGCCTGTCGCGCTGTGATGTGTGGTTTGTCCAAATTCTTAGCACCAATGGATCATCTTCTGCTCAGTATCATCAAATACCGTCATGAGTCCTCGCCCACCTTGATGTGTCTCACGAATCGCGTCGTGATCAAAGGCTGACAAGACGACGAAGGGTTTCAAGGCAAAAAAAAGGACAGTGTTGCATAAAAATACATAGTGAGGTTGCAGATACAAATGACAGGAGACCCAACAAAAGACATGCTACATGGTCGAGACAGACGAGGTGGGCTAAGATTGGATGTACGAGACAGGCACCATCACTTGCGACGGTTCTGCTGCTTGGCACCCTTGCCATTGGCACCGATGCGAGAGCCGCGCTCCTTGGACTTGGGCTCAGCCTCGGGCTTGGCACGACGGCTCCTGTTCTTGACGTTGGCGTGGGTATAGTAATTTTCAGCCTTGCGCTTGCTGGTCGTCATTCGGGCCTCCTTCTTGACCTTGCGCCGTGTGCTGCCGTCATCCTCGACATCGTCATCAGCGTCGGCTGTGGCGCGCTTGGCCAACGATGCTGCGGACTGATCGGCGTCGTCATCCTCGTCATCTTCGTCGTCATCAGCGACCCGCTCGACAGCGCCATCTGCTCCCTGGAATACATCATCCCAGTTGAGGTCTTCGAGGGCATCTCCGTCGTCGTCATCGTCCTCGCTGTCATCAGCCGCCTCATCTTCGTCGCTGTTGAAGGCCTCGTCCTCACCAACAGCCGCCTCGGGCACCGGCTCGTCCTCGTCGCGCTCCATCTCAAAGTCCTCTGGTCGGCCGGCATCGATGTCCTCCCGAGTGAACTTGGTGGCGACAGCGATCTGCTTGAGCGGCTGCTCGACACCCTTGACCTTCTTTTTCTTGAGAAGTCGATCGGTGGCCTCAGCGTCTTCATCCGCAGCGGCTGCCTCGACCCGCTCCTCCGAGGCCTTTGCCTTGCCCTTTGCAGCACCAGCAGCGGCATCCTCGGGAAGTGGCGGTGCCACGAAGAAAGGGATTTTGCCACGAATCCAGTCGTTGAGCACCATCTTGGCGCACGTCTCGAGATCCGGCTCACCGCCCTTGAGCAGCTTGCCCGTGCGCTTGGCGATTTGACCAAGGAAGTCTTCCGAGTTCTTCCACTTGTCCATACTGTAGGTGCGGCGGATGTACTCGGGCTTGACGCGTGAGAGTAGCGCAGGAATGTGTTCGGCTGGTGTCTCGAGGTTCTCGACTCGAACTACACCCTTCAGCACAGTACCCGTTTCGGAGTCGTGGGCCGAAACCGGCACGATACCGGGACAGTCGATAAGGTAGATGCGGCGCATCAGAGTAATGTACTGCCACACCTTGGTCTCGCCTGGAATGGGTGCGACGTTGCAGACCTTCTTCTTCTTGAGCGTGTTGATGATCGAACTCTTGCCCGTGTTGGGGTAGCCGACGAAGCCGACGCTGATCTGCTTCTTGTCTGAATGGAGAACGCTAAACTGTCGAAGCAGCTGAATGAGCGAGCCCTTACCGAACGAGTTGTTGATTGAAGCGTGGAACGCGATGGTTGGATATTCTTTGGAAAGGATCTTCACCCAACGAGCCTTTTGACGCGCAAGCCAGACAATCATGCCAACCAGAGCAGAGAGCGGGCGTATAGATCCATGTCAGCAACAGTGTTCTCGACAAATGATTCCATCGATTCACAAAAGAAAGCAAGAAAGGCAAGACGGAGGGATGTTCGTTTCATGACTACGAGCCCGGTGTTGAAGAAAAGCACCGCAGCTCAACTCATGTAGAAACGCCGACGCCGACGCTCCTGGCCCTCCCGGTCTACCCAGCCTTTATCGGCGGAAGAAGGTCTGGGAGTGGGCACATGTCTCCCGAGGGAGACACATAGCTACGAGGGGGAGATCATATCGACGCCGTTTCTCTTCCACATTCGTAACAGTCATTGCGCCACTGAAGCCGTCTCGAGAGACGACGGCGCAGTACTTGACATGATTGTGGGGCTCGGCAATCAAGATCGAGCCAGGGGAAAGAAAGAACTCGAGACGGACGGAAGGAGATGCAGTCGGAACTTACAGTGACCCAAGTGGGGACGAGATCGACCTTGTTGAGGAGGAAGACGAGATGCTTGTGCGGCTTGTCATCGCGAATGTGCTTCTCGACACTGCGGCATCGCGTGCCGAGCGGATCGCGGGCGTCGAGAACGTGGATGATGACGTCGGAAGAGTCAATGACCTTGTAGAGCTCACCCCAGATACGTCGCGACTGTCCCTTGCTGTAGATGGGCTCGGATCGTCCACGGGTGACGGGGATTTCATAGAGCTCGTCGGCGTCGGCAGTGAAGCCGTTGATGTTGCGCTGAGCGCTGGAACCAACCTCGTAGTCGGAAGGCACGAGACCGACACCGGCAGCCTTGGCCTCCATTGCAGCAGCCTTCTCGTCGGCAGCAATGCCCATCTGTTCACTGCTCTGGGCCAGCTCCTCGAAGGAGTTCATGCCACCGTCGAGACGTGGACGCTTTCGCTGAGCACCGGGACCAAAGGTGTCCGAGTATGGCTCAAGAGTGGTGAGGGAAGGCGCCTTGCCCTTGCCGGGGTCTTGAATGAGCGACATTGGCAGCTTATTGCGGCGCAAGAGCACCGAGTATGGATCGTTGACGCGGGAGCCCAGCGAGGTTCGGAAGTGGTCCAGGGCATCTTGGGAAATAACTCGAGTGTTGCCGAACCAGCGCTTGTCGGGCTGAACGCGACCAGGCTTGGCTTCGCTGCTCTGGAATTCCTGTGCCTGGATGACGTTGCCATCCTTGTCACGAATGGCCTTGGAGGCGATACCGTTCTTGGAGAGAAGCTTGACAGTCTTTGCCTTCTTGGCATCACGGTAAAAGTTTTCACCCTTTACACGCTTGATGCCGGTAGACTTGGTATTGTTCTTTGAGGGACCTCCCTTGACGACGACCATTTTGTCGATGAAATTATTGGTTGGTGTGTGTCGCCTGACACACGAGGGGTATCTGATGTAGTGACAGCAGCCGAGCAATGAAAAAGGAAAACGACAGAAGTGTGTAGCTCGTTGGAGTTGGCCGCTAGGGCGTTGCTTAGACCGAGCAAGGAAGAGCTATATTATATCCTCTACGGATGCAACGATGAAATTCGCCCTGTGATGAACGATTCTCGAATGGAAAGTGATGAGCGTGAGGGGTGGGGGGTGGTGACCGGGATGACAATCAAGGTGGTGAGAGAGGAGGTTTAGAAAACGACGGCCACAACTCACGTACTTACAGTAATTCAAGCGGCTGGCATCTCTACCAAAAATTTCTGGGAGATTTTTTTTTTTCTTCTTCCCGCCAGCCGAGCCTCCTGCACCACCGCCAACGCGAAAAACCAAGAAAGGAAAAATGGAGAGCTTGGCTGGCGAGGTGTGTGATTTCAGAGAGGAAGACAAGCCCTATCTTTTTCGAAGGTCACTTAGCTAGTGTTCCGTCGAGGCGTTGAGCCTTTTTGCCAGACTGCGGTGAGCGGGATTTCAGTCTAACAGCAATTTCTGCCTTTCCCGTCTCCACCTTTCCTATTTCAGACACCGAACCATGTGCTGGACCCTGACTGAATACAGTAGAGGTCAGTTATCATCACGCAGCTGACTACGTTCGAGCCGCCTGCACCAACCGCCACTGAACAAAGGGACACGGCATTATACAGTATCAATTATATTGTCAGTGTTTCGCGTTACATAGATTATTGCGTCGCGCTGAACCAGCTTTCCGTCAGCCTGTAGTGCAGCGCTTCGATCGATCGTTTCCTTGATCACTAACAAGCCGAGAAGTCCGACCTGGAGAATGTCCAGCCAAGTACTAGCAGCAGCAGCAGCAGCAGCAGTAGGAACCACCACCACCACCACCACCGCAACGCCAATGGTCTCTGCTACATACATGACGACCAGCACCTCTTCAGTCTCGCCTGCTTCGAACGTTGCTTACAGATCGTCAATACCTTGTCGCTACTTTTATCGCTCCGGGAAATGCACTCGCGGGGACAAATGCCAGTTTTCACACGCCCAGAAGCGGGAATCTGGCCAACCGGGTGTCCCGAAATCGAGCTCTACAGAATCACAAGCCAGTCCTAGTGAAGCCGGTCCATCGAGGCTGTCGGCCCTTGCGACCGACTTTGTGCCTTCACAATCATTACAAGAGATTTCCGAAGACCGCTCTCGACAAGAGGCTCAGTCGAGCGTCACTTCTCGGCAGGCTCTCAAGCAATCGAGTGGCGATGCCGAGGCGTGCGGAATCTGCATGGAGGTGCCCGTCGTATTTGCACAGCACACGGGCTGCAACCACTACTTCTGCGTTCCTTGCATCCAGCAGTGGCGTAAGCAGCGCAGCGTTCGTGGAGAGCAGCGACAGAGCAACAGCAAGGCGTGTCCGACCTGCCGCTCTCGTTCCAACTTTACCTTTGTCACTGCTGAGCCAGTCGCAAACCAGCAGCGACTGGCTGCCATCGAACGTCACCGCAAGAGACTCAAGCAGATCCCCTGCAGGCATTTCACCAAAAGCCTCGGCCTGCATCGCAGCCTCGACTCTCGCTCCGATACGCCTGCGCCAGCCGCGGCCGCAGATCCCAATGCAGACTTCTCAAAAGGCAAGAAGAAAGCCACGCCCTACTGCGTCTTTGGCGACGACTGTCTCTTTCAGCACAGCATCGATGGCAAGCCCTACCTCTTCAACGCTGGTTTCAAGGACATGAAGGCTCGTCGTCCCGGCCACGTCCAAAAAGCTCACAAACGCAACCCACGCCGGAATTCAGCCGACGAGTTCGACCGCGAGAGAAATCAACTCGAGGCGATGCTGCTCCGCTTGACGATGCGAACGCGTCTCCGCAATATCTACTGACACCAAGACGTTCAGTCGAAGCATTGCTATACATCAGTACCCTTCGTTTCCACACACTGACAGCAAGTCGCGGCTCTGACAAAGCCAGGCGTATTCTGATAAGGGATAATTGGTGAATAAAATACAATGAGCTAAAACAAGCAAGACAAACACAGTAGCATACAAAAGAAATTACAGATACAACAAGGGACTGAAGGAGACTCGCAAAGCGTGCAGCTCGCAGCTGAAAACTTGAGCAAGTGGGAACACGGTAAAGCTGTACGGATGGGCTCAGGCTAGCAGGAATTCAATGTTGCGCTTGATCCACCACGCACCGATGCGAATCGGATCGCGCAGAAACGCATTGTACGCCTCTCGACTCGACGGGAACGCACCGCTAGATTTCTTGCCGATCGTTCCAACAAAGCTGCTTCCGAGAGACGAGGAGGAAAAGGGGTCCATGTTGTTGACAGACGAGGCCCAGCTCCGAATTTTGGACGGATCAATCGGCTTCTGCGACTGAATCTGCTCCTCGGTGAAGAGGGTGCCGTGTAGTCCATATGGCACCCGCTGCGGCAGCTTGATGCGGCAGACAACGTCCTTCATGCCCTTGGCATCGATTATCCACAGCTCGCTCGTCGCACCGGGAAGCACCTCGCCCGTAGATGGATGCAGGCCCTGCCCCTCGTCAAACACGTAGCAGATCAGCCATCCGTCGTCCTCTGCCGCGTTGACAATGTCCCGAGGCACGAAGGTCGTCTCCTGAGCGTACCATCCGCGCGGCATTTCAAAGATCTGGATGGCCTCTTCGCCTTCGCACGCAGTGTCTCCACACCGCTGCGATTCCAAAATCTCCTCTACGGTACGTGTGTCGACGCTGTCACCTCGCTCGAGCTTGCCCTGCGCCCACTTTTGCTTGCCTCTGCGAATGAGTGTGTGTACATCGACTTTGACGAGCGCATCAATTTTGGCTGCCTTACCAAGTCCTGCATCAAATGTACCGTCGCGCATGCTGGTGCCGTACACGTACCTGGCCTCCTTCATGCTGTAGTCTTCGTTAATCGACGGAAACTCAAAGGGGACGTCGGACAGGGCGAATTCGTGGCTAATCTTGTTGCTCTCGAGGTCGAAGCGCCAGTAGTATAGCTGGCACTTTTCCGGACAGTCGGGAGGCGGTAGCACGTGTGATGGCGGCAGCAAATTACCTGCCGAGTAGACCAGGGTGGCGCTGTTGAGCCGACAGCCGAGCATGTTGACCGCAGCCGGCTCTTCGGCGGCAGACGTCACGCAGCTTTCCGCTCCGATCTTGCGGTCATCGTTCCAGCTGTTGGCGGTGTGGTAGACGCAGCAAGCCTCGGGACTGTCAAACCAGCGTACCTGGTCTGGCTCGTAGCGCGGAAGAATGCCAAAGCGACTTGGTTTGGACGGGTCGTAGTGGAGGATGGGCTTTCCCTTGACCAGGTTCATCATGTCGAGCGAGAGAGGCAGGTCAAGGATGACCGTGTGCGTCGACGTGGCACCAAAGTCGTGCATCATCTTGGGCTGCTGGAGACCCCGCACAGGTGACCCCTTCAGCACCTTGGCATTTGCTCTGGCTTTCATTGACAGGACAGGAGCCTTTTCTGCGGTGCTCGATGGGATGACACTTACCCTCAAAAAGGGCGGTTCAAAGCACATGTGGTAGAGGAGCAGCTCTCCAGTCTGCGGGTCGATGCGAGGATGGGCTGTGGTAAACTCACGCAGCATGCCGAGCATTGGCAACGAGGAATCTCCAAACCCCTTTGATGACGGGTCGTTGTCGTCGTCTTTGCCCGTGTACCAGCCTGCTGTTTCTAGACCGGGGAGCATGATGCGCATCGGCGGTCCGCTCTCGCAACCAGCCATAGCCTTCCCATCATGCCAGAAGACGCTCGTGTTGGCGACACTGATTCGACGCAGCTTCTCATCGCTTCGCAGTCCGAGACCTGGAAGCCAGGTGAGAATGGCGAGCAAGAAGCTGCGAAGAATCTGAGACAAGATGCGTAGGAAAGAGGTGTGAGGGTTGACGAGTGTCGCTATGCTGGGAAGATAGGGCAACTGGGAGTGCTCGGGAGTGGAGAGGAGCAGATCTGTGAGGATAAAGCGGTTGAGAAAACTGGGTTGAAGACTGCCATCTTCGCGTCTACGGAAGAGAACACCGGCTAGCATGCCATCTGCGTCGAACCAGTGGGCATCACGATCAAGCTGGGAATTGGCGAGCGGGTTGCCTCCATTGCGAACGTACTGACAGCCAGCCAGCTCGTTCGGAATCTGGCCAGCCCAGAGACAGTCCGTCAATGGACATTCGGTTGTGACGGGGGCAAAGTTGCCCGAGAGGTATGGATGGATGTACTCCTTCTTCGATGTTCTGCGCCGCGACAGTGTTGGCCGTGGTGGAACGAGCTTGACCTTTGATGAAGACGGGAAAGCTGAGGATGCCGATTCAGATGCCGAAGAGGACGTGCCGCAGAGCGCAGTAGCAAATGGTTCGGGGATCTCGAGCGTTGGGCCCCGTGATAGCTGGCGACCTTGTCGTTTCAAAGACCCTGGTCGCAGTCTCTTGGGCCCCGACGTGCTGCTCGCCATCTCCGCTGGTCAAACGCGTTAGAGATCTGTAAGATGAAGGACTGTCACAGAGATCTCATGCGTCGGTGATGATGAAGTTGGAGATCAAATCAAGGCTGTGGCTGACACTGTTCCTGCGATGGAGTTGTACGTCTGAGGCAGCTTCTTGGTGATCTGGAAGGAGAGAGATGAAGCTCCAAGAGACGGTAAACGTGCAGTCAGATCCATTGATGGAGACCGCGGGTCAAGATGAGAGGGACAGCGACCAGAGCGTGCAATGTTGGAGAAAAGTGCCGAGCAGGCCAGCTAAAGGGAGGGTGATGCTGATTCGCTGACTCGCTGACTAGCTCACTGACTGAGGAGGAGCGTGGGTCTTCGTCATCGAACACCAGACCGAAGCATCAGTCTAGGCGTTTCAAAGGATCTGATAGCAGATTGAGAACGACGCAGGCCGACGGCTTTGTCCAGGTGATTTAGACGGCCCGGCGTCAGCGCTGGCTGCTGACCATGTACAGTAGTGGCCTATGCCCAGGCTCACTTAGATCAGGAGAAATTGAGAGGGCAATCGAAGCCGCGAATGCGACGCTACGACGCTACTGCATGGATACCTCCACTACGTTGTAAAGACGGCCTAGCCTTTTGCCGCTAGGAGGGCTCTCTGGTCGGACAGAAAAGCAGGGTCTCAAAAGGGGTTCAGAAGCAGCAGACCAAGCCGGCCTTGACGTATGAGCTGGGCAAAGGGCCCGCCTGATCCAGTCGTATGAATCGGCGGCATGACAAGTGACAATTGTTGAAGGCACGCAAGTGTAACCATACAGCGCTTCAGTGGGTCCGAGCCCAATCACACACGGGGGAGCTAGTGCGATTCTTCGGTGTCGATCGATCTCAGAAGCATGGCTCGTCAGCAATGGACCAAGACCAGAACGGAGTCGGGAGGCATGCAACTGTCAAGCGGCCCGCCCTACATTCTTGTTTCTGTAGTCAGCCCGATGGCCAGAGCATGCGGTCTCGTGCCGAAGCAAACCACTGTACTGTCGATGCGCATTTGCGCAGCTGTCCAAGAGAGAGATGACGTCAACAATAATGCCACTCTGGTGCAAGAATTCCAGAATAAAAGTCTAACAGTCAGTATCGCATTACAGTACAGTATTGGTTCAGGCTTCCGGCGTTCGACATCGCGCAAACACGATGTTAGGCTGCCGATAACACCCCCTCTCCCCTCCCCTTCCTCTGCTGGCCGCATCTGTCGTCGACCGAGTCTCGACACGCATGACGTCGACCATCAGGGCGCGTGGAGGCGCTGGCTCTCTGTACTGTGTCCTTACCCAGGTTGAGTCCAACATCGCTCTTGGGAACGCTTTGGCGCCCGTATCTTCATTGTCGGCATTGCTGCGGGTCTTGTTGTTTGAGACTTGCCTCCGTGTTGGTCTCACGGCATTCGACGAGGTCGATCCCGTCTCGATCCAACTCCTGTGCGACCTTTCTGTGGATGGGTGCGAGCCGGAAAGTGAAAACATTCTCAAGGACCCTTTTCCATGCGTTTGATCTGAAACCCTCTCTAGTCGAGCCAAGCATCTGCATAGCTTTTCCGTCAGCGAAGGGTCGCATTTGTACCACTGTTTGCAGTGCAGGGACTGACATGAGGCCTTTCTTCTTTGACATGCGCATCCCGACAAGGTCCTACTCACCCACACACCCTGCCTCGCGGTGTCCGAGTTGGTCCACGCAGATTGCCCGCTTTCATATCTTGTCTGTCGCATCCTTGGCGGGTCCAAAGTGACAGCCGCAGGTAACCGTGCATCATTTCAGGTCCTTTCGCAGTGGCATTCGATTGCGATCTGCATAGATAACACGAGTTGAGCTGGAAAGCGGCATTGCTTCACCTCTTTGCGCAACCGTCCACATATAGCATGCTACGAGCCCACTCGCACCAGCACATACGCGTGAAATGCAGACGCTGACACCATGAGAGCTCACGAGAAGAAGAAAGACACACGACAAATTTGGACAAGTACAAAGGAAATGAATGACATTGATTTTCAAAGAATGCAAAGTCGCTGCCCACAGAAAGGCAACACGAAAGAGGCCAAGACAGAATGTGAATCCGAAAAGGGAAGCCAAAAGAAGCAAACGAAGGTAGCGAGCCTGGCAAAGCTGATAGTCATGCAACCATCACACTCGATCAGGAAAGCTTGTGCGGCGAATTAGAGTAAAGAAAGAGATTGTCCAGTCCAAAGCGTCCAGAATCGCTTAGAAGAAGGGCAGGAGGGCACCAGCGATGGCAAGAACCGAGAGACCAGCGGTGGCGGGGGAGAACGAGCCGGCGGCGGCGTTGGTGGAGCGAGTCGCGGTGGCAGAGGCGGCCGACGAGGAGCGCGAAGAGCTGGCGCTGCTGGCAGACGACGAAGCGGCACTGGTGGCCGAGCTGGCTCGCGAAGAGGAGGAGCTGGCGGCCGACGAGGCAGAGCTCGAGGCGGCGCTGGTGGCCGTGCTGGTAGCCGAGCCAGCGGCGGTGGAGCCGGTGGCGGCCTGGCCGAGGCACGACGTGTCCGAGGACGAAAGGACGGTGAGCTGCGACGAGTAGTTGGGGGTGCCCGAGTCGTCAAGGATGGCAATGGTGATCGAGGTGCCCGAAGCGACGTTGACGGTCCAGACATACGAGCCCGAGGCGCCGCTCTGGTTAGGAAGGCTCTGAAGGGGAGCAGCCGACGACTCGCCACCGGGAAGGATGTTGAGTCGGACGGTACCAGTGGCGCCGGACCACGCAAGGGCAGCGGGAGCGCACTGGGTGATCGAAGCAGGGGTGTTGATGATGGGCTGAGCCGAGACGGCAGCAGCGAGCACGACGGCACCAGCAGCGGCGGCAGTGATCTTGACCATTTTGAATAGATTAAAGAGAAAAGAGATATACGAGAGGGACAAGGATGGTGATTGGGTGGGGGAAGGAAGGAAGACGTCGATGTGTACGAGAAGTCGTGGATGGTCTATATACTCGGGGAAGGGAAAGAGAGACGAGGGGGCGGTGCACAAAGGTCGGCGAGCCGAGGTCTGAGCAGGCCGAACGAAAGAACGGCAGGGGTCTGGCCTAGTAAGCGAGCACGCAGTGGTCCACACACGGAAATCAGGAGCCGTTGCAGTACCAGGACCTAGGACATGGCAGTGAAGGGCAGATCAGAGCACAACAGGGTACCGCATGGACAGAAGCCCAAAAGGGGGAGAGGGGGGAGGGGGAGAAAGGCCAAGAGTAGATTCCAACCTGAGCGGTGCGAGAGCGAGCGACGCAACAGGGGCCCAACACAGAGATACACACGTTGAGAAACAAGCAGGCCGACAGTCGAAGGTTGGCGAACAGTGGACCGATCAGAGGCGAACGGGCGGCCTGGATGCACTAGCTGAGATGGGAAACGCGATACTGGTCTACTGTTACGGTATGGTAGCTGTTCATGGGGCCATGGGCCGTATCAGACACACGGCTGGGCAGTGCACCGCTACCGTACTGCATGTTACAGGATCATGAATCTCAATCGCAGGGCCAGAAGGTCGAGTCGACGTCCACGCATCGACACTCGCCCATGTGCATATCGCCATGCGCAAGCGAGGATCAGAGGGAGAGGGGAAGCAGGAGGGTGGCCCATGACGAGGCAGGCACTACAACACGCACGAGGAGATTGGCCGTCCAGTGGCACCAGGAAGAGCGAGACTGGGATGGGAGAGCAACACTCTAGCCATTGGATCACTTCTGTACAGTACTGTGCTGCGATTCACTTGCGAACCGGTAGGCCCACAAGCTCCGAACGGGCAATTGGCCACGCAGACGGGGAGCATGGCCGAGGGCATCGATTCGTCGGTGGTTGCAGACGGCTGACGTGACGCGCGATGTTGGTCTGGCTTGGGGGCAGTGTGTCTCTCTCTCGCTCTCTCGTCGCAGAATATGCCGAGAGGGGTCCACCTCATCCTCACAGGGTTCCGGAGGCGCACGGCGACGGCGGGCAGGACAGGAGACACAAGTGCACCGTGCGCCTCTCAGCGCCTGGTGTGTAGCTCGCACCAACACTGCTGTGGCTGTTGAGCAAATACCAGAATTTAATGCATCAATATTGTTATTGAATCACAGGTCGCTACGCCGACCTGTGACTTACCGCTGCCAACATGTACTATTGTTTTGGGGGCGTTTCGTTGCCTTCACAGTTTTGGAATCTTTGAAAAGCAGGGCCCGAGGAATACTGTACTGTAGTAGTGGCTTAGGCAGGCCAAATCACCCAGCTCGAAGAGAATCTGCAGTCGCGCGGCAAAGGATGGAACTCTGCAGATGAGGCGCGTGTTTTTTTCTTCCTTGGACTTGTTCTTCGAATTGCAAGTGTAGATATGGACGGGCACCTCCGACCGACCGGCAGGTAGCAACCGTACTTTGGACGAATGTCTTGCACGTCCAGCCTAGCGACCGCAGCGCATGGAGCGTCAGAACGCATCACGGTCAAATGGATGGGATGGATGGAAGTTCCATTGCCGCCCTTGCTCTCGCAGCCTCGATAGCCACTCAACCCTCACGGCTTGCCAAGGCTGACCTGCCTGCAGCAGAGTGCAACATGTACCTCGGAGGGCGGAAGCACAGCTGCATAGTCCGCACGTTTCTTGCGAGCGTGAGGGACTACGGGAGAATCATTGTCCCCCCGCGAAGCTGTATATTGTAGATCGTCAGCTTGAACGTCCGTTCAAGTTCGCCATTCCGCCCGCCCGCCCTCTCGCTGCACAACTGTCGAGCAGGGCAAGCAGAGAGGAAGGAATGGATCGTCCGACGTAGCCGATTTGCTATCCCCTCCCCTAACATCTCCAGAGGGCTTCAGCCAGTACTGCAGTGCGAACTCAGCTGTTGATCTCGACCGAGCGGATCCAACTCTCCGCTTGAATGCGCAGTGCACTAAGGTTAACATTCGACGCTTCTGCATCGCAGCTCGCTCCTCGTCTGCGCCCGACACTGGCACGGTACTGACCGGAAGCGCACATAACGCATACAGATCCATCACTGCCCTGAAGTTGGTCGAATGGGAGCACCATTCGGCAGCTCAAACGGCATGATAGCGCCCATCTTCATGTTTTGGCTACGCTCGACCAGCATCGCACCTAGCCAGGACGAGACGGCTGATTCGCACAGCGGCTCGGCCCGATGCCAAGGTGGACACTCTGGACTGAGCACGAGCGCCAAATTGCGCAAGTCACACAGCAACCTCTGCACCAGCACCGGCGAGTTTTGAGAGGGCGGGCGGGGTTGAAAGTCATTACGCATGCCAGGCCTACTTTCACCTTGGGACCCTCGGACTCGCTCACTGATGGACTGGCAGGATGGGCGCAACGCGGGTCGAGGTTTCTCGGTCGGCATGTCGATTTCTATATTCAGATTGCACAAATTAACTCGGCTTCAGCGGCCTTGCCTCCTCAACCCGGTGCAATGCACTCGAGAGTGGGATTTGCTGCAGCGGCGCGCTTAGACCCTGGCCCCCATCTGGTCGATCCTCCGGAAATCATCACGACGGATGCTAACAGTGAGGAATCGCCTTAGTCTACTTGCCCTGTTGCCCGGCCGCTGGCTCAACCTCTTGACGCCAACCTTGTAGTGCTGACCCGCGATTATGCACCCGAAGCTCGTCAACTTCGCTAGTCTTGTAGCTTCGACGAAACTGCACCTAGCGGCTCTCACTTTGCCAAGAACACCGGCAACGGGACTGAACGGTCAGATGCTCGCCTGGTACCCGTGGCCAAGAAAGCGCGACCAATTAATTAGGAGCAGTTTCAGCGGGTAAAGGTAACAACAGTCATGCTGGTCTTCCATCATTGCACATGCCAGATTCATCGACGTCGCGGGCTTTCTTGCAGTCAAGAATGGAACCCAGCCGACTTTCGCGTGGAACATTACAGTAGTGTCGTTGGCCTTAGCCAAGCCCCGAAACCAGCGACTGGGCTTCGGCAGAGAATCAATACAGCTACTAGTAAGTACGTATCATGAAAAATAGTCATGTTCAGCGCGCAAGCGCAGTCTGCCGAAATTTCTCGAACTCGCGCAGCGCGCACCGGCTGAGCTTCCCTCACCATCGACGCCTGCGCGCAGCTTCAAATGCTCCCCTTACCCACATGCAACTTCGCCTCATCGCTGCCTTCTCCGTCCATCTCGGTTACGGCCAGCCAAGATCGATTAGCAGCATTTCTTGGGCCTTCTGATATCTTGTAAGATTTGGACCCATCCCGACATCCCATGTTAGGTTGAGATTGCCGCCATTATCGTCCCGATTCTTGTCAGGACGCAGCATTGCATCGGGTTCGCCTTCGCAGCTGCCCATCACACACGACACTCGCAGGCCAACCTTGTAGACGCTGTCCGCGCACAAATCACAAAAGCACAGCGCATCTCCGCACCAGGAGGCTCGGCACGGAGAAACACAGAATACGAAAAAGGGAGAATGTCAACGGTGTAAAGAACAATTTGCGATAAAAGTACAAGATAGGGCGTCGAAAAGAAAGAAACTAGTGTGGGAGTTGCCATCCGTGCCGCTGTCTGAATCAAGTCGGGCTAATCGGCCAGCAGAGATGCAAGTTCTACTTCAGGAACCAGCTTTGACAAGCGGAGAGCTCTCGAAAGTTAGGGCCTAAGTTCAGAAGACCGGGCCTGTGGTGGTGGCCCATCGTGTTGGATGAGCCCTTATCTACTGGTCCTGTTCATTAGCCACATCCTCGCAGGCATCGATCCAAAGCGAGTACACATCGATAGGTTGGTCGAGTGGGTTGGTATCCGCCGAAAATTTTTGGCCGCACACTTTGCAGCTGAGGTATCCGATCCGAGCCTTGTCGTCACTGTTAAGTTGAGGTAGTACGGTCCAAGTATCAGACATTGCCGCAAGAATACCTTTTTACTGTCTCTGTGGCAGCAGGACATTACTTACATGCGACATGAGACAGCCCTTTCGTGATTGCAGAACAGACATGTGAATACGGTATCTGAAAGAAGTCAAAGAAAAGAAGGTTATGAAAAAGTCAATAAGAGTCAGCGAGCAAGGCCTTGACATCGACATGTAGCCCGACTGAGCCACTAACCCAGCGGCGGAGGCTTCTTGCCGCCTCCCGGCTTCTTGGAAGAGCTTTTCCTCTTTCCCATCTTGTTAGGGATGTGGCCTGCTGCGCAGGGATGATGGTGAAGGGCATCGGCAAGGCCAGCTTTGAAGCTCCACTTTGTGCGACAGACTTCAGGGTGCAATACCGGACACAGAAACACGCAATGTCAGGATTAGATAAGCAAAATTTGGTCTCGAGTTCGGAAGACCCTAGCCTCCAATCGTCAATATGATCCTGTCCGCTCCAGTGGTAGAACTCATCATTGTACATCACCATTGCACAAGCATCTGAGCAGTAGCAACAGTCAAGCCATTCATGCCGGTACCCACGAATCTCACGCGGCAGTCGCAGCCAAGCTCCAGCAGCACCGGCAAGAACGTCTGGATCGCTGCTGGCGAAGGCGATCTTCAAAGGGTGCAAGAATGCATTGACCAGGAAGGTAAGAATCTTATCTCGATACGGCCTTCTCCCCAGGATTGCAGATCACTGACAAAAACCATGCTGACGTTATCGCTCGACTTTAATGATGTGCAGGAATCGCTCCCACGGCGGCCGACGAGTTCACATACACACCACTGCACGCCGCAGCCTCGTACGGGCACTTGGATATCCTGCGTTTTCTGCTCACACATGCGTCGGCACCCTCGAATGCGGTCGACGTGACTGACTCGGACGGCGACACTCCTCTGTTTGTCTGTGAGGACGTTGCGACGGCGCGCTGTCTCGTAGAAGAATTTCACGCAAACGCAAAGCACACGAACCACGAGGGACTCACACCTGCCCAGCAAGCCGACGAAAACGAGCATCCCGACGTTGCCGAGTATCTTCGCTCCGTCACCGGAGAGGCTCCATCCAACTCGTTGACGGAGCAAGACGAGGACTACGCTGGTCTCGACGAACAAGACGCGGACGGAGACATTGTCGCTCGAGGCTCGCTCAACGATGCAGACGACCGCGAACTCGAACATCAGACCGATCAGCTCATGGCCAAAGTCGAAGAAATCATGATCCGCGCAGACCGGGAAGGCTTTGACCCAGAGGACGAACTGAGAAAGATCGTCAGCGAGTCGGTTGCCGCCCAGATCATCGAAGGCATGGACCGTCCGACTCCGTCCAACAATGATCAGGCTGCGCACAGCGCCTCCAACAACGACACGTTGTAGTCGCGACCTTGTTGTTCGAGCCTTCTCACAGCCGACGCCAGGAAGTTGCCCAAACTGCTTCCAGTGGTTAGAATCGCAACCTGACCCAGAATCGGCCACGTCACTGGGCCTTTCAGCACACATACCCGCCTGTAGACAGGCACGGACCCTTGGTCGATGGTGCAGAGACACACGATAAGCACCCTCAGACTGACTCATGCAGGCCGCGTCACACTCGCACTAAACGGAAAGGAGTTGAAATTACCACGTGGTTGGAATGCGATTCGATACAGTACAAATGTAGAAATGTGCAAGAAAGCTGGTCAGGAGGTCGTTACTGATAAAGGATACAAAAGCCCGACGCAATTGGCTCTGACGAAGCCGTGTGCGTCGGTGTCGAGGTCGTTACGAGAGGCCGAGAGAGGTACAGCAAAGATTATTGAACAGGATAGGAAATATCAGACAAAGTTAACCCGGCTGTCATCGAGCTTGGCAATGTCACGATCGTTTTCGTCCATGACCATCACCAGTCGCTCTGCAAGCGTCTGTCGTAGACCCTTGCCAGACCGCTTTTGGCTGTTGGCAAGCGAAGAGGTCGAAGCCGTGGTGGACATCGTCGGGGAGCCAAAGAGATTTCGGCGGCTGCTACGACCTTGTTCCAGATCATCGTCCGAGGTGGGCGAGCCAAGACGGAATCGGCGCTTCTTCCCAGACGACGGACTGTCACCGAGACCGTTGCGTCGCATGGTACCGTGCTCGCTCGATGACTGTTCTGACGATGTCGAAGCTCTTCGCCCTTGGAACTGCAAGTCTTCGGTCGTCTCGTTGGAGTTGTCGAGTGCCGAACGCGGAGCAAAGGAGTCTGAGATAGAGGCCGGCGTCGCAAAGGCCGATGTGTGTGCTTCCGGTGACGTGGGCTGGCTAGTCGAAGTCTGGCGCCACTGACCGAAGCTTGAAGCGACCGGCTTGTACGAGGAGCCGTGCTCGGCAAGTAAATTGCGTTTTGACACCCGCAGTACCTCTTGGTCACGCATGCTAGACTCGCCGTGATTCGCAGATGACGGATGGCTGCTGACACTTGCGCCGCTGCCCTTGACAACGAGCTCGATTGGGGGCGAGAGACAGCCGAATCGGTCCGTATTTGCATCAGTGGGCAGAACGGACTTTGAAAAAGGTCTGGCTTCCGATGTTTTGACGTTGCTGGTCGAAGAAGCGGAAGACGGTACGACGGGGACGGCTGGGACCTTGCCATATGGTGTAACGTAGTACAGCGAAGGGCCATTGGATCCGTCAAGCTCGGCAGACGAAGCCGCGGCCGGCCCATCGGGGCTTGACATTGACTGCCTCGGCAGTGTGGCCGAGATGACAGAAGGCTGCTTGCGCAGTATTTTGGAGCTAGTGCGTTGACGCTGCTTGCGCTCTGGTGAAGAGTTCACTTGGATGACCTGGCTCTGCTGCAACACTGATGAGGGTTCTCGCGGCACATCAGGATTATGAGAGAGTCCTTCAGCCAATTGCGCTTCCTTCTCATCGCTGACGGATGCCGTGCCATCACTCTTGGACTTTGGTCTTGCCAGACCAAGGGCCCGATTTTTGAGCGCAACCAGCTTGGATCGCGTTGGAATGGGTGGCGACTCCACGTCGGCAATATCGATGCTCAGCGACGGATCAAATGAACGCCAAAAGATGCAGAAAATGGTGAGCAGGCCAAAGAGGACCACCACATATGCAGCCATCAGATTCGCGCTGACCTGAGACGTGGCGATGGCATTGCGACGCGCGCCGTCATAACCATCGCATGCCACGATCGTGGCTGACGCAAAGAAGGAAAGGATGGCCATACAGATGCCGTAGTACTGGACGCTGAGATTTCGGTAGACTCGCTTGAGATTGTGAATACGCCGCTGTTCGACCGTCATAGGTCGACGCTTGTCGCTGACTATGGGGGTCGAGGGAGGTCGCATGGGTGGAAAGACTCGACTGGTCGAGAACGACATCGCGGGGTTTTGTGCGTTCAGAAGATCGATTCGGTCAGCGTCAACGAAGCTGCCTACATCAGCTCCGGGGGCTTCACCGCCTCGCATGATGCCGAGTCCGTGATGTCCTTGCTCGCTTCCACCAACCGAGTTCGAGCCCGTTGCCGACATTTTGTCGCTGTGAGGTTCGATGCGAATGGTGACCTTGCGGTCCTTGTCGTCGGCATCTCCCATCATGGCGGCACCGCGATCGATTGGTGGATTGAAAAGATAAAATGTCTCCGGGTTGCGCTGTTTCCGCCTCGTCAGTTTGAGTTGAGCGCGAATTCGCGACAGCGTGTGGGCACCTACGGGCACGTAGACGGCAAGGCAAATGGCAGCCCAGACGCTCCAGCATGTCATTGCGATGCCATAGTACCAATATGCACGGGTGACCTCGAGCCACAAGACGAGCGCGCGATTGCGTATCGCGTCGTACTCGGCGGGAGCCCCGTTACCGGTGGCAACGGCTACGGCTGCCACGCGCCACGTGTCGTAGTGGTCCAAGGTCTCGTTGTAGTGGCGCGCAGCCAAAATGGCAGGCGGAAGAATGCTGGCGAGCTGAACAAAAGGAACGAGCCAGCAGGCCAAATTAAAGACTAAGGGGCTGAGGATCAGCCTGCGCTGCATTCCACCTTTGCTCTTGAGGGTGAGGGCGTCGGGAAAGGCACTGAGGATGCCGAAGCCAGTCCACCAGCCACCTTGCCAGAGAGGCACCCAGATAAGAATTCGCCAGAGGAAAAAGTTTTTTTGGTGGCCGTTGTTTTTGTAGTACGGCACGCACAGGATTGCGTATGCGATCCAGACGACGGCAAAGCACCCTTGGAGATTTAGGAAAGCCATAACCGAGTTAGGGATGACAAAAGTACCGCCAGCGACGGGCCAAAGCTTGAGAAACCATGCTCGACCATGGAGCACGCGATGGCTGATGACGGAGGTGGCGAGGATGAGGATGACGAGAACGAAGCCAACGCAGACATACAGTTGGACATAGAAGCTATTGCCGACGTGAGGATGATAGAGCTGATTGATGAAGTTGACGAGATTGCTCGCGTCACGGGAAACGTCTCCGGTCACGGAAGGCAGCCGCGAAAGGGGAAGACTGGAATTGAACGGCCGTATCATTGTGCAACGATCGTGCCAGGAGGTCCACAGACGCAGCTGTGGACCGCCGCGCTGAACGGTTTCGGACTTGTCCGTTGAGCTAAATTGACTCGAGAAGCGTTTCTTTGCTTTCGTCAAGCGTGATCACGTCGAGAGATCCTGACGATTGATGTTGTCTGGGTTTCTTTTTTTTTTTAACACAAGGTGAAGCCGTGAAAAGGGGATATGCTATTCCGCGTGATGTAGATGAACGAGACTGTCACGCCTGTCGTATGCTAGCAGCCTTCCACCAAGAGTCGACCGGAGAGACAACCATCTGACTATAAGGGGAGACGATAAGTTGTGGGGTCGTGGGATGAAGCCCGGGGGAGATGACTGACGTTTTGAGATGATGAAGGGCGCAAGTTCGGGCAACCGGAATCGAAGCCGAGTTGGTGGCACTCCTGGCTTGGTGGGACGACTGCAGCAGCCATAAAGGCAGCTGAGCGCGCTTCGGTGCCGGCCTGCCAGGGCAACTGACAGGGTCGAATCGACAGCCAGCGACGTCGCCAATGGTCAAAGACTGGGGGCGTGATAAGAGCTTAGGACGACGCCACTGCATGCACGCAGTAGGGGCGGAAGAGGGGTCCAAATGAAGAGCTTGAACCTGCTCACGTCGGCAGCAACATTAATGAAGTCGAGCTCCGACTCACGACCGTTCCTCGCAAGCCCCGTGAGGAGCCGAGCAGAGTGGAAGGAAGCTTAAGGCTAACCATGATTCTGACGAGTAGCTGTTTGCGAGTAAGAGATGAGAGTACTGTAGTGCATTGCCAAGCCGAGAAGGTCAAACGCAGTCGCATGATTCATCGTACCTCTGCTAAAGTTATGTCCTGATCCATCAAAAGATGGCAAAGACTTGCTAGGTTGGACAGGTTGGGCCGACGCCGAAAAGTCCGGGGTCTAGTGCCGCGGCTGCCACTAACGAAGCGGAGGACGGGTACGTCGGCTGTCAATACACGGGACGTGCTCTCTTTTCTCGTTCATGCTCCAAACGTACGGTATGGTACAGTATCCTGGATGCCCCTACAGTAGAGCATGCTCAATTAGGCAAGAGGAGGGGCAGGGAGTTGACTGGTGGCTAAGAAAGTGGGCTAAGGAAGGCTTCTCGAGTTGCAGCCGTCTACTGTATCACGTACTCAAATGTACTGACTGCGCCTCTGACGACGGAGTTGGAATTCAGACGAGGAGAGAAGCGGACAAGGCTGCGAGGGCGGAGAGGCGGAGCTCAATTTCGCCTGTCAGAGTTGCGGTACGTGCTAGTGCAAACGTGCATGCAGCAAGCATCTTTTCCATCAAGCGAGGGCTGAGGCACAGGTCTGTGCAAGAGAATACTGTACTACAGTACCATGTTCGACAGTCCAAAGCACTGCGAAAAAGGGCCGAAGCAGATCACAAGGACTGTACACTCGAGGAGGGCAAGCAGGCGTTCTGACCCGTTAGCGCACTTCAGTACAGCAGCACAGGCCGCAGAATCTCGCTTCGGTCTGCAAAGGGTCGCCTAAGTCAATATACAGTATCATGCACAAGGCGACACCACCAGGACCGCGGATCCCTCAGCGCCGGCAGATGAGCAGCAATGGCAGACATCGTGATGGAAGCGGTTCTTACATGCATCTCATGGTTCGATCTCGCTTTGAAGGGGTTTTAGAGCTTGACCGCCAGCCGACTTGCCGGTGCAGATTCGCATCACTCGCGTGCCAAACTCGGAGGCATGTGCGCTGCAATTCACCACCTCGTCACGCCCTGCTCCCGCCAACAGGGCACGGCCCGTCCCGACGTTCGCGATCCCTCACACTACGACTGGTACTACAGTATCGTACTGTCCAGAGCCTGATCAGCTGCTCGTGAATGCGAATGCAAATGCACAGCACAAACGCACAAAGCGCCGCAACCAAAAGAGTACGACGCTCGACTCCTACTATTGTCTGCGGGTACGCGGTAGCTTGTGCTTGAAGAGACTCGCTCTGTGGTTAAACGCCGTATGGCGATGGCCGCGCCACGGGAAGGCAAACGACGCTCGTCCCAGAGGAGTGAGGTACTGCATTGCCACCGATATGGTTGCTTGCAGCAGAGTTAATGCCCGAGAAGCAAGATTTCGCTTTTGTTTCTGGTCATATCCAACTGCGACACGTCGTGGTCGCTGTACTGTACCTCTTGTCTCGTGTATTTGCTAGCTCTGTCCTGCAGCGACGTAAGCGCGCGCGTCCCTACTTACAACACAGCAAAGGCACGGATGTGCGCTTTGCAAAATGCCCCTCGCAAGCAGATCTTCCGGCAAAGTGCGCTCATTGGCCTGGGCGTTGTGACTAGCGCCGCGGGCACGGCAGAGCAAGAGGTCCCAGGACTCGCTGGGCCCAGCTCGATCCCAAATGAGCCATGACCTACTTTCTAGGAAGATCCGATGTCGATCCTTTAGCCTATCACTACTTGTGGTTGGGTCTTCGGGGCTCGCCCGTCGATCCAAGCCATATGAAGACCGGTAGAGCGATGGTTAGTTTGGCCCCACCTTGCACGCTCCCCCATTGTCAGCGTCGTCTATCTGAGTGAAAGTCGGGTCCCTATCACGAGCTTCCCATCTCGCAAGGCCTCCGTGCTTTGTGGGTTTCTATACCGGGCCGACTGCAAAAGCGGCGTTTTAGCTCCGATACGAAGAAATTGGCGGATGAGCATAGGCCAAGCCCAACTACCATGCATCGCAACGGCGCCCATCGCGCTCAAAGGCGGAGAAGAGACTCTTGCAGGGAAAGACGTGACCAGCGATCGGCCTTTCCGGCTGCAAGAGATTATTCTTTGCTTGTCCCCACAGCAAGGACGCTGTTCCCGGTCTGCATCTCTCCGACTCCACTCCGCAGACAGGCTGACTGCGCAGACCTATCATGCGGAGGCCCCGAACGCTAGCCTTGTTCAGACCACCGTCGCGGCTCCATGATACAGTAGAGGCATGCAATACCCCATCCTCATGGTATCCGCTACCTCACGCGACGCTTTATCTTCTCTAGGTAAAGTCCGGCTTCTCTACAGTACCTATCATCTCACCTGCCCTATGCAACACTGTGTTAGGCACCAAGCGTTAATCGTTCCTTTGACTGCACCACATCCAGACGGTTCAGGACCACAACGTGCTCCAATCCGTCCCATCGAAACACAACACATTAGACCACACTCCAGTCTGATTGGGACTTAGTTCTGAGATTTTCTTGCGTCTCGAGATCCGTGCGAGTTGCAGCCTGGTGCAACACGGACTTCGAATCAGCGGTGCGATGCTACATCTATGCGGGTACTTGTGAAAGAAGGGCAAAGAGTGCAAGCGTGAATGCAAGCTGCAGCGTGTGGGCAGACCCTGCGCGAGTCGCCGACTTTCTGTTGCAACCAGTGGGCAAAGTGAGGAGTTGGTGATGTGGTTGGTAGTATTCCTCGCTCAGAGCTCGTCGTGGCCGTAGTTGAGCGGCTCATCGTCACCGCCAGCGCCACCAGCACCCTGGTAGATCTTGGCCGTGATGGGGGCAACGGCAGCCTGCAGCTCGCTGAGCTGCTCCTCAATGTCGCTGCCCTCGGCGGTCTGACCGTTCTCCTCGAGCCACGACTCGGCGTCCTTGAGGCTCTGCTTGATCGACTCCTTGTCGTCCTTGTCAAGCTTGCCTCCAAGACCCTCCTTGTCGGCCATCTGCGATCGCAGGGTGGCAATGAAGTTCTGAAGGTTGTTCATCGCCTCGACGCGCTTGCGAACGGCCTCGTCCTGCTCGGCAAACTCCTCGGCCTCGGCAACCATGCGCTCAATCTCCTCGGGCGACAGACGGCCCTTGTCGTTGGTGATCGTCACCGACTCCGACTTGCCCGTGGCCTTGTCGGCGGCCGAAACCTTCATGATACCGTTGGCATCGACCTCGAAGGTAACCTCAATCTGAGGGGTACCGCGAGGGGCGGGAGGAATGCCAGTCAGCTCGAACTTGCCGAGCAGGTTGTTGTCCTTGGTCATGGAACGCTCGCCTTCGTACACCTGGATCAGCACCGTGTTCTGGTTGTCGGCGGCAGTCGAGAAGATCTGCGACTTCTTGGTGGGGACAACAGTGTTTCGGGGAATAAGCTTGGTCATGACACCGCCGTTGGTCTCGATACCGAGGGTGAGCGGGTTGACATCGATCAGGACGACATCGCCGAGCGACTCGTCACCAGCGAGCACACCACCCTGAACAGCGGCACCCCAAGCGACGGCCTCATCGGGGTTGATGCCCTTGGAAGGCTCCTTGCCGAAGTACTCCTTGAGCAAGCTCTGGACCTTGGGGATACGGGTGGAACCACCGACAAGCACAACGTCGTCAATGTCCTCCTTCTTGACACCGCTGTCCTTGAGCACCTGCTCGACGGGCTTCATGGTCTTGCGGAAGAGATCCATGTTGAGCTCCTCGAACTTGGCACGGGTCAGGGTCTCGTCAAGGTCGGTGCCCTCGAAGAAGCTGTCCACCTCGATCTTGGTCGACATCTGGCTCGAGAGAGTGCGCTTGGCGCGCTCGACCTCGCGCTTCAACTTTCCGACGGATCGCTTGTTGCTCGAGGCATCGAGGCCAGTCTTCTTCTTGAACTGCTTGAGAATGTAGTCCGACACCCGGTTGTCAAAGTCCTCACCACCGAGGTGGGTGTCACCGGCAGTAGCCAGCACCTCGAACACACCAGAGTCGATCGAGAGGAGCGAGACATCAAAGGTACCACCACCGAGGTCGTAGACAATGATGTGCGACTCGCCGTCCTTCTTGTCAAGACCGTAGGCGATGGCGGCAGCAGTGGGCTCGTTGACGATTCGGAGCACGTTAAGACCGGCAATGGTACCAGCGTCCTTGGTGGCCTGTCGCTGGGCGTCATTGAAGTAGGCGGGGACGGTAACAACGGCGTGGGTGACCTTGTGGCCGAGGTAGGCCTCGGCAGTCTCCTTCATCTTCTGGAGCACCATGGCCGAGATCTCCTCGGGAGTAAAGACCTTCTTGTCGCCATTGACGGTGACCTGAATGGCGGGCTTTCCGCCCTTCTCGACAACCTTGAAGGGCAGGTGCTTGAGGTCCTTCTTGAGGTCGGCCTCTCCCCACTTGCGACCGATAAGACGCTTGGCGTCAAAGACGGTGTTTTCGGGGTTCTGAGGAGCCTGGTTCTTGGCGGCGTCTCCGACAAGACGCTCAGGAGTGAAGGCGACCCAGGAGGGGGTGATTCGGTTACCCTGGTCGTTGGTGATAATTTCGACACGGCCGTTGATCTGAGCGCCAACGCACGAGTAGGTAGTTCCAAGATCGATACCAATAACGGTGCCGTACTCGCTTCGCTTGTCGGCAGCCGCAGCAACACCCATGCCACCGGCCGAGGAGGCGGGGGCCATGAAGGCGCAGAATGTGAGGAGGGCAAGGATAGCCATGACGATGGTCATGAATCCGGTACGGGAAGTGCGCGAGGCGCGGGTCGCCTTTCGGCGCTGCACCGCCGCAGCGGCTCTTGTGGGGTACGCCATGGTTGCTTCTGTCGCGATCGAAAGGTTGCAAAGCGTCAAACACAGGAATGAGCAAGATGGCCACGAGAACAATAAAAAAAGAGGGAAAGGTCTTGGCGAGCGGTGTCGCAGCCGCTTGAAGAAATGACGGTCGAAACGGGAAAGGGTAAGAAGAAATACACTTACGAAGCAGATATATACCTTGACGGAATGAGAGGTTGGCGGTAGTAAGGGCAGAAGAAGGCTCCGTGTCAACGCCGGGCCTTGAATACGATGCGCCCCGTCTTGACCACGCTAGGTACTGTACTCAACAGACCTGGGACACAGGATGAGCTGGAAGCTTTGTCGACGTGGACATGCGCTGCCTCAACAGCGCGCCTGTGCGTGCTGACCGGAGAGGCCGTGACTGGGCTGCGTGCATGCGTGGCAGCGGTCTTCTCTCCCTCACCCTCTCTCCCCTGTCTCACCTTTCCTCTTCTCTTCTCTTCTCTGTGGTTGGACGGCATTGCTGGCTGTCACTTTCGGCAACCTTCTGTGGGCGCGAGTGCGGCGGGCGGGCAGAGTGACTACTTCAACGACACCGGTTGAGCCACCTCTCTTGGACGCACGCACTACAGTAGCCAGTTCTAAGCGGCCACGCTGAAAGTGTGCTTGCCGACCTGCCCTCGCGTGATGCGCTGGAAGGACGCCGCCTTGGGAACAGCTAGTACGTGTATGTACTACTGTACGTTTCTTCTTACCAATACAAATTTAGGTAGCTTGAATTTGAATCACGCCGCCCCACCTCCGCCTTCTTTGAAATACAAATCATTCTGGGTAACCCAGCCAGACGCAAGACATGCACCGACGCCAATATACACACCAGGCACTTCATGGCTCTAGAAAGTGGGAGAAGCATTGTTCCCGGCGAGTGCAACACCACTTGCTGGACGAGGCGTGACGTGGAAGCGTGTCAGCCCAATAATACGTCGTGATCTTACATGCTCTAGCTCAGGCAACCTACCTCTGTCGGGACTCGGAGGTGATCTCTTGACTTCGTGAAACCACCGCGCCCTTGCCTCCATGCCGTGGTAGCACAGTCCACATGCCAAGGGCAGCCGGTCTGGCAAGACCCGACCTTCTGCAAATCGATGAATGCGTGAACCGCCATAGCTCGAAAGTCTATCCGAGTTGATGGTGACGCTCGCAACGGAAGGTCTTCCCTGCAGGAACACGTGTGAATCTTGGTGATGTCTGGAACGGAACATGGAACCACTGCTGCCAACGGTACAGTGGTTCATGGATGAGGTGCATCGATGGCATCTATGGACGCTCAGCTCAGAGGTCGTACTCTTCTTGCACCAGCACTCGTGTCTGCACGGCGTATCTTGAAGAGACCAGGTCCACCGACGTCCTGCAGCTCTCGCACATTCGTCTCGACTGTCGCTTCTGACACGATGCCTTGCGGCTTGCTTACATCTCTGTCTTTGCTATTGGATCTGAAGCAGCTTAGGATAAGTGCGTAGGTTTCGTCCGCTTCTTCTTGATGCGAGTAAGAGAAGCATCGCCGCTTTCGTCATCGTCATCAAATAAGCCGGTCTTTCCCCGGAGACGAAAGGGTCATGCATGTTGTAGCTCCGTGAAATCGGTTGCCAGGGCGGGGGATTCTTGCAGGAACTGTGCCGATGCCGATAGAGCTGCCCCTTCTCAGTCGCCCGGTGTCGCAGCACGCGAGAAGCGAGCCGCACTCCTCTGGGCTTTGCGGCGCTGAAGCTTTTAGCTCCGCACCATCATCTTTTCAATTAAGTACTTTCGTCGCTATTGCTGCTCTTGACAACTTCGATTGCGAGCTGGCGTGAAAGAGTCGAACAGACCAATAATCAATTAATAACATATGGGGTTACAAGAAGAAATGCAATCGAGGCGTGTCGCCAAGGGCATCGCGCCAGTCAGGTGGAGGCAGCACAGGGTCCAGAGTTGGCTTCCGAGCGATGGGCGTTTCTCCGGACTTAGAGCCAGAGGCTCAGAGACATCCAGCCAACGCACAATCAGTACTGTACTTGTGCCGTCGCGGCTGGGCAACTCCGCCAGATGCCGTGCAGCGGACGCAGGGACTGACTTGAGGATTGTGCACATTTGTTGTCTGTAAGCAGGCATGGTACTTGATCGTCTAGAAGATCTACTACTGCGTCGGCCCAGAGACGGCCCATTCCTCCGTTCCTGCCAAGATAGGAGCTGCGGGGTCCTTCGATCTACCCCAATCTCAACTAAGCTCCTCTCAGTACCACCGTCTTCCCTTTGCACAGCAGTCCTGTCTCGGCAGCGTCGCTCAGTACTCTTGATTCGCATTTTCTCGCTGTTGGGGTCATCCCTTTGTAGGTCATCAGCAACTCGCGTCAGAAAGTCGTAAACCGGCAACATGCGCCGAGAGACCGCGTCTTCATCGTCGTCATCGGCATCTTCGCCCACGGCCGGGAATCCGTCGCTGCTGCGAAGGCTCAGCCAGCTCGTCCAGCCTGGATCATCGTTCCAGCCTCGTTCGAAGCCATCAGCAACCGGGGTTTCTGCCATTTCGGTCGCTTCATCTGGCGTCAAAGCGGTATGGCTCGACTGCGATCCCGGCCACGACGATGCGATCGCACTGCTGATGGCGCTGCACCATCCGGATCTCGAGCTGCTCGGCGTGTCGACCGTCGCAGGTAACGCTGGAGGACGTGATACCTTCATCAATGCGGTGCGGCTCATGGCGCTCTACAGAGCCTCGCCTAGCATACCCGTGATCCGTGGATCTGACTGCCCACTAGTCAAGGAGGTCAAGGTCGACGTCGGCATCCACGGACAGGGTGGGCTTGGCGGTGTGCAGGGCCTGCCTTCGCCCAGCTCGCCGCTGTGCCAACCGTGGATGCAGCCTAGCTATCCCAAGACCAGCTCGCCGACCACTGGTCCCGAACCCTCACTCTTCCTGTATACGCTGTCCACCATCCTGACCGAGCGGCTCAACGCGGGCAAATCGCCGATACATCTAGCAGTGACGGGCCCGATGACCAACGTGGCGCTGTTCATCCGTTGCTACCCGCACCTGGTCAGAGGCATTGAGCAGATTGTACTCATGGGTGGCGCGGCAGGCGTCCGCGGGAACCGAGGGGCTCTGGCCGAGTTCAACATTCTCAACGATCCAGAGGCTGCCGCCATCGTCTTCAACACGGATATAAAGGTCGTGATGGCCGGTCTCAATGTCACCCATCAGGCCATCTTCACTGCCGAGCTTCACGACCGGCTCCTGTCTCGGCGGAGCGGCGGTGCCCATACGAGCTCATCATCGCGCAGACAGTCGCGCATACTTCCCGGTCCTGCGGCCACTGAAGCATCGGCAGCGAGCACGAGCCCCAACTCGCCCATCGCTTCGCCAGGTGGCCACACTTCCGAGCTGCTGTCCGTGTCTGGTCCCAGCGATCTGAAGCGCATGCTTAGCTCGACACTCACCTTCTTCGCCAAGACATACGCATCGGAATTTGGATTTACGCGCGGACCGCCTGTACATGACGTGCTGGCAATCGCCTACATCGTTGATCCGACTCTCTTCTACCGCCGAGTTGCTTCACCAGGCGACATCCCGAATCCGGGCATGTACGATGCGGATCCGCACAGCAATAAGGATGCGCACCGCACCACCTCCACTGCCAAGTCTGTATCGCCGGCACCCTCCCCTGTTGAGGCCAGATCGAGCAATGCGCTGGGACTCTCTTCGATCCGCACCGGCGCCGACAGCGGCGCGGCAGGCGGGAGTGCTGGCGATGGATTCGACACAAGCTCACGAAGTGCTGCTCGGGCACAGGCCCTGAGCAGTGACGGTGTGTCCGGAACTGCGCCGAAACGCTACCGAGTCGATGTCGAGTGTGCCGAGGGTTTGGCGTGCGGTGCCACAGTCGTCGACTTTTGGGGCGACCGCGTGGAGCACGAAGGCTGGGGCCGGGGTGGCCGCAATGTCGAGGTGCTCGAGAATCTCGACTGTCCGCGCCTGTGGGACATTTTCTTCCAAGTCGTCGACCGAGCAGAGACTCATATCTCAGCATGCATGGCGCGCGAGGGTATGGAAGCCCTCTCGACTTCGGACAAGCCGAGCGCCAATTCGCCACCGCGATCGCCGTCCAGGAACGGGCTGACCCGGCTGGAAACAGAGCCGGGCCCTGCACCCGTATCTTAGCTTTCACACTTGCCCAGCTTTTATCATATGGACTATGCAGACACAGCCGAGATATCCAATATGCAAAGCGTTCCAACAAAATCAAACTGTACGATTCCTGCATGTTTCTTTGGTGCTCAGGCAGGGAGAAGGATTGAGTTGAGAACGGCAGCAAGTCGCAGACCGGCCATTGTCAGCTGTTTCTGAATGACCTTGTCGCTGCCAGTTTTGAAGATTGGAACGCGATAGGATATGAACGGTCAGCGAATGTTCTCCGAACGTGACCATGCTGAAAAGCAGGTTTGATTACTCACGAGTCAATGCGGCCAAGGTACTCTTGTACGTCCAGCTCAGGTGCGGGTAATGGATTTGCGGGCGGCTCGCTTCCAGGCTTGGAGCCGGGCGGCGTCGGAGTGGCAGGTTCCCAGTTGGGCACCGGGGAGGCGAAGGCATAACGGCAAACAAGTGGGTGCATGGGTTTAGTCCATTCGTACGGGCAGAGCGGCAGGTCGGTGTCGTCGACCAAAGTGGGATCCGGAACCGAACTGAAGGCGAGCTGCTCGCCTTGTTGCAGCAGATCTTGCAGAGTATCGGCCTGGCGCTTGGATGAGCACGTGTGCCATTCTTGGGACTCGTCTGACCACCAGCCCTGCATTGGCTGTGACTTTGTCGCCGGTTGACCCAGCCCTTCCTTGAGCATCCAGCGGATGTAGGGATCGTATCTTGTACCGACCAGCGCGCTCTCTATCCGCCCGGATGGAAACTTGGAAGTATAATTGGACAGCTCGCGAATGTGCTTGTCGATGATGAGGGTGTCCCACACCGTGTGCAACTTGGCCTTGCGACCTTCAAAGTGAACCCAGATGTCGTTACCCCCGCGAGCACGGCCAGTGAGATGGAGCGGCTGATGTGCATCACCAAAGAGATGGACCACGAAGCGCATGGCCATATCGCGTTCCCAGCCGGTTTCGGTAGTGACCCGAGAGGTGTAGTTGACCAGAGAGCTGAGCACATTATTGGGAGAAGTCCAGCCAGTCTCGCCGTAAGCGCAGTGTTGCGGGGGATGGTCATCGACGGGGTTGACATAGTGAAGAGATCCGCTCCAGGGGTAGCGAAAACGGATGGTGTCGGGCCATCCCGCGAGGACAGCCAGATGACAGTGAGTGTTGGGCCTGCCATCAGGCGTCGGGGGCCAATGTGACTGGTACTGAGTGAAATTTGGCAGGATCGAGCAGAGCTCTTCGCGAACAGCCGGATGCAGCTGCGTCTGAGCAATAGTGGCGACAATCTGATGACCGGTGATGCCCCATCCAGCCACTGGCGACAGCAGCAAGCCCGCAATGGCGGTGCCAATCAGCGCTGCTCGGCCGAGCCAAGTCATTGTGCTTGTGACGGTGACAGTCCGAGAGAGGATGAGGACGGAGGGGAGAAGCGACGCCGTGTCCGTATGGCGTCAAGAGTGATGGTGGAGAAGAGGCGCACAGCCAGGGTGCTCACTTTTACTATTCAGGTCGTGGTAATCGGAAGCGGAACGACATTGCACCGGCAAGAGTGAGCTCGGTCAGGCCGTTGATAACCCTCTCGATAAGCAGACGGGCGACGGAGCGACACGCATTGCCGAGGCTCGATAACGGACTCTACTCCAGATCAGAACCCTACTCAAGGGCTATGGATCAGATGCAAGCCGGAAGCAATGCAGGGTCCACCGCGGTGCGGAGACGTGTGGCAATTACAGTGTCCAGCTGCATCAATCAGCACTCGGCCGTCTTGGCCGGGACAAGGCCACCCCTTTCGGGCTGTCCGACAGGCAAAACCACCTGCACCTTCTGCCCTGTCACATGTGACGTCTGTACTCTACAGTACTGTATTGTATCACAGAAGTCAGAAGTGTGAATTAAGTGGAGGCATTTGCGAAAATACTAAAGGGTCGTTTCCAACAAAGGTGTTGGAACTGCAATTCAGGTAGCACTTTATTCGCGCATCATGCCAGGATCACTTCGTACATCTCTATCTAGCATGGCTACTTGGCCGCCACGTTCTGCTGTTCAAAGCAGCCACAAGCCGCCCTGTGCCATCATTGCAGGCTTGTAAGTCAAGCAAATCTGTCAAGATGGACGTTGACGACTTGTCCCTGCCCGACACGAGCCTGGAGCATGTCATCGAGACTTCTCCGTCTGGCAGAACTTTTCGGCTTCCGCTGGGTACTGTAGCGTCCGAGGATGACGATGATGACATTCCCCTCTCTGCCGCTCGCCTCTTCAGCCTGCTTGAAAGCAAAAAGATCTGTCACCGCCTCTACCTTTCCCACAACCAGCTTTCGGACCACGCTCTTGGCCAAGTTCTGCACAAGATCACCAAACGCACGTCTCAGGACATCTTGAAGGACACACAGGGCGATGAGCACCGATTCTGGCTCAGAGTGCTTGCACTACTGTCATCTCCTCCACAGCTGCTCCAACCTATGGATGCCTGCACATACATTCGAGAGCTCATCCTGGACGGCAACAACCTCACTGAGCGCATTCTGCCCCTCATCTCTATCTTTGTGGCGCACAACCCGCATCTGAGACGCTTGAGTCTAGGCGCCAACAACATCCATCCCGACGCCTCAGACATGTCATTGCTCGCTCAATGTATTGGATCCTCGATGCTTCGGAGCTTTTGCATGAGCGTAAATCCGATTACAGTCGATCCATTCATTGCCTTTTTCGATGCTCTGCCGGCGAAAGGCTGCTCCCTTCAGAGCTTGGAGTTTTCCAACGTACTCGATGACTTTCAGCAGGGCAGAGAGGCCATACCTCCCGAAGTTCGTAAGGCTGCGCGTGCGGTAGCTCGTCTCGTCTCGAATCCGAGGCGCTGCCGCAACCTTCGTCGACTATGTCTCAGCGGCAACGGCTTTGGAAATCGATGCAAGCGCACCATCTATGCAGCTCTGGTAGGCAGTCTTTCGAATCTGAAGCCCAGGGTACCGCCTGCCAGCCCGACAAGCCCGGTCGAGCAACAGCAAACAGCGAAGCGAGGAGGTCTGCACGAGCGATTTTTGTATCCGGCCTCTCTACGCCTTCCAAATACTTCAGTCTACGAAGTTCAGATGTATGGTTTTCTGGGACAGCCCTGGCGGAACCCAAGTCAGGATGATTCGGGCATCTCAAGTGGGCTCAACCAAGTGAATGACATGCTTGCCCTGATTCCGCCAGATCGCCACGAAAATGTCGTCCGGTATCTCCTTTCAAGATCGGGATACTTTAGCGCAACGCTCTCGCCGCCGAACTCTAGCGACAGCGGTTTTGAGGCTCAAGCAAGCCAGGTATCTACAACAAGAAGCCTATCATCGGTGAATCAAGCAACCGAGACACATCTTCTCGATGGCGATGATGCAAACGAAATCGAGGCCCTCATCGCAAGCGTCGGTGGCGATCTTGAGAATTGGACAGAGGCTTTCGTCGATGCTTTCGAGATCGACTCTGGAGTACAGGATGTAGACGAGCATCAGCTACGCGAGGCTAGACGGAATGACCTGGAGCACGCCAACGAGCTTTGCCGCCACACCGCGCTGCGAGTTCTCGCGGCGGCTCGTACACTCGGCTGCTGTGCTAGCGGCGTCTCGTCGACACTGCGACCTTCAAAACAGCCGATGCCCATGGAGGCGCAGAACAATAGTCCCCTGGAAGGCTTTCATTTGTTGCCGCCTGAGCTTCGCCTGCTTGTCCTCCGTCATCTCGACGATCAAGCGGCGCTCTCGGAACAGCAGTTCAACAACGTGATCAGCTTTGCATGCGAGCGCAGCACGATCGGGTACGGAGAAGATGACTTCGACTGGAATCGCATTGTCGAGATCGATCTTGGATCCACGCCGTCAAGCTCTAGCACGATACCCAGTCTGCCATGGTCATGGTATGAGTGCTTCTCAGAGCGTGGCACGCCAAGAGACTGGTTCGCTGAGCACATCGACCCTGATTTCAGAAGTACCATGCCGGGAACAGCCTCGCACAGCCCCCCAAGCCCGGCTGTACTTGCCTTTTGGGAATGCACGCAAACGCAGTGCATGGACAACTCGATATTTATGCATTGGCAGCACGAACCCACCAAGCTCAAGCCTTGAATTACGTTCAGCAGATCTCATTTCGCTCTCGAGCGGCCGACGTTGCTGCAATGGTGGGTCAAATGCTCGATCGGTCTGATCGCGGGATCTGATTCTCTGTTATGTCACCAGGGCTTTCATGAAGCAAGGGTGGATTTGCTGGCAGCTTCCACACTCCCTTTGTGAGCTCATTTTGCTCGTGCTAGCAGTGCAGGCAACGGCTATGCGGGCCAATGCCATTACAGCCACTTCACGGCTGCGACTGAGACACGGCTGGGATGCACATTGGCATTCGCAGCGTCGGCATCCCCATCGCACAGACCCGACGGACAAGTCCGCCTTCAATCAGCCCACACGCCTAGCATCATACCCAGAGTGAGAGTTTGTCGTCCAGGTTTCCGATACTTTGTGGAATACAAAATGCGACTACGTACTTCCCCGGCAAAATTACTCTCACCGAGCACCTCTGGTACTGCCGCAAGCATTCATCGTGATATCCACACAACAGACATCAATCGTCATGCGCGTCCACCTCGTTGCTGTTGCTACCCTGGTGTCAGTCAGCTCGTGTATCGCTCATTCGCATCTCCAGAAACGAGATGGACAAGTATCCACTGTCCGAGTCGACGAGAGTGAATGGCAGAGGCTCTGTAGCAAAGGTTCCACGCTTCAGACTGCATGCTTTCACCTGACCTCTGGCACGTATTCGGACTATTTGGTCCAGTCTGCTCAGGCTGACAAAGTCTTTTTCTCTGGAAAACACCATTGTGAGTGGCAACGTCACGACTCTTCCCGCAAGCAAGTAGGAGCGATGTCGTTCAATGTACTGACAACGCGACTCTGACTACAGTTTTCGGCGTGAAGTGCCCCGGTCCTCGTGACGACAGCGTCGTCATTTACGTTGCTAAACGAGGAATATTGGATGTCACTCTGTATGCAGACAAGGTGCACTGCGGCTGGCTTCTTGATGTGGAAGGCCAAGGCGGACATCTCAACATTGTCGAGGCGGGAAAGTTTGTTCCCTTCCCTTAGACGCCATTCTGGTCAGCTTTCGCACATTTCGAACGTCAACGAAGAGTCTATCCTTCTCTGCACATTCCTACAGTCATCATTGCGGAGGAGCTGACTAAGCGATGTGCTTTTGCAAGGTGAATTCCACTATTTCCAAGCATTCCTATTCAGCTTGACCACCGTCGATTTACTCAAGTAGTTGCATCGGGAGCAATTGACTGTCGAAAGGCCCAGAGGGCAATTCGAATACCGTCACTACGATGCAGTGACTGGAGGGAGGGAGTCGGCAAGGATCGATGCATTTTCAGGCCTCGCTGCGAAGCTCAAAATATTGGACGACGTCCGTGAGCTGATCGTGCGTACTGCCATTGTACGACTTGGCCGTTCTGCTCCATGACACGCGATGGCCGAGACTCGGTCCGAGCGAAACACTCCACCAGGCGCAGATACGCTGTGATATACTGTCAGAGGATGTTTTGCTAAGAAAAAGTGGGACATGTGCAACAGACCAGAATCATAAAGAGGCACGGGGAGCGTCTAGTGGTGATGAGCGTGCTTGGAAGTGTCAAGCTTGTAACCGACGAGGGATCTGCGGCCAATCATCTCTCCGATGGTGAAGATGCCGTATGCCTCGACAGCATAGATGCCGAACTTGCGCCACTCGCCCTTGGTCAGAAGCTGAGCCCAGTAGGTTTTGTCGGAAGCCTTGGCCCAGATCTGTCGGTATGCCGAAACGATGGTGTTGAGCGAGGTGGGTGGCGCGAGTCCCTCGGCAACGTAGACCTGCTTGGCGACCGAGCCCGCCACGGAAAGGTTGTACTTGATTGGCTCCGAGTAGCCTGCAGTGGTAGAACGATATATAAGGTCAGGTGGAACAGGCAAGATGAGACTGTCAGCATACTTTCAGATTGACTACTTCGACCGTGCTAGGAGTGTTGAGGGAGAATCAGGTTGCGTGGCTTCGATAGAATTCGTGACGATCCTCAAACGGCCAGAAACTAGGTTCCGACGACCAAGGTCGAAGTGAGCATCGCCAGGCCTACACAGGATTCGGTCGTACATTCCATCAGGCGAGTACTCATTCTCCTCCGCCACTTTATGCAACCTGATTTCATCTGCTGCCAGACTCCATTGCCGGTCGAAATCCGATTTCTATGCTAATACGTACCACCAAGGAGACCCTCGACGCGCTTGACAACGGGGCCGCCGAGCTCCTGGGCCTTCTTTGCGTAGGTGTCGAGAGCCGAGCCAGCCTTCTCGGCAGTCTGCTTTGCCTGCTGGGCAGCGTTGGAGGCGGACGAGGAGGAGGAGAAGTTTCGCGACTGGCGCGCAACGGCGCGTGCTGTGGATCGGAAGAAGACCATTGTGACGTGTGACGAGTTCGACAGAAGTGACCGGGGCAGTTTTGATGGGGCAAAGGTGGTGGTTACTGTTGAAGCCGGGGCGGTTAAACAACGACGACCCTTGGGAATGGCGAGCGGCAATCGGCTTGCCAATGCGGACAGCTTGTGGGGACAGGCCGATTTCTCGAGCGTATCGAATCGGTTTCGAGGGGCGGACGAGCCCAGCAGCAGGCAGGTCTGTTCAGATCTTCTCAAAATTTGGCCGAAGACGGATCCGAAGCGGTCGATCCCGCCCTGGGTCCATCTGCCCTGTCTCTCGGCTGTCTCACCGCCGCCTAGAAGGGTGCCCTAGCGCTGTTCCTTCCGGGCGTAGTCGGTACGGAGCATGGGTGTGGTGGATTTTCACAAAATTGTGTTAGACTATAAAATCAATTTTCTCCTTGTCGATGTTGAATCGCACGATATTGGGGAGTGAGAAAAGTCACGTGGAAAGCGTGGCAGGGAAAGGGGCTAGCAAGTTCCCCTAGCCCGCCAATCTGCTCACTTTAGGGGTGAGCGAGGAGCGCGTCAACTGCGAAACCAACACTTGCGCCTTTCTAGCGTACACAGTAGCCAGCCAGTCAGCTAGGAAGCAGTGCAGGGCGAGGGGTGTGTGTTTCTCTACAAGATGCCTGTCTGCCCTGCACCTCGCACGCAGCTCAGCCCAGCTCGCCATGCCCTGCACCTCGTTGTCGGAGGCACACAAGCGCCAGCAGCACTGCATGCTCGTCATCGTCGTTCGGCTCAACGTACCGCAACACATGCCTCGAGTCTAGTCATCTTCACAATCCTCCAACCACCATCTTGATCAGTTCCTCCTTTGGTCACCTCGTAACGAAACCCATCTAACGACCCCATAGATACCACAATGGTGAGTGTCACGCTACAACTATGCGTGCACGAATAAGGAGTGCCTCGGTCCGCAGCAAAAGAAAGAAATTGAATACTGACATCCTTCACACCATATCTCTGCACTCGAAACGGTTCCACCCGACAATTGAATGACCCAACCCACGCATACACTGGATCTAAGTCTGACGCCGAGTACAAGGAGGCCTTTGCGCTTTTCGACAAGAAGGGCACCGGTACCGTGTCCCGTGAGTCGCTCGGCGACCTCCTGCGTGCTCTTGGCCAGAACCCTACCCAAGCGGAGGTCGCCGAGCTTGCCAACACCGCACCCAAGGACATCGACTTCCAGTCTTTCCTCAACATCCTTCATCGACCGAACGGCTTCAAGCCAGCAGGATCGCCCGAAGAGTTCATTCGCGGTTTCCAGGTGTTCGACAAGGAGGGTAATGGCTTCATCGGCGCAGGAGAGCTCAGATATGTTCTCACCAGTCTCGGCGAGAAGCTCAGCGACGATGAGGTCGACGAGCTCCTCAAAGGCGTTCAGGTCGGATCGTAAGTAGCTTCACAACCTTGTTCACACGCTGCCATACTGGCAATCATCGGACCATGAAGCGGGTGTCACCCTGGAACAGCGGGTTTCACTAGACGATCGGTCGCTCACCTTTTCGACATCGAGCGAGTTTTAGCCTGCCTTCCCTCTTAAGATCCTTTGCTGACTTCTGTTCTCGTCTTTCCATCTGATGTGCACAGCGACGGCAACATTCACTACGAGTCCTTCGTCCGTCAAATTCTCAGCCAGTAGATCTCTGTTCATTCTCGCCTAGCCTCTTCGACTCTTGGTTTCTGCTCTCTCTGGCTTTCTCGTCCGGTTTCCTTTTCTTGCAGCTGTATTTCCAACCCGTAACCCTTGGCTTTGTGTTATTGTCCGACTCGTCTGATCTGACCAAGACTCCTGGCAAGACCCAGTGGTTTCCGACCTTCTGTGCACCTCTAGATAACATCCCGGGGCATCCTGCGCATCTCCGACAGCGTCGAGCGCCGGGCCGATCGACACTCGGCCTCTTAAGGCTATGATCTAGAGTTCGGAAAGTTCGTGATCCATTCTCCTCGCGAACAGAACCTGGGACAAACTGTCCACACGACTCCGATCGCTGAATCGGCTTTGCAGTCTAATCCGGGACAATCGCTGCGGAAATGTTCCGTCAGGCGAGGATGCTCTCAGCTGATCACGCGTGTTTGGCTCAGCAATTCTTTCAAAGGAAGCGGTGGAAGTTAAATTGGCGACAGGGTAGAAAAGATACAGGAAAAAAAAGAGGTTTGGGGGGTCGAAGGGCTTCTGACAGCAAAGCTTCAAGCAAGCGAGGGGTATTGAATCGGAGAGCATCCGAAATGTACATTTCAGAGTGGTAAATAGTCAAGTGGTTCAGAGAGCCGGGAAGAGGGAGCCGGCTTTGCAAAGGTCATTGAAAGAGAATTCGAACGTCAAAACCGGGGCCGGCAAGAGGAGACGCCAAGCCAAGTGGCAGCCTCGTCGCCTTCCGCACGTTGTGCAGAGGGCGTAGACCGGCCATTCGCATCAATCACGCCGATTTCCCGGAAGGTGACTTGCGATCTTCTCCTTGAAACCTGGTTTGTGTCCGTTGGTGTCGCCATTGACGGTCGAGGCGGCGTAGGCAGACTCTTCCTCCGAGCTTCGAGAGTTCTCTTCGACCTGAGCAAGCTTGCTGGACTCCGACGCACGAGGTCTTGACTGTGAACGGTTGGGCGAATCCTTGCCGCTTCGAGGTTCGCGCGATCGGGATCGCGACAGAGATCGAAGCAGCTGCAACAGAAAAGTAGGGGAGGGGTTTGGAAAATACAGTGCGAGAAGAAGAGATCCGAATTGTGAGCTTTTGATGCTCTTAGTCCAGAGGGGGTATGGATGGTTGAAGCGGAGCTAATTGTGGAAAGGGACGCGGCGGGCATTTGACAGAGGTGGATCCGCTATGGTGTCGGTTGGGATAATGTAGATCGCAGAAGCAAAGCAAGAGAGCAGATCCAATGGATGTATCCAAACAGAGCTAGAAGTATGACTTGAGATCAAGCAAATGCTTGATCCAGCTCCATCTTCTTGCTACTGCCGCATCTGGGTATCACTGCCTCTCGAGAGTCTAGTGCAGTGAAGAGTGCCCATATCGCGTGGGTGAATCCTTGACGCTTCCTCAATGATCGCATCGATTCCAACCTCTACCCATTGCTGTTCATTCACTTACACCAGATACACCACCGGAACCACCGTCGCGTCCTCGGCCTCGCTCTTCAGTCGAGTCCGAGGCGATGTTGCCAGCACCACCGCGACCAGTGGAGTGAGGTCCTTTGAGGTCGTGCTGTCGGTACTCCTCCTGAAGCTTGTTCTCCTTGGCCTGCGCCTCTTCGGCTCTCTTGCGGTCCAGAGGGTCTCGCGAGGGCGATCGCACGTTGCCGGCACCACCACGACCGCTGTGGGTCACGTGGGGAGGCACAGCGACGGCGGCAGGCATAGCATTGCCAGAGCGGTCTCGCGATCGAGACGGCGAGCGAATGATCTGTTTGTATCAATCAGCGTAGAACAAAAGCATGACGAGCGAAGAAGGAATGTAACGGTCAGCACTTTTTTGGATCACGATGAGGCGAGTCCATCCATCCGCTAGTCTGTCTGCAAGCCAGTAGCAGCATTTGCCGA
The DNA here is from genome assembly GCA_003144125.1 of Testicularia cyperi. NCBI lineage: Eukaryota > Fungi > Basidiomycota > Ustilaginomycetes > Ustilaginales > Anthracoideaceae > Testicularia > Testicularia cyperi. Next base: position 569,738 of record KZ819191.1, read on the forward strand.
ACTTGTAGGGAAACTGAAGACCTTGTATCGACACGTCTGCACAAGAGTATCTTGACGGACGTCTGATCGAAGTTGAGGATCATAAGAACAACTCACGTTGCCGGCGCCTCCTCGTCCGGTGGCGATGAAGGGGTCACGACCGCGCTCCTCGGTGGCGATGCTAGGGTCCTTCTGGGAGTGATGACCGAATCCAAGCGGCATTTTGATAGACTGATGTGTAGCAAAGTACTGAGAAGGTGTTGATGGTGGTGGTCGGACTGATGGGTACAAGACGCTTGTCGCAATGATAGTCAGGTCAAGCGCTCAGTCGACTGACTCTAGACTCTTTGTCGGATCGGGATGATACGGCAAAGCGCAGGATGTAGTGTCGAGTGAAGAGGAGAAGGAGAACTGCGGTTAGGTTGGAAGGCGACTCCGAATATAGGTGAAGATTAGAGAAAAGATCAGGGGCAGAGAAGGCCAAGAGAGCGGGCTGTCGGGGAAGCTCGCCTTAGCCACAACTGATAACGGTCAGAGCGAGACAAGGCGAGCCGAAGCGAGGCGAGGGAGAAGGGGATCTGAGAGAGGGCACACGGGCAGCGGGCACAGCTGACAAGAGTGTGTGGCTGCACAGAACACCCATCGCAAGCGACCTGCCTGGTCCTTGACATGCATGAGCAACCACTTGAAAGGCGACCAGGCTCGCTCTGCTCGTGGAGGTCACATACAGTACCAGAAACAATCAGACCTGTCTGTGCCAAAGTGCCACGCTTGGCCAAGCATGGGTGGCATCACAAAGCACGGATGTGCATATTTTGTCCAACCCGGCTGACCGGTCACGCTCCGCTTTGTCCACAAGACGCAAGGTTGCAGCTCATTCTAACTTTGCAGCGCTCCTCTGGCCATGCGCTGCACTGCAAGCTGCTGTCCTGTCTTTGCATGCTTCTCCCCTCCCGCTCGGCACTTCAAACTCACCTGGCTTGCAAGCATCTGCCGCCTGAACGAACAAAACCGTGTAGCGTAGCGCCACGTTGTGAGCCTTTTCTTGACCTGTTCGTGATGGACAAAAATCGTGGTGTGTCGCTGAACCACGCATGTGCGTCTCTGTATCGAGCAAGGCAAAACCACAGACTGCAAGGGTGACGTTCGACCTACAAGGATTAATTTCAGGCCTGGCTGGTCACTTATGCGGCAGAGCTCCGAGCAAAACAAAGATGGGCGGCCAAGCCCGTTGCTCGCGAAGCGATCGATGTTGCGAGGTCTTGGCGTCCGCCATCCGGTCACCGCCCAGTCAAATTCTCTCCGCACATGACAGGTAGGAATCAACCGTCAAGCAGATGCGTGTTGCTGCTAATAAATATTTTTTTTTTATTCTTTTTATTTTTTTATTTTTATTTTTTTTATGTTTAATTTGTTTTGCCCTGCCCTGGAATGTGCTGGCCGGTACCCTGGTTCATCCTCCTTTTAGTGGCAGGCAGTCTCTCAGTATCGACTCATTAATGTCACTAGTCTGTGCCAACGGTGATACACTGTGCATAGTGAGTGATTGTCACAGCAAGCGGAAACGAGCTGGTACAGTGTAGCCATGAAGGGTCTTCGGGAACGGCCGTGCTTATGCAGCGCTCGGACATTCCTGTGATTGCTATCCGACACGCTGATGCCATTGCTGCCTGACGAGCGGATCGGCATCGGATCTGGCAAAGACGTGCTTCTAGCGTAACCGCGAGTACCAGAATGGTAGGCTCGAAGCGTCCTCAGTACAGTATTGATGCCTCGTCACCGTCAGGAACGGCGGTCAAAGGCGCCAAGGCGGAGAATGAATGAAAGATAAGGAACACTTTCCGGAATCCAACGGCAATTTTCAGTAGAAGTGTGAGCACCTCTGCGGCGTGGAATGCCGCCTGTCTCTCTTCTTCCTCTCGCTGTGGAAGCGCGCGAATCGTTCCACTACAGTACGTAGTTGGAGATTAGAGATAAGCAACAGTTCGCTTCTGAGCCTCTACAGGCTAGCGTGGAGCGCACGGAAGTGTGGTACAGCACTGTACTGTACTCGGGTCGACCTGTCCGCTTGCCCTCACACCGTCCTCCGTGGGCGCGTTTTAGCTGTTGTCCCCCACTGCCCGCTGTAATCTTCGAGTTTACGCCCCCCGTTAAGAGCCCAAAGGCGCTCGCGACGGCAACACCTTTGTCGATTGCAAGGCAAAACATCTCGCGTTGCATGGTCTTCGCATCCCCACCCTTGCCATGCTCCACGGTGGAGATCCTAATCTGCGACCAATCGTGTCGCGCTATTCCTGATGTCCTGCGTGCTGCCGTCACACTGGTCGTCCCTGCGGATCTTTTTGTGATCTTGAACCTTTCGTCGATTCGCTGTCCCCGCACAGAATTCATCTGTCATCTTGGTCTCCGCTTCCTTCAGTATTTTAAGGTCCGAAAAGGACGTTGTTCCGATACCTTGTCTCCGTTCCTGTCGGTACAGAGACAGCAAGATCAGATCCTGGGCAATTTGCTTGGTCCAGCTCATTGGCGATCTTCTCATTCTCTTGACGAGATAAGGCTCAAAAAGATCGGTGAACATTACAGCGCCTTACTGTACCACATTGAACTCAAGTCGAGCATCCTGTCCGCTTGTGAAAGGCTACGAGACCACTCGGCATGAAGTGTATACTACTGTACCAAGGGTCACGAGATAGAAAAACCTAGGGGCAGACATATCTGTTAGACCCCAGACTGTTTTTGTGTTAGGCCACTACTTGATCCGTGGAGCGGATCCGAGCACCTCCACAGTCGTTAGGAAGTTGTTCGAAATTTTGGAGTAATGAGGACCCTGTTCAAGAATTGACAGACCTTTGCATCCTGTTGAAGAACAACATTGTCGTGACGACTACTACCTCTTGAAAGAACGGTTTTCACCATGCCGCCGGGACAGATGCTCGACCCGTCACTCGTCGAGAGCGAGTTCATGCTCTCGGCTCTGGGCGAGGGAATCCGTATAGACGCGCGGAGCTTTGTTCAGGCTCGTGAGGTCGAGGTCAACTTTGGCGAGGAGCTGGGCAATGTTTCGCTTCATTTGGGAGGCACGGCCGTCTCGACATCGATACGGGCAACTTTGATACCGCCTCGACCCGATCGTCCATACGAAGGCTTTCTTCAGATCACAACAGACATCTCGCCGATGGCAGGCACCGAATACGACTCTTCCGGTGGCCAGGCATCGGCACGAAATCGTGAAATTCTCTTCGACCGGCTTGTCGAAAAGGCAGTGCGAAGGACAGAAGCAGTCGATCGTGAAGCCCTCTGCGTGGTTGCAGGAGAGCAGGTCTGGAATATCCACCTTACTGTACACCTCCTGGCCGACCAAGGGGCTGCCGTAGACGCAGCCGTTCTCTGCTCGCTGCTCGCGTTGAGGCATTTCCGTCGTCCAGACTATTCGATCGAGAACGGCAACCAGGTTCACCTCTACTCGTCTGATCAGCGCGTTCCCGTCCCGCTCGCCATTCATCATACTCCACTTTGTGTCTCGTTCGCGATTTTCAACCACGTGCCAGCTAGCGTTTCCGGCGAAAGCACCGAAAAGTCCAACTCATCGTCATCAGGAGCTTCAGTCCCAACCAAATCGGTCGCATTGCTGGACCCGTCGTTGCTGGAAGAGTCGCTTGCCGACTCCAAGCTTACCCTGGTTCTCAACGCCCAGCGCGAGATCTGCGTCCTTGACAAGTCCTACGGCTCCCCAATCAGTCCACAGACGCTTCTCGAACTCATCCAGCTCGGCCTCTCACGAGTACAATCACTCACAAATCTCCTCGAAAACGCCCTCAAATCCGACGCCCAATCTCGCGTCCTTGAAGTCATTTAGACTGCATCCGCGCATTGCTCTCTGCACCTTCTCTTGCCGGACCATCCACCGCAAGTGTACTTGTACCGACTCAAAAATGGCAATCACAAAACATGCTAGCTCGCCGCATTGTTCTCGATCAACAAAAGCACGTTCAGCCTAGCCTGAAATGCACGGCGGTGAAGCATTGCTGAGACTCGTCAAAAGACTCACTCGCTGGGATATAAGTAAAATACAGAAAAGCGACGAGCTTGCAGTGAAGATAAGAACGAGGCGGGTAATACAGGCTACATGAGCGATCCTTTTAAGGTTCTCGGGTCGTCAGGCTATTGCGAGGAAACCGGTGCAGTCATAGAAGCCGAGCATGGCAACGGACGTGTTGGACTTGTTGCCCTTTGATCTGGACGGCGCTTTGGTACCCGAAGAGGTTGCCGTCGAGCTTGTTGGCTCAGCGATGCGGACCGTATGGCCACCACTGTTAACGCTGCGAGTTGGAGCTGTAGATGTAGGATGCGAGGCTCCTGCTGGCATGCTGACCGATCTTGAATCTGAAAGAGATGCAGCGGACGGTCGGGCGCCGTGGCCGATGGTTTGACTGGATGCAGCTGTCGAGTGATCTGCTGATGACGCCGTCGAAGCCGAAGAGGCTGCGGGGAACGCGGGTGGACCGCCTTCGACGGCAGGCGAAGTGGGACTCACTGGCCTCTGCACATGGCTCGCATGAAGTGCATAGTCGGCAGCTGCCGTCAAACGGTACTCTTCATCCAGACCGGGGGCAACACGCGATGAGAAGGTGGGGTCGCGTTTTGAGGCTGCATACAGCGCTGCCGCGGTCGGCTTTACATCTGTTGAGCTGACATTGGTCGCATTGGCGTCGGCACCCGTGGCATCGTGCGTCTCTGCATTGCCACGCTCCGCATCTCTACGAGCTCGATCTCTATCTTTCTCCGTCTTTCCAGAAGTGATAGAAGACCGATCCGAGAGTGAAGGACCGCTAGAGAAGGACTTTGAGCGAGACGCTGGAAGCACGGCTGCCTTTTGGACTGGACCGCCAAACATGACTTTTGGATCAGCAGCTAAAGAGCCAAAGGCATAGCCGCTAATGAACGACGGCGCATCTGGCAGTGGCAACGGGACGCTTCCCCCGCCCACGCCACCTCGACCAAATGTCCGGCCGCCCTTCGAGCCGCCACTGGAAGTGTTTCCGCCTAAAACACCGCCGCTGCTACGAGGCCGACCGGTCAGCGATCGTTTCTTCTTCTCGGGAGCTTTTGGATTCGATGATGTCGTCGTGTCGTGGACGTTGCCATCCGAGTTGGTAGAGTGAGAGCGGGACTCGCGGTGCTCAATCGCGGTTCGCTCGCTGTCGAGCGAAGCCGATGAGCCCGTTGCAGTCTGCATGCGAGCGGGGGCTTCTTGTGATATCGAAGAAGAGGCCGAGGTAGTCGCTCCTCCTCCTCCTTCTGTGCCTGCACCGCCATGCGCGGCACGCCCTTCGGCCTCGTCGGCTTCCGTAGACAAGGAGGGATCGAGGCCAAGGGAGGGATGGACCGCAGGAGCGCTCATCTTGCGCTGCCGCTCGGCGTGCTTACGACCTTCGACGGTCAGCTCCTCGCTGCCCTGCTCCCAGCCGAGGTACTTGTCCAGGATGAAGTCCATGTCCGTAACGGCGATCATCGCCTCGATATAGGCGTCAAGCGCGCGGTAGAACTGATCCTTTGTCTTCCATGGGTGTGCGAATGGCTGCATCGCTACAGGATGTCCCTGTGCGAAGCCACGAGTGTGATCCCACGGCTTGAGTTCCGGCTGCGGCAGGCCGCGCAGGCCGCTTTTCTCTTCTTCCGCCTCCTGCCAGAGGAGCTCGCGAGCGGAGCTGATATACTCGAGGTTCTGGGTGATGTTGAAAGCGGAGAAGAGATCGTTGTCCGGCAAGGTGAATTGTGAATTTAGCTGCTTACCCAGCTGTGTGCGGTTGGTGAACTTGCCCTTCCATTTGCTCTCGTCCTCGCTCGACGTCGCGGTGGCTGACGAGCTGCTGGCCTCACGCGCCCGCGTCTTAGCCCTCTGCGCAGAAGACTCGGCATAGACGGGGAGGTGGCGAGGGTTGCCATTAGCGACGCTGGAGAATCCAGGCATGAGCAGCATGGATGGGATTACTGAGAGCGGGGACGGGTTGATGAAACGTCGATGCATCATGCGCTCCACCATCACCTCGATTGCGTCAATATCCAGTGATTCAGAACCGTCGCGCAACACCTTGAGACGCTTGGGCAGTTTGAGACGCTGCCCGGGCTTGGTTGCAGCGCGTCCACTCTCGAGGTCCTTGACTTCCTGAGCGTCGACCAGACTTGCGTGACCGAAGAAGATGTGATTGCCCTCAATGCACTCGAGAACGCCGCCGGGTGCGAGGATGCGTCGTGCTTCCGAAAGCACATCGACCCATTTGTCCTCGGGAATGGCCTGTGCCAGGAAGCGCATATGGACAAAGTCGAAGCTAGCGTCGGGAAAGGGCAGCGGCTCTAGGAAGTTAGCGATTACCCACGTGACCCTCTGTTCCATGTCGGGATCGCTCAGCTGGCTCAAAGATGGCTGGACGGGCGCAATGTCGACACCAACAAACTCAGACGTCTTCCACTCTCTGGCCATATCGAGACACCAAGCGCCTCGGCCGCATCCAATGTCGAGCACACGGCATGGCCGTGCACCTTCGGGAAAGCTGCGCAACGTGTGTCCGTGCAACGAGAGGCCGACGTTGAGGTGAGTTGCGAGCTCGGCGTCGATGGTCTCCTTGTTGTATCCGAGCCAGTACGGCACTTGTGAGGCGGGGAAGGCATGGTGGGCGAATTCGCGCACGCGGCCCTTGACGCGGGAACGCGTCACATTAAAGTAGGATTCAGGGCGCCAGCAGTCTGGCGAGGGCGGCGGGCGCTTGACGGAAGACACATTTGAGTTCGACCGATGCGGAGCGACGCTGCTACTGGTGGCCGAGCGGCCCGAGGGTTGGAGCACCTTGTGCGGAAGGCTCGAATCGGCGCTGTTGAGCATGGAGGATCGATCCGAGAGCGCCGAAGCTGGACTGTCAGGGCTGGTCAACGTGCTACTCATCGTTGTGAATCCGGAAGACAGGCCCGAGGAGCCGCGAGAAAGTCTGCTTGTTGCTACCGAGAGGTCAGAAGCGCTGGTTCTCCTCTTGCCGTCGTCGCCAACAGCTATTGCGGTGGCCGCGGATGCCGCGGTCGGCTGGTGACTCGGAGGCGGGGTGTAGAAATAGTAGCCGAAACCCACACGCGTTTTGTACTTGGTGTCAGGCAGCATGGGACCTTGAAGAGGATGCGACGGAGGCGCCAGACCAAGTCTAACCGGGAGTTGTTCGCCCTTGAGTAGGTCGGGCTCGGTGAATGTGAGTGGAAGTTCGAACTTGTCGGTTGATCGCTGCGGCGAGGCTTTGCGCAGTGTATCTGATCCAGATCTCGATGAGGCGGCGTTAGCCGTATTCGACGCTGGAGAAGTGCCAGCGGTCGAAGCAGAGGCATTCCCGGCGTCCGTGGGTGCCAGGCTGCGACGTCGGCCTTGGCTGAAGAAGTCGGAGGTGCGAGGCAGAAATTCGGGCATCAACGGGGAACTTTGGCGGAAGTGTTCGAACTCGGGCAGCCTGTGAGCGATAGAGGATGCAGACGAGCTGCCGGCGCTGCTCTTGGTCGCAATCTCGGTCGAAATGGTGCTGCTGGGCGAGAGACTGACGCCCGAGGCATATTCGGCCGTCGGCTGCTTGGACGATGAGGGCTGCGAAGACGCTGCTGAGTTGCCAGATGTGGGTCCAGTTGTCTGTTTGGCAGCGGCCCCGCCGGAGGTCTTGCGATCATTAGAGCGCATGGAAGCTCCGCGAGCCAAAAATACATGATACGGGTCCATCATATTTGCGACTGCTCGTTAGACCGGCACAAGAGACGTGAGCTCGTCAAGCATGTTCCATAGCTCTGGTTGCGAGCAGATGCAGAGCAGAGTGTAGATAGGCAGCCAGGTAGTATGGAAGCGATGGCGGCCTAGTTTTGTCGGCTGAAGAGACGGTGGTGGGACGCAGGCAAGCGAGAGACGCAACAAAAGGAGTTTGACAGCGCTGTCCGAACAGGGAGCCGAGTCCACGTGCAGATTGAACCTCGAAAGATGCCGACTGAGAACAGAGAAGCACGTCGACCGTCGGAAGCGGGTAGAGACGGAGCAAATGAAGCGGAGGAGAAGTGGACAGAGGTGGCCGGAAGGAGGTTGCAGCGGCGGAGCAAGGCAAAGACACGCGTCGAGATCGCCGGGGATGGCTGGTCGGCCAACGTTTTCGTATGCAGATCCAGAGTACAGTACAGTACTGTGGTGGTGTTTGTAGCGCAAGGGGCACACAATAGTGCTGCGCTCATGCGGGAGAGAAATCCTACTGGACCCGAATCAGCGGGGTTAGGTGCTGTTCCGCCTCCTGCGCAAGACCGGATGTTTTCGATCTTTACTGTAGTCCCTGAGTCTTGGCCGGATGTGTGTCTGTGTATCGAGCAGAGTGCCCCAATTCCGACGGCTGGTACGGTATTGTTTCGAGGAACGCCAAAGAAACGGTCGACGACCCGACAAAGCGTCAGGGATCACGACTGAGCCGACTCCGAGTCCGAGCATAGATCACGGCCTAGCACATCAGCAGCAGCAGATTGTTGACACAGGGTGCCGGCGCCAAGGGCTGGCGGTGGGGAAGGCACAAAGAGAGCTCGAGACACGAGGGCGTCAAGGAACGGGCGACACAGGGCAGGCCGGGGTCAGCGGGCAGTCGGAACTTGAAAACACGTTGCACCGCATTGGCGCAGACCGCAAAGCCGCCAAAGCACTGCGGCCACTCACTCACTCACTCACTCGCTCAGGCGGCTTGATGTCCGTGGCCGCACAGCCGCTCCGACCTCAACAGCATACGGCAAGGCACCGTCTCGAAACTCGTGCGTGAGGTCCGTTATCTCTCAAAACCGATCTGCACCGTCTTGGTGCGTCGATTGAGCCAGGAAAAAGAGCCTCGTAAAGGCTCCGAACTTTTCTCATCCGATTCCGAGGGAGATCAGGGGCCAACGTTATTATTCTGCCATGCACCGAAGGCAGAAGCGAGAAATCCGAGGTGTGCGAGAAAAAGCACGAGGGCAGAGCCGAAAGCACTTCCTACATCAATCTGCATCGCCAATTTGGAGATGCAACCCTTCCATTCGTCCTAGCGCACTGGCTCGTCCCGATATCCGAACACGATTCAACTCTCAGCCGGGCGTGTCAGAGACCTTGAACCAGTGGCGCATCACAGCAGCGTGAAGTCCATCGACCTGTGCTCGCTGAGCGCAATCCTCGTGTGATGAGCAGCCATTTCTCGAGTCGGAAGGTTCCGAGGTTGTTCGTTTCCCACAGTCACGGTGCCTTGCAACGCAACACCGTTCCAAAGCCATTTTTGGGGGGGGGGGTGTTTGTCTCTCTTCACAAGTGTGGTCGGTTGGCTTGACGGCTGAGACAATTTTCGTGGCTCGCGTTGCGACAAGTGGCTGCAAGCGCGCGAAGCGTGCAGAACCAGAAATTTCTGCATCGCAAAAAGTAGGAAGCGTGCAGAAATCAGCTGTCAGGGCTCGGGCAATGCAGTAGTAGCAGATGCAAAGCAGAAGCCGAAGCACCCGCAGCGGTTCTACCATGCTCTCAACGTCCTGTGGCTCAGGCAAATGTGGGCATCAAAGACGCCGAGCCACTGTGATTATCCCCAACCTGCGTTGAAAAGTATGTAAAAAAGTCGTCGGCTCTGCTGAAAGTTGGAGGATGATGAAGCCCAGATCCGCGTACTAAGCATTGCTGCAGCATTCTAGGGCTCAACCACCTTACAAAGAGATCTGTCTTTGCTGCCTTGCAATGCTGCGCACGAGTAGTGACATTGTGCGTACGTCTCGTTGTGCGGTTGTGCGGACAACGGCGAGGTTCGAGATTGAGCCGAGACCGTACGTCGCAGTTCCGCAATGCCAAGATTCGGAACGTGGTGGAACACATATTTTTCCAGCCTACTGGTGATGTGGTTGTGAAAGTGACATGGCAGCGCACCAGCCAAAGGAAGTGACTCTTCCATCACGGGCACAGCTGTTGATACCGGCGCTCTGCAGGCCGCAGGCGAAGTGAGCTCTAAAAATCTCTAGAACGTATGCAAGTAACTCAAAAGCAGGACAACGGGCTTTGCTCCTGCAACCTACTTCACAGCGACCGACCAAGGCCCGAGCTGGGTATCGCCACATGGAGTCCCTCTTCAGCCCTACATGCCCGCGGCCAAATGCGCGGTCGTCACAGGAAGCTCCACATGCTTACACATCTTGCGCTCTTGTAGAACGATGACACCTCAAGCACGCAGAGGCTGACTCAGTGTGATATGTGATTGACTGCATTCATCTCTAGGCGCGCCAATTGGTGCAGCAGGTCGGGTCGGTGATATTGAAAGGCGGGACCAGGGCCATTCCGTCGCCTTCAAGTCAGAAGCACATCCAATCTCGACGTTCTCGTATCTCTGGAGATCAGAATCGCGTGTATTCTTGTCAATGTACGGAATCGTTCTGGGCAGTCACTAAGTGACAGGAGAAGAGCGATCCGAGCGCTGGATCCGGGGTGGCTGACTTGACCCTGCGTCTCAGGACCCTGACATCGAAAGCCGTGCAGTAATGCGATTCAGCCCAATTTCAAGACACCAAGCCGTCACCATTTATTGTTTAGCACTTGTGAGCGATCACGGCCCACATCCCAGGGCTGAGCTCGATGTGCGGCGCCTGCCAGCGCGCTCATCCAAGTTACCGGTCACATGGTAACGAATGCCGGGCCCTCACGTAACAGAGATGGGGTGGCCAGCCTTCGCCAGGTGTGCAACCATGTCAAGCTGGCCCGTCCTGCATAGCACCGGTTGGCAAAGAGGCTCGAGCGGGATCTCGGCAGATGTTATGCAAAACCTTCCGTGCACAAAGGTCAATTGTGTGTATAAGAAAGGGCCTGAGCCTGCATACGGAGGGGTCCAAGCGCTGTTGCAGACCCCTGCACCTTTGCGTACACACAGACCAACCGTGGAACACACTACTCGTATCTGTTGCAGCGGTCTTGTGAGAGCGTGAAGCGTGTTGATTGCCAAGCAAAGAGACAGGAAGAGAACATCACACCACTGTTTGTTCAGATGAGTTTGGACCGTCATGGGCGACCGACGTTAGCGCAGAGCACCTGAACAAGAAAGCAAACGTAACAAAGGATCGGAACAACTCACTTTCGAGGAAATCAGACGCCATCAACCTGCAGGAGCAGCACAAGAAAAGGACATACGAACAATTCAGCTTCCGTCAATGCGTGTAAGCCCAGCTCGAAATCCGAATCACTTACAGCTCCAAGGAGATCTCGGGAGGAATCCGCTGCTTGAAGTCTGGGATCTCGGCTTCTGATGCTGTCCCGTATTTGGCCTTGAAGTAGAGAAACTCGATCACTTTTTCCAAAACCTCGCCACTGTTGCAGACATTTAGAGCAACATGAACAGGATGGAATGACCAAGTTCAAGTTAGTCGAATCCATGGGGGCGCGTGGCTAAGGCTGCGACTGACCGAACAACAGACTCACCGAATCTGTAGCCGTGCGGTGTTGCTCTCTGCCTCGGCAAATCCGCCGCCTTCGCCCATAGACAGCATCGTCTTGATCGTCGGGCTCTCCTGTGCTACCTTGGAATCCACGATGAACCGATAGCCATCCTATACGAGCCAAGACCGTGCGTGTCAAGCCGGGCGGGTGCACGTCGGTCAGTACCGAGAAACGCGAGCCAATCTTGTGACTGAAGATCCCCATATCTGAGCATGGCTTATGAAACTCACCTCGCTGATTAGCGTTACCTTCTCGGCATTCTCGCTGCCCTTGCCGGTCTGCATCAAGAGTGTACCGAACCGCTTTCGTATCAGTCCGGACTTCAGCAGTTATTCCAGTAGGCCACGATCCTACTCACAGCCATGACGAAGTCCGTCCAATGTTTCGTTTCCGTTTCAAGGATCTGGAGCCACAGAATAGCAAGGAGCTGCAAAGTGAACAAAGCCGGCTCCCTGGTGGTTGAAAGACACGGAGACGAAAGAGAAGACAAAGGTGCATGCACGCGAGGCATGCTACACCTCCAAAAAGTGCGCGAAAAAGTGGAGGCTGCGCGAAGCACCGGTCAAACACACGTACTTTGGCCTCCCTCATCTTCTACGCGTTCGTTCCAATATATCTAGTCAAGCCCCAATCACGTCCCTCACGATTCGCGCCACATCCAAACTCATCAGAGTGCTTCACACCTCACAAACATGCTCAACCAGGGTCAGGGCACTGCCTGTTATCACCACCATGACTGATGTATATGGCAATGGCTTGAAGCCTCGAGGTATCTAAAAGTACAGATGCTATTGCTTGCAAATCCGAATGTCAAACATTTGCAGGTGAATGCGGCGTGTTTTTGTGCTGACGCTGTTGCAGGGCAGAGTATGATCTCCGCACCGAGTACTAGCACAGGCGTCGCTACTCCGTCGATGCAGTACTGTACAGCCTTAATGCTCAGCGCTCAGCGCTCGCGTTCGCGCTCATGCTCGTGCGAGCGATGGGGATATGGCCACTTGTGCGGATCCTCTGAGCTGGAAGAACGCGGGGCGACCGAGGAGCCTAGCATACGAGGCCCAGGACCCGGGAATGTGCCAAGGAGTGGTGGCAGCGAGCGGCCCGCGGAACCGATGGTCGGGAGCGTGGGGGCGCCTGCTTTGGCGGCGCTGGCCGAGAGTGAAGGAAGTGAGGGTCGGGGCAGGCTGTGAGAGGCATAGCTCGAGTAAGGATTGCTTGACGAGCGGTAGGTGTTGCCGGTAGAGTAGGCTCCGCCGGCGGGCGCACCGTAAGCGAGAGATCCTGCGGACGAAGGCGACGCCGAAGGCCCTGGCGACTCCGAGACGCGCGACCATCGATGCTCGCCAGGCGTGTGCTGCGGCGGAGCCGTACCACGCTCGCGAGCCGATCCAAGAGACGGAGGGATTGAGCTGGGATACATGCTGGCAACTGTCGACACGCCTGGCGAGGTGTAGCGGCCCATGCCAGACATGCTCGGAAACGCGGTGCCCGTCGGCGAATGTTTGTCGTATGCAGCAGCATGTCTGGTATCACTAGCATACGGCCGTGCTAGAGCAGAGCTCGATTCATGCTCGGCTATCCTCGTGCCTCGATACTCAGGCTGAGCGCTCGCATACCGGCTGTAGCCCAGTCTGCTGGACTCGGTCGGTTCAACCAGATGATGCGGCGGAACAGACATGGACGCGTGACCCAAGTGGCCGCCATGGCCGGTAGGACTGTGAGCAGCAGCCTGAGTCGCTGGTATACTAGGAGGCAGCGAGTATCGTGCAGCCTGTGTCGACGAGCTGCGCTCACCTGGGTAGTGGTGCGGCGGTGGCGCCATATTGGCATACGCCTGCGTCGGGCGCGGGGGGCCGTAGGCGTCGTACATACGCGCGCGGGATAGCTCGCCCTCATCTTCCAACATCCTGCCGTCTGAGCTCGTGGGCCGTCGGGTCTCAATGCGGCTTGCAGTCGAGGGTCGGCCTTCCGCATCGATCGGAGGCCGCACATATGACCCTGGTCCCGGGGGCACCGAGCCCTCTCTCCCCTCGTAGGATGCGTGAGAGGCGCCAGACTCGCTGCGTGCCGCTCCGTGCCAGTCCTGAATTGACGATCTGCGCTGCGCCCTGGCATCAGCTACGTCGTCGGCACTGTTCAGTAAACTGTTGATCTGCAGTCCTCGTCGGATCGTTGGCGGTGGGGAATCATCGCTGCGCTCCGATCGCTCGCCTTTATCATACCCTGCCACATGAGTGCTTTGCGACGAGGCATAGGCGCCAGAGGCAGCCGAGGGCAGACCAGGAGGTGGAGGTAGGTACGTGGCGCGTGGGGCCTCGTGCGAACGGCCAGTGTCGGCCTCCACCCCTGCTGCGGCGGATGGAGGAATGTTGCTTTCCGTCGTGATAGCTGTCGTTGTCGCGGTTGTCGTCGCAGTCGACGAAGGCGGCGGAGGAGGGGGAGGAAGAGCAGCGCTCGCCGGCGTACTGCCAGCCTGGCTGTTGGCAACGAAGCGCTGACGAACGAAAGCCGTTGCTGCCGCTTCTCTCTCTGCCAGTGAGAGGTGTGCGTTGCTCTCGGCAAGTGCAGCTGCATCGCTAAAGTCGGCCTCGCTGGCATTTCGCGCGAAAAAGTTACGTGCCTGCGCCGCAGACTTCTGGGACAGCGTGGAAGAGACTACGTCCCATCGCTTTCCGTGCAATGCCAACGAGCGCAGAAACTCAGACCGCTCCGCCACCGACCAGTACGAAGAGGTTGGCTGCTTCGATCTCGCTTTCCCCCCTCCGTCGACGTCTTCGGAGCCCGTTGCATTCTTGCCCCTGCGCTTTTTGGCGGCTTTTTGGCCGTCCGCATCTAGAGCAGGAGGCGCCATGAAGCTCTCTGCAGATCTGTCTGGTGAAGCCTCTGCTCCACCGCTGATGACTGCATCTTCAACTTTAGGCTTTGGCTCTTCGCCTGCACCACCGCCAAAGAGGCCGGCCAAGGCTCCGAGCGCCTCCGCCGCAGCCAGATCGCTGTCAGGGACGCCTTCGGCGGCCTTTGAGGCAGTGGAAGCTGCGGCCGCAGGTAGGGCAGTTGCCGACCCATCGGGCGCCTCGGCCCCCGCAGGGGATGGCGCCGCCGGTACAGGATGAGATACTAGTGGCGTCTCTGCTGACTGTGTGCCAACGGAGGTTGCTGGCTCCAATGTGTCGGTAAGGGCAGCGTCTTCCGTCTTGGGAACTGAGGTGACCACAGCGATTGCCTCCTTCTTTGCTCCGCTCCGTGATTTCTTCGACTTTTCGGCTGACGTGGCGCTGTCGGTCTTGGCTCGCTTTGATTTGGGACCTGCCCGTCGCTTGTCTGTATGGCCAACCTTTGCGTCCGTTAGCGAGGCGTCTGCGGCATCCGCGTCCGAGGAACGCTTCTTGATCGGTGCCGGATTGGCTGCACCGTCCTCGTTGGCGGGCGTCATGAGGTCGCCTTTGGAACCTGCACTCATTCGCGATCTTGCACCGCCACGTCTGGATGCGCTGCTCCCTGTGCCGCCGACGGTGGCTGCAGCTACGGCGGTGGCCGGATCGCTGCGACTGACAGGCGAGTCGGCGGCCTCTCCCGGCGACGCCGCTGCGGTTGCTTCTTCCTCCTCTACCTCCTCGCCCTTAGCGGACTTGAGATCCGCCATAAGTGCACTTCCCTTGGCCTTCTTGGGCTTGACTCTCGCCTTGCGCTTGCGCTCGCGATTTCGTGCCGCGGCGAGCGCCTTAAAGTCGTTCCCCGGCACCTTCTTGTTGAGATAGTAATAGCGAACGCACTGCGCTGGGGTTTTGTGCGGAAGCGCTTGGGCAATCTTTCCGAACTGCTTAGGCCACAGAGCGTAGCGGCGGGCAAAGATCGCTTTCTCCTCCTCGGACCATACATCTGGATCGAACTCGTCGAGGTAAAAGGCGAGCGGATCAGCCACGAAGCCGTTGATGTCGTCGTAGCGGCGCTTGAGAGGCTGGTCGCCGTTTGGATTGATCTCCATGTCGGGCACCACGGCCGTGGTGCGAGCGGCACGCATGTTAGGGTCCTGCATGTCGGCATTCTCCAGGCTAGCAAGGATCTCGAGGAACTCGGCTTCGCTGCGCACAGCATCGCCAAAGCCTGCGAACCCAGTCTGGGCGCTCCTGCGATTGGCACGCCCGGTCATCAGACCACCACCCAGGATACCGCCAGAGCCGGCACTTGCACCCCCTTCGTCGAGACCAGCGCCGCCGGGAGTCCCAGCTGGCGTATTGACAGGAGGGCGTCGCTGCATCTCGCGCCGCTCTGCAATGCGGTCCAGACGGGCGCAGTGAAGCTTCCATTCCTCATTGATGCTACGATAGCGCGCCTTGAGCTTCTCGACCTTATCGTTGAGGCGTCGCTGCTGGTCGCCCAGCAAGGTGTAGAGTCGGTCCTTGGTCCTCGCCATGTCGGCGTCATTCTCGTCTATCCAGAGCGGCTTCTCCTCCTTGACCATCAAGGGGATTCCATGTACCTTGGCGTGCATGACATCCATTGTTGTGGACAGGGCTATGCGCTGGTTCTCGCGAATGATGTCGATATAGCCACGCTCACCGGGACGCTGCTGCAGCATCACTCTGCGAATGGTGGCGCGTCGAACGCTGTCCGTCTGCTCCTTGGTCCTTGGGGTCATCATTGGCGGCTCTGCGGCCTCAGAATGCTCTCGCATCTCGGCGATCTTGAGTCGGGGGACATCTTCATCTTGCTGCTGTTCCCGTTCTCGCATCGATTGTACTTCCTCGATTCGCGCCTGCTCCTCCTCCAGCAGAGCAGTGGCGGCTTTGCCGATGCCATAGTCCACTGGCGGCAGCTCGATTTTTTCGACGTTTTCTTGCGCGTCAGTCTTGGCCGCCACGTCAGGCCCCGTTGCCAGCTTTTCCGTGCTGCCATCGATAATGGGTTCTTCCGACGACGGCACGTGCTGCATCTCACCTTGATGCCCGTTCTCTTCCTCAGCAGTACTGTTTGAATTTGGAGCATCAGTCGAGAGTCTTTGAACCGCATGTCCCATCGAATCTGGTGCTGGGGTGATAGCAGCTGGCTTGGCTTGCTGACGGTCGTTGTCTGGGCCATTGCTCACGCCCACGGGCTCAAGGACAGTCTCTGCCACAGATTGTTCCGTGATGGATTCACCAGCGGCCTTTTCAACAGGTTCTGCATTGAGCCCAGCAGAAGGCTCTGTGATCGACTCTTCTGCCGCGGCAGGGGGAGCATCGCTCATCGCGACATCCTCGATCGCGGGTTCCGGCTGCTCGTTGGTGACAAACGCGTCCTTCGGCTCGATCGACGCAACGGACGGCGCCTTTGCTTCGACTGTTTGCAGGTCCCGTGCAAGGTCGATTGCCGTGACTGACTCGATCTTGGTAGCATCCTCAGGTCGCGTAATCGGATCGTTGTCGTTGAGGTCGGCAGGAGTTCGGGTATCTTGGCTGCGTACGGTGGCTGATGCCTGCGGCTCTGTCATGACGACGTCCTCGTCGATCGAGGCTTTTGTTGTCTGTGGAGCGGAGACCGAGTCCATCCTCTCAACAGACTCGGATTCTGGTTGCTCTGCAAGTCCGGATGTATTCAACTTGGCCGGATTGTCATTTGAAGACGAGGTCTCCGTTGTGATGATGGCGTGGCGCTCGGCTTGTTCCTCATCGGCGTATTTGGCGACAGTCGACAGGTCGGTGGCCTCAAGTGCAGACGAGACGGCCGGCAACGAGACGGTGGTTGTGAGTGAGGTCTCGGGCTCAGCTTTGAAAGCATTCGTCGCCATGTCTTCGGTGGCGGTCGTGGTAGCGTCTGCGCTGCTGAGACGTCTCGGTTGTTCGCTCTCCGTTTTCTCTGCGTCATGGAGGCCTAACGCCTCAGTGGTACTTGTGATTCCTTCGGCTTTTGCGGTGCCCACTTGTGGTTCGGCAGATATCTTGGTAGTGCCGTGCTCGCTGACGTCGTTCCACAGATGGACATTAGGGGAAGCAGCAGCATATCTCGGCAAGTCGGCTGAATCTTCTTTGGCCATGCCAGTCAACGGTTCCGCCTGAGCGGACAGTCTTCGCTCGCCCTCCGCACGAGTAGCAGTATCTTCAGTCGACCTGAATGCAGCATCTTGTTGCACTTCGCGGGGCAAATTCTCCTTGGCAGTCACGACCGCAATCGTCTCGTCTTTTGAAGCCGTATCAGGCACGTCCGCCTGCTCTGAAGTTTGACCGCGTGAGACTAGCTCTTCCTCGGTAGCTCGCGTTACACCCTCCTTAGATCCGTCCTGCACTGCCGAAATTGTATCAGTGCCTTTCACGCCTGTGGAAAGATCCACTCGATCTGCGGCGGAGACCGTCTGTGAAGTGCCTCGATTGTCTGGCACGGCCCTTTCTTCTCCATCTGGCCCTCCGGGCTTGGACTGAACCTGCGTTTCTGCTTTGTTCGCATGCTGAGCCTGGCCATCGGGCTGAGCAGTTTGTAAAGCTTTTGAATCAACTGCCTCACTCGTGGTGTGCTCTTCCACTGCTGCCACCGCACTGGTGGTAGAAGGATCTAAGGCCACGCTTGCGCGACGCTCCGACTCTGGCTCGTGCGAGTGACCAAAAGATTCCTCTGGCTCCTGCCGATGCAGTTTCGCGTCCTCGACACTCGCATCCGATGGTCTGCCCCAGACGCGAGTCGCCTTGGGTGGGCGTGGGCGCACATCGCGCTCAGCGAGTCGATCTCGATCTCTGTCCCTGTCGCGATCCCAGTCGCGCTCGCGCTCGCGCTCTCGGTCGAAGTCGACAGACGACGGCGAAGGGGGTCTCCTCGCTGCGTAGTCTCGAGGATGAGCGTCCATGCCGTACTTGGTTGGTCCAGAATAGCTGGGGTGCCCTGGATGCGGTAACGATGAAGCTTCAGCCGCCGCGTCATAACGTGAGCCACCCATGAAGCGTTCACGCTCGCGCTGCTCCCAATTTCGGCGCTCGTCGAGCTCGGCATACCGGTATGGATCTCTCTCGCGCTCCAGCGCCCACTCTCTTTCGCGCATCAGCTCCCATTCCCTTTCGCGCTCGCGCTCGCGCACGGCTGCACCGGGACGATAGCTATCGGATCCGCGAACTTGACCCCTACGATTCGCCTCACCCCATTCGACGCGCGAGGCCGCTGCACTGAAGCTGTTCCTCGGCGCCAGTCCAGCGCTTGTGTCGCCAGCACGCAGGGCGTCGCGGTGGTTGGCAGGGTAAGTGTACGGGGCAGCAGGGGTATACGGCGCGGAAGCCTCCGAAGCGTAGCCAAATCTGGATCGACCGGCTGTTCCATAGGCCGCTGCAGCCTCAGGCGAGGCGCGTGACGCTCTGGATCGGTGTCCCCAGCCGTGGCGGGGCGAAGGGCCGTCGGCGGACGAGGTCGGTGGCAGGCGTCCGTTCTTTCCGTCAGCAACGTTCGGAAGATTTGATCTACTTTCTAGAGACACCGCAGATGAAACTGCTGGGTGAGGACCTTGCGATTTGGTGGTGGTGTTTCCTTTATTGTCTTCTTCAATTTGTCCCTCCTCGTCTACCTTCAGCATACCCTCTTCCTCCTCCTCCTCCTCGTCACGCTTCTGAATAGTGGGCACGGGTGCCGAGGCAGGCCCGCGTGTCGGCTGAGGGTTGCTATCTGTCTTTTTTGGTATCCTGCCGAGCAGCTCGGTGCGACTTTGCCCCCCGTCCGAGGGCCGCCGAGAGGAGCCTGCGTCGGCTTCGCGATTCTCCATTCTGATGTGGAGCGCCGCTCTCTACTGGCCCCTTTGTCCCATCTGCGTCGATGAACAGCCTTTTTCACGGGAACGAGGCCAGAAGGACTAGTGGTTCAATGCGAACGAGATGCGTGGCGGGTCGAGATCGTAAGAAGGCGATGTGCTGAGCCTATATACGGGCGGAAGGGTAGTAGCGTACTTGCACGGTAGCTCAGTCGATGGTCGTAGTCGTTGAAGCAATTGTCAGAATGAAGCCGAATATATGCGACGAATATAT
This sequence comes from Testicularia cyperi, assembly GCA_003144125.1. Classification (NCBI taxonomy): domain Eukaryota; kingdom Fungi; phylum Basidiomycota; class Ustilaginomycetes; order Ustilaginales; family Anthracoideaceae; genus Testicularia; species Testicularia cyperi. The sequence goes on from KZ819191.1 coordinate 589,169, forward strand.
GCGACGGGGATGCTCAGCCGGATCGGTGACAGCGAGACGGGCCAGTTGTGATGGGCGTGATGGGAATGATGGAAGTGCATGCAGGTAGTCAGAAGCAGGCTGGATGGCATGTCTTCGGGCTTGGCCGTGAATGAGCAAGGCACACCGCCGCCTCGGTAGCTAGCTGCATTGCAAGGGTTCACTGGCAGAAGCTGCAAGCACGCTGCAGCGTTACTACTGCGCCGCGGCCCGCCAAACAAGATTTTCGGGGCCGCCCCAGATATATTTATTCAAATCGTGCTGCTTCGAGAACAACTCGAGTGACAAAAAAAGAGTCATGTTAGACCATAGCTCATTACCGCATCATATTTGTTCATCACGATAACCGCTGAGGTTGTTGGTCAGCCCCAACAGCCATGCAACCAAGACGTGGACGAGGCGGTGACCAAGAAAGCAGCCGTGACTTGTTGTCGTTAGAAGTGAGCGAAGAGAGATTATCCTTTCGCTACTGGTGCACGAGATTTTCACAGGGACTACAATGGGATTGCAACAACAGCATACTATGTTCACGCTGTACCATCGCCGTGCGTGCGGTGACTGTTCGCAGGAGCCACATACTACCCCACTCAGCTCTAGCAACACACACGCGAGCTTTCCAGGCTAACCTTTGCTCATACATATTAATAGATGCATCCCATGCACATGTATGCGCAAGCTATAAGAAGAAGGGGGCGCCATCTATGCTCGGGGGATCACATTGCTGATGCAGGGGAACCAGAAGTGTTTGAGGGGTCAAGACACGGATAAAGGCTTGGGTGCGACACATTGGGCCGGAGGTGGAAGGGCTAACTCAGATCGTGCTCAAATGCACTGGCCGGATCGACAGTCAAGAACCTGGACATATGAGGAACTAGGATGAGATTGTCGATGCTGTAGATGCCACAAAGGCTCGACCAGATGTGGCGATGAGACTTCGTGAGAGTGGGGCCGGGAGGAAGGGAGAGAACGCATGTTGGGCAGGGTCCTACATGGCGTACCTGTGGTGAGAAACGATCATCGCATTAGAGAAATGGAAAAGATTACGGGTGAAGATGGTCAGAACGAGACTCTATGCAAAACTATGAGCAAAGTTCCGAAACCAACAAGTCCTCCCGGCATATGCAGAACAATTGAGATGGACTAGTCGATGCACGAGGCAGTACTTACTTTCGAGTCCATTCTCGAGCTGTGCTCTCGTATCGCTGACGGTCGGTCTTGTAGAGGTGGGCAATCTCGGGCACGAGCGGGTCATCGGGATTTGGATCGGTCAGCATGGAGCAGATAGAGAGTAGCACCTTTGAGATGGTCAGTGCCGGACTCCACTGATCTCTGAGAATGTCAAGACAGATGCTGCCATTGCTGTTGATGTTGGGGTGGTAGATCTTGGTCGAGAACGAGACCTTGGGTGGCTTGAAGGGGTAGTCGGTAGGGAAGGTAATGGAAAGGAAGAAGACACCTCCCGAGTATGGCGAGTCACCGGGACCCATGATGGTAGCCTGCCATTGGAACATGTTGTCGCCGGTGGGTCCAGCACTGCACGACGAAGGTGGGTCTCGGCCCAGGTCGGCGAGCTCCTTGTTGATACGTTTCAGAGCCATTGTGAAGTATGTGTGATTGTGATGTTTCGAATTATCGCTCTGGTGGTGTGCGATCTAGTTGTGTTGCACCACAAGTGCAAGGAGGGAGTCAATGCGTACGTGATGAAATCGCAGACGATGAATCTCGATGAAACTGGGTGTATGTTGTAAACAAAACAGATGATGGTGGTGATGGTAATGGTTTGGGCTGGTGTGGCAGTTGACTGACGTGCAAAATTGCGATTCAGCAACAGCAGCAAGGACTCGCGGAGCCGTCGCAGGCCTCGCCTCCTTCAGCGAGAGCTGAAGCTGGCACAGCACACAGGTGGAGCAGGCAAATTGGGTAAAATCCGAATCGACGTTCAGCTTCCTCTTGTCGCCTCAGCTTCTCCGCCCAGAGCAGCCACCAGAATGGGCTTCACACCAGATTGGCTGGCAGGGGGAGCCTCACAAGCGCCTCGCACACATACACACGCACTCCTACACAGACACGATTCTGATTTGGATCCTGGCCTCGACATTTCTCGCGGTTAATCACACATCCTGGCCACTGTCACACACGCAGCACGCACTCATGCACCAGCGCACAGCGACGCTCTCGCTCCTCTGACCTTGACGAGCGCTGCTCTATCTCTCTATCAGGCCGAGGTCACACGCGCCCAGCTGTTCTCAACCTCTAATACGTTAATATTATAATAATATTATTTAATATTATTTGTGGTCTTCGAGCCTTGCCGTCTCAAGCAGCGAGCAGCACTGCGCCGAGACAAGGTAGCTGTTATTACGAACATACTACTGCGGCACATGGCGGTGAAACTACTGATCCGATGAACTCGACGGTCAGCCTCAGCTGAGACTTGGCTGGATCTCAGAATTGCTGTGGAGCTAGACCGCGTCGGTCAGCTCACTAAGTTTGGCACACCCGGCATGCATCCAGGTGCATGGTGTGTGATTCGCTTCTGCTGGAGTAGAAGCATTGAAACGCGAACATACGAGCCTGGAAGAACGCTCGTATTGACAAGATGAAAAAGCTCTGTCTCAACCGACGAGAGTAGCTTTACGGCAGTCTGAGTGCAGTGGCGGACATTCGCAAGGAGGCCGGCTGCGCTGATCAGAAGAAAGCCAGGAACGCAGATCGTTGCGAGCACTATGGAGCAATGCGAATCGACCGGCGGGCGTTGGATTCGTTCTGCCAAAAAAGATCACGCGAGAAGCCAGCCGAACAACAGCCCAGAAATCGCGATCCGGCCGAATCGGTCGATCTGTAGATCTTGAGCTGTGTTAGGTCTTCTTGGGAAGACGGCAGAAATGGACACACTCGCTTTCTTGGCCACGACCGCCAACCGGAAGCTGGCATGATATTCTTTCGCTCAACCTGACTTGTGGCCGTCTTCTGTGCGGGCATCAACACGAGAGCCTATATCCTGCCTCCCTCACAAGGATCAGTCTGTGCTGATAGCCCATGTTGAGGTCAACACACTACAGATGGGCGAGATAGCCTGAATATGAGACGATTAGAAATTGCGATTTGACGAAAGGGCGGGACAAATGATGGTACAAATACAGATGCAAACAAAAGGCTGGACGAGCTTGAAAGAGACTAGCGAAAATGCATAGACCGAATCAAAAGCATCTCTGCGAGCTAAAGATATCAGAGGTGCTTTGAGGGATAGAAAGAGTGAAGTCGGCTAGCATCCGGCGAGGTTCTTCGCATCACGGATTCGAGCAGTCACGTTGGCCCAGTTAGGCTCCTTGGCAGCAGGCCATGGTGCTGACGCGTCGAGGTTGACCTGACGTCTGTGAGTTGCGAGAAGCATGTTTCAGAGCCGTATAAAAGCGAGGGAAATGACAAAGGCTGTCAGTAATGACGAACACAAGACGAGCCTGCGAGCAGGCGAAGTACGGGCATGATTGAACAAGTGACAATACGTACCGGTTGCGGGAGCAGAGTCGACCATCTTCGTTGCGAAGAACTTTGGAGGCCATGGCGGAGCTGGTAGCCGAGGTCTTGAGACCGGCGGCGGTCGCGGTCGAGCCGGCGACGGCGGGCTGACGAGCGAGCGCAGCAGAGAATCGGACGGCGGAGGCGAACATGGCTGACTGATTTACGTTAGTGATATGGAGGAGTGCCGTTTAGATTGAGTCGACTTAGAGAGAAGATGAGGAGTCTAGGGTCTGATACGGGATAGCAAATCGCAGAATACATGTTCACAAATACCTGTATATATGTGCGGCCTGCTGTGATTCTCATTCTGCGCCCTTCGGAGCCTGTAGCAGTGTAAGACAAGAGGTGGGAGCAGGCTGGGCGTTTACGACCGCAGGCGAGGGCCGTACACCGCAGTGACGGTAACCTTTGCCTGGCTCATACTGCTCAAGTATGGGCGTGCAACGAGAGGGTCCGGCCAAATGATGGCAACGGGCCGCAGACGAGCGTGTTCAATTTCGGGGGGCACCTTCGACCATCATCCAAGGTTGGACTCCAAAGCATGAGCTAGTGTGACACCATACCTCTACTGTAATTCTGGTTGACCTCTGCTTTGAAGCCCACGGATGCACCAGTCTGAAGTGCAGCGTCAGTTGCTCATGTTGCTGCTTAGATACAGGTATAGGCCTGCAGCGTACTGTGCAGGCCCTTTGTCTTGCGCTTCTAGCTTAATCTTCGAGGCCTGGCAACGCTAAGTGCGGCCCCGTAGTCGTGTCGTGCAGATGAGGCTCGAGCAAGCCCATTTCCAGAGCCTAAACGACAAAGCCGCTGCGACCGACACTACAGCATCTCAGGCTCACCACCAGTTTTGACTTCTGCCATCGTCACACCTCGGTTGCAGCGGCCAACTGTGTGTGCCATCGAGGATGTGGATGCGAAATTCGGCTGAATGCTGGAGTGGTGCCGAGTAGAAGCGCAGACAAGCAAGTGAGGGAGAGAGTTGGACGGGTCAAGGCATGGGAGCTGTTAGTGAAACCGATCTCTTGTGGACCGACATTCGCCATCGGTGCGACCCGCGGCGAGCGAAGCGAAATGCAGGTCCATGGACGATGACGACTTTAGACCTTAGCTGCGCTTTAGTGCTGGCGATGTGACTACAGTAGCTGCTCATACAGCCCGAGCATTCAAGAGTGGGTTGTTGACCTGTCTTGACTTTCGAGACACGAAAAAAGGGCACTAAGGAAAAATTCCGAGATTAGTTGAAAGCGATACAGTAGCGGGCTATTTGTCAAGACAAAACGGGCCAATCGCCTGAAACGGCAGATTCCGTCTGATTAAACAGGCGGTTGGCCGCCTCGCGGTTTGCGAAAGAAGGGAGGCGCTGACCGGTGACGGGACTTTTCTTGATCGGAGCCACAAACACAGAATTTTCCGACTCCGATTCAATGATCCAGATGGCTGGACGCAAGCCCCGGCTGCTTTCACGCCGTCGGGCCTGACCATGATGTTCTCATGCTGAAACAACCCCTTCACTCCATTTGTGCCGGCTCCACCAGACGCCGACAGGAGAGACAGCCAAGTGCGGTTGCAATCTTGGGAAGGCCAAGGTCCCCACGCAGCAAGCATAGTGACGTCCCTTCCTAGTTGTGCTTCTCGCCGCGCGTGGTTCTGCTTACCCCACACTTTTGTCCCTTGCCTCGCTGCTGGTTCTCGCTCAGGGCCAACGGTCACCTCCCGGGTTGGTCTCAAGCCACTTGGTACCCTTGTTCAAGTGATGTGACGGTCAGTCAATGTCTCCAGGGCTCCACAAGTCTTGTCAGGTTTGAAAAGGCTCCGTTAGGTTACAATTGTGGTGGGACTCGACATCGTGGGAAAGATGCCGAAATTTAGCATGCTGTACGCTGACGATGAAGCTAAGGTCGGGGTCATGTTATCCTGCACGCGTTTCGTGTGCTGAATAACTTACTGCGCGACTGGGTACAGCCAAGATGGAGGATCCTTGATTGCACCCTTGCATACCTGCGTAGAACACGGGGTGGCTGGACAGTGGGACCAAGGTCAGGACGGCTGCATCCTGCCTTCCAACTTCGGATTTAGAGGCGGCCCGCCGCTACTGCCGTGATAGAACGCTATTCTGAACCCTGAGCCCGCGAGTTGGCTCATCTTCGACAGGATCGCAGTCTTTCTCACCGATCAATCGATCGGCCGTCGACTTCCATTCCACACTGGCCTGCCATCAGTCATTGGGAGAAGGCGAGAGCTATGAATTGGCCAGCTATGCTCTCCATCGTGTATCAGTCAAGTCTTGAATTCGGTGAGGAAGAGCCTTAGAAGATGTGGCTCATGTAGGCGATGCCGCGTCCGCCCTCACAGGCGCGGGCGAATCAAAGCCGTAATGCGAGCCACTTGATCGGGCGAAACTGTCTTGCCAGTGGCGAAAGTTGCTGATAAGCCATCTATGTTCAGGCACGACAGACCAAAGGTTGTCGCTGTGAAAGACGGTGTACAGCAGGGTTAGGTATTCTGAGGGCATGACCGTCAGTTGAATCGCTCGCTTCCGAAGCGGTTTATAGATCTAAGGGTTCGGGGCAACCCTACTGATACGCGCACTGCACGCGCTGGCGCTGGTAGTAGGCGCGCGATCTACGCTAGTTGCCCTGTTAGCGCGCTACAGCTGTAATTGATCGTAATAAAGTGTCGCTCTCCCGGGGCTTGTCACTGTGCTCCGTTGAGCCAAGCTAAGGAAAAAGATCCAACATCATCTGTCTGCCTGTCAAGTGTCTGCGCCACGGTCTTCTGGCTCTCATGCATCAGCGTTCGGGCTCGGGACTCGAAATTTGCTTGGGATGGCTGCGCAAGTAACAGCTAGCAATAGAGGCCTGAACATGCCGTCCAACGCAAAGTCGATGGGCCATACGTTGGGGCCTCATTCCAACGCAAAACCTCGCCAACAGATGTGCAGCAGCTGTAGATCCGAGAAAGACTGCCGAGCGGAGCCGTGCGGGGTACTCCACCATGCAGCTTCGCATCTACGGTCAAGCTTAGCGAATACCGGTAGCCGAACCTCCGCGCGGGCAAAGCGGTCAGCACACTGCATTACATATGATACTGAAATTTAGGTCAGAGGCTCACTACTCTAGATGAAATGGGCTTGCTAAATTTTGACTGAGTGCTCAAGAAACGAAGGACTCATCGTCCGGCGAGCCGCAATGATTTCGTATCCACCTGATTGATCAGAGAGCCGCATCTCGTCACCTTTCTGGTCATAACTTCATTGCACTGCTTATTTCAGTTCCTTGGTACGGTCTAGCCAGGTCATTAGAGCACACAGCCCAGGGAGGCGATGATTCGTGTCTGTGGGTGAATAGAGGATCCGAGGTAAGCCCGGACCCGATCGTGATACTATCATTGCAATTCCGGTTGATCCTGGAAAATGGAGAAGAGATAGGATCTAGTCGTGTGAGGAGAATCTACGAATAACGAGACTTTTGCGAGGAGACGTGAGACATGCGTGAAGAGCCAACAGGAGTCGTACAAGATGTGTCATGAGTAAAAGCGAGGAGAAGATAGGCGGGGTCGTGAACGAGAGTGTTAGGGAAGGAGGAGGGGCAGTAGTGTTGTCCGTGATGACGCAGCGCAGAACCAAGGCTTGACATTTTCCAAAGATTAGTAAAGTGCCACCTTCCAAGCCAAGATCCTGTCACTCCGATGGAACGAGACTAGAATGTTGCGACAGAAGGAAGCCAGACTGTACGACCCAGGTGACGGCACCGTGAGCTATCTGCAATGCAGAGGGGCTAGAACCTCAGGAACTTGGGCCAATCAAAGGACTTGTTGGATCGATCCGGATCGGGCTCCTGGTCGTCTGCGGCTTCAGGGTCCATCTGCGTGTGATCTGCGCCCGTCGTGTTGCGAGGTTCTGCACGTCGAAAAGTTGTGTCGAGATCGGCCCAGTTGAACGAGGCTCCTCGACCCGCGCCTGCTGCGCCGGCGGGAGAGGCGGTTTGGGAGCGTGGCGGAGTCGGGCCACCCGGCATGCTCAGCTGTCGTCGATGACCAGGAGATGCTTGTCGTTGCTGCAGCTGCTGCTGCCGCTCTTCCAGACGGGCTTGGGCCTCTGCCGCCCGCTGTGCAGCACTGGCCACACGTGGAGAAGGCCTCCAGCTCGCGGAAGCGGGGATGGCCCGACCTTGTACTGTACGCACCTCGGCATTCTCGCCATCGGCGGATCCAAGCGACGGTGTCGACATCGAAGCCGCAAGAGCAGCGGGCGCGGGTGCTGCCAGACCAGGCTGTAGAGTTCGGAGCGCTGACGAGGCTGACAGCCGCGACTGAGCAGCACCGGGGGAGGGGCTGTGCGGCAGCGACGACAGATCGGGTGAAGAGAAGCCTTCTCCGAATGCATCGGGAGACTCCCGAACCTCTCGCAGGCTAGAAAGTCGACCAAACTCGTCGAAGCTGGAGCTGCGGGCGCGGCGTCGCCGATCGAGGCCGCTGAGCCCATCACCTCCACTAGTCTGGTTGTCGGCATCGCCGCTGCTGTGACCAGGGCCGTAGTAGGCGGCACTGTCATCTGGCGTAGTCAACGCTTCACCAATGCCGAGAGCTCGAATTCCGCCGGAGGCGTTGCTGCCGCTGCGCCCGAGACTGGCTCCGGGGCCGTAGCTGGCGCCACCGTCAGAGCTAAATGCACTTCGTGCTAGTGAGCCTCGTCTGCGCCCGGTGCGGTTGCCCGATCGGCTCGATCCGCTGCCTGTGCCTGTACTTCGCGAACTTCCACGTCCGCTGCCACTCGAATGGTCGAGACTGACTCCATCGCTACCAATACGCCGCCCGCTCGACGACGTGTTGGATAGACTCGCAGAATAGCCGCCTCGCGAACGTTCGCTGGAACGGCTGCTGGAGAAGCTCGGCTCGTCCCGCCTCGAAGCTGCTAAAGCACCAAGGGCTCCGGCAACTGCAGTCCCACTCACGCCGCCAGCGGAGCTGGCGCTTGGATCGTTCCTTTTGTTTCGCCTTCCCGAGCTGTTGCTGTTGCTGCTTCCCGAGACCTCTTTGGAGCCACGATGGCCTGCAGGCGAATGGCCCTGCGCTGAAGGAACATGAACACTTGCGCGCTCGCTTCGGACTCCTGGCATCAACCCGGGATCACTAGCCTCAGCACGAGCGCCGCGTCCTTCACGAAGCTGCTGGCCAGGCTGGTAGGCGCGAGCCTCAGACTGGTAGTCTAGAGGCTGAAGCGAGTCGGAGCCTGTCTCGATATCTTCGCCTGAAGGGTCCCTTTCTGATGTGCCGTATGCTCGGGTTGCGCTGCCAGGGATCCAAGCGTACTGGCCCATCGTCAGACGTCGCCAGCCGGCTGCCATGCCTCCCAGGATACCAGTACCTGCTGCAGTAACGCCGAGACCCTCAGCAAGTTCGCCATTCTCGTTGGCCGCGCTCATGTTGTCATCGTTGCCAAGCCGATGGCCTCTCTCGCTACCCGTCAGGTGTGCAGCTCCTGTCTCCTCGTCGTCATCGTCGCTAAAGGGGTTGTGCAGCCGACCGACATCGGTGCTGGGTCGTTGGGTGCTGTGAGCACTCCGAACACTTCGGGGACGGCCGAGCGTGTCGCGCGGCGAGTCTGGGGGTGTGACAAAGGCGGCGGCTGCAGGCGTGGCTGGACTTGGGATGAAATCGGAGCCCGCTTCTTGTGGCGGAGCAACATGTAACGTCGCGTACTCCGGCAGGGTTCCTCCCGGCTGCAGACGTGGGTTGGGGAAGCTGTGAAATCCAAGGCCAGAACGCCGTCCGGCCGAGACTGCGGGCGAGTCTGAAGGCATGCTGAGCAGTCCCAGACTGGTGGTGTCCGATGTGCTCGGCGAGCCAGCAGCACCTTCGCCCACGTCGCTCGTCTCTCCAAATTCGCCGACGCTGCGGATGGTGGGCAAGCGCGTCCGCTGGAAGGCGGTGTTTGCGCCAGGACCCGTCATAACTGGGTCCGGAGACGGATTGAACTGCTCCGACTCGGCTTCGCCTGCTTCAGGCGAATCGTGGAAGCCGGGACCTAGCAAATTGGAACCAATCGAGATGAAGCGACTGTATCGCTCAGGATCTGTTGAGCGCAGATGGCCAAGCTCGTCGGCAGAGAGTTCCGAGACTTGTGAGCCGCGTTCCACAGGTCTGCTCGACCGGCCCTCGCCGCCGTTTGTCGATTGTCCACTGTGCCGATGACCTGCCGCCAGGGCACCAAGGCCGCCCAAAGCCCCTACTCCTACACCAAGCAATGCTGGGTGAAGTCTGTCGTCCGTCAGGGCGGCACTATCACCCGTATCTGCAGAGCCATGCGGATCTGAATCGTGCGGACTTGCTGTCGAGGAGGGCGGGGCAATATTGCCGTAGGTGCGAGTACTGCCACGTGGTGCTCGAGGAGGAGGGGGAAGGCTTGGTCCACTACCGCTGCCACTTCCACTGCCACTGTTGCTCATGGCCACTGCGACGCTCCGCGAGCCCGGCGACTCGCTGCTACCTTGACCAGCCCGTGGCGAGGATGCGCCCGAGCCGTTGAATGCCCCTCCGAGGCTGTTGGCAGAACGGGACGAGGCTAGATAGCCTCCGGCAGCTGCTGCAGCCGCAGCCGAATGAGCAGTGAATGGGCCGCCACGGCCAACTTCGCTCATCTCGTTGCCAGGTGAGCCGTAGTAGCCCTTCGAAGGCGAGTCGGTAAACTGCATGAGACCTCTGCGCTCGCTGATGTCGCCGTCGCCCATCTCTTCGTCGCTGAGACCTCGTGGCTCCTCTTCAATCTCGACACGGGGTGGTTTTTCTTTGCCCTTGCTCTTCTTGAGTCCAAGAGCTGCTCCGAGTACTCCGGCTCCTGCTGCCAGTCCTGCCCAGCCGCCCTTGTAAGCTGAGGAGGACGAAGAGGGCTCAACATTCATGCTGCTGCCACCTTCCATTCCACGAGAAGGTGCCGTGTTGCTGTAGGTTGCGTAGCTGGGTCCAGCTGCATTCGGAGAGCCCGAGGCGCGTCGCGACCGACGCGAGGCGATGCTGCCACGTCCATCGTGACCCAGCTTCTTCCCACCGACAACAAAGAAGCCAGAGCCACCACCGCCTCCAGTCAGATGGTCCTCTTCCCATTCGTCACTGTCAAGGCTGCCCCGTCGCCCGCCGGCCGCTGCTGCTCCTGCTGCTCCTGCTGCTGCAGCACCGACCGCTGCATAGTTGCCGCGTGAAGCTCCACGAGAGAAACCTGACGCCCAGCGAGAGCGTCTAGATCCCGAACCTGCGGGTGAGGCGCCATCAGCGGCCGACTTCTGCCTGCGTCGACGTCGTCGGAGACAGCAGAGAAGCAGCAGTAATAGCAAAAGTAGGCCGAAGACAGCGCCAAGCACGATACCTGCAATCTGGCCACCAGAGAGGCCATTTGACGCGCGTACGCCAGCGTTGGGCCCGCCGGCTGCCGTAGCGGAAGGTGATCCGGACTCTGAGCCTGTAGCAGTGGCCGTTGTAGCAGAACCACTGGTCTCAGAGGACGAGACTGGTGCTGTGCCAGTTGCTGTGGATGACGCATTCGTGGACTCGGAAGCTGTCGCTGTCGCAGTCCCTGTCGAGGAGCCGGATGCGCTGTCTGTCGTTGAAGCTGGATTGGCAGAAGTGTCAGATACCGAAACTGAGATGGAGGTAGACGTCGGGGTAGGCGCCGAGTTGGAGACGGACACAGTGCTCGGAACGGCGCTGGTCTCAGCTGTGGCGGTAGGTACAGCAGAGGACGAGACAGATTGGCCGGGCGTAGTGTAGAGCGAGCCAAGAGGGGGTGCGGGAAACGGACCGGTGTAGAGCAGTGGCACGTTGACGATTGAATAGTCGATCGCTGTCGAAGTGCCCTGAACGACATTGACGGTCTGGTAGGGGGCAAAGCTGCCTTGTGGATCATAGACAATCTGTGTGAGACTCGAGGTGTAAACGATGGTGCGGGTCGCAGCGGGCGAATAGGACAGGTATGATGGGAGGGCCTGATCAGTCGGACCCGGCCCGGCGGCCTGTCCTGGAAGGGTTGCCATCGACGCAGCACGCCCAACTGTGCCCGTCTACGTGGCTGGCTTGCAACTGTAACGCCAAGCTCGAATGATTGTTACAGTGTTAATGTGAGACCGGGTCTGAATGCGGGTGATCAAATCTGGTTGTCGACGTTGCGTATCCTACACAAGACCAGCTTGTCGTTGAAGCTTGTCGAGGTGCGCTAGTGCTGGCACAGGTGAGCCCTTGTCAGCAAGCCCACCAAAAGTGTCTGGCTTGGCCGCTGCTATCGATGATAGCCAGCATCATCAAGAGAGTAACGATACGTAGGCAGCCACAATGACGAAAAAATTGGCAAAAGTCGAGGGGTGAGGTGAAGGTGAAGATGAAGGAAAAACCACGGAATCATAGGAACAGACAAAGGTTGATGATGAGGACGTTGGTCAGACAAGTCTTGATTAGAGACACGGGGCAGCAAACAGGGCGTGTCAAGTTGCCTGATTTGGAGCACTGCAGCAAGCTTGGTAGTATATCGATCCCGCGCTCGACCTACGCCATACGTTCACGTACCACACGACCACAGTCACGGGCTATCAAATGTTGCTGCAGCAGATGGGAGAGACTCACACTATTGTCCCACAATTGGTGGCGAGACACTGTATCACAGGGGGCACACGGACTGGACCGACGACCGTGCAGAGGACTCGATAGGCGAGCTGCTGATATTGAGACACAACGAACACTAAGCAATACCTGGCAGGGTCTGGACGTCGAAGAAGACTTCTGCGCCTTGACGAATGACAGGCGGAGCTGGGCGTCAAAGGGTCGATCTGGGGCGGAAATGCTGGGCTTGTCTGGGCGGAGGCGGATCTGGATTAGGTGGCTTTGTTTGTCACGCCGGGTGTAGTGGTGTGAGGGGGGGGGGGGGGAGATGTAGGTGGGGAGGGCACAGGACGAGCCAGACGTCAGGACCCGAGGAGCAAATGCCGGGTCTTGGAGGCTCGTCGAGTGTCGTAATGGATGGGATGATGGTGGTAGGGAATGTGTACGGTAGAAGTTGGAGATGGAGCAGGATAGCGTCGGAAGAAGAATATGGACTGTCCAGGGGTACAGTAATTGGAGCTGAACTGCATGATGAGAGGGCAGGACCGCTTGGATGAGCCCAGGGCGCAGGCAGGAACGACATGTAACGTCTACCGCGCCGCCGAGGGGCGGAGGCAGGAACATGTGCAGCAACAAGTTTCAAATGACATGCCCGGACCGCTGCAGACTGCCCGATCTGGCGGCAAGCTAAGGGGGGTCCTTTAGATCCATGTTCTTTGCACAGTCGTCATTCAGCCAACACAATTCGATTAAGCTCAATCTGGACAAGGTAGCGCGAACAACAGGCTCTGAAGGCGTCTTCTTTCGTAGCCGGAGGTCGAGTAGCCTTTCAAGGGGCCAAAGCTAGATCAGGTCAGTCAAACACATGTGGATTGACTGAATCGCGGTCCTCAAGGTGTTCCAACGTCGTCTTGCCCTGAGCTCACCATTACGGCAATGTGCTAAGGCTGCGAAAGAGGGGCTTTGGATCGTACATGACTGGGGATCGGAACAAGGCGCATGGCTCTTTCCCCTTTGATGGAGAGACAGTGTGACCAAGAGGGTCCATGTCTCATGTCGGCGCGGTGCATGCTCGGGCGCTGTCTAGCACAGATACGGATCTCTGTCTCCTTCGGCATTCCCCATCATGCACTGGCTACTGGTACTGTAAAGACCGGGAAGATCTCATCAAAGGGAAACGATGATATAATGGTGATGGCAAGATTTAGGGGCTTCTCGGGAATGAGAAGCAGAGCGAGGAGAGAAAGAGGCACAAGGCGATGAAAGAAAGATTGGTAAAGGCAGTGCACACGGTCGGCGGCATAGAGGGTCCCTCAACTTTTTTTCCCACGAGGTCCAAGCTAGCTAGCGACAGTGGTACTGTACAGTAGTGAGCGTCATTATTGGCCGGCTCGCTCTGAGAGAAAAGGAGCGGCTGCAGAACACTCCTATTCGGTGGGACCGCAGGGGAAATTGGGATAGGAAGCCGGGAACAAGAAAATCTGTGTGGAAGCACAATCTGACGTGCAGCCCACGACGCCCCGCTCGAGCTCTGTTTTGTGGCTCCTCCCGTGTGTGTGTGTGTGTGTGTGTGGGTGAGTGAGTGAGTCCAACACCTTAACACCCGCGGCGCGCGCGCCCCGACCCCTGTCCTGCGCCCAACCCCTGAGTGACCAACCTTGTCGTGCTGCACTGCCCTTGCCCAGTCTCCGATGCGCGTCACTCGAAATCACGTGGACACGACAAAAGCAATAGATCTAACAGCTATTACCAATTCAAGACAGCATCAGATCGTCGACAATCGAGGTGAATCGACTTGGGTCGAAATCGGGAAAGGCGACGATGCCTCCTGTTGCCTTGTTCTCGAGAGCCTTGCGCACATCCTCGGCTAGGGTTCTGTGGCCGAGAAGCGTAAAAAGAGACAGAGTTGCATATGTGAGCAACACATGAACGGGGAAGAGAAAGGACTGCATATATACACCCGACTTACGCCTCGGTGCCAGCAACAAGATAGCCTGGCTGGGCCAGAGCATCGGCCAGCTCCGCCTGATGGTTGTCCATGAGCGAAGTGTTTGGCACCGCTATCAATGCTGGTGCTTCAGGTCTCATCCGCAGCGTGTCCAGTATCGTTCCGGAGCCTAAAATGGTTTGTCGCAGTAATCAGCTACGGTCAGATCATACGCTCTCTAGTCGCATCTCGCGCAACACTCCATAGCAACTTACCTGCATGGCTAATGACCAAGTCGGATGCCTTGATGTACTTGCCGAGATCAGGCGCGAACTGAAACATCTCGACACTGACGCCTTCGGATGTAGTGAGTTCCAGGATCTGATCCGCAAGGCCGCTGGCGCCGGCGGCACTGCTGGACACGCCCTGCATTGCCTTGGCCTCCTCCAGCATGCGCCCAAAGACATTGGCACCCGTGGCTTTCGCATCTTTGCCTTTGTTGCCGCTGTCGTCCCTCGAGGCATGAGCAGCAGGGCGCAGACGGAGTCCAGTGAGCGTGCCAGTTTTCCCGGGATCTAGAGATGGCAGCTGCGCCTTGTTCTGATACACTCTCCTGCCGTCAATGATGCGCAGGCCCGGCTCTGGCACGAGCTCGCTGCCGTCGTCGATCGAAGCCAGCGACGACGAGGTGAGCACGTCGGCAATGGACGAGTTGCCATACTGTATCGTGATCTTGGCACTTGACTTGGCCGTTGAGGCGCTTCTCTGCGCATCTTGGGACAGTGCTGCCACCGATGTCAAGAATTTGGTCGAGAGCACGGTTCGGATCAAGGTATCGAACCTCGTCGTGCCAACCGTGACAAAGATCGTGAGCTGCTGCGAGTCGTCCGCGTTAATGGTTCCGTCGACCATCTCGGGTCATGTCTTGCTGTCCTCGTCGTCGACGCAACTGGCATGCCAGTCCGAGTTCTCACAGTGGCACTGGCCAGGATGGCTAGATGAATAGCTTGGTGTGCACCTTTTGGAATTATTAATATTGCAAGCAGAACGATGTCGGGCAATCCGACAAGAAATTGTGACACAAAATACTGTATAGAAATGTGGGCGTGGAGGGCAAGACCCTGGACTGCGCTTTGACCAGCTACAGTACTGAACATACTGTACTGTACCTGCAGCGCGGCTATCAAAATTCCAGCTGCGAACCCTGCAGATACTACTATACAGTAGTCACACGTACTGAAGCTCCTTGTCTGCTGCGCTTCGCCCTCTCCCATCGTCTGTTTGTATCTCATCCACTGTCTTCTTGCCAACACTCCTCTTTCCGCGATTTTTTCAACAGCCAGCACAAAAAACATCTGACGATTCATCAACTTCCGAAACAACATCATGGAGGCCATCGCCGGGGCTACCAAGTCCTTTTTCTCGTCTGCCAACGACATGCTGCAGAGTGCGCTGTCTGGTTCCGGCTCGGCCTCCTCCAGCCCTCACACCCAGTCCCTCACCAAGGACATTGTCGTCAAAGAGATCCTCATCCACCCCATCAAGTCCTGCCGCGGCACTTCAGTTCAAGAAGCACAGTACGACCCGGCTGGCCTCCAGTACGACCGGACATGGCTCATCATCGATGCCAACACGCGCAAATTCTACACGGCCCGCGAGCTTCCCAAGATGGTGCTCATCCATCCCAAGATCGACCGCGAGGCGCGCATCCTCCACATCCAGATTCCGCAGTCCGAGACCGGAGTAGCTGCGTGCACTGTCGACGTGGCTCTTGACCCGACAGACGTGGATCTGCAGCAGTGCGAGCTTGTCGAGGAGATCACCATATGGGGACAGACTGTGAACGGCTATGCGGTATCGTCCGAGGCGGATGAGAAGCTGTCGGCCTACTTTGGAAAGCCGGTGCGCCTCGTTCGAAAGGGCCCGTCCCCGCGTCCGAGTGGCGACACCGAGCCTGCAGGGCCCAAAGAGTGGGACGAGGCTACAGTCCGATACCAGGACTTTTACCCGTGTCTCGTAGCATCTGCCGAGAGCCTCCGACACGTGCAGAGGACGCTGACCGCATCGGTCTACCCATCTCTGCAGAACACCGCTTCGGAAGCCGAGACACAAGGCGTGCAGGCGTACAAGGTACCCAAGTCGGTGAACCGCGAGTACTGGACGCCCGAGGAGCTCTCTGCGCTTCCGATTACGCGGTTCCGGCCCAACATTCTCGTCGACTCGCCCGACGACGCACAGGTCAAGCTCGAGGCCTGGGAAGAAGACGGCTGGGTCTCTGCCGAGCTATTTGACTCCTCCGCCGCCTCTGCGTCGGCACCGCCGTTCGGAAGGGACGCAGAAGGAAAGGGCCGCGCTGGCATCTACATGCTCGAACGATGTGCCCGCTGTATGGTCCCCAACATCGACCCCGACACTGGCGTCCGCGACAACTTTCTCCCCTACCGTGTCCTCCAGGAGTATAGACAGGCGGACAGACTCGCGCGCGAAAAGGGCAAGCCCTGCTTTGGCATGCTCAGCGTACCCCGCGAGAAACACGGCTGCATCAAGGTCGGCGACCTCTTCCGTGTCACCAAGACCACCGATCCGAGCCAGCGTGAGCGCTGAGAATATCGAGAGACTAGACCTACACACATCTACATACCATCCCTTTTTTG
The DNA here is from genome assembly GCA_003144125.1 of Testicularia cyperi. Classification (NCBI taxonomy): domain Eukaryota; kingdom Fungi; phylum Basidiomycota; class Ustilaginomycetes; order Ustilaginales; family Anthracoideaceae; genus Testicularia; species Testicularia cyperi. Next base: position 605,873 of record KZ819191.1, read on the forward strand.
CACCTGGCTCAAAGAAAGCTGCGCCTTTGTGAGACAACATACGGAGAAAAGCGCGTGTCTGGGCTTGGTATATTCATATCGTACAGGAGCGAGAACAGAGTGAGACGGTGAAGGGAGAAAAAAGAATGGGCCAGGTGGAGGCATCGTAGGGCGGAAACAAAAAAAAAAGTAATGTACACAAGACAGGAAAAGAGTGCGAAATGAGCGATTCCGAAGGTAGTAAAGGCCAGACGTGGGCGGATAGGTAGCGGAGCGATCAGCGGCGCTTGTTGGACGAGGAGCCACGAGCCACTTCAGCACGAAGCACCTTGCGGGTTTTCTCGTACCAGGTAAAGAGCATGCCTCTACCGAAGCGGATGACCTCCTTCCAGGCCTGGGGCACGAGGTCGTCTTGGAGCAGTTCGCGGTCACGGTCGTCGTCGAGCTTGGGCACAAAGACAATGTCGTGTCGGAGCGACTTTTTGCCGGACTCGTCCGTGACCGACGACGAGCTCTCCTCGAGGTCCATCAGAAGCGAGTAGAAGCCCTCCTGTGCAAAGATCGCTTTGAAGCGACGGTAGCGGGAGTCGGTCTCGAGCTTGTCGACACCCGTAATGACCAGCCCCGTAAGGTCCTCGTAGAGCTTGCGAATCGCCTTCTCGTCCTCCATGGCTGCGAGCGAAGCCGCGGCTGCCGTCGAGTGCGTTTCGCCCGCACCCGTCGTCGACTTGCCGTTCCTTGCGCCGGTCGATGCAGGCGCACCACTGGCGGCCGCAAGCAGCGCCTTGGATTGCGCAATCTCCTGTTCGAGCTGCAGCTTGTAGTTTCGCACCTCTTCCTCGAGTCGGCGTTGTGCGCGTGTCGCATCGTGCAGCTCCTTCTTGTGTTTCTTTTCGAGCTCCTCCAGCCTGCGATCGGGCGAGGAGGGCTGTACGCTCTCCCTCAGACTCGCATTGAGGATGCTGATGCTTCGATCCGCACCGCCGCCAGCCGCATTCGAGCCACCGCCACCAGCTCCCTCCAACGCCTCCCTCGCTCGCTTCTCGGCAGCCTCGACCTTGCTCTTGAGTGACGAGACGAGGTCCTTGTCGTGACGGAAGCGCGCCTCTGCCGTCTTCTTGAACTCGTCCAGCGCCCTTTCGGGCGCCGTGGTTCGCAGCTGTCGCAGCTCGTCGTACTGCGACTGCACCTCGTCACGTTCCGATCGGATGCGCTCCAGCTTTTCCTGCAGCATCTGCTCGCGCTTTGACGCGAGCTTGGCGAGCTTCTTGTCCAGCCACTGATCGTACGCCTTGCGTTCAAACAGCAGCTCGTCTGTCAGTTCACCCGTGGCCAAATCTCCTTCCTCTTCCTCTCGCCGTGCCTCTGCGTCGCCTGTCACGGATCCATTGTCGTCATCGTCATCGGCATCTCGACCACGGCGACTGGACGACGAGTGGGGTCTGTGCGAAGAAGATGCAGCTCCATGGTGAGCTCGCTTGACAGGCCTGAGCTCCTCGTCTTCGTAGTCATGATCGCGCTTGGAACGGCCGGCCGACGATCCCTGTGCTCTGGAGCCCGGCTTGGAAGATACCTGCTTGGTAGAGACCGACGCCAACTTTTTCGAAGTGGCCCTTCGACGATAGCTGTCGTCGGCATCCATGTCGTCGTCATCCTCTTCTGAATTGGCATAGGCATGCCGTGAGGACGAGGAGGAAGAGAGTCCAAAGGCTGATTTTGGTGGTGGCATGTTTTCCTTGTCCCTCGCCCGCTTCTGCAGGCGGTCGCGCTGGTGTGGCGATGTGATGGTGGTCGGCATGTGATTGACAACGGCGGTTTAATTCAATCCGCTGATCAACGAGCTGGGAAGCAAGATTCGCTGAGCTTTCTCGGCTGGCTGGTAACGATGCGATGTTGTGATGTGGTCGAAACAGGGTAGAGCACCGCCAAGCAAGCATTCAGCGAAAGGATGGAACAGTGTGTGAACTGCATGTGATGAAGGTGTTGCTCTCGGCATGCAAATCACCTTTGTCGAGCGGGTCTGCAGGTTTCCGAGTTCCTCAGTCGCGTGTTTTGAGCACTTTTGAGCACAAGCCGAAGTGAGAGCGCGCAGAGCAGCTCTTGGACGCGCATGTTAGAGAAGAGAGATTGGCCCAACACTAGTCAAATTTCACATCTTCTGCCCAGAACCGGCGCGAGGGCTTCCAGTCTCGAGCCTGCTTGGACTCGTCACGTGCCGACGATGTCTGCCCCAGAATTCACCAGCTCGTGTTTGTGCGACAGGCGTCGAGCGAGCGTACAGTCCACATCTTCAGCGATGCGTGAACCCGCGTCGAGCGTCGAGCTTTTGCGCCTTGCCCACATGAGTTGTTTCTGGCTACTGAAGACCCAAGCTGTCGACCTCGTCGACCCCTGCAGCGACCGGCGAACCCAGCGTGCCTGCCCCGCCAATTCGGTACACTTTCTCGCTAGCAAACTTTACATCCCTAGATTCAGGTCGTTCCGATGTGCGTGCTGAAAAGTACCGTCTCTGCGCACACTGGCCCAGATATGCTGCCAACAGCCCGGTTTCAAAAGATCTTTGCGCTTAGCACTCATTGCATGACTCACACTGCGCTCTCTTCGTCTCATGATCGTAAGAATCTGCGACGCAGGTCGCCTTTCACACAGTCAAGCAGACACGTCCCATGTCGCAAGATCAAATCAAAATGGGAATCATTGCAATTGATTCGTTGGGATATCTTGGGCAGTCACCAGGTGCCCTTTTTGGTTCAGCTCAAGGACCCAAGAATGTAGAGGGAGCGAGAGCTTGGTGGAGTGCAGTGTTGAGCATGGGTGATCAACGGTCTTGAAATGATGAAAGTCGCAAAGAGGATAGAGGTAGAGGCAGAGAAAACAAAAAAGCGCGAGGGAAAGAAACAGTCTCGGAGAAGAGGGACAATGCTACGGAAAGGAAAACAAATACGTCGGCACAGATTTGGCGACAATTCACAGGTCTCCACGCGAGGAGTGAAGCCCAGCGACGGAGCCGCTATGCGGTCCAAAAGAGACAGAGAGAGAGAGAGAGAGAGAGAGAGAGAGCGAGAGAGAGAGAAATTTTGTGTTTTTGGTGAGCTGTCCGGTCGATGCAGATGCGATGCACGGCGTCCATGTTGCCGCCGTGCAAGAGGCCGGGTCGAGGTGATGAAGTGATCGAAAAACCGGACTGGGAAGACTACAGAATGCAGGCGATGGGAAGAGGCGATTGCAGATTAGAGGCCCGAAAAACGATCGCCGGTAACGAAGTGGGAGACGAAGAAGGCAAAGATAGAGAAAAAGGTCTATGTTGCGAAATGGTCACCGGAAGCGAGGCGCTGCAGCGGGAGCAAGATTGCAAAAAGATGGGGGAAGCCTAGAGAACAACACAGCCTTTGCAGCACCCGCCATCGTGCGAGCCCTCCTCGGTCTGAAATCGCTCCATGCCGCCGGCGCCGCCTTGTGCGCCCGTCGCGCCTGGCCTGCCCATGGTCTGCTCCTTGTTGTATCTGCGAATCTCGCGGACCAGGTTGCTGAATGCCTCGTCCACGTTGATCCGTTGCTTGGCCGACGTTTCGATGAAGCGGCATCCAAAGTGCTTCGCAAGCTCGCGTCCCTCGTGGCTGCCAACTTGTCGCTCGTACTCGAGATCGCACTTGTTTGCAACGACAATGACGGGAAAGTAGTCCTTATCCTTGACTCGCAGGATCTGCTGGTGAAATGTCGAGATCTCGTCAAAAGAGTTACGCGACGTGATGCTGTATACAAGAAGGAAGCCCTCGCCGGTTCTCATGTACTGTTCGCGCATCGCGCTGTACTCTTCTTGGCCAGCGGTATCCAAGACGTCGAGCAGAGCCACCTCCTCATCGATGACGCATTGCTTTCGATACGAATCCTCGATGGTAGGATCGTACTCGTCGACGAAGTGACTCTGGATGAACTGGATGGTGAGTGCCGACTTGCCAACACCACCACCTCCGACCACAACGAGCTTGTACTCGCGCAGGAATTGAGCTTTAGACATTTTGATGGAAGGGGTTTCAAGGCGAAATGCTGCGGAGCGTGCTTGAATAGTAGGTTGTGCGTTGCAAGCTGCCTAACCGAGTTTCCCAGGAAGTCCGAGAAGTCGATGGTTCACGGTTGGTCTGGAGCCGATCACAAATTGACACAGGCAATTTTTCGATTTGAGCTTCAGTGACAATAGAAGCCGAATGAGAAGGAGACAACCGAGGTATGCGGACCTTCTACAGTTGCTTGCGGAACGAGATGGCAAAGAGTCGAAGTCGGTCTAATGCGGTCCAAGGTAGACTTCAGGTAGCGCGATGGGACGAGCTGAGGAAGACCCACGAGTGCTGGCTGTTTCCGAGTATGGCCGAATAAGGATGCGACCAAAGAGGTACGAAGCTGGAAGGTCAATACGGCGTGGACGTTTGTTCAGGGTGGAAAAGGTGTGATGGCAGGACGAGAGCGATGAACGATGGAAAGGACGAGTGTTGAATGGCACGGAGCGAGATTACAGCAGGTCGAATAAGAGATGATGAAGAGGCTGTGGCCAGGAGACGAAGAGAGAGGTGGGAGAGATGATGGAGTGGAAATTGTGAAGATGATTGCGCGTGTGTGTGTGCGTGTGTGTGTCTGCGTGAGCGTGTGTGCGTGTCGGGGGTGTCTGCCGAGGCCAGGGCGAATGAGGTGTGTACGAGCGTGGACAAGCCTTGGCACCAACGGGTCTAACGAGGCCGACGAGGGTCCGGCACCGTTCACACGCTGGTACTACTGTGCACTGTACAGGCAGAACAGGCAGGCGTCTGTACAGTGTTTCTGTCCAAATAATGTACGTCCTTCGGGTGCGGCCCCTAGACCACAGCGAGGCAGGTCGTCAGCCAGCCAATGAGCCATCCAAACAACTAAGAGCTCGGGTAGCCAAGCTCTTGTGCCTGTGGTGAGATGGGGAGAACAAGATGGCCGACTACAGTGCTGGGCAGGCGCCTGCACCGCTGCTGGCCAGCCACCGAAAAACGTCTTGTCGGTCGGCCTGCCTGGCGCGAATTTTGCCTCGTCTGCCACCTCGCCGCTCTAAATCGAGACACGCCGGTTGCACCGACGTTTTTGTTTTTCGACTGCGCTGGTAGCAGGCAGCCAGCCCTGCAGCCATACTCACCTTAGTCACTGAACAAGCTTCGACAGCAGTGTGACGGAGGGTGTACGCAGACGTTCATGTTCACCTAATGCTGAATAACAACGGATGAACAACAGCTTCACACCGCGAGCGGTTGTTCTAGACAGAAGCTCGCACAACGTGCGTGCTGCGTTGTCGCATATTCCCTTTCCCCTTGTACTACACTTTAATGCCACCACGAACTATGAGAGGACCAGCGCATAGAGTCGATCTGCAAGTGCAGGGCGTGATGGGGAAAAGAGCACTCTGGTGAGGAGAGTGAGACGAGGTAATTTCCAAAGTATTTTGTTTCTGGTCCTGTCAGGAAAGTGCGTATTCGATCAGGATCTGCTCGCGTAGAATATCGAGCAATCTGTACCTTGTAGAACACGAAACAGAGTTTTAGATAGCCTAATAAGAGGCGGCCTCGCGCTCGCACCGTCCCGAAAAGTCTGCGACACACTCCCTGCGTCGGTCTACACACCCAATCTGTGCCAGTCTCTAGGGCCGTATGCGGGGGACCTTGCCACTCTCGCGTCAATAATCGGCCGAACCGACTGTGCTCAGACGAAGCTGGCCAGTGCCGGTACAGTTTCTGGTACCGGTAGCGTAGCTCTAACCGCCATCTTACAAGCCTTGGACGTCGACGGAGAACGGTCGACAAATTCGCGGGACTTCAACCTTACACCATCCCGGAGCGCAGCGATGAAGCGCTTCCAATGCCTAAAGCCGTTCTCAGAACCTGGCTTATTCACTCTGGCCAGAGCCTGGTATGGACCGTGTCCATTGGCTAAGATGATACTGCTCTAGTTTTCAGGGGCAGATCTGGCAGCCGCAGAAAAGCAATTATGAGGCCACTGGCTGGCAATGTCGGCGAAGTCATACCGAACACTTTGTCAGCTTAAAAGCAGACGAGCCGTCACCTGAAGTACCTGGTCCTGTCAAGCGCCTCGTACCACAAAGCTCAGCAGGATGATCGAGCCCGAAGCACGTAAACAGAGAACACTTGGCATGGAGAAGGGTGAGGAAAAAGGCTTGGATTCAAGCTAGACAAAATCTCCGCTGCTCCGCTCTCATCTCTGATTCAGATCGCCGAGCGTGGCAAGCGGATTATATCTGTGTTAAATGAGCCGTTCCATTGTCAACATTGAATGAAACTATTTCTGCGTGAGGCGATTGAAATGCGTGCCCCTCCTGTTTCTCCCACTGTAGTGGTGGGAAACATGGGCCTTTATCCCGCCAAGATAGGCTTTTATGGTCAACTTTACGCGAAAGGAAGCAACAACTGCGGGTCCCATGTAGGAGGTAAACGTCAAGTATCGGCCACGATCAGCATACCACTGCTGACACCCTTCAGCATGATTAAACGAACGGCAGAACCACTGCTTTTGAAATTGTGATGCCATGCAGGACTTGCATGCTGGCCACAATGTTCACTCTTTGTCTGTGATTGACCCGATATTGATGCTGTCCGCCTATTCCTACCGACATCTGCCGCAATTGTGACAGGAGTCTTGATTTCTTCGAGCATTGTGAACGAGCCTCTCGGATAATCCGAAAGTACAAAGAAGACGTTCTTGCCCATCCATGCGAACTTTGTTGCGTGCGCTCAAGATTCATAGAGCTGACGCAGTGATGCCAATCATGGCTTGCTTCAAGGCAGTGGCGCGGACAGGTACATTGGGTATCCGAGTCCTCAACTGCGATGCTGCAACGCTCACGAATGTCTGCACGCTTGGGCGCTCCCCATTTTGCGGAACAGAGCTGCATCTTGTTTTCGAAGAAGACTGTAATCTGCAGGTGCGCTTGGGCGCCTATGCTGTGGGTGCGTAACGCTGCCTCTGCTGCTGTAGCATTCTCGATTCGCTCTCGACCATCGCACTGTTACTCACACAAACCTCCTCAGGGCTATCTGCTATCGTCTGGCAATAATGACGTTTGCTTGTGAACTCGGCACCGCCTACGCTTTCACTGGCGAGCAAATAGGCTCCAAAGTAAAGACGACTAGATGCAAGGTTGTGCGTACGTGCACGTAACAATGCACGCCGACACAATCACACGCAGGAACCCCCTTTTCACACCGTTTCTCTGTTCGTGACCCACAGCTACAGAGATCCACTGTGTCGCTGTCAGTCGGGCGACCATCCATGAAACTCTTGCGGTCGAAATGCATTCTGTGTCGCTGTCAGTCTGGCGCCCATCAATGGCCGCGCTCGAGTCGGAGGCAATGCTTTCCGACGGCAAGAGTTTCATGGATGGTGCACATCTTCGAGAAGCAGGAGGCGGGTACTCACAAGCGGAATTACCATTCTGACAATTCCCTGAAGAGCCGCTACAGATGGGCGGGACCGGGTCCCGGGCGAACAACTGCCTGGGCCGCGCGGCAGCGGACTCGGAATCGGGCATCTGCCCGTGATCTGCAATCTCAGAGTGCAAGATGTACGTAAAAATCCCGATAGGATTACTTGCTTTCTTGACAAGTGTGTTAGGCCTAAACATTTCCCGTTCGGTTGCAATCGGCCATGATCAGAAAGCCCTGCCGGTGCCAGAGTCGCTTGTGAAAGGCGTCACAGCCCATATGGCATATGCAAGCCAGTTAGCTCGATCTGGCCACGGCGTCGGCTCGCCGCTCGTCGACTGCCGCACCTGTCACACTAAGGGGGACTCATGCAGTTGCGCCGATCGACAGGACTATGAGATGGCACATGTACCGTCAACTCAAACGCCGCTGAGCACATGAAGAGCGCCCTATCACACCTCTCAGGATGCTACTTCTAGCTTGATCTCTGTCCCCATCTCACATCATCTGAGCGTGGGCAATCTTGGCGGCGAGCACGGCAGAAAGTCATTCAGGAAGTCGCCGAACCTGAGACCGTGGTCGAATTGGGGCTTCGGCTCTCTCCGGACTTCGAGCTTGATTAGGCATAGCCCTCTTCTTCTTCGATGACACCTCGCTATGTGGATGTTGATTCGGTTCGTCCAGCAAGGACAAAGTACCGTTGGCACAATGCGATACCGGCACACACTTGTACTCTAGACGCTACGTGACGCTATCACGATCTCGCCTCGGGTTTCAACCGTTGGATCACGCCAACAGCTTAGCGAACTCGGAGCTACAGGCAGGTAGAGGCATACAAGACCACGACCGTATCATTGCTGTTGTTTGCACTATCAGTTCAGCACATCGCAAAGGAGAGATGGGCGAAAGCCAGGAACGCAGATCGCCGGTGGACGCGACCTTGCCAGATTCAATGACAATCACATCAAGAACGACAGTCTCAAACACCGCGGGTGGGCCGAGGCGAAGTGAGTCCACGAGGACTGGTGCATCGTCATGTTGCCATGCTGATCAGGGCGGTTGGCAGGAACGCATGGCGAACGGCGAACAGACAACGAGATGTCCAGATTCGGCTCGTTGACATCCCCAAGCAGAGGGCACAGGGTCACGACGTCATGGGAAGGCGGAGTGGTGCGCAGCCAGCGCTTCTTCTGGGAAACTAGAGAACAGTCGTGAAGAAAAAACGCCGGCCAGAGAGGTGTGTGCTGAATTGGTAAATGCCAAACAGGTGTAGTGCTGGCTGATAAGGAGATCTGCAGCGCGTTGCGTGCTGCATTGTTGATTACAATTATGTTTTCCCCATTTCCCCACTCTGCCTGATCGCCGGCGAGGAGCACCAGAGGGCGGAGGTTTGCGTGGGGAATCGTGGATGTCAAATCGACGAAACGTGGTAGCACCGTCACCCAGTTCGCTTGGGAGCCACCGTCACCACTGTCGCAGCCGCTGTTGCTGCCACAGCGAGTCTGCCCGGTCTCGGAAACGCAACACACCTTGTCGCAATACTGCGCCCGAGACTTGCCAGTCCTCGTGTCTCTAGGCTCAGGCCGACACGCACCAGTCCATTCAGCTGATCTCGTCACAAAGCATGCAGTTCGCGAGTAGCGGCACTTTGAATTTGCACACAAACACACACGTATACTTACCAGACGCAAGGTGCAGTTCGACTAATGCAAGCGAGGCGTGTCTGCCCATGCAAAGCTCGCACGCTGGATAGCGAGCTGCCAGACCTGCGGCAGCGCCTCGGCGGGCCACAGGAAGACGCGAACGCGACATCAACGTACTACTGTCGCTGTTGCCCGATGGATGGGTAGATGCTCCACGGCTGACCATCACCGAGCTCCTGTCCACTGCATTCCGGCGCCTGCCACGTTCGTGTCGGTCCACCTCTCTGGACCGGCAAGGAAAACGGTTTTGGGGCGAACCAGCAACAGGGGAGTGCAGCAATAAATGTACTGTCGAACCGTTGCAAATCGGCGGTCCGCCGCAAGCGAGCTGCGACCCCCATGGCTGGGAAAGATCCAATAATGGGAGGGCGGTCGTGCTCTGCTGCAGTAAAGAGATGGGGTCTTGAAATAGAACAAAGCGAGGGGCGCGATGTGTGACCGTCGATCTGGCGTCTTTAGTCTAAATCCTTAACGGTGCCGCTTCGCTGGCCAGGAGCCCAATCACTCTCCGCTCGAAGGTCATCGGGGTTGCGTCGCGGGAAGAGGCTGATCAGTTAGTTCGGGCTTGTTACGAGTTTGAATCTGGCGCATTAAAATATCGTATTGTATCGCTTCGCTGCCGCGCGAGTTCTGAGGCCCCGCGGTGTCTCAGAAAAGGCTGCAGTACAGGTCACAATTCGCAGATCTTCGCATGGGCAGTTTGACCGTGGGACAAAACAGGGTTCAGGCAGGCGAGGGCAAGACAGCGCGGGCTAGCGAGCAAGACTGTGAGACGGAGTTGCAGTTCAGTTGCGAGCAATGATGCGACTAGTGCGGGGCAAGCCTGTCCGAACGTTCGCAACTATACAGCACACGAGCCTGAGGCCTGCAGACTACACACTACAGTTTAGTACTTGATCGCGCGAATTCGTAACCGAGTCCAAATAGATGTACGTGAGTGGGCGTGGGCGAGGGCGTCTGCGCGTCCGTGTTTTTGTGTTTGGATTTCCCTCTCTCCTCGCGAGGTCGCGTTGAAGATTTAGTCCTATGTTTTTTTCCCCCTTCTCGAGCTGTAAATAATTATTGTAAATAATTAATTTTTTTTATTGTTTTTGACGGATTTCCCAGCTTCGGCCTTGGATCCTCATGCACATGCGCGGGCACTGCACAGGTGAACTACGGAGTACGTTTCAGCTCTTTGCAGCCAAGGGCAGACAGCGGCGTTGCGACGGTCAATTTCTCTCCAACCGCCGTGTTGCGCTGCTGGAAATTTTTAGAGGTTTTGGAATCTTTGCCCCTCGCTCCCTTTCCCTTCCCCCTTGTCCGGTGCCGGGCGGCTCAATTCGAGTTTGACGGCTCAATTTGCCAAAAAGAAGGCGCGGCACTCGTGCGGTCGGGTGGTTCGGTGGGCTGCCGTCGGTGGTTTGGAGTGCACAGTACGTACGTGTTCGAACCTCCTGTACTCTCGCGCTTTTAGGCTGTGCTTTTTGAGTTGCACCAATTCCTGCACTTTCGCTGCGCGTGCTCTTCTCCCGGACCGATGCGCCACTGTCCGACAGTACAGTGCAGTGCTGTGCAGTTCTGTATCTGTTCCTCTTGTGCCGACCCAACGACCGGGCAACCTTTGCCCACGCAGCGATCCTTCCACCTCGACTACTCTCGGTCCTTCCTCTGCCTTCATTATCGCGAACTCTCCGCTCTTCGTTGGCAACTCAACGCACAGTCTTCCACAGTACACCAGAGGCACCGTGCCCCATCCATCCCTGCGTCGTTGCCTGCGTGTCTAGTCCAGTAGCGGTCCCCATCCTCTTCGACAAGTCGCCGCACACGTTTTGGGTTGTTACCTTTGCCGTGGTTGTGACCGAAGACCTCCTTCACCATTCTACCACCAGCTTCTCCCCAGCTTCGCCATCGCCGTCCCTTCGACCACATAACCCATCGGCATTGTCTCTAGAACCTCGGCACAGCTTGGCGACGTGATTACGCCCAGGTAACTGCGCCACCGGCTACGCTGCGAACTTCGACACCTCTACAACAGTCACAACACCCGCTCGGCCACCGCTCCTCTGGCGGATCACAATCGCCACACACGATTTCGGATTGACGCCCTGACACACGCTGGACTCGTGTGATCCACGACGCGAGGCAATCCGACACTCCGGTTCACTGTCGTTTTTCGTCGTTTTTCCGTAATCGATCGATCATTTCTGTAATCCATGCGCCTTTGAGAGCGAGGATAAGGGGCGAAAAGACAGAACTGCAAGCCTTGCTTTGGCCAAGCCTCAGCGCCTGGTCCTGTTTTCACTGGAGGCACGCGAATACCTCACTGGAATCTCCAGATTAGATTTCTGCCTGCTAAAATGACCGCCCCCGTCGCAAGTTCATCCTCACAAGCCTCTGGCGCATATTCCTTCAGCACGTCTCCACTCCAGCGACGCCGAAGACAGAAGAGTGCGCTGCGCGAGCGTGAAAACATTGCCGACTCTTACACCTGGAATGCAGCAAAGACGAGCAAGCTCCGCCCGAATGAGTCACCACTCAAGGATGCCGTACCCGGTGCCGCACAGATCGATGCGCCCGCGTCATGGCTGGAAGGACGCAAGTACGCCGTTCTGATTGACGCTGGTTCCTCCGGGTCACGCATGCAAGTGTACTCCTGGAAAGACCCAAAACTGGAGCGCGCAATGCGCGAGAGTAAGGGAATCGACGCCACAGTACTACCCAAAGTCGAAAAAGGAACATGGGAGAACAGCGGCATGGACTGGAGTTTGAAGGTTGAGCCGGGGCTGTCCTCGTTCGGCGACCATCCGGCAGATGTCGGCACGTATCTCAAGGGCTTGTTGGATCACGCTGAAAAGATCGTGCCGCCAGCCATGTGGGCCGAGACCCCCATTTACGTGATGGCTACCGCAGGCATGCGACTGCTGCCCGACGACCAGCGCGAGACTGTACTTGCAGAAACATGCCGATACATCCGCGAGCAGACCTCATTCAGCATCGACGGCGGAGGATGCAAGGAACACGTACAGGTCATCAGCGGCGAAGAAGAGGGTTTGCTCGGCTGGATCTCGATCAACTATCTTATGGATGGCTTCCACATCCGTGGCAAGAAGGCCTCGCTGGACGGCGAGACCGACGTCATGGAGGGCAAGTCCACGTTCGGCTTCCTCGACATGGGAGGCGCCAGTACTCAGATCGCGTTCGAACCGAGTAAAAAGGCCCTGCAGGGCGAAGGCGCAGCTGCCGAGGGTGAACTGACTCCCGTCTCGCTTCGCATGCTCGATGGCACGGAGGTGTCCCACAAGGTGTTCGTGACCACGTTCCTCGGCTATGGCACCAACCAGGCACGGCAGCGCTACCTCGACCTCTTACATCAGAACGGCACCACGACCCAAGTCTCGACGACAGACGGTACCGCTGCAGCCATGCTGCCGGATCCGTGCCTACCGCAGGGACTTCAGCTGGCCGGCGTCGACGGAAAGCCCGAGACTGCGCTTGTCGGAACCGGCAACTTCACCGCCTGTCTCGAGTCCATGCACCCGCTGCTCGACAAGGAAGCCGCGTGCCACAAGCCTCCCTGCCTCTTCCACGGCGTTCACGTACCCAAGATTGACTTCAGCGTCAACCACTTCATCGGTGTGTCCGAGTACTGGTTCAGCTCGCATGATGTCTTCGGCCTTGGCGGTGTCTACGACTTTGTCGACTTCCAGAAGGCTGCTGTCGAGTTTTGCGGCAAACCATGGTCCGATCTCAAGCACCACCTCGAAGCCGGCGACCTCTTCGGACCCGCCGTCGAGCTCAACCGGCTGCAGACTCAGTGCTTCAAAGCAGCATGGATGGTGACGGTCTTGCACGAGGGCATCGGCATTCCTCGACTCGTCGATCACAAGGGTGCCGGCGACGGAACCGACCATGCCGATCAGGCCCAGGACAAGGGAGCCGAGAAGAATCTCTTCCAGAGCGTCAACGACATCAACGGCTTTTCGGTCAGCTGGACATTGGGCAAGGCCGTTCTTGAGGCCAGCCGCGACATTCCACCTGCACCTGGCTCGCTGCCATCGCCCTTTGACGAGCTCAACAAGCAGAACTCCAAGCTGGGCAAGTGGGATCCCTTCCGACCGACCTGGCCGACCACGGGGCAGGGCTCTGCCTTCCCCCCGGCGCTCGATGCGGCGCGTCACCGCGTCACGCCTGTGTCTCTGATCATCCTCATTGCCGTTTTCTTCCTGCTTCTGCTCACCTGCGTGTGCACTCGCGGTCGAGGACCTCGTGCATCTCGCCGTCGTGCTGCGATGAAGGAGATGCTGCCTCCGCCTCTGGGCACGCTGGGTGGCCTGTGCCAGTCCAAGCGCAGCGGTCGCGGCGACTACGTGCTTGCGAGCATGGAGGAGGCCAACGACCCCAGCACAACCACCAATGGCGGCTTCTGGTCGTCCCTCGGCAAGCGCGCTGACGACAAGGCGTATAGCCCTACGATGGAAGCCGAGTTTGGCTTTAGCTCGGAGGGTAGCTCTGAGGAGTCCAGCGGCTCGAGCGGGCCATCCGTGCGCGCAGCGAAATCGCACTCGCGTCGACGCTCGGGTGGCAACGGCAGCGGTGGTGGTGGCGTCCTGGGCACGCTCGGCTGGCCTGTTCGCAGAATTGCCATCGGACTCGCTTCAACGTTCCCTGCTCTGTATCCACGCGGCGGCACTGGCCGCCCCAAGAAGCGCAATTCGACGCTTCCGATTGCCCGGGACCCCAACGTCGGGGGTTCGGGTCATGGCGCACGCACTCCGATTCGACGTGGACCAACAAGCCCGACAACTGTTCCGCGCGTCTCGAGGCCGGCGTCTCCCACTTTCAATGGGCTTGTCTCTGGCTCGGCGATCTCGAGACCAGCATCACGCACATCCAGTCGTGCTCCAACGCCCACACTCGGCCACCGACTCACCTCTGTGTCTCTGGCGACGCGTGCCAGCACTGTCGCTGCCAGCCAAGGCGTTGGCTCTCTTGGCCCACTTGGCGCTGTTGGATCTCCTTCGACGGTGGGCTCGCCTCTGGGTGAGTCGGCAGCGTCTAGCGGTACGCGCCCTGGCCTGTTTGCCGCCTCGCTCAGCCGGGCGCATTCGCTCTCGGACGTCACAACGCTCGAATCGGGCCTGCTCACGACACCTGCTGTCCGCACCCCATCTCGACAGGGCTCCCCCTCCAATGTAGCACTCTTGACCGAGATTCGCAGCCAGGACGCCGAGGACTTTTCCCTCAACAACTGAGACCCCCCCCCCCCCCCCCAATATTCCATCAGGACAATTCTGGGCGCTATTCTTCTCCATCCCGACCCGAGTACATCGCGCTCTCTTACCGCCTCGGAGACTGGCCGCTCGCCTATTTCCCATCGAAACATCGACGATTCCTTTTGTTTTTTCACGGACTTTATCTGCCCTCATGTAACACTTTCAGCCACGACTCTGGCGAACTTAGCATACCACACTTGTAACGCTTTTCTACTTCATGCTCTCATCGCCTTCGCCACTTTTTCTTGCTCTGTCTTCACTTATCTGGGTCCGTGGATATCGACGCACCTTTTGCACTTTAGTCATTTCTGCCTTTTGCATCCTCCTTTGCCTTTCCTTCAATATCCTGTCACTGGTCGCCTTCGTTTGCAATTCACCGTCTGCATTGGTAATCCTTCATCCGGTCCTGGTATGGGTGTGTGCGTGTGTTTGTGTGCCTCTGGTCCGTTGCTACTGTACACGACTTGGCTTGTCGAGCGTACCGGGGTCGAATCCGGCCTGGTGTGAGGTAATCCGTAGAGTTTGGTGAATCTCATGCACGGGCAAATCCATTGTGCATTTCGCATTGCGGGCAAAGGGTAGTACTGAGTATATTCGACATGCATGCAAAAAGAGTCGGATTGGAATACAGTTCGGAAGGTAGCAGGGAACAACTCGAGAGGGCAGACGAAACAATGGAGCTGGCACGAGGGCGTCTCTGGAGGTGGGAAAAAAAAGGAGTGTATGTGTGAATGCTGCGGTAGAGGAGGTATGCTGGTGATGAGGGCGTGGGGGAGGAAATCTACACGGCGAGTTTGTCGACATCCTTGGCGAGCGAGCTGTCGTCCTCGTCGGACGAGATGCCGGCCTGCTCTTCCTCGTCCTGACGTCCCTGTTCCCAGTCCTTGGACATGTACTGGTTGAGGTCGAATTCGCCGTCGTCGTCGCTGTCGTCGGCTCCGTCCTCGAACATGTCTGGATTGAGCGAAAACATCTCTCGGCCTGAAAGACCGGCCATCTTGTTTGCGGCAGCCTGGGCTTCCTTCTTCTTCTTGAGCATCTCCTCCTCGGCCTGCTTCTTGTCCATTCGCTCCTTCTTCCACTTGGCAAACGACTCGGCCGTGACGGGCGTGAGGTTCGTGCCGAGCTTGTGTCGTTCGGTCTCGAGGAAGTCTTCTAACGAGATCTCCATCGCCTTTTCCAGCTGCTCCAGCTCCTTCTTTTGCGACTTGAGCACGAAGCCTGGCGGCAAGCGATGGCGGTACATGCACTTCTCACCGCCGTTGGGACATTCCCAGAACCAGCCGTACTTGCCATCCTCGACAGCTTGCAGGAAAAACTTGCACACCTTGTCCGTCGTCGAGCGTGGGTTGCCGTGTTTAGACAGAATAACGTTGTTGAGCTTCTCGTCGTCCCATTTGTCCATAGTGTCGTTCTTCTTGTCCTCGTTCTCGTCGCGCATGTCGACATACAGATCCTTCTTCTCCACCTTGCGCGATGCGTCGTTCGAATGTGCGAACTTGCACTTGGATCCCTTGTCGCACTTGCCTGCTTTCCAGAAAGCACATGTGATCGTCTTGCTGTCCACGCCAAACGGCACCTTTGGCTGGACGATGGCAAAGAGTGGATCCGCTGCGCGATCCTTTGCTGCTTGCTGTGCCAACTTCTTGTCTTGCTCCTTCTGCTTCTCCTTGGCAAGCTGCTCCTTTGACTTGCCTGCCATCTTTTGCTGCTGCTGGATCATGGCGACGGTCTTTTGACCTTTACCTCCCTTTTTGTTTTTCATACCGAACGTTTTGTCCACCGCGACCTTGGAGCCGCCTGCTCCACCCTTGTCCTTCTTCGGCGGCATATTGGCTGTGTAGTGCAATCGATCTGCTGTTTCTGGAAGTGTAGGATTAGCGTATTGCGACGCAACTGAGATGGCGAGCCCGTCGTAATCGCTGGCTCAAACAATACACTAGTAGGTTCGAAGGCTGCGATCCTTGGGTAGATCCGATGCTATCCGATGCTTTCGCGAGGGTTCTGACCGTTACTCTCGGCTTGATTCGCGGTAGCAAAGACTGAATATAGCCGATGACTGTAGTATGCTGGTCCAAAGACAGCTGCCGGGGTTTGTGAACGATGCAGAGTGCTGAATAGATTTGACGAAAGTAGGTGATGAAGAGAGATACTACCGACAAGTCTCGAATGATGCTGAGCGTCGAGTAAAGAAGCGTAAAGAAAATAAATTGTCGAGCTTTTGGCTAGCGGTCGTGTGCCATCGTTGGAAAAGCAACCTCAAATTGAGAAGAAGTCACACTGCGTCAACCACTGTAGCTGATGCTGTACTGTGCTGTACAACAGCGTCTGCAGCGTACGGCCTCTACC
This sequence comes from Testicularia cyperi, assembly GCA_003144125.1. Classification (NCBI taxonomy): domain Eukaryota; kingdom Fungi; phylum Basidiomycota; class Ustilaginomycetes; order Ustilaginales; family Anthracoideaceae; genus Testicularia; species Testicularia cyperi. The sequence continues at coordinate 622,607 of KZ819191.1, forward strand.
CCGGTTTCCACTTGCCTCTCTCAAGGCCTGTCAGAACGCAATACAAAAATTTTGTGAGCGGCCCACATCCTGATTACAGGCCTCCAGCAAAATTTCAAATCAGATCTGGATTGAAGCTGGAAGGGCTGCAGCCGGCGAGTATTTTTCGTGCTCGTCATGACGCAGAATTTGTATTCAATTTCCTCTTGCTCTGCTCTGCGAACAGCCAGAGGCGCTTGAGCTGTGCTCACATGTCTGGTCTCTGCGCTGCAAGTGGGCGTGCTTTGGACCTGAATAGCCCGCTGTTAGACTGCCTAACGGTACGCTGCCAAGTATGGATCGTTGTTCTGCTCGCCATGGTGATACAAAGCGACGTCCGATGAATGACCGCGGGAATTGGTCAGCTTTGTGTGAACACACATGCTGTTCATCGCCATTGACAAAGATGGCAGAACTCACAAATGGGGTATCTTCGGGTCCATAAGCCTGGACAGGCCGATGATATACGATTGCCCGCAAGCATTCGGCTTCCACGCCAAAGCGCTCGACCTCTGAGGCGTAGATTGGCATCATAACGCCTCTGCGCTCGAGCAAAGCGAGAACAACAAAAGTGTGAGAAAGTCGTGTCGAATCTTTGCCTTACAAATCCATATATGAGGGGGATTGAGGAACGACTTACAATTCCCAGTTCAGAGAACTCATCGTCGGTTTGGCTGTCGTACCTCCGATGTTGCCGTGAGCAGCGCGAGTAAAGTTGGAGCTTCCAAGGTAGCTCCAGCCGATCGGACGTTCTCCTACATTCGGAGACCAAGGCGTACTGTCTTTCAGCGGCGGGAGAGATCCGTCCCTTGCCGCTCGGAAGGCATTGTCCACGACAGCCCTTCCCTCTGCTGTCAACGCCAGAATCGACTTTGCGTGGATCATGACATCGCCCCGTCGACTCTGTGGGTTGCAATACAGCTTCTGAATGCTAACGTGTAAGAATAGAAGCAAAGATGTGCTGGAATCAGGATTTCTTTTCCTCGCAGCTGTACGGATGCAGATTGTAATACTCACGGCGAAGTTTCAAACTCTCGAGCCTTTCCAAAAAAGCTGAGCGCGCCTTCAGGCCCTTCGACGGTATATTGCGCGACATAAGCCTCGTTGGGAAACACCACTTTGATAGGCGGCAGATCGCCAGGACGAGTTCGAACGGTGGTATAGTAGGCCGGATGAGGCTCGTTCGGTCGACCATTGAAAGGCAGGATAGACCGTGGGTCGACACCGGACGCCAGAACGTGAAAGTGCTCCAACCACTTTTTATCGTGATTGGCCAGAGACGAGCCCTGGCATTCCAACTCCAGACCTCCACGGCCAGCGGTTATGCCGAAGTCGCGCACTACCTTTCCCAAGCGACCGAGTCCTTGCGATTCAATCCGGTCCCATCCGGCCAAGACCGATGCCTCCGGCCAGCTGGCGACGATGCGAGCTCGAGTTGCCTTGGTGAAATCAAACCGATCCAGTGCGGAGAATATCGAATGCTGTGTCGGAATGCTAAAGGAGCGCAAAACTTGTAGCAGCTGTGGCTTGAAGTCATTGACGCCGATCCTTGTCTGTATGCCTATACTATCCGGCGTCGCGCTGGCGCCGATCAGCGGAAAGTCCTGAACGAAGGCTGTATTCTCGATCCGGTCCCAATCGATTTCGTTCAGATTGCCGCTGAGAATAGCAACCCTCAAGAACGACTCGTGAACGAGAAGGAGAAGTTTGATATGCTGCGTGAGCCAGCCACCCTTAGGCTTGTTCGGAACACAGATCTTCCAGCCTGTGAAGTGCGCATATTCAGCCCAGGTTGAGGTAGGGTGCAAACCCGGCCTCGGAATCCTGGGGTCGGAGCGGTAGTCACCCTTATCCGGCGACAGCACCAGCGTGACGGGCACGCCTCGCGGAAAGTGCGCGTAGAGCCAGTCCATGCGCTTGTCGTAAGTCGCCAGTACGGCGAATTGGAGACCGTTTCGACTCGATGCCGTTGCGGGTAGCAGCATGCTTCCAAATGTCGATCCGCACAAGTCTCTGGCCGCATATCGATTGAACCCGTGTTTGACAGTGCCATGCCAGTAGCGCGATGTCGGCGAGATGGGAGTCGTGGCGCTTTCCCAAATCGTATTTTCGCCCGACATTGACATGGATGCCTGCACAGCTCGAGGAGCTGCCTTGCCTTGTTGATGAGCTGAGTTCGGCACTGACGTAGAGGTCCCACTCTGCGATGACGATTGTTGGCTGGCTTGAGAAGATCGAGTGGAGGCCATGGGTTGCGGTGTCGGATCTTGGCTCATCTTAAGTTTCTTGGTATCGAGAGGCGACTCGTCCTCGCTTGACTCGCTAGCCAAACCCTGGTCTCGTCGACGCTTGCGCACTCGCTCGCGACGTTCCCTCTCCATTTCTGCCCTATCTGGTATCAACGACCTTAGACCGATGGGGCCCAGAGAGGAAGATGGTTCCGAGAGGTTGGATACAGCCATGAGGGTTGAAGCCTGAGGCGACGTGTATGGCCGCAGATCCGACTCGAACTCAGCTTCTTTCGCCGATGACCCTTGTGATAACGTGCGCGGGCTGCGTTCTTTGGGCTCAGCCCTGGATTCATTCTTTGCTGCGAGGTTCTTGGCAGATGTCGGAGGCTTCGATGGACGTTCAGACTCACTGAGAGTATCCGAGTCCGAGTCGGAGATGACGATTGGCTCATTTTGGAACTTCATCGCATGTAGTGGTCGGGGCTTCGGATCACCCGACAGACCGACTGTAGAAAACCCACGTCCTCCTTTGCAAGGTTATTAGGAGGCGGACCGATGCCGAAGAGAGCTTCGAGTCGTCGTCGCAACTTGCAGCAGCCTTTCCAAGCAGACCTGGGCTTGGTAGAGAAGTGTCGATAAAGGCTGACAGATGTTCGTTGGCGCAAAGGCTGATGCAGGGTCTTTGAGGAGTATGGTGGTCCGCCTTGCTTCGTGGTATACAGCGAGTACAGTACTGACTGTATGCGGGTTTTGCCTCCACAAAGGCACACTCACTTTTTTGCCTTTCGGCAGGCTGCCGGGTCACTTTGTTTTCTTCGCGTCTCAAGAAATTCGCCGAGCTGGCTCCGACCCGCTGTGTGGAGATTTTTCTCACATAGAAGACGTTGACACTTCTTCGAGAAGCGGCTGTTAACCTAGCTGTCTCTCTTTCTAGTATCACACTGTCATCCACACTTCCGGCGCAGCACCGACACAGAGGGAAAGCAACGGACTCGAATATGGCCAAGTCACATCCATTGACAGACTGGTTCAAGAGTGTAGGAGTGGAGCTGCATCCTTCGCTGTACCTGAAGCATGATGCTCTGACCGGGCTATCGGTGTACGCCGCCACCCCTCTTCCGCCCGACACTACCGTGGTGACAGTCCCTGCTTCGTTGTGTATCACGTCCGAAGTAGCATACGAGCAAGTGTGTCGACTTCTCTCGCGAGCGGGTGCGACAAGCCTGCCTCAGCACTCGGAACTCCCGGTTCCAGACTGGATCCTTCTCTACCTTGTCCTATGCCGCATTGCCATCGAACACGCTTCTTCGACCAACGCATTCCCATCTGACCTGCTACCACATCTCACATACGTAGCACATATCCCAAAATGTATCCCAACTCCCCTACACTTTTCACCGACCGAGTATGCGATGCTGGCCAACACGCCTCTCCAGGGCTCTACCGAGAGAAGGCTCGCTGAGACCATCGTCGACTTTCACCGCGCATCAAGCTGTATTCTTCCGCATATTCTCAAACTCTCACAGACAGGCCTGCAGGACTTGGTGGAGCAGATTCAAGCCGCTTTCGAACCTATCGAGGAGACAAGACAGGACAAGTTGATGACTACGACCTGGCACGCAGGGCTCGAGATGTGGAGATGGGCAGAATCGGCGTTCACTTCTCGGGCTTTTCCCTCCAGCCTCATCGGGATCACGGTGCCGGCTGCATCGGTGGCCAGCAACTCCAACGGATCCTCTGCATTCACATCGCCGACCTCGAACCCAATTCTGATCCCTGCATACGACGCGTTCAACCACGCACGAGCACATCCAGTGACATGGACGCACATTCCAGCTCCGTCAACACATCCAGACACCGCAGCTCCACACGCCGTCGGCAGCACTACCGTCCCGGAAAGCCGTCGAGCAACGGGCCGCGTCCAAATGACACTCAACTACGCGGTCGATCCGGCCGACTCGCAAGTCTTTAACAACTACGGTGGTAAATCGAACGAGGAGTTTCTATCGGCTTACGGGTTCGTGCTGCCCACGACAACGGAGGACACGCTTGCGCTCAAGATCGGCACGCAGGTGCAGTCCGATGCAGATGCAGATGCACATGACGACAAAAAGGGTACTGGCAGTACCACTTTCTACTGGCCAGCTACGTCGGCGTCGGACGCAGCCTCTTCGTCCGACCAGCCAATTGAGCTCTCGGGTGGCGACGGGAAGCCCTTTGTTCCCGCGAGGTGTCCGTGTCCCGGCCTAATCGAGCAACTCGGCGCCGAGCTACGTCGTCAACCTGCCTCTCTCTCCTCTTCCCCTCTGATCCAGCTAGAAGAATACGCCAACGTGATAGAAGTGCTCGAATCCCTGCTGCTGGCGAAACGAAAACAATTCCGAGCGAGTCAGAAACAAGTCGACTCCATCGAGGCGCTTCAAGAGACCGATTTTCGCCCGGAGGTTGCACGATCACCCACCTCCAGCGTCAGAAAACCCGTCTTTGAAGCCGTTCAGCAGTACCGACTTGGCCAACTCGAGATCCTTAACCAAGCCGTGAAGTGGGCCAGGGGTGAATTGGAACGTCTTGCCGACGCACTCGAAGACGACGATGACGAGGATCAAGAGTAGCCGCTTTGCAGAGAGCCTCGGGATATCCACATACCACACGTCTCAAAGCCACGCCCCCCATTAGTGAAAGTATGCATGTATAATCTAGCGGTACGGGAATACTTAATGATACAGTATCTGTGCGGGAAGAAATAGACTATGGGGACGACAAACACGTTGTAGCAACACCGAATAACTTAAGCTGACGATTCAAAGTAGCACTCTATGAGGATCAGAAGTCGGGAGGCGCATGGCCATACGAAGGCACAAGGCGGTGGCCAGAAAGCCAACTTGGCGGGGAGAACTAGTCGAAAGCAGGCACGGCGGTAGTAGAGGGGTGTTGCACATGGGAAGTTTTCTCCGCGGCCTTCTGGGCTCGATACGAGAGTTCGGGCTGGGAGAGCTTGATGGTCTGTTCTACCTTTTCGTTGTCGAGCTGGTGAAGAGGAGCGAAGGAAGAGCTGCTCTGACGGGACGGCACGATGACGGAGGTTGCAGCTCCACCATCTCCACTTCCACTTCCACTTCCACTTCCGCTGCCGAGTCCGAGCCCGGTGCCGCCATTGCTGAAACTGTTGAGATGCGAGATTCCATTCGAGTGGTCCTTTTCCGCTTCAGGTGTGGCCGAGGGTGTGATGACGCTCTGGCGAGCAATCGCCAGCTGGTCGTGGTCAAGAGAGCGGAAGGGAGGCGAGAGCACCTTTTCCTCCACCGTGACATTCACACCGGCAGTGTCCGGTGTCGGAAGCGGTGATGCATTGCCTCCGTTTACCACTGAGGCGCGCTTGAACCAGCCGAAACCCTTGAAGGCGCCTCCAGCAGCCGCGTCCTCCGACGACGGGGTTGTGCCGTTTGCCTGCGAGGTACTGGCAGTGGCCGATGCCGTAGGAGCTGCAGCTGTCCCGTTGGCAGAGGCCGAAGTGGATGTCTCGGTGGACGAACCGGCTCTCGAGAGCAGATTGCTAAAGCCAGCCAGACCACCAGCGATGGCCCGATTGACGGGCGTAGAGTTGACCGAGGCGCGTGGCGACGTGGTAGGCGAGGACTTTGAATCTCCTCCGTCGCTGCCAGGCGCTGCTGTGGTAGTCGATGTCGAGTTTCCAGCAAGGCTGCCAGCGTTCTCGTCAGACGGCGTCGGGCCGTTCGAGGTGGGTCCAGCACCAGCGCTCGACGAGGTGGTCTTGCGCATCAGCGTGGGCAGCTTCATGCCCCAGCCTGCACCAAAGCCCTTCTGGGCCACGGTGTTGGAGCGGGCGTGGGCTGCTGCTTCGGCATCCTCGTCCATATCGTCGGTCGGCAGAGGGGGCAGCTTGACTCCTTTGAGCAGCCCTGTCCCGACACTTGCCTTCTGCATTGCCACGTCGGCATCGTTGCTCCACTGTCCATGCGCATCCGCCTCGGCGTCGTGAGAGGCAATAAACTCGCGCAGAGCCTTGAGACATGCCTCGCTCGCCTGCCGTGCCTCGAGCGCCTCTTGCATGTTTTGACGCGTCTCTGACAACTCGCGAGTAAGACGTTCGATTTCGAGCTCACGAGACTTGAGCTCTCGATCAGAGATGCTGCTGCCAATGGAGGACTCTCGAGCGGGCAGATTCGGCAGCGCCTTGGTCGAGCTGGATGACTCGTCGTCCTCGTTGTCCTCGTTACCTTCGATGATGGGAGATCCAACGCCTGCCGAGCTGGCGGCACCCTGCGAAAGAGCTGGCGACGCAAGAAGCGACATGCGACCCACGCCCGCAGCCAACGGAGGCGGCACTGCAAGCCGCGATCCTAGAGAAGAGCTGATCTCGGCCGCGTCTGGAAGGGTAGGTGGCGCCAAATCAATCGCGCTGAGTCTTGGCGAGCGGCCCGCGTCGCTGCGGAAGGAGCTTCTGCGCGAGTTGGGTGCTGAGGATCCAGCGTCGTCTCCAGGACCCGCCGAGTTGGGAACCAGGAGCGAAGATGATCCAAGAAGGCCGTTGGTGCCTCCAGTTCCTGAGAGCCGCAGGCCTCTCAGTCCGTTGGCCATGGTCGGGCTGAGCGGCTCTTCCACCTCATCGCCATCGGCCTTGGAATTGCCGGAAACACTGCGGCTACCGCTGGCCGTTCTGCGATGACCCATGCTGGATCGGTTGCCGGGGTTGATAATGAGGCTGTTGGGGCCAAATGCCAGACTTGCGCGCTTGGACTTCTTGCGCTCGGCCTCTTCCTGCTCGTCTCGAGCGCCAAAAGTGGACGGAGTGGGTGTAACGGCCGAACCAGGCACCCAGCTGCGTCGGTTGTCGGCCTTGGCCTTTGCGCGCGCCTCGGACTGCTCGCCCTGCAGACGCATGATGGCCCTGCGAGATTCCTCGGCTCGGATGCGGAGGTCCTTTACCCGGTCGGCCTCGGCTTCGCGTGCCTGCTTTTCACTCTTGAGCTCAGCCTGAAGCTGTGGGACCTGGACGCGGAGTGTCTCGAGCTCGTCCTGCCACTCTGCTGATCGCTGGAGCACGACCGAATGCGATGCCTTGACATCATCGATCTCATCTTTGAGCTTGCTGATAGTCTGGTCCTTCTTTGAGAGTTCGAGACGCATCGTGCCAACGATGGCCTTGAGAGCGGTGGCATCTTCGGGCAGGTCCGTGTATAGCGATTCGAGATGATCCGGTGTGAGGGCGTCTCGTGTCATTTCGTCTTTGGCGGAGGTGGCGTTCTGCTGGGATGTTTGTGATTGCTGTGAAGGATGCGATCGGAGGGAGACAATATCATCTTTTGGCTCCGACATGGTGGCTGATTTGGAGTGAGAACTTCACTGCTGATGAGCGCCGTTGCGGCTGACGCTGTGAGTCTCGCTTCGAACGGAAGGGTGCTCCTGTATTTGAGGTGTGCTTGAAAGGTCGACAGAAGGGGTGTCGCGAGGTCGTTGAGTGGCTTGCGAACAGGTAATTTCTAACGCGAATCGAGTCGCGCCACAATGAGACCGAAGCTAGCGGCCGTCCGTGATACTTTCGCGCGCTTTCGTCGCAAGCGAGAGAGTCAAGTGCAGCTTTTCAAGGCGATTATGTTGGAATCTGCGCGCTGGAGTCGGCGTCGAGTCGGAAACCAAGAAGAAAGCCAAGGCTAGGATGGTGACAAGACTTCTCGCTGTGCGCGCAGAGGGAAAGAGCGAGACACAGTGACAGTACAAATGACGTCGTGCGTTGGTGGGAATCGAAGGGTCCGAGCTTTCGCGAAATGAGCCAGTGTCCTCGTTCCTTGATGAAAGGGGATGGGGAGGATGGAGCGAATGGACAGGACGGAGGCGCAAGTGTGGTTGAAGATGAAGACGACGTTGATGGTGGTGATGACGAACGGGCGTGGGCGTCGATGGGAATGATGCGGGTGTGTATGTGTAGGTGTATGTGTGGGTGTGTGGGTTTGGATGAAGTGGTGAAGGGAGCAAGGAGTTGCAGTTCCGAGTGCAAGTGTGTCTCGGCGCTGTGTGCGTGTCGATGTGTGACAGTATGCATGTACAGAATCTCGCGAGCCAGCACCAAAAAAAAAAAAAAAAACATAAAAATAAAGAAAGAGGCCGACCCACAGACAGGCGACGGCGACGGCGGCAGAGATGCACTTCAGGAGCAAGGGCGCGGTACCTGCACGAGTATTCGCGCAGTAAGCCGGCTCGCTCTGCGTCGGCGTCTGAGATGGTTGGTTGATTGGAAGCACAAAAGATTGGGGCCCGCGTGCCGTGTTGCACGCGCGTATGTTCGAGTCCCAGTCATACAGGACAGTACATGCGTGTGTTACTTGGCCAGAAGAGTGGCGGTCGGCCCAACCTGCACGAAGGCCGTAGGTTGATGCAGGAGCATACAGTTCAAAAGCTGTGACGGGGACCCTTTGAGCTTTTGCCTAGAGCCAAACCGGGACGGGAATTAAGACTGGCTGCACAACCGCTGTTTGCCAGACAGCACCGTCCGTCGCGTCTGCCGTCTCGACAGAGTACAGTACGTAAGTGCTGTAAATGCTGGCGTCGGGTGGGCCTGTGTACTGTAGCTGGCGCGCGGGCGGGGCTGAAGCAAGGTGAGTGCTGTCACACCCCGTCCCTTGTGCGGCAGGAATAAATTAAAGGGTCTCAGTCTGCCCTGGAGAATTCTCAGCGCGCAGGGTGTGTGCGTGTGAGCGGTCAATCTTCCCCCCTGCACCCTGCTGCACAATCATCGATGTCAACACGATCTGTGCAACGTTGCAACCTGGACTTGTCGGCACACTGCCGCCACGTCCATCAAACATGAACGGGTCTGTTGCAACCAGACATGAACACGAGACGCCTATATGCTGAGGCGCAAGCGACTTCGCAACCACCTCGAAGAGCACGACCTCGCTCTGGCATGCTCCAAAGATAAGGAAGGATAGGTGTTGGCGAGTACAAAGGGCATAGGTGCCAGAATCGATTCCATTAATGGTTTATAGAGTAGTAATAATTAATATTGTGCCTGCTCGACGCCGCAAGTCAAAGTCCGATGCCTTGTGCCATGCGAGAGTGTTCCCGAGCCCCCTTACCGACTTTACCATCTGCTCTCGATCTGCTCAACGCTCTTGTGTGTCATCGACTAGTATCCAGTGGTGTGCAGCTTTTGGTTGTGGTAAGGACTAACTGTATGTAATACTGTAGTAGTAGTTCAGTACTCGATCTGCCAAGAGGAGGGAAAAAGACGCCAGATCGTCAACTCGGCTTCTCCTTGCATCACTGACCACCACCCCGTGCAAACGCCACTTCTCTCGCACTCTGCACAACCACACTTTACTCCTTCCACACCAAGCCTCCTTCAGAATCACTCCCGAGGTTCACAGCCCCGTCTAGCCTGTCTCTACTGGAGCCTGCAGCTGCACACAAGAGCCTGCACTGTCGATTTTTGAATCGCCTGGCTTCGGCTCCGCTACCGAATCTCGAATTCGACGTGTCACTTTCTATCCAACTCACCATTAACACTAAATCTGTAACAACTTCAGTGTACCTAACAATAGCAACACACACTTTACGATTAACTTTATGCTACATCGCACACAGTTCGGTCTCGCATACACCCCAGAAAAGACATGCATCGTGAAATATGAATTTGTGGAATCATTGCAGATATACAGCGGGAACAGCGAATTGCGGAGAAAGGGAAGACTGCGGAAACAAGACTATCGAGTAACTGAGCTATGAGCTATGAGCTGTGGAACGTGAGACATGAGGATGGACAGGACTGAAAGTGCAACGGCCAAGAGCGAAGAATTGCGACGAGAAGCGAGATGACAACATAAAGTAGAGAAGTGCAGTAACGAAGGAGAAGGGAAAAAAATGAACAGGTGACGGTGAACAGGCACGGGACTTGCCGCGAGACCCGTTAAAGAGCTTGTGTCGAGTCGCACAAGTCATCGGACTAGCCGTCAAGGTCTGTATATCATGGACAGAGACCAGCTGTGCAGGTTGGACGGTGACCGAATGAAGAGAAAATCCCCAAAAAGCAAATGAACCGAGACAGAGAGAGACAGAGAGAATGGGAAAGGAGAATCAAGAGCAAGCCGAGAGGGAGACAGGAGGCCAAAAAACTAAAGGTCCATGAAAAGTTGCGTAACGTCACCTTCGAGTGGCGACCTCGCAGTGCAAGATTCAAATCTTTGCAAACTAAGTCCAGCTGATCGGAAGACAAATCGTTCCCGACAGCGACTAGAAAAAGTAACGCGAGTTGAGATCGGCAATCTCGCGGCAGAGGTGACCCCACACCATGCGGGTCGAGTCGTAGGGAAGGCCAGCCGGACTGCCGCAACCAAACTTGCGTGACGCCGAGTCGGTCACGGCGAAGCCATGGGCACTGCCGGCTCCAGCTCCGATCTCCATGTCTAGCATCAGCTTGGGCACCAGAGTCGGAACTGCTGTCGCGGCCGGCACCGCGTGGGCCGACATGGTCGTGGTCACGGCAGCGGCAACGGCAACGGCGGATGCAGCAGCATCATCGTCCTCCTCTTCGTCAAGCGACATGGCCACCGCAACAGGCGAGCGCATGGGCGACGAGCACGCAGATCGGAAAGAGTCCGAGCCGTCGCCTTCGCCCTCATCACTGCGCCCCGAGCAGCTTCGCAGAGAGAGGGCAGACAGCGCAAAGGACGCCTCACGCGAAAGCTCGCGCTGGCGTCCACACACGCCTGCACGGCCGTTGCGCGTCTCGAGTGCACTGGCCTGAATCTGCTTCGCACGTTGCAGGTAAGACTCCCAGCCCCGGAGCTCCCAGAGGAAGAGGAGGTGTGGCTGAATCACAATATTGAGACGTCGGCTGCGCACGAGCAGATAGCTTTCGACCAGTCCCAGATCAAGGTGCGCCATCACGTACGCCAGAACGATGGTGCTGCTGCGGCTCACGCCCACGCGGCAATGAACGAGCACCTTGCCACCGGCGAGACGTGCTGCCTCGATGAATTGTACCGCCTCGCGCATAGTTGGTCGCAGCGAGTCGATACCGTCGTCCGAGACGTTGCGAACATTGAGCACGCTGATACCGTCGGTCTGGTACGTGAGCGAGGGCACCGTCGAGGGATCCTCAGACAGGGCAGCTCGAGCCGAGGCACGCTGGTAACGGCCGTCGCCACGCTGCTGCTGGCCGTGGTTCACCTTGGCCGAGATGTGGTCCGGCGGTGCCAGTGCCGTTTCGCCGACCGAGACCAGGTGCGTGATGCCCAGCACTCGCAGCATGTCCACGTTAGACGCGTGCGCCAGGTTGCCGAGATACAGGAAAGGCAAGATGCGCGATGGGAACGAACCGTCAAAGCGCGACTTGTCGAACCACGAGTGGTCAACGACCTTGGATGGGCGTCGTGAGCTGGGGTCGGGGCCAGAGCTCGAGCCCAAGGCTGCACTGGACTTGGATTCGCGTGGCGTCGTCATCGCAGCCAGTCCAGCGGTGCGGGGCGTTGGCGTAGCCGTGCGGCAGATGCCACCGCCAGCGGCCAGTGTGGTGGCAGCAGCGGCCGATGTGGAGCCCCCACCGCCAGCGTTCGCGCGCAAATCGCCCGCAACCAGTCCTGTGGCGGTTGCGAGGCCCTTGACCCAGTTGCCAGCGGATGCGACATCCGCAGTGGTACGCTGGCTGCTTACGGGCGAGGACAGCGAGAGTCGGCGATCGTCCAGAAGCTGCGCCGCCTCGTGGGTCGAGGGTCCGCTGAACGACTTGGACGTGACGTGTCGGGCGCGTCGGCTATCGGAGACCTCGTTCGAGGCCAGCTCTACCGTGGCACGTGCTGCGCGAGTACGCTGGAGGACTCGCTCGATGCGCTCGAGCAGTGGCACCTCATTCGGATATACAAAGAACGAGCGGTTAGCGCGAATCTGCAGGTCCAGGTAGGCCTCTGGGAGGCTCAGTCCACGCGAGTACATCAGATACGCCAGCGCCAGCACAGACGTCTCGGTATAGCCGTCGGTGCAGTGCAGAAGGACCCGTCGCGGTCGTCGGGAGCGCGGCGTGGATCTCGAGTCCGGGCTGTTGGCGCCGCCGCTGGTCCGCTCGTTACTCACCATCGAACGCACGGGTGATGCAGCACCCCCGCTTCGATAGCTACGCAGTGTCGAGGAGAGGGTGCTGAAGCTGCTCGACGGCGATCTGCGTGTGGGAGACGACGACGGAGTGGTGTCGGCGACCGGAGGGCAGGCCTGCTGCTGGATCCAGCCGCAAATCTCGATAATTGCATGCGCCATCTCGTTGCCAGGCAGATTGCTGCGCTCGCCACCAGCGAGAAAGTCAACGTGCACCACGCTGCTAGCATCCAGGCGCAGTGGACCACGTCCATCGCGGTCCTGCACCTGTGTTCCGAAGACGAGTCGGGATCCAACGGCACCAGTGCCGGCGCCGACGCCGGGGCCCTCACGAGTCGACTGGAAGCGCGAGGCAGCTGCGAGGTCACCCTGCACGGAGCATGCGTACGGCTTGGGTGTCCAGCCATTGGGACCGAGGACAAGCATGCCCTCGCGGCCCTCGGTGCTGCTGCGCATCTCGTTGTCCCGAACGTGGACGGCGCTGCCGTCGAAGCTTCCATGGTGGAGGCCCGAGATTCCCTTTGCGCAGTCCGCTTCAAACTGCATAGTGGACTCGAGCGTGTCAAGATAGTGCGAGGCGCTGCGGAGGTGTGCCAGCGTAGGAAGTTCGGACACCTCATTGACCCGGACACAGATGGAGAAGCTATTGGGGTTGCCATCCTCGTCCGGCGTCACGGGCTCGTTGTCGCCCCATTCGTCGCTGTTCTCCTCGCCACCAGGAGCATCAGCGGTGCAGCCCAGCCACACATTGTCGTCGATCTCAGAGGCGCGCGTGAGGCGCTTCATCTCGTCGCGTTCGCGATCGAAAAAGTCGACGGTGTTGCGACTGCAACCGCGGCTGTCCGTTGCGATCAGATGCGGGAAGTGGCGCTCAAACACGTCGAACGAGTCGGTGACGACAAAGACGTTGTAGCGCAACCCACCCCAGCCGCGCTGCAGTCGCTCCCGGCGCACAGAGGCCTGCGCCTCGCGGACCCACTTGGCGAGCGTCAGGACGCCGGGGTGATAGCCAAAGGGGCAGTAGATTACCACATCCGAGATAGTGGCATACTTGGCGCACTGGATTTTGAAGTTGCGCAGACTGACTCCAGAGGCCTGGGGCGGCTTGAGGAAGCTGGGTGGGTTGCGGCGGTACTCGCTGCTGGCCCCGTCATCCTCCTCTCCCAAACTGCCTGGGCTGGACAAGTCACCGTAGACGACGTTGCGCCCATACATGGACCGGGTGATGGAGGGCGGGCGGATGACCTCGCTGGGAAAGACCGTCGAGTTGAGCACAGAGTGGCGCGGCTGGGGCTCGAACACTTTTGGCGCCTCGCGGCGGAATGTATTGGAGGCTGCGCCCGACGAGGAGTGCGAGTGCAGATCAGCCTTGGTGGGCTCGTCCGGCGCAACGTCGCTCACCGTAGAAACGCTGGTGCGCGAGCTGGAGCTGTAGTTCTCTGACGAGATGGAGAAGAGAGAAGGTCTGGATGTGGTCGATGCGACCGAGGTAGCCGATTCCGAGCAGGTCGCCGGCAAAGTGCACCGGTCCGTGGCATCCCTCATGACCTGATCTGGTGTTGAAAGTGTGCCGTCAGCAGCACCGTTGCCAAGACCGCTCACGGGCACGGGATTGCTGCGATTTGGATGCCATGTCGTGTCGAATTGGGCATCTTCATCCGAGTCAGGAGAGCTGCCAGAGGACTGCGTAGTGACGCTGGAGAACGTACGTGCTCTAGCGCGAGTGGCAGACGACAGTGGCGGCGAGGCAGACGAGCGACGATGCGATCGGGCTGCTGCCTGCATTCGCTGGGCCTCCTCGAGGCTGGGCATATCGGCGCGAATGACTGTGAGACCTCGGTAGTTGGGAGCGGGCTGTCCATTCATGGGCGCGCCAAAGAAGGCGTTCTGGGCCGGGATACTGCCGTCGACACCGTGCAAAAATGGGAAGACAACACTATGTGGCACATCCAGCGAGACGTACTGTTCATGAAGCTGGGCGAACTGTGATGCCGACATGGCGCGGATGGGAGATGCGATGGAGCGCTGCATTGACCGAAGGCAGTCGGCGTCTTCGGCGCATGCCGGGCCACCAACGATATCGACGTCATCTTCGTCATCATCTTCGTAGTTGGATGAGAGATCATCACGAAGCAAATCTTCGTACACGGTGGGAAAGTCGTCAAGATCAGCATGCTGGATGCCGTAAACTTTGGGCGAAGAGACTGATGGCTTAGACCGGGCCGGACGCGACTTGGGCGACACACCTCGTGCGCGCGAAACGGCTGCAGATCGTTGCTTGGACTTGAACAACGAAGAAGACGACGGTGGGGCTGCGGTCGGAACCTTGACCGCTACGCGCGTGGAGCTCTGGCCACCATGGCGAGAGGCAACAGGATGCAGAGAGACGTGGGCATCTGCGACAACTTGCGACATGTCGTCGCCGGTGAGGTGTGTATGTTTGTATCTGGGCGATGTCGTTGCTACTAGATGCTCTGGCTCGCGGATTGAGCGATTGAAGTTATTGGGCTGTCGGTTTGATCGCAAGAAGCTGATGCGATACGGATTCGATAAATGATGAGCGGCTCTGTCGTTTCGTGATAGCGAGAGGGTGACAAGATGTTTAGGACAATCTCGATCGGTGGAGGCAGGGTGTCAGGTGGTTACAAGGACGTGTCAAGCTGCGATGTTGATCCTGAGAACTGGTGGACTATATGAGATTATGGGCAAAGAGCTGGGTCATGTGCGCAGGAGAGCAAGTGGCCACAGTCCGGCGTCAGACGAGTGTCGTACGTCGTAGAGCTGATTGGATCAGATCGAAGCGGCTGGCGCGATTAAAGAGCAGCGACGCGATATGAGGTCGGAACGGAAGCAGGCACGTCGCGACGACAGATTGAACAACGAACAGGCTCAGAAGCGGACGTGACGCCAGGGTGTATACCGAAGAGGTTCAGCTGAAGGTAGCGTGAAGCGCGCTAGTTGTCGTGTGAGGGCTGCGCTGAAGCAGCAACAAGGGTTGCGGGTAGCGAAACACCACTTCGTTAAGGGGGATGATTGAGCGTATACGGCTAAGGGATGCAGGTGTTGTGACGCAGATCCGAGCTAGCAGCTGATAATGCCCGTGTCTCGACGTGGATTGGCGACCAGGTCAATGCGGAATGTGGTGCCGACAGAGAAGCGTCTAAAATGTGTGCCGACGTCGAAGACTTGTACGGAGGCTGCAAATGGCGTCGTCGGGGCGAGCGGGTGCTGCTGCTTTCGCTGGTGCGGTGGTGACGGCGAGACACCGGCGCTATGGATCGGACGAGATGAAGCGAGACGGTTTCTGAGGTCCTGGACGACGACAAAGCTGCGCAATCCACTGAGTACTACAGCTGCTGATGCACAAGATTTAAGATGGGAATGTGGGGGAGACGTTTTTGGTCTGGAAACTGGAAAATGGCGAAGGTAGTTAAGCAAATGCTAAAGGATCGGAATGGTGAAGGAGAGGGAGGTCAAATGTCGAAGAGCGGTATGATGGATCAAAGGGATGAGACACCCATAGCATAGAGAGGAATGGAGGCAGCTGAGCTTTGCCATGAAACCCGAGTAGGGAAAAGAGGAGCCAGAGAAGTCAGAAGCCGAGGCAATCAAGGCGGGTGCGGAGAGCGAGCGAGAGACATAGAGAGCGGAACGACAGCAGCCTCTGTTTCTCGCGACAGGGCTGACGCTGGGAAAGCGTTACAAGACGCAGGCACCAGACCCCAGTTTCAGTTTGGACACGGCCGAAGCGGCGGCAGGAGGCAGAGGGTAGGTTGGGTTTGGCTGGAGGCAAAGGCAAAAAAGGGTGTGTGAATTTGGACAGCTGCACGAGGGCAAGGGCGACAGGGCAGGCTGCCGGAAAGTAATTTAGGCAAATGGGCAGAGGTAGACAAGCGAGTAACACGGGTAGCTCGCCCGTCTCGGTCAGAGTCGCCCCTCTCTTTGAAGACCGGCCATGCATCCATGCGCATCCAGAAATGGAGATGCACTGCGAGGCTGCAGATGTGGACCCGAATTGAGAATCCGCCAGATTAGGCAGGCCGCCGTCGAGCAGTTCAGCCTGTGACAAGCGAGCGAAAAAACTACTCCGCCAACCCGTCACGGTAGTCAAGCCTTATCATCACTCGCACAATTAATTATAATCTGTTTCGCCCGCTCTCTTTTTTTTTCCCGTGACAGTTGCTGACAACAAACGAGCGTAGGACTTTCACCTGCAGGCTCAGATCGTGAAGAGGGACAAAGGGTGTTGCATACTCACAAGAGCCCGACGATTGCACTTGAACTTGGACCTGTTGCTCGTTCACAGCTGGACAGGGTGAGAACGCGGTGCCCTTCTCTGGACCGTCGTGAAGTCGGAGCCCGGCGACGCCGCAGCACCGTCACGGCTGACAGGCGGTGGGCGGATGCGCCGGTCTGTCTCTGTGGGTTGGAGTCGCCTCTAGATCTGGTCTTGAATGGTCACAACTACGTCAAGCAGGACTGACACAAGGCAGATGCAGAGCGAGGCCCGAGAGCAGACGGACAAGGGGCTGCTGTACTACAGTTCAAGGTTCATGGATGGAAGTTGCGTAGTGTAGCGAACGATGCACGCAACTAGGGCGTGGGAGAAAGATTCCCTTGGAACGAACTACTCGAGAAACGCCGAAGCGGGTCCAAGCGACCGTTCTGTTCATGCGAAGTTTCAATAAGGATGATTGTCACCGCGGTAGGGGTGACGGTAGAGGCGAAACGCGGGCCAAGTGCAAGCAGCTAGTGTCGGAGGGGAAGCGAAGAGCAAGCGCATCCACCAGCAAGGGCAAGAGGCACTGGATCAGCTTAGAGTGCCAGACTTGCGTCGACGGGCCAGAAGCTACATGACGACGATGAGATGAGTGTGAGCTTGAGAGTGACAGGGTTGGCATCTGCAAGAGGGCGACATTCAGGGACGGGCCGCTTGGGAAACCAAAAATATCACGGCTTTGGGGGGCAACACGGCTGCAGACCTGTTCATGTAACCAGAATTAGTGAGAGGCAAGACTGGAATGCAGAGGGTCTGTGTCGACGACGGGGAAGGAAGACAGCGTCAGATACAGAGGGGCAAAGTGCGAGGTCTGGGCGGAAGCGTAGGCGGAGGTGGAAGAGGATACGACGTCGCCTGCACTGAAGCGAGCTGAGCAAGGAGACAATCACAAACTCAACGGGCAGAACACGAGCCCAGTTTAGAACAGGACACAAGGCAGGCTCTCTTTCGCAGTCACACACCCGAAGCGGAGAGTGCGCTACTGACAGCTCCAGCCGAGCCCTGCGTGCAGCAGGATAAGGTCAACCTGGCCTCGGACAACGCCCTTGCAAGCGAGCAACTGCATGACGGCAGCCTGCAATAAAAAGGCACGCGGAGACTCGGCACGCAGCGTGGCAGACCGCGTTGATGGTGACTACTACTGTGACCCACTGGTAGAATTAAACAATTCCGTGGAAAATTGGTCTCTATAACGCTTTATTAGAAATTGGCCGACGGGCCAAATGACCCTGAGCCAGGAAGGGTAATCTGACGGCTGAGAAAGAAAAGAAAATGAAAAATGTTGACAGGGTGCGAGGCGGGAGAGCTACAGCTTGTCTCACGCAGCCAAGAAAACGTAAAAGAGACGCTTATTGAAAAGGTCACCATGCACAGTACCAATACGACGGCTATACGGTACTGTGGTAGATCCTGATACGGCCGCTGTCGCTCAGACAATACTTGTCGGCTACACAAGGCGATGGAGCTCGCTGTGGTGCATCATCTTCTTTGCTGCTGCCGCTTGCCGCTTCGATTTGGCAGTCGGCTGCGTTGACCGTCTCGCCAAGCTTAGCTTGCATCGGTTTTGAGTATTATTTTCTGCGCGAGGTAGCTTAACACAAGACAGTAAGATGCGACGCCAGCCGAACAGCATGAGCATCGTCGCCCGTCGGCATTGGTCGCAGGTCGAGCTTGTGCGCTTGCATGCAACGCACACGCTCAAGAATCCTTGCCCGCGACACGGCATTGCAAACAGGGTACACCGGATGGTAGCCCGAGAGTCTCAAATGTGTGTCTAGGTAGCATCCGTTTTATGTCAGTCGTGTAGAGTGTGCCTGCATCCGTGACGGAGTAGTTGCGCATCACGACCAGGTCTGTGGGATGTTCGGCTTGTCAGTTCTGCGTCCGACCGTTGCTGTGTGCCGAAATTAGCGACAACCTGCAAACAGCGGCAGAAAATGTGGCGCTGCTGCAGGACAATTTGGGGTCAGTCGCCAAATGGAGATGCACGTCGCAGAAGCTCGGCGCTCGGCTGGAGGGCACGCTTGGCCGACAGATTGCCACTGCACCGTATTGACATCTGCGCTGGGTCCGCCATTGTCCTGCAAGCATGCCGCACGCGACATTAACACGCTGATGCTCGAGCCTGAGCTACGGGCCCAAACGGACGGAAATTCTGATCGTCAGAAACAATACGAGAAAGGAATCTGGCGCGAACGGAGCGCGAAAAGGATTGGCGGGCCACGGGGTCAAACATTGACGCTGCAGCGGGGAAGGGGACTGCACGCTGTAGGTCGCCCGTTCGCCCGTCTCGGCGCGGAGCTGTGATCTCCCTCATCTCGTTTGTTGTTTCCGTTCCATCGGGCTCAGGCCCAGTCGTGCACAGAGTCCGTCTGTTGACGGAAGGCAGCGGAGGGGCAAGCTTGCAGATGGCGGCGCTCCAAACGATCATCGTTCCGCCGTGCAACGGCGAGGACGGGCTAGACTACACCATCCACAGTGCCAAGTGCGGACACTATCAGGCTGATTCCGGAACAAGGTGGCAATGGACAGACCCGATATTGGCAACGCGACGAATGTGGCGCGGCGGACCACTTGCGCCGGGCGACGCTACACCATTTGTCTCCACCCCAGTCGCAGCGACACGAACGAACTGCTTGTGGCAACAGTCACGGCTTGGCACGACCGGTCGGGTCGCACGACCTGTACACTGCACTCAGACCCTTGCACACACGCGGGAAGACATTAGTGCCAGAGACAGTCACGCGTGCTTGGAGCTGCCGCGTCAGCTGCAAAACATTCGCTCGGCCGGCTCTTCCACGTCTGATCATACACACGCACACACCCCTGATTGCACCTTTTCCTCGTTGGCTCCTCGCTCCTCGACACGGCGGTCAATACCAACAATGATCTGCATTGTCTGGTGCAGCAGACAGCGTTGCAGGGCATTTGCAAAGCAGCTGCAGCAGCGCCTGCTGCTGCTGGGATGGTCTCGACACTGGCCGAAAGAGCCGAGTATCGCTTTCGGGCACCGCGGCACAGGTATTGAAGCGCCAAGTTGCTACCGAGCCAAAAACACGGCCGCCAAGACAAGAGGGGTCTCGCGGCCTTTTTTCAAAACTCAGGGTCCTTTTCACGTCGACGATGGTCAGCAGGACAGGCGGCGTGGAGCAGTTGATTCGCAGCCGGTCCGAATTGATGAAATGGGAAAAAGGAGGCCAAGTGAAAAATTCATGGCTCCTGATGTGCATTAAAGTCGTTGCCCGAGACTGGCATGAGGTGCCTGATCGTCTGCCCAGCCGCCCGCCCGGCCGGCCTGCATCACTAGAGTCCCATGCACCACACCCTTACAGGTCAAGGCCGAGCGGCTTGCCAGGTCGAAAAACAGAATTGTTCAATTCCTCGACTACAGGCAGGCTGGCATTCAGGCAGGCAAGGCAGGCAGACTGTGCGGGGGGGCCTGCGCTTGGGCCGCGTGGCCGTCCAACCGCCTCGCATTCCGGTGTCCAGACTAATCCAGCCACGCAAGTCGCCCTACACCCCATTGTACAGTACTCGCCATAGCAGGCTCTCCTGTGAAACCTTTCGGGTGACACGACACGACTTTGGCCACTTGTTCGCATAAATCGGCGACATGCATGGCTGACTCTACCCTCAACTGGGCCTCGTTACAGTACTTTGTCCAAATCGTCCTTCTCTGCTCGCGTTGTCCAGTTTCGGAAGCAGCTTCATGCGACCAAGAAGAGCCAAGGCTGTGGTGGCAGAAACTTTGCTGTCCATGCAACTCCGTCTGGGTGAGCACGCACACGTGGCGAGCAGGCTCGAAGCTGTGACAAATGCCGAACGGTGTCGTAACGACGAATTCGGCGTCGATTATCGCATGTTGCCAATGTACAGTACTCGCGCCGTCGTCACGCTGCCTGGTCTAATGCTTCAGTAGTCTGCTCGTTGCTCTCTGGGCCGCCCCGGTCTCTCTATCTCTGGGCCTGAACAGCTCGCGTGATGTCGGACAAATGGCTTGATCTGTCTCAACTTGCTACAGACATAAGCATGTGAGGATTCCCCGGTCAAAGATGTCAATGGTCTATGATTGTCTCCTGTCGCACACGGGCCTCGACAGTGCTTATCGCGTTATATTGTTTCGATCTTTTGGCGCTATGGAACGCTGCTGGGGCCTTCTACTTGTGCTTACAAGCTAGTACGCGGGATTCGCAAGCGAGATGCCCCTCTTTTCAAGCTCAGCAGCCGAAGACCATCCACAAAGAGGCCCAAAGTGCCGGCACTCCCTATCTCGAGTACGAACGAGTATTGAGACACTGGACTGGCTATCAGTAATTGTAGTGAGGCCAACGGCTGTCTGTTGCAGTCTGTTGTCCTGGCACGCATTCCTTTGCGTTGGTGCAAGCAGAGACCCAGAGATTGGGCGTTTGTCTGGCGCCAAACGAACCATAACAGCCAAGGGGGACACGGACACGAGGCCAAGTCTCAGAGATAGGCGGAGCAGAAACCTAGTTCTTCATCAACAAGGCGCAAGCGAGAGCGGCGCGTGTTGCTGGCCGATTTGCAAGACTAGTACAAGCCTCCTTTCCTCCAACATCGGTGGATTGTTTAAAGGCCGAGCCGAAGCGGTTTGGCGCGTCTCCGTGGTCGAGAAAGCGCCGTGGTCCAATTTTCATGCTCGATGCCGATGCTTGTTTCTTCCCACCGGCAGTGCGTACCACCATGGTCATGCAAGGAAGACGGACGATGAGAGTATTTGTCTGTCGATATCCGCATCGCTAGCTGGCGAGCGTGCGAACTCGGATTAACCTAGCACCACCATCACTACTACCACCAGTGCAAATCACTGTATTGCGTCGCTCATGACCGGTGTGACTACTGATCTGTACGACCAAGCGAATTTACAGTAGTCGGAGATGGATGAAAGAACAGGTCATGACGCCGTAGCTAGAGCACGAAACCGAAGATAGAGCTCGACCTCACCGATGACGCTACTGCAAAGCACCCAGCGCCAGCGATGTTGACTTGTCCATGCCTCGCTTCGGTCAATTGTACCGTGTTTTGGAGACAGCAGACTGAGACAGAGATCTCATGATTGGGTGGGGGGCGGAAGGGGAGCCAACGGCAACCAGCACAGCATTTGCGTGGTCTTTTCCATGTTGCTGCTATTTTTTGTCGCCGAGGAGCAATCGCATCATCACGCTGCCCTGCGCACACTGTACCTGCATGCTACGCCTGCCGTCCCCGCGCGCGCTCTTCGCGCTATTTTGCTCTTGCCCGACAGCGTGGAACCATTTCCCTCCAGCAATGTCTGCACCCATGTAACGGTACTAGCAAGATCTTCGAATCGCTGAAAAGCATGTCGTCAGGAATACCGGTGATGCTCGCAAACGATCCAAAGGTCATTCCGTAGCTAGGGCTTCATTCGGTTCGTGCATTTGCCGCGGCTGATGTTGGACATCGTGCAACGCCCGGTTTGAGAGCTGAGTCTGAATCGGCGTCTTTCCACGTCTCGGTGCCTTACCATATCCTCAACGACGATAATCGCAAACTTGGCCCAGACAGTACAGTACGGTATTCTTGCATCCAAACGTTTCCAACGTTTTCGTCTGACTGTGTGTGCCTGACTGCCCCGGATATCAGAAAGTGTTCTGATTTTTTTTGCAACGTCACTCACTTCCTCTTGGACTGAGCCAAAGCAAAGCCCGGGTTCTCTGCAGAGACAGTGGTGAGATGGAAGAATGCTCTCTCATCGATAAGGACTTGGATGGTGCTTTGTTCGCTTCCGCTCCGATATTTGTTTCGTTCTCGCTCGTGCCCACATACAAGCAATTGGAACCCACGCATGGCCGCACACCTGGGCGTCTGCACTCCTGATCGTCGACGTCGACATCGACATCGACAATGGTGGCAGTATTGTTTGGCAGCACCGTCACATCCGGCTTGCAGCCGAACGAGGGCTAGTCGCGCTCTCGCAATCGCGATGTGCTCTCGACGTCATGTGTTCGATCCACATTTTCTTGCATTTTCCATTTCGTACTGCTGCACTGCCCCCTCTCTTCTCCTCCGTTTTGAGCCTTTGGCATCTAGTCGAATTTAGCACATTTGTCTGTCCCATGCCCCTCTCTCCCTTTGTCTTCTCCCCGATCCTTTCTCTTTGACTTCATTGTGCTCTTCAGGTCTGAAAGTTCTTCTGCTCGCCGGTCAAATACACCGACGATCCGCAGGAACTTTTGCGCAATCCGCCAATACCTGGGTTCATCCCGCACTGTAGCGAGTAGCGGGTCCCTCGAAGCGAGTCGAGATCCATGCCACAACCCGCCCACGCTACTGTATTGCTTCGGCCTCTTGTGTCTCTTGTGCCAGCAACGGTACTGTGGTCTGGCTACTGAAGTCATGCGAATTGATCAAGCGGTCCGCGGTCCGGGATCAGACACACTGTAGGCACGAAATCCGACCGAGAACGACGGCATAGTGCTGTAGTATGAGGTATATTTCTTCTAGATACATGTGCTCGTGTGCATCAACGTATGAACAGCGGGGCTTACAAGGAACCCAAAGAGGGGCAGGAAACGAAGTCTTCACGTCACGCCCGATCGAATCGGGCCTGTACGCGCACTACAAGGACAAAGAATGGGCCGATGTCACGATGCGAGATTTACTTTTTGACAACGTAGTCCCAGGCCTGTTGAGCCAAGCGGTCGATCTTGCCATTGACCTCTTGCTCCATGTCGTCCATGTAGTTCTGCATTTTGACGAGGTAATCTGGATCCGCAGCTGCCAGGATGCGGATGGCGAGGAGGGCGGCGTTTGTGCTGTTGTTGATGGCGACGGAAGCGACGGGGATTCCACGGGGCATCTGTACGATGCTGTGGAGCGAGTCTACGCCGTCCAGCGTGCTGCCTTTGACAGGAACGCCGATGACGGGGAGAGCGGTCTGCGCAGCAACCATGCCGGGAAGATGGGCAGCCCCACCCGCACCGGCAATGATGGCACGCAGTCCCCGCGCAGGTGCACTGCGGGCATACGTGCGCATACGGTCGGGCGTCCTGTGCGCACTGACAATGGTCAGCTCAAAGGGAACATTGAACTGTTTGAGAATGTGCGCAGCCGGCATCATCACAGGCAGGTCGCTATCCGACCCCATGATGATACCGACCAGCGGCTGTGGGTGCGCAAAGTCGGCAGCGCTTCGTTCCGATGCCACTTGCAAAGGGGACGAGGCGGGCTGGTTGACGACGCCCACGAGAGTGAGGTCCTTGGGAAGACGGCCGCCATTCTCAGCAAGCTCGGTGGCCTGATCAAGAGCGACTTCGACGCGGTGGAGACGCTCACGGACCTGGGCGTCGCTCTGGCCTACGATGGTGATGTGGCCCATCTTGCGGCCTTTTCGACAACCTGCCTTGCCGTAGAGGTGGCATGTGGCGCCAGGCACGTCGAGACTCGCCACGGCGGGCGCAAGCGTCTTGGCAACCGCTTCGGAGTCCTTGTCCGAGTCGGCGAGTCCGAGAATGTTGATCATGGCAGCCGACGGGACCTTGAGCTTGGTGCTTCCGAGCGGAAGGCCGAGAATGGCACGGACGTGGTTCTCGTACTGGCTAGTGTCGGCGGCCTCGATGGTGTAGTGGCCGGAGTTGTGGGGGCGGGGTGCGATCTCGTTGATCAGAAGCTCGCCGTTGGACATGAGGAACATCTCTACACCAAAGACACCGGCGCCTCCAAACGTGGCCACGGCCTGCTCGGCAATCTGGCGAGCCCGCGCCTCGACACCAGGATCGGCAGTGCGGAGGGGAGCAAAGACAGTGTGGCAGATGCTGTTCTTGTGAACGGTCTCGACGGCCGGGTAGGCACGTACTTCGCCCGAAGCGCTTCGGACGACCATGACGGCGACTTCGCGCTCGAAGGGCGCCCACTTTTCGGCATAGAGGCCACGCTTGCCGCCGCCGAGCGCATCGACGGCTTCAGCGGCCTGCTCTGGTGTCTTGACGACAAAGTTGCCCTTGCCGTCGTAGGCCTGGGTGCGGGACTTGAGCATGAGAGGGAAGCCGAAAGCGGCACCGGCGTGCGAGACACCCTCGATCTGGGCCGCACGGTTGTTTGCCGCATCGGTAGAGGCCGACATGTCCTCTGGTCCAACAGGCATGTAGTCGGCAAGTGGGAGACCTTTGGCCTGAAGATGGACCTTTTGGAGGTACTTGTCCTGGATGAGAGCAATGGTGGAGGGAAGCGGGTGGACGGCATCGACGAGCTTGTCGTCGAGCACCTTTTGGAGTTGTTGGGCATCTACGTGTTCGATCTCGATGGTGAGCACGTCGACCTCAGAGGCCAGCTGTCGGATCTTTTGCGGGTCTGCAAAGCTGCCGTCAATGTGCAGGGAGGATCCGTTGGGACCGGGGGCATAGCTGATCTGCTTGGCGGGGGCAGTGTCGCCAACGTCGAGCAGACGCACCTGAACATTGAGTCTGGCGGCGGCCTCGACAAACATGCGGCCGAGTTGGCCGGCACCCAAAACACCCACTACGCGCTGTTCCATCCTGCCTGTATGGTGTCGTGATGTCGAGATGGTTCGATGTGGTGGCGATACGAACGACGACAAGATGTTGGGGATCAAGTGTCGAGAAGAAAATATAAAAAGTTGAAAGGGTAGCAGAAAGAGTTAAAAAAAAAAATGTAGACTGCCCCGTGCTGCTTCAGCTGCAGGTCCGTGTGGAGTCAGAGCATGCAGGCAGCTCAACGTCGATACAGTAACACCCGAAGTACAGTAGGCATGCACGCTACTGTACTACACTACCGGAAAGAGAAAAAGAAGAAGAAAAAAAATTGAGAGGTGGTGAGCTGCAGCTGCCGCCTGATGGGACCTGTTTTTGGCAGCTGTCAGACCGCGCAGGAGTTCCCAAGTCCTAGCTAAAGAGTAAGATATAGTTGTTAGAACCTCGTGAACTTGCCGGATGACCCTCACGTGACCGTCTCAGGGTGAGAAATCTGACAGTACTTGTGTTAAGCACTTAACAAGGTGCTGCTTTTATGCACTTTGCGGGGACGCGACGCGCCGACAAGACAGAGCAACACCAGGCACTGGCCCGGTCAAGCAGCGCGCACACAGCCCACACAAATCGGGGGCAGCACCAAAAGCACACAAACTCACTAGTCCAACATCAGCAGCAACAAAGTCGGAGCACGGCAAGACGACGACGGCTGTTGTTGTGCAGACCTACTATGTACTACTGTACCTGACCAACACTTTGGTCCGAATTTGTGTGAAGCCAATGTAGCGAGCGCGCATGCAGCATGCACGCGCACAAAAGTTCTCGCTCAACACAAAGTCGAATGTAAGAGTTGAGCAACCAGAGACAGTGTCGGTATCACACTCTATCAGACCACGATCACGTATCGCCTCCTCATTTCAGACACTATTGAATCCTCGCACAATCACCACCGCTGCTCATAGGCCCCACAACGGCATTTCCGCTAGCACTTGACAAGCACACAAAAGATTGCGGTTTTCTCTCCTACCAGCGAAGAATCCGAACGTCGCACCCACACTGCCCGCGGATCTGGTCACATCGATATGTCGCTTCATCCGAGGCAGTCGCTCCACCCGGGGGCCATGAACGCCAACACGACCATGCCAAACCAGCAGTCGGTGACGGAGCAGATCATGCAGCTCGACCAGGCCATCACACTGACGCTGCAAGAGATCGACCAGAACTTTGCGACCGCCACCCAGATCGTCACCTCGCGCATGCTCCCAGCCATCAAAGAGTACGGTGTTGCCAGTGCCCGCATGTGGCAGGGCAACAAATTCTGGAAGGCCTTCTACGAGACTTCGGCGCACGTCTCGCTATCCGCCCACGTACAGACCGAGTCCGAGTTCGACTCGCAGTCGTACCAGGGCGATGCGTCCCGCGACAACGCATCCGCCGCCCAGCACAGCTTCACCAGCGACGACGCGGCGCAGAGTCCACGATCCGATGCGAGCTCAATTCAGTACAGCGAACTGGACTCGTCGCTCGCCTCCCTCGATCGTCCCCGCCATCACGGTGGCGCTGCCACCCACGATGAATTTGCAGACGAGAGCCTAGCCGAGTCGCCAATGGCCGACAGGGCTCGTCCAGCTGTCTCGCCTCCTCGCTTCAGCAATGCCTCAATGGCTGCAGCGGCCAGGAG
Organism: Testicularia cyperi; assembly: GCA_003144125.1. NCBI lineage: Eukaryota > Fungi > Basidiomycota > Ustilaginomycetes > Ustilaginales > Anthracoideaceae > Testicularia > Testicularia cyperi. The sequence continues at coordinate 649,385 of KZ819191.1, forward strand.
GGAGGCCGCCTCGTCGACTACAAGCTCTCACGCACAGTCACACTCGCAGGCACAGTCACAGCAGAACCCCGCGACGCATCGCACAGCCGGAGCAAGCCGCATGACGACCTCATCGACGCCCAAGAAGGGCGCGCTGCTGCAAAAAGTGCTCAACTCGGAGCACAAGCGCAACAAGGGTCGCGTAAGCTACACCAAGATCCAGGCCACACCCATCAGCTCGAGCGGCAAGTCGAATCCATTTGCGCCGCCGAGCGTACGCATGTGGGACGGCATCGTCGACCTGCGCAAGACCCCGCTGACGGTCAAGATGAACAAGAGCAAAGCCGGCAGCTCCAGCACAAACCCGCACAAAGGCGTCAGATCCAGCAAGGCCACCAAGACATCACGCTCCAACAAGGAGAATCGCACCACCAGGGATCTCGACGAAGACGACGGCTCCGACGGCTTCGAGTCCGGCTCGGACCCCGAATCGCTCGGCTGGCCCGAAGGCATGTCGCCGCCCGTCACCATGCAGTTTTCAGTGCCGCAGAGCAAGTATGCGCAGACGCCTGCCAAGGAGGCTGCCAAGATGATGGTCGACGACCTCTTGCGCAGCGTTGGTGCGTTTAGTCCTGCGCCACGCGCATGGCCGCCGCGCTCGTCCGAGTCGGCTCACTCGTCGTCGTCGTCGTCGCAACCGCCATCGTCGCCGTCGGAGTCGAGGTCGCACCAACAGCAACAGCAGCAGCAGCGGGGACCGACGGCCGTGTCGTCCGCCTTCCGCGCCCAGCCGGTAGGAACGCCGCTGCGCATGAGCCGCAAAGACGCCAAGCTGCTCGGCAAGGCCTCCGCAGGCCGATCGCGCGGCGGACGCAGAGAGTCGATGCCCACCCCACCCACGCTGACCAAACGAGGTCCCAGTCTCGGGCCCGCGTCTGCGCTCCTGGACCACGACACGCCCGGCGCAGGCACAGGCACAGGCGCGGGAAGTGCATCCGGTGCACTGCGCCGCTCGGGGTCGGGCAGCAAAAACAACGAGATCCCGTCGAGCTCCGTCGCCGCAGGAGCAGGAGCAGGAGTGGGAGCAGGGGCCGCAAACGCAAGTTCAGCAGCCCTGCTGATGGATGACGGCGAAGGACTCGAGCTGAATGCCGGCGATCGTCTGCGGTCTTCTGGCCTGCAGCGTGCGTCTGCCGTCGAGTCAGAGGTCGATGTCGATGTCGATGTCGAAGGCGCGCTCGTCGACCGTGTGAACCAGCTGGGTAACTTAAGGCTTGATCGGCCCGGCGGCTCTGTCAAGACGCAGCTACCTGTCGAAGACTACGACTACGACGACGACGACGATGACGATGACGACGATGAGGAGAGCGAGAGCGAAAGCGACGATGAAAACGACGCGATTGCAGGCAGCATCATGTCCTCCGCTGCCAAGTTCTCGGCTTCTTCCCACAGCCGGTTGACTGCGGGTGCCGCCAGCAGCGGCAGCGGCAGTCGACACGATCAGGATACGTCCACGTCGGGCTGGACCAGCTCGACGTTTTCGTTCAACCAGCCAAAGAGTGCTGCTGCCCCCGGCCGCAGTATTGAGGACGATACGCTGTTCGGTGTGCGTCCCCCTCAGAGCCAGAGCCAGAATCACCACATCCACGCAGCGTCGGCTTCAACACGAGACCCGGCCGTCGGCTTCCAATCCAATCCGAATGCGAATTCAGGCCCCGGCTCATCATCATCAGCATCAGGAGCAGCAGGAGCAGGAGGAAGAGGAGGGGGAGCAAACCACCGAACCGACGACTCATTCAAAGTATGGGGCCACGTCGACGAAATGGGCACCGTCCACGGCGGTCGACCCCTCGTAGACCGCGACGATACCTACTCGGCTCCCAGCCCCACGCCTTTCGCCTCTTCTTACACCGGCTCCGCCGCCGGAGTAGCTGGTCGAAAGTGAAAGTAAAAGTGAAAAGTGAAAATGATGGCCTTTTTTTTCTCTCTCCGTTGTCTACACCCAACCATCCCCGCCTTTCGGGGGAGATTCGCCCCCGCGGGCGCTGTGTACTGGTGTACTGTATTGTCACGGCGGCTGAGACTTTGCAATTTCCTATCATCGATTGTGTCGGTCGGTCGTCTGACAGCGCAAGCTTCGGCATTTTTGTGGTCTACTCTCCCAGCTTCAGCTTTATCTCGGCTTCACTCGGCTTGAAAATCCAGAACCTCGAGCCTTGAATTTTGAAGCCTTGACCCCGACTCCCATTCGAGTATTCAAGCATGAAAGCATGAAAGCATCCGACACGCGAAGACCATCCCCTTAAGGCGAGCGCGCAAATCCGAGATCAAGGCGGTCTACAGCCCCAACCCCAACCACTGACCGTTGAGCGCTGAGCGTTGAACGTTGAGCGTTTTGAGCCGAGAGTCTTGGCACCTTGGATCTTGGATCGCGAGTTCCAAGGTTTGAAGTTTTAACAAAGTGTGCAAAACTAGCCCACGACCCCCCCCCCCCCGGGGCACACCACCACTAAGCGCACGAAACGCACGCAAGAGCTCAAAAACACAGCAGCACAGCAGTTACAGCAGCACAGCAAACGAACAAAAGTGTTTCTATCGCTGGATATGCTGTGTTAAAACCAGGAACGCCAATGCGACCACGACCGCGATCAGAAGGATAGGGATGATACTGGCGGGAACAGGAATGGACAATGGGCAATAAAGACTATCAACAAGCAAAACCAAAGTAACAAAGACGGAAAATTGAAGATTGAAGATTGAAGACCGAAGACCGAGGTCCCGTGAGAGTGTGAAAAAAAAAGCAGATCTCCGAGTGGGCTACCGCGGACCAGACCAGGATTGGGGGCCAAACAACGAAGTCGAAGAGTTAACCCAAAATGGGGAGGAAAGGGGAGGTAAGGTGGGGGGAAGAAAGCCAGCAAGCATCTCATGCGCGCGCTCAGCCGACTCCAAACTCCAAACTCAAGCCATCTTCGAGTGCTGCATGGTGGGAGGGAGCGGTAGGACCGAGTTGGAGCGTGTTGGGATCGACGGTGTCCGTGTCCGTGTCCGTGATGGTGTCGGGGGGCTGGTTGGGCTGGCGGGGGGAGTCGGGTCTCGGCCGTCTTTGTCTGCGTGCTGGTCTATGCCCAGACCTGCCGAAGCGGACGTGGAAGGGGAAGCAGAAGCGAGGGTTCTACGCCCAGCAGGCGAGCCAGAACCCTTGCTTCGCGGAGGCACTGCCAGCATCCCACTCTGCGTCTGCATCTGCATCTGCATCTGTATCTGCATCTGGGCAGGCAGACTCGAGTCAAGCTGATCCGCAGACGCAGTCGAACCCACCATCGGCCGGCCATCGCGTCTTGCATTCGCATTCGCATCTGCAACCACAGGCGAGCTGAAAGCGTGCGAAGCCGGCGGGTTAAAAACAGCCTGCAGTCTTTGGGGCGGTGATCTGTGCGCTGGTGCGGGACCGGGACGGGTGGTGGATTTATCAGGAGACACCGAGTCCGACCGTTTCGGGACCGGGGGCTGTTTCGACGGCGTGGATGGCGACGTCGACTGCGGTGGCACTGCTCCATCAAGTCCAGCGTCCTGGCGCGTGGGGGGCGGCGAGAGCGCCGAGGTGCGATAGGGCAGTGGAACCGACGGCGGACGCGTCCTCGGCGAGACGGGGCGCCAAGGCGGGAGGCTGTCCACCTCGATCACGGTCGTATCTGCATCTTTGGCTTCGGCTTCTGCTTCTGCTTCTGCTTGGTCTTGATCTTGGTCTTGGTCCGAGTCTCTGTGTTGTGCAATCGCATGGTCTGGCGGGGCAACAACATCAGCACCAGCGAGCACCAGCTCGGGCTTCGCCTTCGCTCGGTGGGCCGGATCCACAGGACAAGCTGTAGCCGACTGTGCCTGGGCCTCGAGCTGTTCAATGACCGAGTTGCGATGGGCGCGGGGCATGGCCACAGCCTCGGCTTCTGCGGGCGACGGCAGTTTGGCGAGGATATAAGTCTGGTTCGTGGCAGCCTCGTTGCCAGGGAGCGCGGACAGAATAGCCTGCAGATCCGAGAAAAACTCGAGCCGTGGCAGCCCGGCCTGCTGCCATCCCGGACGACGACCGCCAAAAGCACCACCTGCAGCCACCCCGCCTCCCATCTCCGCCGGCTCGCCATGCACATGGGCCGGAGACAGCTCGAGCGGGTTGCTGCGCAGCGAACGATCCCGATACACGTGCTCGGAATGCAGCTGTTCGTGCACGGTCAAGAGCAGCCGGATCAGCGACGCGCGGTTACTCTGGAACTCAAAGAGCAGCAAGACGTCGTCGAGCTTTCGCTCGAGCACGTCCCACACGTCTGAGGGGTCCGGGCGGGAGACCGAGGCGCGCCATCGCGCGCGTGCCTTTTCCGCACGATTGCGGTAGCGGAGCGAGCTCCCGCCGCTCATACCGTTGCCCAGCGGAGGCGAGGCCTGTCCGCCCGCTGCGTCGGCACCATGTGTACCGAGCAGGTCGCTAAAGTCGACGTCGTCAGCGGGACTCTGCAGCAGACCGAGGTATCCGAGATCGTCGCAGCGCGTCGTGTCCATCATGTGGTCGAGCGATTCGACGCCAAGCCACAGCTTCCACAGGTCCAGACGCTGACGGTCCACCTTGCAGGCACGCAGGACGCGCAGCACGCGGGCAAAGTTGATCTCGATGAGCGCCTCGCGTGTCAGCTCGTTGCCGTCCAGCGTCGTCGATCGGAAGAGGTCCTGTGCCAGCAACGAGCCGCTGCCTGCTGACGGTCTGGCTCCTGGGTGGTCAGACGGCACGCTACCGGCATCCTTGCGAGCTGGGCTGCTGACGGCAATAGCCCCACTGCCCATCAGGCCCGAGGGGATGCGCCGGTGCGAGCGCACGCCGCTATGCTCTCCACCGTCGGCCTTGACCTTGCTCAGAGTGGCCGCACGTCGCTGCTGATACTTTCGCTCAATAGTTCGCAGCGTGGAGCTGGCAAACGCCATGTCATCGTCGTGGAGACGCAGCTTGACAAACTTCCAGCTGATGAACGGATTGCGTGCGTCCACCCGCTTGAGTTTGAGCTGTGCCCACTTGTACGAGCTCTGGCTGGCATTGAGGCCGGTGCCGCTGCGTGACAGTCTCGCATCGCGGTCCATGGCAATAATGGAAGGCAGGAGCGTCTTGAGCTCGCGGATGGTGCCGGTGAATTCGCGGGCCTGTCGCCGAGCCCGTGCTTTCTTGCTGGCGTCGCGGCTGCGGGTCGGATCCCTGCCGTTGGCCATTCGTCCGGGCAGTCGGCGGGGCAGGAAGCCCGACGGCCTCGCGTTGGCTGTAGCGTAGAGGTCCGGATCGTCTTCGCTGCTGTCGCTGTCGGAGGAGGTGTCGGACTCTTCCGTGCCGGCCAATGAGCTCTCTGCGTCGCTGTGACCGGGCTTGACCTTGATGGCGGCAATGTCATGCATCGACTTGCTGTCCGGCACCTTCTCGAGGTTGGGCGAGGCGGCCTTGCTCTGCGGCGGCGAGAGCTCGTCCTCCTTGCCGTGTGCTGCACTGGCAAGCGGCTTTCTGCGACGCAGACGGATCCAACGTCGGCGTCGAACAAAGGTCCACGCATCTGGCGATCCAGTCCACTTGCTCGAGCGCGCAAGTGCCGAGCGCTTGAGCGCTTCGAGTCCATCGTCCTCCTTGTGGCTCTCCTTCTCCTTGCGTTTTGCCTCCTTCTCCGCAAGGCGTGCATTCATCTCGCGGATGCCTTCCACGCCGGTCCGGGGCAGCCCAACACGGCCGTGCGGAAAGTGAATGTTGGGCCAGAAGCGTCGGCCAAAGTTGCCGCTGTACTGCCAGCCGGCCTCGTCGGTGTCGCCGGTCATGTCGATAAACCACTCCGGATACACCCACTCCCACGACGGATCTGGGAGCTGGGCATTGGCGATGTTGTAGGGCGACTTGAGGTTGTTGGCCGAGGTCCAGGGCGAGGGGTCCCACTGGAAGAGCGTCCGCGGGCTGAACTTGGGAATGCCAAAGACGAGCAGCCCTCGCTGATTCTCGTAGAGCACGTCGAACTCGTACTTGACCCGATGGGCGTCGGAAGGCGCTTGCTCCCGCGCCACCTTGGCAAGCATCTTGTCGAGCTCGGCGTCGGCGTCGTGCTTCTGCGCCTCCTCGTTGGCAGCTCGCTCCAGTGCCTCCACCTCGGCCTCCCACTTTTTCTGTCGGCGTCGCTTGAGTATGCTGGGAGCATGCAGATACTGCCGGATACTGTTTCGAGAGCTGAGCATCGAACGATCGCCGGTGTCGAATCGTCGGAGCGAGCCACCGCCATCAGCGTCATCCTCGGCGAGCTCGGCGAGCGACTCGGCTCCGACAACCGAGCTTCTGCGGCTGCTGGCGACCGAGGCCCTCCGCGACGAAAACGGATTCTGTCCGCGTGACATCGAGGGGGTCACGGCGGAGAAGCTGATGCCTGCCCGCTCGGCCGAGGCACTGAGCGGCGTGGTGCTGCGCGGCAAGTCCTTGGTCTGTAATGAGAGTGGCGGGGCGGCCGGGTGTGGCGAGTATCGTTCCATGGCTCGACGGTTGCGGCTCTGGCTCGAGGCGTAGTGGATGCCTTTCGAGACGCGGTTGGTGACCTTGTGGCCCAAGTTGCCGGCGCGACCATGAACGTGGAGCAGATCGTCGATGGGCTCGCCATTGGCCTTGCGCCGCTTGATTTCGCGTCTTATGAGACGCTTGCGGCGCTTGAGCTGCTCCTTTGTCAGTGTCTCGCCATGCTCCAGACTGATGGAAGCATGGCGCAGCGAGCCAAAGCCGGATGGTCCGTCGACGTTGGCCATGTCGCCTCCGTCATCGCTTGCGAGGGCGCTGTCGTCCAGCAGGTCATCGTCGTCCTCATCATCGCTAGACGCCTCGGATCGAGACGAAGGGCTGGCGGTGGAGTGGCCGCCGCGGTCTGGCCTCAGACTGGTGTCATGGGCATCTGGCTCATCGTGCAACGGTCCGCCGGTAAAGCTCGAGACTGACGAGGAGCCCTGCAGGTGAGGAGGCGGTGCCTCGAGACCGGGGCTCGGGCGGGAGCTGGAAACGTCACTGGATACGAGGCTACTTGGTGTTTGGCTGTTGTAGCTCTCGGATGGTGCCAAGTTGGGACGCCGCAATGGGAGCTGATCACGCGAGTCGGGTGCACCCTGATTGTGTCCCTCCTCATCTACTACCATGAGCTCCGGATTACGAGCGGCAAGCAGGGTGGAGCGGGGACGGTGCATGAATTCAGTGGCAACATGCTCCGATGACTCGCGGAGCGCGGGCTCGGGCGAGACGGCTGCTCTATGTGAGGAAGACGCAGCGATTCTGGTCCCTTCGGATGGTGGTGTTGGACTGGGCTGTGTCGGGGAGAATGCAGCATTGGTATTCGACGGAGGCTCCGGCGTGGCCGAGGGACCTCGGAAGCGTCGAGACAAGGAGCTGGCGGGGCGACCGATGGGGAAGCGGAAGGGGATGTCTTCGTTCTGCGGCGAGACGTCCGGAGAGTCAAGACCTCCGCGCAGACGGTCTTTGGCGCGGGATGCGGCGTGAAAGACTTTGCCAATGACGGGGTGACCGGTGACCATGAGCTTGACCTCGTCGCGGCGCGCTGAATCCAGATCGTCTTCGCTGTCTGATTCATCGTGATGGTGGTGCTTGGACCTTGGCTGATGGCGCTTCGGATTGACGAGATGGGCTATGGCAGAGACACCGGTGCCACGGCTCCAGTTGCGCTTGGCCTGGCGCGCTTTGGCCAGCCGATCGAGCTTGTCGACCGCAGCCTGAGCATCTTGCTCGTCGCCCTTGACAGGAAGATGCACGCTGGTAGAGGTGGCCGTATGGGCTCTGTTGTTGGTATGTCTGGAGGAGGGTGCCGAGTCTGGCCTGGATTGTTGCCGTTCGAGCGTGGTGCGGGTATCTTGGAGACTGAGGGGCACCTCTTCCAAGGGATGAAGCGGCGTAGGCTTGACAGTCGCCAGGGGCTGTCGCAGCAGAGGAGGCACCTCTACCTCCTCGGAGCTCGGGGAAGCTGGTGGCAATGCCATGCTGATCACTGCATGGCGGTCGACAAGGTACTAGCGGTCAAGAGTGGTGCCAGCAAGAGCGAGAGGGATGGTAGGGGATGGCAGTGCCTGTCTTTTACGTTGTCATGACAGTGAATTGTCGGATGGCAGTGGCACTTGTCTTCAGATGGAGTGTGGCTGCCAAGCTAGTGTACTTGGTGTGGTGTGCTGTACTGTACTGTATTGAGAGTATGTAGCAAGTGGTTGAATAATGATGTTTTCGAGAGGGTCCTTGGAGGCTCGGTTGGGTTGGGTTGGGTTGGGTTGGGTTGGCTGAGGTGACTGAATGCGTTGTGTGTGTGTGTGTTTGATTTGCTTTGCATAAGAACGAGTGGGGAGATTGGCAAGGGTGCATGGGCAGGCACTTTTGCTGCAGCTGCACAACCGACGCATCGAATGCGTTCTACGCCAAGTGCAGCTCGCAATTACTGTACAATTACATACAGTACAGTACAGAATACAGTAGCACAGTGCAGCACAGTAGAGAACAGCAGCTAGTAAGTGCACCTGCAGCTTCCAAGATTACACAACTCACCCACCAAACACCAGGTAGTTACAGTACAATTCCTGCCGGAAAATTGTACTGCAGAACTGTACCCCTAACAAGTCGTAGTCACTGCGCTACAGTATACCCTTCCACATACCGCCTTGTGTGGTTTTTCTTTGGTCAAAATGCGAACACTCTAACAGTTCAGTATTTCCAGGTGTATTTTTGGCATCATTTTTGCCTGATTTTGAGGGTGAATTCAATAATGTATATGATGATGTATCAGAAACCGTTTATCTCAAATGCTTCAGCCTGTCACTAGCTGTACTTTCTCCATCACACTTCTCCAATCGGAACAAGCAAAGGATAAATTCTGAAAAGATATTGAAATTGCAAAAAGCATAAAAGGACAAAAGAGTAGAAAAAGAATCAGAGAACAGTGTCGAGCTCGTGGTAATTCTCCTTGACAAGACGATAGACGTAAGAGGGGGGATGTTCGCCGATGTTGGTGATAAAGACGTCGACGAGGTGGGGGGGAACGTAGTCGAGGGCGTTGGATACGATCTCTGCGTTCTGGACGATGTTGGAGGAGGAGTTGTAGTCGATCAGGTCCGAGGGGTTGGGGGCATTCGAGTACGAGTCGTTGGTAAACGACTGGATCGAGGACCATTCTGGACAGATCTTGTAGATGCCGGTGAGGATCACGACGGGCGTGCTGTGAGACTTGGCAGCCAGCGCAACCGGATACGCGGAAGCACTCGCCAAAAGACCTCCGTTTGCCAGCACCGCATGCGCCCCCATCACCACCTTGGACACACGAGGCATCACACCAAACACGGCACTGTCGGGAACGAGCAGCACATCGATCCCCGCGCCCGAGAGAGTGCGAGCCAGCGAGTGCCCTTCGTAGCTCGGCGCAGCTTCCGGAACAATGACGGTAAAGCGTCGATCCTTGGCCGCAGCCTTGAAAAACGACTCCACCGTAGCCGACGTCCCCAGCGTCAGAATCACCTCGCCGCTGTGGATGTGGTCGCGAGACACCTTGGCAATGTTGTCATCTACCGTCTCGAGCTCATCGATCAGATCCTGGATCGCCTGGATCAACAACGGCTTGAGGAAATACGCTCCGGCACCCTTCTTCTTGTTGAGCTTATCCGAGTCCTCTTCTCCAAAGCCATCGTCGTCGTCATCATCATCATCATCGTCATCGCTCTCATCGTCGTCGTCGTCGTCCTCTTGGGCGTCCAGGTCGGATTCCACAGGCGAGGCAGTGGTGTCCAGCGCAGCCGCTTCCGCCTCTGCCTCAGCATCCGGGTCTTCTCGCAACGAAGACTCGCCAATGTGCTGCGAGATCCCGGTGAGGCTGGTATCGAACACGCCCGAGCCCTTTCTCGAGAGGGATGCGTGCGGAGTGGATGCGTAGCTGCCTCCGTCGGCTGGAGTGTGGATCATGGACGACGAAGACGACGTCGCCATGGCTCCCGCCGCGACCAGGTCCGAGATCGAAAAGCTTCCGTGGACAAACGCAGACGAGGAGGAGGCGGAAGAGCCCTCTGCCGAATGCAAGCCGCTGGCGACGCGCAAGGGGTTGGGACCCGGTCGAATGAAGCCGCTGCCCGGTGCCGAGGTGGATGCCGGTGTTGCAGATGCGGATGCCGGGGTCGAGGTGGTGGATGATGGCATGCCAGCGGCCAATGGCGAAAAGGCACTGTGCAGCGACTGCCTGGTCGCTGTGGAGGACAAAGCGGCGGCAGAGGAGCTCGGCAGCTGCGGGATCGAGTTGGACGAGCTTCCGGCTGAGGGGGTATGGACGTGACCTGGGACTGGCAGGGATGCGCCGATGCGGAGGTCGGAGATGGAGTTGGCGAGGCTGTTGATGCCGCTCATGTCGCCTCCGTGGCCCTCTGCATGCTCTCTCGCCTCTTGGATTGCTGCTTTCGCCTCTTCGCGGAGCAGATGCACGACACGACGGGTGACGTTGCCGATGGCCTGTTCATTCGGCTGCGAAAGCTGCAAGGTGCGTCCTGCGGCCTTGATAATGTCGATGAGCTCCTGCATGTTGCTGTATCTGGCCGAGGACACGACGCTGCGGAGCGTCTTTGCGGTGGCCTCGGCAACCTTCTCCGGGCCGGAGAGCTGCGATCGTCTCAGCTGCAGACTGAGCGCGTTGATGAGCTTCAGTGACGATCGGTCCTTGACGATCGTGTCCAGCGGGGCTTGGTGCGACAGCTTGGCGCCGCCCATTCCGGCATGCGGACCGCCAGGACTGGCTGTCGCGGGCAATGTCATGGCGCTGGTATGTGTCGTCAAGCCTCAGGAGCCGTCAGTCCGGAAAGAAGAGAAAAGATGAGAGCTGGTGGGGAAGAAAGAGCAACCAACCAACGAACCAACCAATCAACCAATCGACCATTCAACCAACCAACTGCTGCGCGCACCTTTACGTTGATGTGGATATTATTATTATTATTATTTTTCGTTTTTTAATTCAATTTTAGTTTAATTTTTTTATGTTTCCACTTCTTCGTAAACGTTTGGTGCGAAAGGTACACTTTTTTTTTGTTCACCCCTCCGGCGCTTAAAAAGAACAAAAAAAAAACTTGACGCATGACTGGCAAGGTGCCACATTCACGCTGCTACTGTACCAGGTTCACCATAACCCATAAGCACCAATCCTTCTCACCACAACTTGTCATCCCGGAAAGGCACTCTACCTTCGTCGTACACCCACGCACATACACACCTGATACGACGTCTAGGACACAGACACAGACACAGACACAGACACAGACACAGGTGCGTCCGCCATGCCGCATCACCACAGGGCGACTGGCCTGCGCCAGTCCAACAAGCCCTTCAAGTCGAAACACGCATCCAAGACCTCGTTGCGCGAGGCATCCAAGGGTCGTTCCGCCGAGGACAAGAACAAGTTCCGACTTGCATCCCACAAAGCCTCTCCTCTCTCGGCATCCGGAAACGAGGTCGGCTCGCGGCAGCATCGCCGCAACCACGCCAAGCAGACCCAGCGATCCAAGCGCAATGCGCTCATCCAGTCGAATCGCATCTTTTCCTCCGCCTCGGCCAACTCCAGGGAGGGCAACGACGGCCTCGGCAAGGGCTTCGCAGGTGCCGGTGCAGGTGCGCCACGCATCTGTGCGGTCATCGATCTTGCCGAAGATGGCGACTCGTGGGAAGCGGTGCGAAGGATTCAGGACGAGGGTCTTGATGGCGGCGTGCAGCCCGTTTCAGGGCGCAGCGTGGAGGAGGCACTCAAGAACCAGCTGCCATTCTGCGAACTCGAAGCGACACGATTCCGCCAGACGATCCAGTTCCTGCCGCTACCCTACGGCGCTCTCTATCCCACTCTCGACGCCTGCAAGTGTGCCGACTTTGTCATGCTCGTACTCTCGGCCACCACACCCATCGACCCGGGCTCGTGGGGCGAGCTTTGCCTCCGCACACTCCAGGCGCAGGGCCTGCCAACAGTGCTGGCGGCCGTTCCGACGCTCTATCCTGACGGTGCGACTGGCGTTGGCGGCAGCAAGAAGGCCGGATCAGCGCTCAAGGCCGCCAACGAGGTGCGCAAGTCGCTGCTCAGCTTTGCCAAGTACTTTTCGCCAGACGTGGAGAAACTGCATGCGCTTGACGACCGTGCTGAGCGCGGCGCCCTGATCCGCACGCTTGCTACTGCAACCCCCAAGCGCGTTGCCTGGCGTGACTTTCGCGCATGGATGGTCAGCGAAGGCGAGGCCGAGTGGCACGCTGATCCAGACGCCAATCCGGCCGGTAGCAGCAACGGCAATGGCAGCGGCAGTGTCGTTGGCCAAGTTGATGGTCTCAGCCCACAGTCGCGCGGCACGCTGCAGATTCAGGGCTGGATCCGAGGCGCGCCGCTCTCTGCGGATCGCCTGGTGCACCTTCCCGACTTTGGCGACTTTACGGTGGACAAGATTACCTACGCGCCGCCACCCAACGCCCGGGCCAGACGCACCAAGGCTAGCGCGACCAATGCAGCTTCCGCCGGCGACGGTGGCGACGCGCCGACGGCCGACGAGAGCATGGCCGATGCGTCCGCAGACGCACCGCTGGTGGGCGGCGACGTGCTGCAGGAGCGTGATCCTGAATTTGCCGACGACCTTGTCTCGGAAAACGAGCCGGACGACATGGCCAACGAGCAGACGTGGCCGACCGAGGAGGAGATGGAGGCCGCCGAGCAGTTTGCACGCCAATCGGCCAACGGCGAGATGCCACCACCCCCCGCCATGCCCGGCACCACACCCAAGACCATCGTCAAGGGCAGCAACAATGCAAAGGACAATGCCAAGTATCGCGCTGCCTGGATTGTCGAGTCCGACGAAGAGGATGGCGACGACGACGACGACGACGACGACGACGATGGAGAGACTGGCTTTGGCAGTGACGACGAAATGTACGACGACGACGACGATGATCAAGACATCGACGGCGAGGGTGATGCTGCTGTCGATGCGGCCGTGGATGACTACGAGCGCATGAAGGCTGATGCGCTGGCGTCAGCAGCCGCAGCCGCAGCCGCAGCCGCGGGCGGGGGGAGTGCACAAGGGCCGAGCGATGGCGCGTCGGAGCTGGCGTTCGAAGACATGGACGACGCCGAGGCCGAGGCCGAGTATCGCGCATACCAGGAGCAGCGGAAGCGGGAGCGCGAGGAGCGCCAGGACGCCGAGTTCCCCGACGAGGTCGACACGCCGCTCGAGATCGCGGCACGCACGCGCTTCCAGCGATACCGCGGGCTCAAGTCTTTCCGCACCTCGCCGTGGGATGCGTACGAGGACCTGCCGCGCGACTATGCACGCATCTTTCAGTTCGAGGACTTCCACAAGACGCGCAGGCGCGTCGAGGGTGCAGCGCTGCTCGATGGTGTGCAGCCGGGCTTCCGGGTCACGCTGCACATCCGTGATGTGCCCCGCGCCGCGGCGGTGCGTGCGCGTGCCACCAACCTGTCCCAACCCCTGCCCGACATCGAGTGTGCCACGCCGTTCGTGGTGTTCGGACTGCTGCGTCACGAGCACAAGAAGTCGGTGATCAACTTTACCGTGACGCGCAACACCGAGTACGAGCCGACAGTGCGCTCCAAGGACCCGCTGGTGCTCTGCCTCGGCCCGCGTCGCTTCCGGGTCAACCCGATCTTTAGCCAGCACAGCCGCGGCGGCGGCAAGGGCCTCAACAACGTGCACAAGTTTGAGCGCTACCTGCGTCCGGGCGTGTCGGCGTCGGTGGCGACCGTGTATGCGCCCATCACGTTTGGCGGCAGTACGGCGCCCGCGGTGCTGCTCAAGGAGCGCGCCGAGGACGGCGAGTCGGGGTACGACCAGCGTGGTGTATCGGCAATGCAGATGCCGCACCTGGTTGGATTCGGCAATCTGATCGACGCCGGCCCTACACGCATCAATGCCAAGCGCATCCTGCTGAGCGGCCACCCGTTCAAGGTGCACAAAAAGACGGCCACGATCCGCTTCATGTTCTTCAACCCCGAGGACGTGCACTGGTTCAAACCCATCACGCTGCACACCAAGCTCGGCCGCACCGGCAACATCACCGAGTCCCTCGGCACCCACGGCTACTACAAGGCCCACTTTGACGGCCCCATCTCCCAGATGGACACCGTCCTCATGAATCTCTACAAGCGCGTCTATCCCAAGTGGGCACAGCCCTTCCGAACGGCGTACAACGAGCTGCCACTCCCCCGAAGCCGAGTGTCGGCCACCGACGACGGTAGCCAGACAGACGCACAGCAGATGGAGGAGTAGATACTGAAAGCCTGCATTTTTTTTTTTATCCACACATTTGCCAACCGCGGCGCCCCTTGATGCGCTCTACGATTCGGCTTCTCCATAGGCAGGTCTATTCATATTCAATGCTACAGCTCTTTACTCGTCTGTCCCTCTTTTTTCATACTATGAGAGTGAAAATGCTGAGTATAGCTCTGCCCGGGGTTTGACGGGCAGAGTCGAGCCTTGCTTCACAGCTGGTTCTCAAACAAATTGTGTCATCTTGTATTGTCTGTCTTGTGCGTGCCTAGCTTCAACGCCAGAGTGATTTACGCATGGAAACACAAGGCAAGAGTGACGATCCACCAAGAGGGGCGCAATAAAACCTCATGCTCGAAAAACCGCACCGATGCTCCGAACGGATAGAGAGGGAGAGAGGGGGCAAAAGAGTGGTCCCTCTGCGAGAGTCAAAGTCTCGGTCTTGGGGGTGTCATGAAAAGATTAGCAGTTCGTGCGTTTTGTACTGTGCAACGAGGTGCGTTGGAGCAACAACGCAGCATAGCCATGAGTGCGTGTGTGAGTACTGTGTGTGTTGGATTTTCTTTTTGGCCTCTGCTAGCTCTCTCTGTCTCCAAAGACAGGAAGCGGAGGGTGTCAAACGTTGTTAGGGCAAGTGTATTACCAAGCATATCAGGCCTAACACCTTTTTTTTGCCGGGGCGTGACCTCCACCTGGCTGATGGAACACTTTGCTCATCGGAACACGGAACTGCCGACTCAGCAAACGTGGTTCTGGGCCACCACGCAGAAGCAACCGCCATCGTCTTTCGACATCCCCGCTCGTCGAAGTTGCAAACCGCTGTGCACGGGTGCAGATCTAACCCAAGCGTCACGATGGTCCAGAACCAGAAGGTGGATGCGGCTTTCGACGACGCGTACCGTACCAACCGCATCGAAGCTGGCGATGACCCTGCGACACTCCCCGACCCCTATGCGCGAGGACACGGCTCGGTACCTTCGTCCTCTTCTCCCTTGTCAAAGCGAAAGAGCAGGACGGGGTCACATGCAAATACGGAACCTTCGACTTCCGGTGGCTTTATGATGGACGAGGTGATGGATACTGGTGGCGGAGGCGGATTCATCGTCGATGAGCAGGATGCCGAGACGGGCGGCGGTTTCATGCCCGACGACGAGGAAGATGGTGGGAACCCCGGTGGCGGCTTCATCCTCGACGACGACGACGTAGAACAACAAGTAGAACTAGAAACAGAAGATCACAAACGCACCCAAGACTCCGCAGCCCGTCCATCCCATCCAAGCGTGGCGCGACCCAAGACGATCCCGCTATCCGCGATCCCCGAAGCCCTGACGAACCTCGGGCTGGATGCCTCCGACGCCTCCGTGCTATCGCTGTTCGGGGAGACTGCCTACGTGCTCCCCTCTCTGCGGCGTAGGCAGGTGGGAGATCAGCCGGCGGAAAAAGTGGTCGGGCGGGAAGAGTTTCGACAAGTTGCCGAGATTTTGCTCCAAGAGCAGCGGGCAGCGGCCAACGCAGCGGTACACGGGGAAGGCGAGAGCGCTCCCAGTCGCAGTCGCAGTCGGAAGCGGTCTCGACGGGCTTCGAGGGACGATCGGGATGGCGGGGGCGGGGATGCCGAGGGGATGGATGGGCAGGGAGGTCGGGGTCGACAAAGACCGACCCGACGAGCTGCGGTTCAAGGCCGTGCGCGCGCTGCCAAACTCATTATCGACGACGATGCCGCTGATGCTGGTGGTGGTGGAGGTTTCATGATCGATGATGATGATGCAGATGACTCTTCGGACGAGTTCGGGAAGCAGAGGAGGCGACGTGCGCGTGGGCACGGTCACGATGAAGATGAAGAAGAAGGAGAAGGGGAAGAAGAAGAATACGATCCGGATCTGGGCCGATCCGACCGGCGAAGGAGACGGGGACGTGCTGCGGCGTCTACGCCTACGCCTACGCCTACGCCCTCTTCGGACGGGGTATCTGATGGATCCGAGCTGTCTGATCTCTCCGACGACTACGACGGTGGATCTCCAACCACTCGTTCTCCAGCCAAGAAGAAACAGAAATCATCAGCCTCGGGTTCAGGAACGGGGACGGGCATCCACCCAACAAACCACCTGACCGCAACGCAACGAGCAAAAGCCAGCTCGCTATACGAGCAGCTCCTCTCGCATCTGCCCCCCTCCCCCCTCCCTCCGGCGCAGCGTACGCTGGGCCCACACGACCTCGCCACCATCCTCTCCTCCCTCGGCGAGAAAATTCCCCCCAAGGAACAGCTCGAGATGCTCCTCGTCGCTGCAAAACTCTTTGCCCCCGCTTCTGAGTCGGCACTTTCCCACAGCCAGTCTCACAACCAGTCTCACAACCAGTCTCACAACCAGAACCAGGATCGGAACCGGAACCGGAATCGGCCCACAACGACAACGACAACAACAACAGGGCAGGATACGGACGCCCCCCTCCCCCCACCCCTGCTGATCGGCCTGGATCAGTTTGCCGGCATCTTGGTGCACAACCGTCTTCTCTGACGTTGTCGTCTTGTTTGGAATTCCTCAGAACCAGGATCTGAATCAGTCGGCAACGACAACGACAACGACAACAGGGCAGGATACAGACGCCCCCCTCCCCCCACCCCTGCTGATCGGCCTGGATCAGTTTGCCGGCGTCTTGGTCCACAACCGTCTTCTCTGACGTTGTTGTGTTGTTTGGAATTCCTCAGAACCAGGATCTGAATCAGTCGGCAACGACAACAGGGCAGGATACACACCCCCCTCCCCTCCCCCCACTGATCGGCCTGGATCAGTTTGCCGGTGTCTTGGTGCACAACCGTCTTCTCTGACGTTGTCGTCTTGTAGGTATTCACATCCAAAGCTTATACGATACCCAATTGTCTAATTGCCTGAAAACACACGCAGATACTCGTTGCCGGAAGATCTCGGCGTGATCAAAGTGACACATTAACAGATTGTGAAGAAGGCAGACAGCAAGAAATAAAACAAGGTATGTAATGCAGGAGAACCAAAGAGTCGTAGACACAAGGCACAGGTACGGCGAGATCGACGTCAACAGCCAAGACAAGAGAGAGCACCGAGCGTCTGGAGGGATTTCGAAACAGCTCACGAGGCAGAGTATGCGGGACCAGGACGTCTCAGTTCGAAAGAGACAAAGACGAGATTGTAGCGTTCGAATTCGTAGGCGATTCGATCTGTGCGTCTGTACCCCGCGAGGGATAGTGCGTGCAGGATATCTTCGTTTGTCAGCGCCTTGTTGTTGTTGCTATCTGTGTCGGTGTCTTCCGTGGTAGAGACAAACAGAGTGACCGACATCTTGGCCGGTTCAAAGATGTCGACGACCCGACTGACCAGCGATGGAAGCGAGGACGGCACTGCGAGCGAACCCGACTCCACCCCGCCGGAACCCGCCGTGGATGATGCCGACGAAGAACACAGTGCCACGTTGGTCTCAAACGAAGCATACGAGGATCCCTCCTCGGGCGTTACGTGAATCGTCCAGTATCCGGCACGGTCATTCTTGCCACCGCGGGGCATGACCGCATTGGCCGAGTAGCCGCAGGGCTCGAATGCAAATGCGTCCAGCTCGGTGCTGGGGAACAGATCCGTCAGGCCGAGCTTGTTCGACAGTGCCAGACCAAGTGCATGTCCCTTGTCCAGCTTGGTGCACGGAGACGCAGCATCCGCACTGCCTGCGTGGGAAGGATAGCATTCGGCCATCGTGGGCTGTGGCAGATCCTCGTCAAAGACAAAACGGCCACAGGAGGCCGGAGAGAGGTGTGTCATGAGGATCTCGAGCGTCTGGTCCTCGACACAGGGAGCCGGCAGCGACAGTGGTCGCTCCACGATGGCCGCCGAGTCCTGTGCTGCTGCCGGGGCTGCCAATGAGGCTGCCGCGACTTCGACGTTGGCACCCATCGTAGCGGACGGAGAAGAGGGCAGCGACCCAGCATCGGCCTCGCGCGCACCCTCACAGCCCATCCAGAGGAGCCAGTGGTCGCCGTTCATCTTGCCGACGGTGTATGCAGAGCCATAGTCAAAGAAGCGATCCAGCACCGCGACCTCGAGCATCCAGTCGCGATGGGGACCCTTTTGGCGCTCGGGAAACATGAAGCTCTTGCGGCTGTAGAAGGCGTACTTGACCAGCGAGCCGAGCTGACGCTCCAGCACCAGGCTAGAGTCCGACATGAGCGTCGCGTCGTCATCGGCTCCACCGGGCGACGAGTTGGCGGTGGATACAATCTTGGCAGAGGTGCGGGGAAGGTTGGCAAGCGCACGGTTGGCGATCACGAGAAGCTTCTGAAGACCCAAGAGCAGGGTGGTCGTGCCGCACGTTTTGAGAATCAGCTTGTGCGGAAAGACAAACATCGAAGACTCGCTCAGGAGATAGGCATCGACATGGGTCCCGTCAATGACGCTGAGAACCTTGCACTTGACAACATCGAGCATGGTCTCCCACACGGCCTTGGGCACCGATCGAAGTCCAAAGTGTCCGGGACGAGCGTCGACGTCGTCCCACGCACAGCTGGCTACATCCGCGGGCTCCTCGGCGAACCAGAGCTCGAGCAGCTTCTCGGGGCCCTCAAAGGGTCCGCAGGGGTCGTGAAAGTCCTGAGTGGCTTTCTCGGCGACGCTGTTGTTGGAGTCAACGGCAGTGGTGATGCTGGAGGTGTCGGTCTCGTGCTGGAGGAGCGATTTGCTCTTGAGGAGCTGCTCGCGGGCGTCCATGATCTCGATGCTGTTGAGACGCTGCGCCTCTTTGGCCTCCATGAGGAGATCGGCCGTGTCCTGGTGGTGGTGCGGAGGGTAGTGGTGCTGCTTGGTATAGTTGGTGGAGAAGGATTCGAGACGGTCGGCAGTGGCCTCGAGGTCAATGGCGGGGGTCATCTCGGAGAGTGATGCAGGTACGTGGGATGCTGGCGTCGATAGCGAGAGCTGAAATTCGACCAGAACGGTGGGGGATCGGGCGCCTTTTCGAGGGGCAAGAGGATATCTTGAATGGGTCTGAAGGAGAGAGGACACGAGTCGGGGCAGGTGCGGACGTTGTCGGAAGCGAACCTCAGCAGGGGCGATGGTCTAGAGGAGCGTACGGATACTGGTTTTGGATGTCTATGTAGGCTGCTATTATTACCACTATTATCGTCGGAATCGTCTGAAGGCATGGAAAGAAGACGAGGGCCGAGCGAGGTGGAACAGGATGGCGGCTCTCCCGAGATCGTGGGAGATGGCTTGCGAGGCAAAGGAAGCTGCTGTGTTGAAGACAGAGGGTAATCTCTTGGCTGCGTTGAAGCGGCAGAATGAGAGAGAGAAAGAGTACGTGCGTGTGGAAGAGAAGCAGGGCCAAGAGGCTCAGGATGGTGACTTGTATGTGGTCTCGATTTTCGGGTTATTGGGTGCGAGATCCGATGAAGTTTGACCTGACAGGCAGAGCTGGATTCAGGTGCGAGGTTGCGGGCGAGTTTAGTAGAAAAGACCTGTCCGCTAAGCTCGACTTGAACGATGCGGTTGAGGACTCGATATCGGAATGACGAGGTATGGAGAGGAGGGAGGAGCAAGAGTGATTCAAACTTGCTATGGCTGGTTGAGTTGGCTATCAACGTCCTAGCTGTAGTACAGTCAGTACAGTACAGTAGTAGGATAGGCTCGAGAGAGGAGGTTCGGTCGTCTGCGATTGCAATTTCTGAATTTTTTTCTCAATCGGACAGCTCTCGATGTAAGACACTACAGTACTGCTCCGTTGGTCTGCGAACTTGCCTCGCAACCTCCCTTGCCGGCAACGAGAATCACAAAAAAAGGGGAGCCAGAAGAAATCAAAAAAGCACAAGCTAGGGTACAGAACCACAGGCAGGTGCCGAAGAAGAGAGCAGCCATGCCAAAGTAACACAGGCACACTGACGCAGTGCTGCCTGTGCAACTCGATTTCCAACGGCAAAAATCGCGATGCCGTCTGCATCCAGCCAAAACAGGCAGGCAACAGCTGGCACATTCTCACACCAACAACGACAGCATCACTTGCTTAGCTCTCGGAGATGGCTCTTCTCTGTACAAGAGGCTTCAACGCACCTTACTGTGGCAGGTTCATTATTTTGGCAAGGTTCGCCTCGCTTCTGCCGGTCGTGAGAGTCGAGGACCGTGCTGAGATGCTGTTGGCATGTCAGGCCAGCGTCGGTAGATCCGACTTGGTTCCTGAGAGTTGCAGAGGCTCGCGTGGCCGATGAACGGCTAATTTGGCGCATCTAATCGTAATATATGTTAGACCCTAAAACAGACCGTGTCGATCTAAGTGTGACCCAGGTCGCTTCTTCCTTTGATGGCGACGCGAAGCGCGGCGCGGGGCGGGGCACGGCCAGCAGGCAGCTAGCTGCAGGAAAGTTGGTTGTCTTTCGTACACCGAGCAGGGAGACCCTTTGTTCTACAGTACTCTAGTTTCACACACACACACACACATCATCGGACCTCCCGGTGCCCCGTCCTAGCTCGCCAGTTCAGCATTTGCTCGACATCTTTTTGCTGGCGAAACCCATCTATCACTACATCGTCGTAACGTCGAACTGGAATCACGCCTCATCGCGCTCATCACAGACGCCTGGTCAACGAGACACGCTCTCTGCTCGCTCATTTCGAAACACATGATGGACCAGAGTGAACAGTCCGCCCCATCGGCGGCCAGACCCAATACTGCTTCCAGCCGCAACTCGCCCTACTCGGTACGTCGCCTCGAATCTCTACATCTGTGACAATGCGTCAGTGCGCTCAGCGCCAGTCTTGATGCCACCCTTGCTAATCCGTCCAAACGTGGTCCTTTTACTCCACACACCTTCCCTGCGAAACAGCGTTCGGGCCGTTCATCCAGAGGCGCTGATGATGCCGGATCCTGGAAGCATGACCGCTTCGATGCTGCATCGCGCGGATCTCGCAACGGCGAAGGGAATGACAGCGGAAGAGGCGGCCGAGCACCCATGTTCTTCCCCAGAGACAAGTCAGAGGATAACCAAGTGAAGCCAACTGGGAAAGTTCTCATCGAGAATCTACACTATGATGTCTCGGAGCGGGAGCTGAAGGAGCTTTTCGAACAGATCGGCCCGGTGGTCAAGTCCTTCATCAGAGTAAGTCATGGAGCTTGAGCATCTGTCACCGCTAATGCTGCACTAGTGGTATGCGCAAGACTGACGAACGTGCAAACTCTGTATTCCTATTCGCGGATGGCAGTTCGACCGATCCGGCAGATCAACAGGAAAGGCGGTGGTAATCTACGATAACCCGAACCACGCCATGCAGGCCAAAAATGAGTATGACGGCGCCAAGGCCAAAGGGCAGGTGATCAGCATCACGCAGGAGCTGCGTGCCGAGCGTCCACAGAAGCTTGATGGAAGCCATCGTTCTCTGCTGTCGCGCTTTGACTTGTCGTCCAGATTCGACGGTAATGACGCAGAAGCAGGCAACTCGCGGGCGTCGAGCTTTGCAAATCGGCTCGGACCCGCGCCCAGAGCATCGCGCGATAGCAACGGCCGAGGTGCGGATCACAACACACGGATGAACCGACAGCAGCAGAACAAGGGCCAGGTTCGAGGTCCCGCTTCGACCTCATCGCGGCGAGAGAAGCGCAGACCCGTCACGGCTGCCGACCTCGACGCCGAGCTGGAGGCTTTCATGCAAGCACCATCCTCCTCGTCCAGCAACCCAGACGCCACTTCCGCACAGGCCGCAGCGCCGCAAGCGCACCAAGAGCAACAACCCGCACCCGCTGTCCAGGATGTGGAGATGTCGTAGCTCGTGTTGGTCCACACTACTTCTCTCGCAATGCTCCTCTTTTCCAATACCATCACTTGCTGTTCAGATTGCGATGCGTGTCTTGTTGGTATGTCTGTATGCGTAAGTGTGCCCTTGTGCTCTTGGCATCAAGGCAAGGCAACAAAGCTTGCCGTGTCTTGCATTCACAGAATTGAGAAGGCGAGCGGGCGAGCGAATGAACTAAATGATCTAACAGCTGAAAGATCCGACCTCCACCCTTGGTGCACGCCACACACCGGCACCAGCGCAGTGTCTGAACACGACGGCGGCGCGGAAAGTCAAAAGTCGCGATGCGTTGATTATTGCAGATCCGTCGTCTGTCACTCAGGAAGACTGCAACTGCACATCCTGCACCTCTATGTACACCACCTCGACAGCAAAGCTGAGCTGAGCTGCACTCCTTCCTTTGCAACAGCAACCCGGATCCTTGATTCCCGCCACTCCTCCTCTGGATCTTGATCACCATCTCCCATATCGCGGGCCTTTTGCAGTTGCCTTTTGCAGTTTCTTCATTCGAGCTGCTCCAGAGTCTCACCCCCTCACCGTCGTCTGGAGAAGGCAGCTGCCCCTAACAGGTGTCACGTTGGGTACGGACGACATCATGGCTGCTGCTCTGACCACAGCTGCAGCCGATCCCTCTTCATCCGCAACATCTTCAAACAGCCCACGCTATGACTATGCACGTAGCGTCCTGGGTCAAGATGCCTTCCGTCGCATCAACGAGTCGCGGGTACTCGTCGTCGGGGCGGGTGGTATCGGCTGCGAGCTTCTCAAAAACCTCGTGCTGACCGGCTTTGGCAACATCGAGATCATCGACCTCGACACCATCGATCTGTCCAACCTCAACCGTCAGTTCCTCTTCCAGAAGCAGCACATCAAAAAACCCAAGTCGATCGTCGCCAAGCAGACCGCTTCGAGCTTCAATCCGCTGGTCGACATCGTCGCCCACCACGCCAATATCAAAGAACCCCAATTTGGCATCGACTACTTCCAAAAGTTCGACCTCGTCATGAACGCCCTCGACAATCTCGATGCCCGTCGATACGTCAACAAGATGTGCATCGCTGCCGACGTGCCACTCATCGAGAGTGGAACTACGGGCTTCCTCGGCCAGGTGCAGCCCATCAAGCGCGGTGCAACCGAGTGCTACGACTGCACCGAGAAGCCCACGCCCAAGACCTTTCCCGTCTGCACCATCCGATCTACGCCTTCCACACCCATCCACTGTATCGTGTGGGCCAAGAGCTGGCTCTTTACGCAGCTCTTTGGCGCAGACGACGAGACCGAGGAAGACGAACTCGACAAGGCCGTCGCCGACGGCGAGGACGCCCAGGAGATCAACGAGCTCCGCAAAGAGGCCCGCGAGATGCGCGACATCCGCTCCTCGCTTTTTGCCGCAGCTGCAAAGCGGGACCTCGCAACCGTGCAGGCCGTCGCCAGACGCGTCTTTGACAAGGTCTACCGCCAGGATATTGAGCGTCTGCTCGGGATGGAGGAGATGTGGACCCACCGGCCTATCAAGCCGGTTCCACTCGTCTTTGATGACGCGCTGGCAGGCAAAGCAGTCCACGAGACTATGCCGCTGCCGACGGATCGCAACGCGCCCAGCACGGATGCCAGTACCAACGGCGCAACGGCAAACGGGGCTAGCGAGTCTGGTAGCAACGGAGCCACATCGTCTACAGCAACAGCGGCAGCCGCATCGACTGCGACTGCGACTGCGAGTGCGACTGCGACGACGAGTGCATCGTCGAATCTCAAGGACCAGCGGCAGCTGAGTGTCCGCGACAACGTCGAGATGTTCGTGGCGAGTCTGAGCGGCCTAGCGATGCGGGCTGCTGGCGACCCCACGAACCCGTTGTCGTTTGACAAGGATGACGAGGACGGGCTGGACTTTGTGACTGCGTCTTCGAATCTGCGGAGTGCAGTGTACCGGATTGGGCGCAAGACGCGCTTCGAGGTGAAGCAGATGGCGGGCAACATTATCCCGGCGATTGCGTCGACGAATGCGGTGATTGCGGGGATGCTGGTGGTGCAGGCGATGCATGTCTTGCGCGGGCGGTGGGACGCGACTCGGTTCGTGTCGTTGAGTAGGGGTGGGTCGAGCCGGATGCTGACGGCGTGGGTTCCGGGTCGACCGAACCCTGCGTGTGGAGTCTGCCAGGATGCGTATGTGCACGTCTCGGTGCAGAGTCTGGGGGGCGTGTTGCTGGAGCATGTTGTCGAGATGGTGGTCAAGCAGGCGTTGGGGATGCACGAGCAAGACCTCGTCGTGTACGACGGGACTCGGATTCTGGCCGACCCCGACTTTGAAGATAACCTCGGCAAGTCGCTGTCTGAACTCGGATTCCAGCCCGGCTCCATCCTCACCGTGACCGACGAAGACCAGGCATACCAGGCCATCAACCTCATTCTCACCGTCACTCCAGATCAGCAAGACAGCATCAAGGTCAGAGGTCAGCCTCTTCCCCCAACGCTCCGCGCCAAACCACCTAAATCGGAATCAGACAGCGACGAAGATGACGATGCAGACGACGACGTTCAGCTCATCGAAGACGTTCAAGAACTATCTGCCCTTCGTGCACACCCCAAACGACCCCGTTCTCCCGAACCACCTGCCCCCACATCCACATCCACGTCGACTTCCACTTCCACTTCAACCAAAAAGCGTCGTCTCTCCACCGAACACACCAACAACGCCAACAACGCCGACAACGCCGAAGCCGAAGCCAAAAACGCACAAGAACCTTCCCTACATACATCCGCAACCAAAGACGATACACCCGTCAAAAAACGCCGCATCGTCACCTCCAACGCTACTTCCTCCGTTCCGTCGCAAAAGCAAAAGAATACCGGTGCGGATCCTGACGCTCCCATCGAGATCGATTAGACTGCCACTCTGCCCCCTCTTTCCCTTCCCCTCCCTCTTTCTCTCACTGTTGCGCCTTAGCTGTGGCTCGAAGAATACATTCGAGTTTGAGGATACCAGCGCAGATATCGATCTGGTTCTCACAATCTCGCTGTGGGCTTTGCTCTTGAGTGGAGTGGAGCGGCAGACAATGTACAAAGCGCAATCCGCAATAGAATGCCTACCTGGACAAGGGAATGGCAATGCAGAACGCCAACATTTCAAAGCCATGAACAGATCTCAATATATGGTTCGAATCTCGACATGTAAAATCCCGAGTTCGACTTTATCGAGTAGTAGAGTTATGCCGTCCGATCTGAGCTTTCCTCCAACAGTCACCACTTACCTCCCCCATCAGGCCAAACACGCAATAGGACCGACAAACATAGCCAGACAACCCCCCCCCCCCCCCCGCCTGAAAAGTCGAGCTGAAAACCACGCAAATCAGAGTTCGGCAAAGAACCAGAAACATCAACCGCAAGATTGCCAGAGTCAAGGTTGACATTCACGAGCATCAAGAAAGAAAAAAAGGAGGACGAGTTGGGTGTGCGTGCCAATGAGGTCGGATATCGCATATCACGAGCGGTTTGAGAGAGCCATGAAGAGAAGGAGAGTGTGTGTGGGTGCGGGTGCGTGTGCGGGGTAAAAAGGGACTGCGCAGTCAAGTGGGGGCAGCCTACTTGAACATGGCGTCAAGATCAGCAAATGGATCGTTGGACTTTGGTTTCTGCTGCTGCTGCTGTTGGTGTAGTTGTTGCTGTCGTTGACTGGGATTGCTTGGCGTAAGAGCGGGCATAGAACCGAGGAGGTCGAGGGTATTGGAATTCGAGTTCGAGTTCGAGTTCGAGTTCGAAGAGTAAGCCGGGTTGGTGGATGGGATCTTGGGGGAAGTCGAGGTGGAAGTTGCAGTGGTAGGCAGTTGAAGCGCCCCCCAGTTTCCGAGGCCGGTAGCTGGATTCGAGCCTGGCGTCGAATTGCCACTGGTTGGAAGCGCGGAAGATGAAGAAGAGTCAAAAAGATCGGCTGGAAGACCGCCCAGACCCGACACTGACGAGTTGGCGACTCGACTGTTGCTGCCGTTACTCGATCCCATAGCCGCTGGCGCAGTGTTGGCGGTGGAGGGCGCATCGTCAAACGTAAGCGAGGCAAAGTCATCCATGATGTTGGCAGAAGACGACGATGACGACGACTGGTTCTTGCTGCTGTCGTTGGCACTGGCCGCTGGTTCGTCATCGAAACTGATAAGGTCAGAGATCTTGGCAGTGGGCACGGCATCAGCACCACCCTTTGCCGGGTCGATACTCGGATCGATGTGGGCCTTGGCGTCGTAGTTGCCCTGGGTGAACTGGTGGTAGCGTTCGACAATCTGGTTGATGAGGTCGTTGATGAGCAGCAGTCGATCCATGTTGTCGGCGGCTCCTCCAGCCTCTGCCGACGAAGAGCTCTCTTCCTCCACCTCGCTGATCCACTTTTGTATTCTCGGTTGCACGCTGCGGAGGTGCGCTGCGATCTGGTCGTATGCATCGCCCTGGGCAAACTTTTCGCCGGGCTTGGCGTTGTTGAGCATGTCGTTGAGGAGGATGGCGCGCGACTGCACCTTGTCGAGTTCCTTGCGGGTCTGTTTCGAGTAGTCGGGCTTGTTCTCGGGTTCGGCGCCCGACATGATCTTCATGAGTTCCTGGGCCTGTGCCAGATCCTTGGGGGTACCGCGTCGGATCAACTCCTGGAGCTTGGCACCCTGCGCTGCGCGGTCTTCCTCCTCCAGCTCTTCGGGCGACTTGAGGTTGTTGTCCGAGTTCATGACGCTGGCGGCACGCGAGTCGATGTTGGGGAATCGATAGCCCTTGTAGTTGAGCAAGCGGTGCATGTCGCGGATGTGGACGAGATCTTCGCGGTGCTTGCTGGTGATGCACAGCGTGAGCTTCCACTCGTGGATAAGCTCCAAAATCTTTCCTTGGACTGGAGATGGGAAGACGGGCGGACGTTCTGGGAAGCGCTTGACAAGCTCGTTGAGGAACTCCTTGGTTGCGATCTGAAGGTGGAAGGGATAGCCGCAGTTCTTGACGAGGATATCGAGCAGCGAGATGCCAAGCATGCCAACGTGCGGGTTGCGGGAGTTGATCTTGCGCACTGTTTCAAACGCAGCATCGCGAGGAGTGTTGGCCTTCTTCTGGTTGACGTAGTCGGCAAGTTCGAGATTGAGGGCCAGGTTGGGCTGCGACAGGGCGGGGTGGCAGCATCTCTCGACAAAGATGGCTACTGGTGTGGTCTGAACCTCTGGGTCGAGATTGCGAGCCGCCCAGTCAGCCAGTGCTCCCAGGGCGCCCTGCGGAGGTGCTGCAGAGCTGCTCGATTGAGACCCGGGGTAACCCGATGACCCGCGAGATCCAGAGGAGCCCATGCCGTAGCGGCTGCTCTGGGAGGAGTGATGATTGTACATGTTGGAAGACCACGATGTCACCGTCCGGAAGACGATGCGTGCGTCTATGTTCGAGGCGACTGGTGTAAGGAGGCTGGGTAATTGCCAAACTGCCGAGCACGATGGCGGACGGATGAGGTGGAGAGCTACGGTTGGAGAAGAAAGTAGAGTAACAAGTTCTGGTATTACTACTAGTACAGTACTGTACTGTACTGTGTAGATGCGAGTGAGTCCAGCACAGTGAGGTTGCACTGTAGCGTGGCTCACGGGCCCTGGAAGGAAGTCACTGAGTCGCACTCGGATTGCGTCCGAAGTGCTCTGTGTGTGTGTGTGATTGTGTGTTATTGCCTCTAGACTCTGTGCTGGTTTGGGAGAGAATTGGCGTGTGCGGTCGGCCTTCCCGAGATGCATCAGCTCTTCGGGCACAGCAACACTCCACGCAGCAGATCGCACACACACGCAGACACACGATTAACTTACAGCTAGTGGTTCATATGCACGCGCTAATCCGCCCGCTCGCCTGGCCTTACATTGGTGTGTTTCTCTGTCTCCCTTCTGGCTGGCTGGTTGGCTTTGCTGTACTGTACGCGTGTTGCTCTGCGTAAGATCTCATTTTCCAAAAGATCGGGCGTCGCCTCCAAGCAGCAGGGTCCCCGATGAAGAAGCATACACCAGCTGCTGCACATCGTCGTTTTTCCTCCACACCGATGCAGCAGAAGAAAAGTAACACAAAACACGCTGAGGGGGGTAAGCACCTCAGAGTTCCGCCGTGATTGGACCCTGGACATATCACCGCGCCGATGGACACACCATGCGACCCAACAGTTACTCTCTGTCCATTGTATATCACGAGCACCCGTCATCGGCATCATCCGAGCAGCTTTGTTCGACTCAGCGTTGACTTGAGCACGATACGCCATAAAGTACTCAGCCGCTCACTCGCCATGAAGCCAGCCCTCTGATATCCTACTGTATCAATCTTCACCTCGTTCCTCAAAGGCCCAATTGTCACCGTCGATGGACTTGGAGCCAAGTTGCTCTGTATGGCCACATCATGTGGCTGCTGCATGGCCGCTATGCTGAAGACAGTCGCGATCAAGTGTCCAAGCTTCTCAAAAATGGCCAGTCCTACACCATCGGGCGCAAGATCCCTGCCGACATCGTCGTAGACAGCAAGTTTGTCTCCCGTATCTCGTGTCACATTACCGTCGGTCCGTCGCCACACTCGGATCGTCCCCAAGCCTTTGAGGCGGCAGCTCAGGATCCAGCCCTCTTCCATTCCGACTTGCAGCTTCGACCCAAGGTTACCGTCCGCTTCGAGGCCAACAAGAGCCGCAAGTCCTTTCCGGTGCTCCAACAATCCCGCCATGCTGATGCATCAAACCTACCGCCGACCGAGGTGCAGGTCCCGGCCGACCAGGAGTTCGAGCTCAACCACGGAGACTCTTTTGCTCTCACCACCACTATCTCGCTCAAGCTCGTTTGGAGACCCATTGTCGTCTGCTTCGCCGCCAGGGTGAAGGAGTCTTCCATCGCACCGCTCCGTTCAACTGCTGGCGATATCGGCGTGTACCTCTCGCCAGCCAAGTCTCGCTGGCGTACTGGCTTCACTCATCTCTGTGTGCATCTCGTCAAGCCTACCGAGTCGGTCATCGGGGCACTGGTCCAGGCACGCCCCATCGTGAGCATCGACTACTTTACCCAACTCTTTCAGAGGGCCAATTCCCCCCGACACGACCCGAATTCACTAGAGACCCGCTTCCCCGATGAGATCGACTATGCCTCCTGCTTTCCCGAGATCAGTCAGGAAGAACTCGGCGAGATGGACAACATGTTTCGCAAGATCCAGCCCGACGAGAAGCGCACCTACATGCTCCGAGGTACCACCTGCGTGTTTTTCGCGCTGCCCTCCGATGACGGCGAGCTAACCATCTATCGTGCCATCCTCGCTTTGGCAGGCGCCAAGATCTTGGTCCACAACCCCGAGCGAGAGGGCCTACGGACCAAGTCCGATTTTACCCGTTTGCTCATGTCGTACAAGAACACGGCTCTGTCGTACTGGCGCAACAGCGGAAGCAAGGCCCGCAACGAAGCTCCCGATGACGGTCTCGTGGTCCTCTCCAATGCCGCCCACGATAGCACAGACTGGAAGATAGCATGTGCCGCCACATGTGCAGATCTTCGCATCGCCATGCCTCCCGGCCTTCACGCCATCACTAACGCAATCTTTAACGCGGATGTACGCGGCCATCTCAATATTATCCCCGCTGGCGAAGGCGACGATACCGTCGATGATGATGTGCGCTCTCAGATCGATTCACAATCCGTGGCTGCGGCTGCGGCAGACACAGTCGAGGAGACAAGGCAAAGTGCAGCAAATGCCGAAGCAGAACCTCCTGAAAACGAGCAACGTCGAGCTGCTCATCCGCCATCGGCTGATGCTGCACCTGCACCAGCTGCTCAGGACGCATTGGACAGGAATCTGCCTGCTGCGCAGCGACGGGCGGAAACCCACACGCCTGCAGCAGACTCGGCCCAAACATCTACGCAAACAGCGACAAGGAGGCCACTAACGCGGCGAACCCAGAGGACCCACGCGGTTGATGCAATTGACGAGCTCCTCGGATCCAGTCATGTCGAGCTGGAATCAGCGCCTTCCACGGATATCCAACGGCAGGCACGACAGCCGACTGAGTCGATGCGGCAGAGCGAGGTACGACAACATCGGCAGAATGAGCGGGTACTGAGCGAGTCGGCTACACTTGGCGGCGCCGAGCAGAGTTCGCAGATGCAGCCATCGCAGGCGAGTCGGATGTCTGGCGGCAGCCGGCTGACAAGGAGGACAGGAAGCAACCGCACTGCCAGTCGTCGATCCGACATCTTTGACTCCATTCTCAGGGGGGCCGAGGCTGAGGCTGCTTCGATGAACGACGCAGCAGGTAGAGAGAGTAACATTCAAACACGGCCGTCGGGTACTGCGCAAGAGTCATTCTTCAGCTCGGTGCCAAAAAGCAGGCGCTTTCGAATGGATCTCGACGAGGAAGATCGGGCCGAGAGCCAGACGCCCGCTCAGGCTGGAACAGAGGTCAGCAGTGGCTTAGTTGACGCGCATGACGATGTTCGAGCCTCAACCCCCGCCGGTGGTGCGAAGCGAAAGCAGCCAGGAAACTCCGTGAATGCGGATCAGCAGGAGGGCGAGGAGACTTCGGGCGAGCGGCGGAAGCGAGTGCGGACCGCCTCAATCAATGACATCGACATCGTTGACGACAGCGCCTCTGCTGCTTTACATGCCCCTGTCCAACAGTCGCAGCATCCCGGAAGGGCCCAACGCATATCCACACAGGCAGGTACCACAGCGATGGGTCTCGAGAATGGAGCTGGGCCTGACACAGAGCCTCGATTCCTGGAGGCACTCGGTGTGCAACGAGCTCAGCTACCCCCGACGCATGACGACTTTGACACGGAGTTCAACCGGCTTAGTCTCGCCAAGACTGGTGGTGGAGGTGGTACGCGAAAGGGAAAGCAACAGCAGACTGCCCCGGCGATACGGCCAATAGACGAAGATTACGAGGCCTTCAAGCGGATGGCTGAGGAAGAGCTTCGCATACACGCACGCGGCAACTTTATCCAGGTCGACTTTGTGCCCCTTGTCCGACAGCGCAAGGCTGTCGAAGCGTCTCCGACCCCTGCACCTAGCGTCGACGGGGCAGCCAATGCAAGACCCAACTTTAAGAAGTTCCGTC
Source organism: Testicularia cyperi (assembly GCA_003144125.1). Taxonomy (NCBI): domain Eukaryota; kingdom Fungi; phylum Basidiomycota; class Ustilaginomycetes; order Ustilaginales; family Anthracoideaceae; genus Testicularia; species Testicularia cyperi. The sequence continues at coordinate 680,546 of KZ819191.1, forward strand.
CCAAACCGAGACCCGGCCAGCCGGCGGTGTCCCTGTCTACGACTCCAAATACAGCATCCCCGGCCACGAGCACAAAACCGAGAATCGCCATGCACCTCACCGAGAACCAAGACTTTGGGCTTGGAGGCGCTTACTGGACCGGCACAGACAAGACCAAGACAGCTGACGGGGCGCGGCTAGGAGACGACGAGGAGATTGACGAGCTGAACTCGATTCAGCCGAGAGACGCAGCCACAGGCGGACTTGCGCTCAGTGCTGGTCGTGTCAGCAGTAACGGTGGTGGCGGCGGTGTCAATCTCAATCTCGAGGGGCTTGACTCGATGGACGACGAGGAAGAGCAGGACATTTCGACGCTGCTGGCGAGACAAAACCAGACACGGCGGGGAACGAAACGTGCCAGACCAGCAATGCGTCTTGGTCTCAATGACGACGATGATGAAGGTGATTTAGACGGTGATGGGGGTGGTGAAGTTGGTGGCCAAGAGGTCAACGGGGACGGGGAGGGGAACAATCGCGAACGCCGGTCACAACTGCCGTCAAGAAAATCGCAGCGCACAGCAACAACCGGGACGCAGACCTCGACGCATCGCGCCAGAAGCCGAGCACAGCCGGCAGTCGCAGACTCCGACTCGGACGAACGCAGCAACGTGGTTCTCCTATCCGACAATAGCAGCAGTAGCGGCGACGACAACGACGAAGACGACAACGACGGTAATTTTGCGGGATTCGGTAGTCGAAGTGGGACGGTAAGACGGCGTGGACCCTCGGCTGCTGCTGCCTCCCGGGCTCCAGCTCGTCGAAGTGGACGGTCTGCGTTCTGATGTAGCCATGTCACGCACGCGAGACCTCAGGTGTCTCTTCTGTAGTTCGATCTAGACCATAGTTTCACCATATACATATTCACGCTGCTTTCCATTATTGTGGTCGAAAGCGCGTTCTTGCAAGCTGAAGAGTATACAGGGTATTTGACTGCAATGTGAGAAATGAATGCTGATGGGTAGCCAAACCCCGTCTACCAGACACGACAAGACTGGACGAGGAGCATACACTGCAGGAAGCGTTCGCGCTCCTGCGGGTTGAGAATGAGATCTTCTTCGTCCTGTTCCTGATCTTGTTCTGCATTTGAGCCGGTGGTATGTGAAGAGCTGGCGGAGGGGTGTGGTTTGAGAGCCAAAGAGATGATGAGGGGTCTTGTGTCTTGAGGGGCGTTGTTTCTGACGATGGCGGCGATTTGGGAGAGGTAGAGATGATAGAGGGCTGCGTGGCTGGGTGTTGGTTCTGTACCGACGAGCTTGGAGATCATTGTGGACGGATATGGTCTTGGCAAGTTTTGCGTGGTTGCTGTGCTTTCCTTCTCCTGGGCCTCCTCGCCGTCATCGTGGGATGTCGACCAGGAGGGTTGTGAGAGACTAGGGGGAGCTGAAGGAGTGGTGGCTTGATACATGCATCCGAAGCGCGACAGCTGAGTCAAGTTGATCAGAATCCGGTCTGTGAATGACTGCACAATGGCTAGTGTCTGTACCCCTAGTACTTCTGTCGTCCGTGTTGCTGTGGGCAGAACTGGTGTTTGTGTCGAAGAAACTCGATGGATCGTTGGCTTCATGCCCCCCGCACCTGGCATGGGAGCAGCATTCAGGCTCGGAATCGTGGCCATATTCAATCTGTACAGCTGCCTTACTTCCGTTCCTGAGAAGCTAATGCTGGAACGGACTTGGTGTCTTGAAGGTAGGTGATAGCTGTCGGTTGTCGATGTTGGTGTTGAATTCGCACGCAGCTTTGCAAGCTCCACATGCAAGTGTTGCTCTTGACACCGCTGAGCAAGACACATTTCCGATTTCCGAGCCCGAAACAAATCATTCCCAAGCGAGTGATGTTAAATCAGTCTCATTACGAATGAACCGTATGTTAGATCTGATTTCTCATACTTAGGCGTGGTTGGGATGTGAAACACTGTCCAGCATAGCGCGGAGCCGCCCGGCGGTGACCCCCTCCGCTTTGCGAGTTCGAAGCGATCAAGCATGTCTAGTCCATTCACACTACAGATTCATCAACGCAGGGCAAGGCCACGCGACCAGCTACGAAGCGGCCTCCCTGAACACAAGCCTCGGTGATGCAGTCGCAGAAGCTGAGCACTGATCCAGCAGTGGCGTATGCTAGGCAATAGACGCTTGCTAGCTGTTAGACGGCTACAGAGATGTAACACGTAGAGACACTCAGCCAAGGACGTCCTGACACGAAAGCAACGCATGGAAAGTCGTTGCTCAACGTCGCAGCACATTGTACTGTCGTACCGCTCAAGGATGGCATGACAGCGAGAGGCCGGACAAAATGTCCGGTCAGAGGTGTGCAGGCTGGGCGGCGCGTCCCAAAAGTTTTACGAGCTGGGTTCCAAAAAAAAAAGAAAGTTCCCGACGAGCCCAACATCACCATCAGTGTAGACCGGCCAAATCTACAGCTGTTAGAGCACATTGTGCAGTGTTCAGGGATGCACAATGGTGTCGATCAGGCTTGCAAGCTGGAAGAAATGCATCGAATGCAGATAGGTCGGAAGGGGGCCCTGGTCAGACGAGTCAGCGCCAGACAAAAACTCGTAGAGGCACGAGTAAACCGGCGAGTTTGTCCAGTCGAGCATTTGGCAGCGACTGCTGCCGTCGTCACTGCAGTGGTGAGGCATGAACAGTAGTGTAGAGAGATCCGCGAGGTTGCTGTGCCGCATGTGGTTCGTTGGGGCAAGCTGGTCCTGATTCCGGGATTTTATTTTTTATTTTTTATTTTTCATTTACATTTTGGCATTGCTGCTGTGGTCGACCTTGCAGCACCCGTTTTGGCGGAACAAGCCGAATCGACAGCGATACGCCATGGTCAAATCTACGCCGCTGTGGCTTGGGACCAGTCAAGCAGGGAATGGACTGGGCGGGTCCTGTTGTATTTCGTGGTTAATCGATTTCGCATCATCAGCCGCCCGGCACCAACACGCACGCACACACGCACGCACGCACGCGTTCCGGAGGTTGGTTTTCAGGGTCCTCGCCAGTGTTCTTCTTGCGAAAAAGGCGTACTGCAGGTCGAGCTCGCGTTGATGGAAGAAAGTGGTGCAGCCACAGGTGAACCATAGTACAGTGCTGCACTACAGTACTGTTCCACACCCAATTAATGACTACGGTTCTGTAGTGCCGTTGCAGATGCAACCAACAGCGAGCACCCTTGGCCGTGGAAGCGCACCCTCGCTTGGCGCCGACAGCAGCAGTGCTAGTGTGATTTTGGGTCGCTGTGCATCAGTTTCTTCTTAATTTACAACTTTTCCTCCAACAGCGCAACTCCAGTAGGGCTCTTCTGCGACAGCCAAAGGGCACCACCTGGGCACACAAGCGTGTGATGGCACCACCCGCTCACCCTTTCTCTCTCTTTCTCGCGTGAACAGTACAGTACTACTGCTGTACGATGCGTGATGCGAACATGTCCGTTTGCAGGCGGCGGATAGATCTACCTTCCGAAAAGCTGCGATGAGCTGCCAACACGCCGGTCTGGGGCCCAGTCGGTCTCGCTGTGCTCTACCGTCGTCCTCGTTGCATTGCCCTGTTTGACCCGACGACGACAGCGGCACTGCAGTCGGCCAGTTGCTGTGATTGAGCTGCTGTTGGTGGTGTTTGCTCGGTCGGCTGATCTGGGCGGCTGAGGACCTCATCAATCGTGCTGCTGTGCTGTACGACCTGCTGCTGCCGCTGGTCCAAATCAGCCGTCTATCCATTCACCAATCAATTGACCGAGCCTTGACTTGAGCACAGACGCACTGCCGCAGATCGGGCGACAGGTGCAACAAGGCGCGATAACGAGTGGCTCATCTCGTCTAGCCGTGCTCTAGTCCGCACCCGCCCGCCCTTTCATCCGCCTGAGATTGTCCACGACGATGGCCTGATTCGGTCAACTCACCCTTCCGCCCAGCTTGTCGCAGCACATACTAACTGTGGTTGTAATTTCAGTCCGTAAATCAATCAAGCAACCAACCAGAATCCGGCTTTGTTGCAAGAGCTATGCGGCTGTGAGACCGAGATTCCAAGCCCTGCATGGTACTAGCCATGGCCCTAGCTTCTCTCCGAGCCTGCTCGCCTGCCATCGCCCGCTTACTCACAGCTCTGCCTGCTCTGGCTTTGCCTGTCGCTATCGTTTCCGTAGCGCCTTCTAGTTCCGTTGCTGGTCGAGGTCGGACATACAGTATAGAGCTTTGCTGTCCTGCTTCGGATGCACCGAAAGTGGCGCCACCGCCAGAGGGCAGGTGACCTTGTGACGAGGTTTGCGATGTGCCTGTGATTCACTTGCTCGCTGGTTGGGCGCGGACTCTCGCTGGAATCGTTGTGTGCCTGCCCGAGTCCGTGTCGACCGTCGCCCTGGCAGATATCCGAACGGCATACTGGACTGTGCCAACGACGGGTCTGCTGGAGCGGTCACACACACACACAACAACAAAAAAAAGTGACACGCGCATCTGGACGGTATTGTTGCGAGACGAGACGAAACGAGACGAGGCGACGGCACCTCGCCTAATGCAATATGCCCATCAACGTCTTCGCGGATTTGGGTTTTTTCGAGCTGCCAAAAAAGTTGTGTGGCTCCTCGCCTCGCTATCGGATACACGCATTTCCCTGTCGATTTTGGCGTTTGGGCCAGCGACCCTGGCTGCAACCGCCCGGACCTGGGCGTTGGGGACGCGAAAGTTGGCAAGAAATCGACAAAAAAAAACCTCGCTCGCTTTGGCATCAAAGTTGGTAGGCTTGGAAGTCTGTTTGCTCGCTGTGGGATTCCGGCTGCCCGTGCATCATCTTCCATGCACAGCTCTGTCGCACTCGAGCGTATCCGCCGTGCTGTGCTCGCGGTTGCTGCCTGCATCTCGCTCGCTCTGAGTGTGTGAGTGTGTGTCTCTCTTGATCCTCGCCTGGCTTGATCGCTGCAACTGATGGAACGGAACGACGCCTGTTCTGGCTGTCCTTGACCGCCCCTGCGGAAGAGAGAGAGAGTGTGTGTGTGTGCGCGGGCTCTACAGTGCTGTAGCTCGTTTGCATTCTTCGTGCTTCCAGTGCCAGACTGAGCCTGCCCGTACCGTAGCTGCGTCGGTGCGCCTGGCCTGAGTGTTCGTGTGCCGCCTGTTACTTGTTCGGAGTGGATCCGGCTCGCTTGGTGCTTCGCCCCAACGTCTGCGAGCTGCCCATTGGCTTCATCTATCTACTTACGTCGCATAGACCAACACCTCTCCATCTTCCTTCTCTTCCTCCTCATCATCTTGTTCCCTCCTTTATCCATCTAAAGAGCTCGTCTCTGACCCACCAGCTACCACCCTTTCCGATCCAAGGGTTCTTCTCGCACCTCATCCTACATTAGCTTCGACGTCAACCTTCATCCTCGTCGTCGTCTTCCCACAATCACCTCTTCCCACCGCGCTCATCGCCTTCGTGCAATCACCAACAGCGTCGACGTACGTGTCTTGGGTATCTAGCCTTTACCCTTGTCCTATCTCGTCCAACACTCTTCTCGTTTCGTCGTAGAAGCAGACACCGTTGCCAAGCGTCTAGCCTTTCATCGCTTGCATCTTTGTCCGCCTCCACTTTCTTCGAAAGAGCTTCTTTGTCTGCATTTGTAGCATCTGCATTGATATTCTCATTCTTCCAAGATGTCTTCCAAAGGTAAGTTTGTCCCCCTCGCCCTTGATTCACACAGACCCGACTGTTCTGCCAGAGTGATGCCCGTAAACGCAGCGGCATGCGTGGCGATGCCCCAGCGGTGTCAACTCTTGCAGCCAACTACACGGCTACTCAGCTGGTCGGAAGAGACTCCGTGCTGTAGATGAGGCGCTACGCACACGGCTGAAAATGGCTTTCGCGCGAATTGCAGATGTGCTGTGGTGCCAAGCTCTCTGCATTCGCACGCTGCTGAGCTGGTGGCACTACAACTGCAGGAGCGGCAGGAGCAGCAGCAGCACTCAACACACCGCAGCATAGCAGATGCAATTGCTGGCGCTGCGTCTCCGCGTTGCATAGCTCAGGCATCGGAGTGTGCCAAAACCAAGCTCTTGCACGACGATCTATTTGCTGACTTTCTTTGCCTGTTCTGCTCAAATCTCGCATCCCGTCTTGCATTCGCTGCTTCACAGCCATTCGAGAGTTTGACGCCAAGCTTCTGGTCAACTACTGGTTGCCCCGATCGCCTCTGGCTCACGCCGACCTCAAGGTCAACGCCGAGTTTGTGGCTCCGGCTCCTAAGGTCGCCCAGATCGCCTGGGACCCGGCCACCAACACCATCACAGACGAGTCGGCGCTTCCGGCATGGGTACAGAACACCAAGCTGGTTGCCAAGCCGGACCAGCTGATCAAGCGACGTGGAAAGGCCGGCCTGCTCAAGCTCAACTCTGACTGGGCCGACGCCAAGGCCTGGATCCAGGAGCGTGCCGGCAAGCCCCAGAAGGTGGAGAGCGTCACTGGTACGCTCAACAACTTCATTGTCGAGCCCTTCTGCCCCCACCCCGCCAACACCGAGTTCTACGTCTGCATCAACTCGGCACGTGAGGGTGACTGGATCCTCTTCACTCACGAGGGTGGTGTCGACGTCGGCGATGTCGACGCCAAGGCGCTCAAGCTCCTTGTCCCCGCTGACCCTGCCGCGCCCTTCCCCAAGCGCGAGGAGTGGACCAGCACCCTCCTGACCGGTGTCGACGCCGCCAAGCGCGAGGTCCTCACCGACTTCCTGATCCGCCTCTACTCGGTCTACGTCGACCTCCACTTTGCCTACCTCGAGATCAACCCGCTCGTCGCCACCGACGACGGCCAGATCGCTTACCTCGACATGGCTGCCAAGCTCGACCAGACCGCCGACTTCATCTGCGGCCCCAAGTGGGCCATCGCCCGTGACCCCTCGGTATACATGGGCACTGCCGCTGCTGCCGGCGGCAACAAGGGCGAGGACCGCGGACCCCCCATGTACTGGCCCGCTCCCTTCGGCCGTGACCTTACCAAGGAGGAGGCTTACATCGCCAAGCTCGACGCCGGTACCGGTGCCTCGCTCAAGCTCACCGTGCTCAACCCTACTGGTCGCATCTGGACCATGGTTGCCGGTGGTGGTGCCTCGGTCGTCTACTCGGACGCCATCGCCGCTCACGGCTTTGCCCACGAGCTCGCCAACTACGGTGAGTACTCGGGTGCTCCCTCGGAGGGCCAGACCTTCGAGTACGCCAAGACCCTGCTCGACCTCATGACCCGCGGCGAGGTCAACCCCCAGGGCAAGCTGCTCATCATTGGCGGTGGTATTGCCAACTTCACCAACGTCGCCTCGACCTTCAAGGGTATCATCCGTGCCCTCAAGGAGTACAAGGTTGCGCTCGCCAAGCACGGCGTTCGCATCTTTGTGCGACGTGGTGGTCCCAACTACCAGGAGGGTCTCAAGGCCATGCGCCTGCTCGGTGAGGACCTTGGTGTCGAGATCCAGGTCTTCGGCCCCGAGACCCACATCACCGACATTGTGCCTCTGGCGCTCGGCAAGAAGTCGTTCGAGGAGGTCACCCTCGCCTCGCAGCGCACCGCCAGCCTGCCCTCGGGCGCTGCCACTCCCGTCACCAGCGGTAACGCCGCCAACGGTGCCAAGGCGGAGGACAACAAGGCCATCGGCACCGTCGACCCCAAGACCGGTGAGCGTGTCCAGCCCCAGGACCAGATCGTCCACTTCGGCGCCTCGGAGGGCACCGGCAAGCGACCTTCGTACCTGCCCTTCGACGCCGACACCCGATCGCTCGTGTTCGGTCTGCAGCCCCGTGCTATCCAGGGCATGCTGGACTTCGACTTCTCGTGCGGCCGAAAGACGCCCTCGGTTGCTGCCATGATCTACCCCTTCGGTGGCCACCACATCCAGAAGTTCTACTGGGGCACCAAGGAGACCCTCCTGCCCGTCTACACAAGCATCAAGGAGGCCGTTGCCAAGCACCCCGATGCCGACGTTGTGGTCAACTTTGCTTCGAGCCGATCGGTCTACTCGTCGACGCTCGAGGTGCTCGACTGCCCCCAGATCCGCGCTCTTGCCCTGATCGCCGAGGGTGTGCCCGAGCGACACGCGCGTGAGATCCTCCACCGTGCCGAGAAGGCCGGTGTCCTCATCATTGGCCCCGCCACCGTCGGTGGTATCAAGCCCGGCTGCTTCCGAATCGGTAACTCGGGTGGTATGATGGACAACATCCTCGCCTCCAAGCTCTACCGCCCCGGTTCGGTCGGCTACGTCTCCAAGTCCGGTGGTATGTCCAACGAGCTCAACAACATCCTCTCGATCACCACCAACGGTACCTACGAGGGTATTGCCATCGGTGGTGACCGATACCCCGGTACCACCTTCATCGACCACCTGCTCCGCTACGAGCAGGACCCCGAGTGCAAGATGCTTGTCCTTCTCGGTGAGGTCGGTGGTGTCGAGGAGTACCGCGTCATCGACGCCGTCAAGAAGGGCATCATCAAGAAGCCCATCGTCGCCTGGTCGATTGGCACGTGCGCCAAGATGTTCACCACCGAGGTGCAGTTCGGCCACGCCGGTTCCATGGCCAACAGCGACATGGAGACTGCCTCGGCCAAGAACGCCGCCATGAAGGCTGCTGGCTTCATTGTGCCCGACACGTTCGAGGACCTGCCCACTGTGATTCGTGAGGTCTACAACAAGCTCGTTGCCCAGGGCACCATCATGCCCAAGCCCGAGCGCCCCGCGCCCGCGATCCCCGTTGACTACAAGTGGGCGCAGGAGCTCGGCATGGTGCGAAAGCCCGCTGCCTTCATCTCGACCATCTCGGACGAGCGTGGTTCGGAGCTCATGTACTCGGGTGTCAAGATCTCGGAGGTGTTCGAGTCCGGCATGGGCATCGGCGGCGTTATCTCGCTGCTGTGGTTCAAGCGCCGCCTGCCCGACTACTGCACCAAGTTCATCGAGATGGCACTCATGCTCACGGCCGACCACGGTCCGGCCGTGTCGGGTGCCATGAACACCATTATCACGTCGCGTGCTGGTAAGGACCTGATCTCGTCGCTCGTCTCGGGTCTGCTGACCATTGGTGACCGATTCGGCGGTGCTCTTGACGACGCTGCCACCGAGTTCTCGGGTGCATTCGACCGCGGCATGACTGCGCGAGAGTTTGTCGACTCGATGCGCAAGGGCAACAAGCTGATCCCCGGTATCGGCCACAAGATCAAGTCGGTGTCGAACCCGGACTACCGTGTGCAGGTTGTCAAGGAGTTTGTGCTGAACAACTTCCCGTCGCACAAGATGCTCGACTACGCGCTGGCCGTCGAGAAGGTGACGACCGCCAAGAAGGACACGCTCATCCTCAACGTCGACGGATGCCTGGCTGTCTGCTTCGTCGACCTTCTGCGAGACTCGGGTGCCTTTACGATTGAGGAGGCGCGTGACTATCTGTCGTACGGCTTCCTCAACGGTATCTTTACCCTGGGCCGATCGATCGGTTTCATTGGCCACCACATCGACCAGAAGCGTCTCAAGGCGGGTCTCTACCGTCACCCTGCCGACGACTTCCACATCGAGATGGCCACACCCGCTCGTATCATGGGTACCCTCCAGAAGTAAAACAAAGAGCCCCTCTCTTGTTTTTTGTTCTTGGGTCTGATAGAAAAAAATCACATACTTAGCAGCATCATCACTCTACCGCCCTTTTCTCCATTTTATTCCTTCTTCTCTTCATTGAGACCCACGGGACGATCGGACTCTTTCGACGTTGGTGGAGTCCGTATGCCCTCGACTTAGGACCTTCTCTTGACTCTTTTTTTCCTTTTCTTTCCCTTTCCCACCACGCGATCACGCTCTCTCTCTCGATCGTACACTGTCTCGGTTCTGTTGCCCCGTTTCTGCGCTTGCCTCGTCGTTTTTTTCCATTGGGCCTCTTTTCCTCCTTTGTCTTGTTGAAAAGAGACAGGACGCTCTGATGCTCACTTGCTGCGCACTTGTTTTCGTCGATAGCATGTAGCAGGCGGCGAAGGCGGAAAGGCTAGCCGTCCTCCGTCGCTTGTTGGTCTGTATTCGACTTCTTTACTGCCCAGTTTTCGGCCTCTCGCGTATCGAGTGTGCTGTTTAATGTCATCAGACTTCCTCTTGCGATACTTGCCAGATTCCGGCTGTGTGTTTTTTTTGTGTCCCCAGTGTGAAGGAAAAGGTTCCAAAGATGGACCTGGTTTGAGAGTGGTGAGTTACATTCGAGACGTGGCGGATCCAGCTCCTGTAGTGGGCCTTTTTTTTTTCTCCTACGTGCCGAAAAAATGACCGCCTGACACGCGTCCCGTCCTAGCCTGCGCTGATTTTGACAGACAGTTTGCCATCCGTCCTCCATTCCATACTGCATCATCGTTCTTCTTTCCGAGCATGCAGTACCGTGCTCGAAGCACACAGCGAGCAAGGTGAAAATCAAACCAGACCTCGCACGTTGGAATGGATGGGCTGACTGGCTCGCTAGAGGCGTGGGCAACAGTACGGTCATTAGTCGGTCAATTCGCGTTCGCAAAGGCCCACGTCAAGCATGTAATTCTTCTTTTTTTTCTTTTTTTTTTCTAATTTTTCGTGTTCAGTTACAGTACTCGAATGAGATGCTCCGGTTCGATTGTGCTGGTACTATTCAGTACGTACTGTATGTCCTGGTGGAGTTCTGAGCATGGGCCAGCAGGAAGAAAGATAAACACTACCTACAGTGGAACAGCTACAGTAGAAGCATTATTGATCGTTGATTAATTAATTGCTGATTTCTTGTTATTTTGCTTTGGGAAAGACTCCCGATATGCTACTGTCAAAGCAAAATAAAAACGTAAACCAAGAGGAAAAGAGAGAGGAAAAAAACCGCCAATCGGAAAGCTCCGACCATGCTTGGTGTATCAGCTGACCCCACCGATATCTCCAACACCGCTCGCTCTGCTGTTTTTTTTTGTGGACCAATCCAAGCCAGGCCATACTCTGTATCGTACTGTGACCTTGCTTACAAGCCACACAGGCTCTCTCTCTCTCTGTTTCTCGCTCTTTGAGGTACAGTACTGTATTGTACTGTGTTCGAGAAGCAAGCTACTCGGCACCGCACCACAGCTCAGCATCTGCATCTGCATTTGCGTTTACATTCGCACGACGATCATTAGGAAGTTTTCGAATCAGCCTGCTTTTCCCTAGAACAACTGCAGGATCGGTTCGGCCTGCAAAGCGTGTGTGGCCCAGCTCCTTTTGTCTCAGCAACGGCTTAAGACCATCAATCGGTAGAAATCGCGGTCAGTATCGAGGTGTAACGATTCCTTCCTTCCACTCATCACGATCGACACTCAAGGCCAACCTACACCGCTCTTCACGGCAACGGCGACAAGGTCTCTTCTTTTCCTTTCCTGGAGAACAGATCTGATATACACACGCGCGCGCACCCAGTTCTTGGATCTCAGACAGGCGTGTATTGGTGGTAGCTCACAACATGTCGTCCTCCGGCGAAGCACTGGTGCTGTGCTTGTACGCAGGCGGCACCATCGGCATGGTACGCAAAGATGCCTCGTCTGGATTCGCGCCGTACCCGTCCTTCCTCACCGAGACGCTGCGCAGTCAGTCTCGCTTCCACGACCCGCATGGCGACTCGATCTTCTCCTGGTCCGACTCGGTGGACAGGTACAAGGCGTGGAGCGAGGCCTATACCCGCCCCGGTTCTGGCGCCTCGACTCCTCTGCATCCCTCTTCGGCCTCGAACTCGACCGGCGAGGCACCAACAAACTCCATGCCTTCCGGCGCAAGTATCGCCAAGGCGGTAGAGGCCAAGACCAACGTGTCGCTCCAGGTCCAGAATAACCGCGATGCAGAAGCTGCGAAATCGCAACACCAGCAGCTTCAACACAAGAAGCGCAAGGCGGAAAACGAGGCCAATAGCGGAAGGCTGACTCCCTCCACCCAGGCGCATCTCGAACACCTCTATGCCGACTCTTCGGCTGCGACTCGATCCATGTCCTTACTCGGTGGAGCAGGAGCAGGACCAGGAGCGGGAGGGGCAGCGCCAAACGGAGGTGCTCCACCCTTCGGACATCCCGTCACCGTCCGGTCGTCGGCACCCAAGGGCACTTCGACCCACCACGCCATCTCGTCCAACCTGTCTCCCGACGGAACGCATCTCGAGCTGCAGCTGCCGACCCTGATCACCCCGCGCGCCGGCGCACACGGCAAGCGCGTGCGATACGCAGTGCTCGAATACGACCCGCTGCTCGACTCGTCCGAAATGGACATCCCCGACTGGATCCGGCTGGCCTCGGACATTTCGCTCAACTACCAGCAGTTTGACTCGTTTATCGTGCTGCACGGTACCGACACCATGGCGTACACGGCCTCTGCTCTGAGCATGCTGCTCGAGAACCTCGGCAAGAGCGTCATTGTGACGGGTGCCCAAGTGCCGCTGTCCGAACTCCGCAACGATGCGATCGAGAATGTTCTCGGTGCGCTCATGCTGGCAGGCAGCTACATCATCCCAGAGGTAGGGCTGTACTTTGCCTCGACTCTGTACAGGGGCAATCGCACCAGCAAGGTCTCCAACAACGCGCTGGCCGCGTTCGACAGCCCCAACATGGCGCCGCTTGCTCGCGTCGGCATCCACATCGACGTGGCGTGGAATCTGGTCGAGCGGTCCAAGTCGGTGCGTGCGTTTAGAGCACACGATAGAATGTCGCCGAACGTGGCCGTGTTGCGGCTGTTCCCCGGCTTGCCAACGAGCACAGTCAAGAGTTTCCTGTCACCGCCACTGGAGGGCGTGATTCTCGAGTCGTACGGTGCAGGCAATGCTCCCTCGAGACCTGATCTGCTGGAGGTGTTCAAACAGGCCTCGGACCGCGGCCTGGTGATTGTCAACATCACCCAGTGCGTACAGGGTGAAGTCTCGGCCATCTATGCCGTCGGGAAGAAACTCGAGGCGGTCGGCGTCGTGGCCGGTGGCGACATGACGCCGGAATGCGCCCTCGCCAAACTCTCCTACCTCCTCGCTAAAGGGCTGCAGCCCGCAGAGGTCAGACAGCTCATGGCTCGACCGCTGCGAGGCGAGCTCACGTCGAGTCGGGCCAGCACATCGACGCTCAGCTTGCCGCGGGAGCTTACGCCCGCTTCTGGCCCGGTTAAGGCCGACCTCACGTCGCTTCTCGCCCACATCCTCCAGGATCCTAGCAAGGCCACTTTGCCGCCGCCACCATCGCATTCTTCTTCTTCTTCTTCTTCTTCTTCGTCTTCTTCCGTCGCTGGCAACAAGACTGGAGTATTGCATCCAGATCAAGACCAAACCCAAGCTAAAGAAGAAGAAGAAGGAGACAGAATGACCCGAGTCGGAGCGTCCACCGAAGCAGAACCAGACTCGGCCAACGAGACAGCAGCAGCAGCATGGGACCGGTCGTCGCAGGAAGTGACGAGTGCCTCGCTGGCGGTGCTGCCGTATCTGATCTATGACGCCGCGAGCAAGAACGACGTGGTGCTGCTCAGATGGCATCTGAGTGCGTTGATGGCGATGGAGACTGTGCCTAGCATTTCGATTTCCGATGAGCACTTTCATCCCGCCACGTCGGACTCGGTGTGGTCCAAAGGGCAGGGGCAGGGGCAGGGGCGAGGGCGAGGACAAGGGCGGTTTGAAGGTGCACAGGGCTCCGACGGAATCACAGCCTCGATCCCACACGACAACCCCGCATCCAACTCCAGCGGCGGCGGCGGCGGTGGCGGTGGCAGTGGCAGTGGCAAACCCACACCCACCACCACCCGCGAAGGCCCACTGCAAACCACACGCATGGAACAACTGCAGCCGCTGCACATTGCGTGCTGCCGCGGCTTCACGTCGATCGTGCACGTCCTGCTCGAGGCCGGCTGCAGCGTGCACGCGCGCGACGCCACCTCCGGCCACACGCCACTATACCTCGCTGCCTACCACCACCACCCGCAGACTGTCTCGCTGCTCCGAAATGCAGGCGCTCACCTCAAGGACGATGAGTCCAGACTCGCTCGCTTCCTCCTCTCCTCTTCTTCTTCTTTCTCTTCCGCTGCCGCTTCCGCGACCACCCCGCAAAATAGCGACGCAAAGGCAATCTGGTGTCTTGCCGGCTTGGAAATAGACGACCTCTGATCGCATACCTAGAGACCAGATAGAATATATATATATATCATCATCATAGATTTAATCGCTTGTATACACACACGCCCACCAAAACTTGAACCATCCAATTAATGTGTACGGTAGCGTCAGGAGAAAAGAGTAAGTTAGGACACGGGTATATCTGCAGCAGAGCTCGTCTGCCTGCCAATGCCAGGAAAAAGCGAGAGACAGCTTACGACTGCCGACGAAGGAGCTGGAGAATCTGGCTATTTTGCACGACAGCAACCGAGTCGGGGGAGGCATTCTCGAGCCTAAAACTGGCAGGCGGGGGGTGGGCAAACCCGCTCTGCACGAGGGAGTGGGGGCCGAGAGCCGCGGCGCGGATCATCCCAGTGGCGACGTGGTGTACGGGACAGAGGAGGTTGGAGTTGAGGTAGCTGAGAGCGTGAAAGAGGGGTTCGGAGATGCGTTCGAGGACGCGGGGGTTTTCGCGGTTGGCGTTTGCGAGGAAGCCCGGCCGGAGGATTATGGTCGTGGGGAAGATGGAGGCGAGGCCTTCTTCCGTCAGCCCCTTGGACTTGAGGTAGGGGAAGCGGGAGGTGGAGGCAGACATGCCCGAGGAGCAGTAGACGACGGTGGGTGCATTTCGCTTGCCGACGGCACGCGCAGCCGCAAGCACGTAGCCACGGTCGATCTTTTCAAACGCCTCAAACGAGCCGGCCTGGGCACGGGTTGTGCCGAGCGTGATAAAGAGCGTGTGTGGATCGACGGAAGCGAGTTTTGCAGCTTCGTCGGCATCGCCCGCGTGGAGCTTGTCAAAGTCGAGGAGGATCTCTTTGTACTCTTTGCCCGGACCGACGGGGGGGAGAGACGCGGGGTTGTTGCGCCGCACGAACGAGTAGACGGCGGTGTAGGAGGCGTCGGCCAGCAGCTGTGCTAGCAGCGGCTTGCCCACTGCGCCAGTAGAGCCCAGACTGTAGTCCATGGCGAAAAGCGAGGCGAGGCGAGGGATGGCGCAAAGAGCCGCGCACAGCCAAAAGAAAAATAGCAAGGCGAAAAAAAAGACTCGGTCAGCACACGGTGCCGTGTACGAAGCAGTAACAGGGAGCAGCCAAGACATCGAGTCGAGTCGAGACTACCTCGACGGGAAAGAGGAAGCACTCACATGATGGCAGTCTTGCCGGATGTAGCTGTATCGGTGGCGATGTCTGACATGTTGTGCGGTATGCTGAACTGGGAAGATGGGAAGATGGAGAGAACAAGGTCGGACTGGTGAGCCTTGTTGGACTCTGATCTGCATACAGCTAGTAGTACGTACCAGAACAATATATAGGAATCAAGGGATGCTGTACTCTGGTGTGTTCATGCTTTGGGCTGAGTTCGTGCATGGGCTAACAGTACTTTACTCTGTGCAAGGTTACGCAAGTGTGTACTGTACTGAATGTGGGGGTGCGAATCTCACTCTAACACTGATGTGGAGGCAGCAGCCGATTAACACGACTGTCAGATTGTTGCGCTTGCTGCGACACGTCTCGAACCACCTGTTGCACTCAACGCCAAAAACACAGCTCGACGCGTACTTTCCTGCAGCACAGTACAGTACACTACAAAGAGATGCACACACACACACGAGAAAGCGTGTAAAGAGAAAGGAAAAAGCGTGGTGTGTTTGAACCCTTCCTTACATTCCAACAACTGTACTCTGTTAATCCGTGTGCTGCTGCTCAACTGCCTCTCTTTTGGCCGCCGCCTACTTTATAGCGAGACAAAAGCTCGCGACAACTTGACCAAACAACAGCCACCAAAACCCTCGACTGTCCACAGGGAACACACTCACCAGCAACACCACCTCGTAGAAGAAAGCCATTCATCCTTTCCATCGACCAGAACAGCCTCGATTCTGTGCTCCCATCACCATTAGCATACCCATATCGGCACCCCATCCCAAGAGCCTCGATCTATTTCACTTCGCTTCCCGTGTATCCTCAGCAGCCCGTCTCGTTTCTGCATTGCATTTCGGTTCCTTTCAGCATTTATCTCTTTTTTTGTTTTCACACAGCAGCAGCATCAGTGTACCTCCTATCACGGCTTGTATCACACCCAAACGTCAGGCGCTGTAATCTACACATCGGAAACGCGCTCAGCAGTCCATCTCCCTCCTCGTCTCGGCGAGCACAGCTGACCCGGCACCTCTCCAGTCCTAAATTCTCACAACATGACCAAGACATTTGGTCTCACATCCGGCGGCGGACGCGGCGGCTCCAATGTCCGCAGCAGGGGTACGTTTCGCAAACGCGGCGGCGGCCCACGCTCCGGTCACTTCAAGTCGGCAACCGAAAAGGCAATCGCCTCAGCCGCAGCACAGCTCGTCAAGGGCGTCGAGGATGGCTCCGCCGTCGAAGAGCGCTTCCAGGAGGTCAAGGTGCGCGACGAGATCGACGAAAAGCTCGGATTCCACCGTCTCGAGCAAGGAGAGACCCGTCAGGCTTGGCTCGTCAACATGCACCCCACCTTGATACGCGACCCAGACCACCCAACAGGCAAGAGCGGTGTCGACTTCTACTTTATCCAGGACGACGCCAGCATGTTTAAAGCCACCGTCCTCTATCAGCCCTACTTTATGGTCGGGTGCAGGCCAGGCACAGAGAGCATGGTTGAAGAGTGGCTAAAGCGTCGATACGACGGCCTCATCCAGTCCATCCAGCGTATGCGCAAGGATGATCTCAAGCTCCCCAACCACCTCCTCGGCCATCAACGTCTCTTTCTCCAGCTCAACTTTCTCAATATTCAGGACCTCCTCGCGGTCCGCAGAGAGATTCTGCCGCTCGCCGAAGAGGCGCAGAAAAAGACCAGCGCAGTAGACACGTACGCCGACGTCCTCAACGCCGCATCCTCAGCCGCAGCTGCAGCAGCCGCAGCGGCCGACATCGAGATCGAGATGGAGTATGCCGCTGCAACAGATGCCGCTGACGACGGCTGGACTGGCGGTCGCAACCGCGGCGGCCACCAGGCAACAAAAGGCCTCGACCCATCCGAGTGCATCAACGACATTCGCGAGTACGATGTCCCCTACTACCTCCGCGTCGCCATCGACAAAGACATTCGCGTCGGTCTCTGGTACGACGTCGGCTTCAAAGACGGCATCGTCTCCCTTCAGTCTGTGCCCACCCGTGTCAAGCGTGCAGACCCCGTCGTCATGGCCTTTGACATCGAGACCACCAAGCAGCCACTCAAGTTCCCCGATGCCGAGACAGACGTCATCATGATGATCTCCTACATGATCGACGGCCAGGGCTTCCTCATCACCAACCGCGAGATCGTCTCGGAAGATATCGACGACTTCGAGTATACCCCCAAGGACGAGTACGAGGGCCCCTTTATCATCTTCAACGAGCCCGACGAGCTCGGTCTCTTGCAACGCTTCTTTTCCCACTTCCGCGAGGCCCGTCCCACCGTCGTGGCCACCTACAACGGTGACTCTTTTGACTTTCCCTTCATCGATGCGCGTGCCACAGCGCACGGCCTCAACATGATGGACGAGATCGGATTCGCCAGGGACTCGGAGGACGAGTACAAGTCGCGCGCAGCAGCACATCTCGACTGCTTCCGCTGGGTGAAGCGTGACTCGTATCTGCCCCAGGGCTCCCAGGGCCTCAAGGCCGTCACCGTGGCCAAGCTCGGCTACGACCCGATGGAGCTCGATCCCGAGCTCATGACTCCCTATGCCCTCGAACAGCCACAGACCCTCGCACAGTACTCGGTCTCAGACGCCGTGGCCACCTACTACCTCTACATGAAGTACGTCCACCCCTTTATCTTTTCGCTCTGCAACATCATTCCGCTCAATCCAGACGAGGTGCTGCGCAAAGGCTCGGGAACGCTCTGCGAGACGCTGCTCATGGTCCAGGCCTACCAGGGCAACATCATCATGCCCAACCGCCACACGGATCCGGTCGGAAATACCTTTAAAGGCCACCTCCTCGAGTCCGAGACCTACGTCGGCGGCCACGTAGAGGCGCTCGAGGCCGGCGTGTTCCGGTCCGATATCGAGACCGACTTCAAGGTCGACCCCGAAGCTGTACAGCAGCTCATCAATGACCTCGACTCGGCACTCCAGTTCAGCATCAAGGAGGAGGGAAAGCTCGCACTCGACGACATTGAGAATTACGACGAGGTCAAGGCGCAGATCCAGGCCATGCTCGAGGTGATGCGCGACCACCCGCTGCGCAAGGACCCGCCGCTCATCTACCATCTCGACGTTGCAGCCATGTACCCCAACATCATGTTAAGCAACCGGCTCCAGCCCGACTCGGTGGTGAGCGAGGCCATGTGCGCCACCTGCGACTACAACCGCCCCGGCATGAAGTGCGACAAGAAGATGAACTGGGCCTGGCGAGGCGAGTACTTCCCCGCCAAGCGTGACGAGGTCAACATGATTCGCAACGCCCTCGCCAACGAGACCTTCCCGCCTCGCCACGCCGGTCAATCGCGGCGGCAGTTTGACGATCTCTCGCAAGGCGAACGCACAGCTCTGCTGCACAAACGCCTCGGTGACTACTCGCGCAAGGTGTACAAGAAGACGCACGAGTCCAAGACCGTGATCCGCGAAGCCATCATCTGCCAGCGTGAAAACCCGTTCTACATCAACACCGTGCGCGACTTCCGAGACCGTCGATACGAATACAAGGGCCTCCACAAGACGTGGAAGAAGAACCTCGACAAGGCAGACAGCCTCACCGAGTCCATCGAGGCCAAAAAGATGATCGTCCTTTACGACTCGCTTCAGCTCGCACACAAGTGTATTCTCAACTCCTTCTACGGTTACGTGATGCGCAAGGGCGCACGATGGTACTCGATGGAGATGGCCGGCATTACGTGTCTTACGGGCGCCTCGATCATTCAGATGGCAAAGGACCTCGTCGACCGTATCGGCCGTCCGCTCGAACTCGACACCGACGGTATCTGGTGCATGCTCCCCGGCGTATTTCCCGAAAACTTCACCTTCAAGGTCAAGGGCGGCAAGAAGTTTGGCATCTCGTATCCCTGCACCATGCTCAACCATCTTGTGCACGAAAAGTTTACCAATCACCAGTACCACGATCTGGTCGACAAGCGCACGGGCCGGTACGAGGTGCACAGCGAGAACTCGATCTTTTTCGAGCTCGACGGTCCGTACAAGGCCATGATTCTGCCGTCGTCCAAGGAGGAGGACAAACTGCTCAAGAAGCGCTACGCCGTCTTCAACGACGACGGCTCGCTCGCCGAGCTCAAAGGCTTCGAGGTCAAGCGCAGAGGCGAGTTGCAGCTCATCAAGGACTTCCAGAAACAGATCTTTGAAAAGTTCCTGCTCGGCTCCACGCTCGAGGAGTGCTATGCCGCCGTGGCCAAAGTGGCCAACCAGTGGCTCGATGTGCTCTACTCCAAGGGATCGACGCTGCACGACGAGGAGCTCATCGACCTCATTGCCGAGAACAAGTCCATGTCCAAGACGCTGCAGGAGTACGGGAGCCAGAAGTCGACCGCCATCACCACCGCAAAGCGATTGGCCGAGTTTCTAGGCGCGCAGATGATCAAGGACAAGGGTCTGGCGTGTAAGTTTATCGTCAGTGCCAAGCCCTTCGGTGCGCCCGTCACCGAGCGTGCCGTGCCCGTGGCAATCTTCAACGCAGAGACATCGGTCAAGCACCACTACCTCAAGCGCTTCCTCAAGGACAACAGCATCACCGACTTTGACCTCCGCAGCATCCTCGACTGGGACTACTACATCGAGCGCTTCGGCGGCGTCATTCAGAAGCTCATTACCATCCCGGCGGCCATGCAAAAGGTGGCCAACCCAGTCCCTCGTGTTCGCCACCCGGACTGGCTCTTCAAGCGCGTAGCGGCCCGCGAGGACAAGTTCAAGCAGCGCAAACTCACGGACGTCTTTAAGCCTGCCGCGAAGCCAGCCACCGCAACTGCCACCGCGGCTACAGCGGTGACGCTAGATGCCAATGGAAACCCAGTTGCGGCTGCCACTGCCGTCAAGGCCTCTGCCACAGTCGAAGGATCCGCCGCACACGCCGAGCTCGAGGTCATCGAGGTCGTCGAGATCGAGCCCCCGGTTCCGGACATGAATGTCGACTACCCGGGCTGGGTAGCTGCCATGAAGAGCAGGTGGAGAAAGCGTCGGCAGAAGCGAGCACAGGAGCGTCGGGCTCTCGCAACTGGCGCAGGCGGGATCCGAGGCCCCCTGGGCTCGATAGCCGCACGGGGAACAGTGGGCTCCATGTTTTCGCGCCGATCCGCAAACATGGCGACCGCCGTGTGGGATGTGGTGCAAATCACGCCGGCGTCGCGTCCGGGCGAGTTCCGCATGTGGATCTGCATCGACGGACATCTGCAGTCGCTCAAGCTCAAGGTACCGCGGCAGTTTTATGTCAACTTTAAGAACAGGCCGGCGGAGGATGCGTTTCTGGACTCGTCGGTGTATGATGCCGAGCGACTGGTCAAGACGCTGCCGAGGGGTGTGGCGTGCCGCTATCTCTACCGTATCACGGTGGCGGAGGATGTGTACGAGGAGCACGAGTCGCACTTTTCCAACCTGCTTAACCATCCGAATGTCGAGGGAGTGTACGAGAAACAGGTACCCCTCGATGTGCGCGCGCTTATCCGTCTGGGTGCCAACTGTGTGTACAATCGCAGTTCAGGCACGCAGAAGCTGAGTCGTGCCCTCGACGCCGGGTTTGCACTGCAGGATCTGCTTGCGCCCAACTCGATCGAAATGTCTCCCAACCACCAGTACCTCGGTGGCGGGCACGGGCTGCGGTACTTTTACCTCTACCACGCCCAGCGAGACGGACGACACGTGCTGGGCCTCTTCAGTCCCGAGGGCGAGATGCGC
This sequence comes from Testicularia cyperi, assembly GCA_003144125.1. NCBI lineage: Eukaryota > Fungi > Basidiomycota > Ustilaginomycetes > Ustilaginales > Anthracoideaceae > Testicularia > Testicularia cyperi. Next base: position 701,518 of record KZ819191.1, read on the forward strand.
ATCCACATCGTCGACAGCGCCGGACTGCGCCAGGTCCCGAACCTCGAGACCATGTATGCGGACCGCGTGGCGCACATGCGCAGACGCGGCAAGCTGGTCGCTGGATCGGGTGTGTTCGAGTATTGCGACAGTATGTCGGTGGATGTACGAGTGCATACGTCGCCATCGCGGGCGTTTAAGGCGCTGTCGAAGGAGCTGCTGACGCTCAAGGCGGCCAAGCAGGGGTCGGCGATGCTTGCTATCTGCACGTCGCGCGACCAGGCGTACTACGAGTCGGTGATGGGAGGTGCGGTCTCCGAGTTCCCCGTGATCAAGATCGCTGCGGCTGCACAGGAGGACGAGCTGCCGGCGCTAGGATGGCAGCTGTACAGCGTCCGACGGATGCTGCAGTGCTATCTCCGCTCATCGGCGTGGATCAAGGGCTGGATCGAACTGGCAAAGCACTTTGACCTGCCGCTCTGCAACATGGATCGGGACTTTACCATCTTTGGAGCGGATATCGACTTTGCCCGTCGACTCGTCAAGCAGGATATGGTGCTGTGGTGGTCGGCGCAGCCACAGCCGGATCTCGGCGGTAGAGAAGCAGACTCGCACGCCCAGTCGAGATGGGACGAGCAGGAGTCGCTCGAGATCTCGCACGCGGGCGCGTACTCTACCGTGTGTCTCGAGGTAGCTCTGACCGATCTGGCCGTCGATGCAGTCCTCCAGTCTGCCTCGGTCAACGAGATGGAAGGCAGCACCTCGGGCCTCGCGTTCGACACTGCCTCGCACAACCTTGACGACTACTCCCGCGGCACAGTCGAGTCCTCCGCCATCCTCGGCGACTCGGTCCTCACCGCCTCCGTCTTCTCCTCCGTAAAATCAATGGTCAAGTCCTGGCACACGGCAAAACGCCGCGCCGTGTCCCCCTACGCCGGTCTCCTCTCGGACAACTTTTGGCGCTGGGCGAGCTGCGACTCGTCCGCACTCTTCGAACCGGCACTCCAGCGCTTCCTGTTCGGGCTGATGAAGAAAACCCTCCTCCAGCTCCTCGCCGAGTTCAAACGCCTCGGCGCAACCATCGTCTTTGCCTCCTTCAACCGTCTCTTTCTGCTCACCTCCAAACCCACCGCGGGCAACGCCGTCGCGTACTCGCGCTACCTCCTCTCCGCCGTCACGGGCCGAGAGCTCTTCAAGCACCTCCAGCTGGATATCGTCCACTACTGGGAGTATCTCTTGTGGATGGACACGGCCAACTTTGGCGGGGTCATTGCCGACGACCCTGCCACCCTCGGCGCGAACAACGACAGCGAGCAAGACGAGCAGCCAGCCACCCAGCAGCAGCAGCAGCAGCAGCAGGAGCGACAGCAGGCGGAAAAGACGTTCAACGTCGAAATGAACTGGAACATCCAGACATTCTTGCCCGTGGCGGTGCAGGAAAAGTTTTCGATTGCCGTGGGTTCGTTTATCTACAGCCTGTACGAGCATAAGCGCAAGCTTGGGTTGGAGGGGGCGCTAGACCGGACGCCGTTGCGGGTTATTGGGGAGCCCAATACGCCAGCTGCTGCCGGCGGGGTGGTTAGAGACGGTGCTGCCGCCAAACCAGGAGAGGAGGGCGGAGAGGAGCAGACAAGGCAAGCGGGTGGAGGCAGCAACGAGGTGCTAGAGAGTGCCAAGCTGCAAGCTTCGCGGTTCGGGACCGATCTGATCAACCACACATTCAAGCGCAAGATGCTGCGGCACCTGGTGGAGCTCAAGACCACGCTTGGTCGGGAGCAGGAGGAGATCAACGCCGCCGTGGCGCGGGGAGAAGACGAAGACTACATCGACATGTTGTCGGTCGAGCATTCGGCCCGGTGGAGTTTCCCCTCGCTGCCGGGCACTTGGTTGAACCTGAGCAATCCGCTGCTTGAGTTTGTCAAGTCGACCACCGCCGTGCTGGCATTGGATAGGGACAAGGCGGTGGAGGTGCAGATCCTCAAACGGAACCTGCTCGATATGATCGGCGTTAGAGAGTTTGCGCCCGAGGCGGAATTCAGAAACCCGTGCGAACCGTTCAAGCTTCCCCTGGTCATCTGTTCCTTTTGCAACGACGATCGAACGCTCGACCTGTGTCGAGACCCTGATCTCATGCCCTCCCCCACCACTTCCTCTTCCTCTTCGTCGTCATCGTCGGCATCATCACCAGCCTGGAAATGCGCCAAATGCGCATTCCCCTACCCCGTAGAAAGCATCCAGACTCGACTCGTCCACATCGCAACCTCCTACCTCCAGACCTACACCCTCCAGGACCTCCGCTGCAACAAGTGCGCCGCCCTCAAGGCAGATCTGGCCCAACCCCACTGCACCTGCTCCGGCTCCTTCGGCCTCATGGTCTCCCGCAAAGAAACCGTTCGCAAACTCAAATCCCTCCACACCATCGCAAACTTCCACCACCTCCACATCCTCGCCCAGTCCACAAAGGCTATCTTGGACTTGGTTTGATCTCGTCCACCCCCGCCTCTCTCCCTCTCTCTCTTTTCCATTTTATCGCGGCTTAGATTTCCACATATCCCCACCGTTCCGCCATCCCTTGCTTCTTTTCCCCTGGGTTCCCGTTTTGTCACGATAAAGAGCAGCAACACACGTCAAGTATAGATGCAAATTACAAATTCTTCAGTATTTACCTTTCCCCCCAGGAATACAGAGTGCAAATACCGAGCAAAACCACACTCGAGTATGTACAAAGTGTGACTAGGTGCGGATGGTCGAGGCGTGACGCGGCGCGGCGCGACGTGAGGCAAGGGAGAGTGTGTGGGCAAGAGCCAGATCTGAACCCGAACCTATCGTGGATAAGGGGTGGTGGGAACGCGTGTTGGTGTCGTTGCTGGCGTCATGGATAGGTGGGGCTGGCGGTGGTCAAGAGGCTGAGTGTCGGAGACAGGGCCTGCTGTTACCTGTCTGCCCAGTTCTTCTGCAGGTCTGCGCGGTGCGTGTAGGTTGGCTACACCGCACTGGGAGACCCGAGTCTCTCTTGCGTATAGAGATGTACCAGGAAGTGAAGTCGTATCTTTGGACCACTTCTTATTCTGAAGTTGGAACAAGTATCAGACAAGAGAGATGGGATCCAAGAGTGTATGTGGAGGCGTCTAGATACCGCCACCAGAGCGTTCAGGGCAGACGACTCTTCCGCCAGCCTGTCTGGAAGCGACATGGGCAGATCGCCGAGCAGACAAGACCGAGAAGGAGACAAACACGGCCGCGACCCCGGCAAACAGTGTTCTTGGTCGTGCGGTGAGTGCCGACATTGTTGTTGTCTTTGGATTTGGTCGTTGGTTCGGTTTGGTAGAGAGGTGAGGGATTTGAGGTTTCTCTCGGATGAAGGTGGTTGGACTGTTCTGGTTAGGCTAGGTTAGAGGCGGATGGACCAGGGGCTAGAATCGAGAAAAGAGGCGAGGCTGGATGGATGGTGCCGCGAGTGTTGGTGTTGGAGTTGGGGTGGAGAGACGCGACTCTCGGAATGAGTATCGAGTATTTCTCGACTGGAAAAGCGTGTACGGATCTTCTTGCGAAGGCAGGTCTTTGTCCGCAGTAGTGTGATACTTTACGACGAAGAAAAGGAATGATGGAGGAAGGTGATGAAGATCGGATGGAGTTACAGCATGCTGCAAGGTGTTGATAAGGACTACAACAGACAGTGGCACAGGCCAAGCGGACAGGTAACGCCACCTCATGCAGAGCCTGGTGCAGCACAGCACAGTACAGTAGTACAGTAGAAGGAGTCGCTCCACATCCAGTCCAACACGACTGAGCGCAGATTGACAGTCGGAGCTCTGAGCTGCAGCGCGGTTACTTTACCGTACAGTGCTGTACTGTACTGTACATACACAGTACAGTAGTACTCGGTAGAGCCTATCCGGATAAGCCGCGCAAGACGTAGCCGAGACTCTTTCCTCTCTCTCTTTCCCACTCTCTCTCCCTCTCTCTCCCTCGTTATCACACACACACACACACACGCTCAGTGTGCCCAGGAAAGGGCCCTGTAGCTTATCTTGTCCTTCCACGTACTGTAGCACCCTTGTTCATACCAGCAATCACACTACTTTGTCACTCTGCCTCTGTCTGTCTCCTTTCCTCGTGTCACGCAAATGGAGACACTGCTCTGATTCGAGCGCCAATTGGCATTTGGCAAGTTCGTGCTGTCAGGCTAATGTAGTCTTTTGCCAGACTCTTTGCTCAGTCTCGATCAAAATACCGTCACGCTGTCGAGTGCATCGGTTTCCACAATCTGCAGTTAGCACTCATCAAGCAGCAAGAGAACCGCGGAGAATCACATCGAATGGACCACGTTGACGATAGTGATAGCCTCGGCGCAGAGCAACATCACATCACATTCACAAAGAGAAAGTGCCAAGGTGCATGAGGAATGGGGGATGTGCACTACTACGTACGCTCTACAGTACAGCACACTCGGCCACAATGGATAACATGCAGGGTCCGCACCGAACGCCGAACACAGCTACACTGTACTGTAGTGCTGTAGCACAACGAGTGGCTGAAGGATGGAGATTTTGTTGGGGAAAGACAAGATAGAATCAAATATAATGTACGTACTGTGTCGGCCCGTCCGTCCGTCCGTGTGACCCAGGCCAAGTGTGACAACTGTCTGACAGCTGCACTCCTCCTGCCCCCCCTTGCGCCCCCCATGACCCAAACACACCCTGCAATTTACAACCGAAAAATGCGGGGTAAATGTAACATACATTATTCACACCTCCCACGCTGCAATTACTTGGCGTCCGAATGGGGATGCTTAGTTAAGTCAATTCGGAAATCTGATACTCCTTTCAAATGAAGTCTAACACTGAATGTCCGGTGATTGCTTTACCAAGGAACTCGTACTGCCTCATCAAGACACGGCTACCACGCGCAGACAACAGATCCACCAGGCCATGAGCGTCTGCACATGTACTATCAATCCGACAAGATGTGCGACACCCTTTCTGAGCCGGCCAAAACGAGAAACTTGGTGCAGATGCAGGCGAACGAAATACAACAGCAACAACGGCAGCCTCGAGAGGTCAAAAGGGAAAAGGAGAAGGGGAGGGGACGAAAGACAAACACGTCATCATCCACGTCGGCGAGCAATGCCATCCTCTACATCCAGATCCGAGTCATCGTCGTCGTCATCGGACTCGAAAAACACGCCCGAGCTAGCAGACGGGTCGAGATGCTCGTCGTCCTCGTCGTTGAAATCCTGGCTCCGGTCGTCCCAGCTTGCGTGTCTGTGTTGACGGTGTCCGGCGACGTTACCGCTGCCGCTGGCGCTGCTCCCCTTCCGACCGTGGTTGTGACTGTGCGTGTGACTATTTCGAACGCCCCTGACTCGCGGATGCAGTGGCGTCGAGTGCAAAGAGGCCGAAGCCGACGTGGTTCGACGATGCCACTGGCTTTCCGTCTCGTCGGGCCGTTTGGGCTCGAAGATCTCGTCGGAAATCCGTCTTTTCGTGTCCGACGACGACGACGGCTGTCGACCAGCGGCTGCTCCACTTCCGCTCAGAGTGGCCGAGAAAAACGGCATCTGCGAATCCACGGCTCTTTGCTGCTCGTCCTCGTCCTCGTCGTTCCCAAAGCTGTCGTTGCTGGTACGCGCAAACGAGGACGAAGCGCGTCCGTCTGCGTCTCGACCACCGTTGGTCTCCTCGGCATCCATCTCGCCTCCTCCTCTACTAAGCCAGTTTCGCTTACCCTCGTCGAGATCCGCGGATCCGAGGCCTTCCACGTCGCTCTGTCTTGCAACGCCGCCTCCAACAACGACGCTGTCAAGAGAAGGAGGCAGCATTTCGCCGCTTACGAGATATCTCGAGTAGGAAGGGTACGGCTTGGGACGTTCTTTGGGTGCAGCGGTCCCGCCGGCCAATGTAGCTGCAGCCACGGCAGCAGCGGCAGCAGCAGCAGAGACCGAGTCTGCCTCTCCGCTGGACCTTGGCGTACCAACCAGACTGGCTGGCGTACCCACCGCCGACGAATCCAGATTCAAGTGTCTTCGAAGGGCAGCCATGTCCGACTGCGACCCAGCCACCTTGGTCAGCCCTCGAGGCGCCGCCGAGTCCCGCGCACTGAAAAAGTCGTCGGCGTCGGTGTCGCTCGCCATCGAACCCACACTTCGGGGTGCAGGTGGAGGGAACCGGCCATTGCCACCAGCGTGATCGTGACCGTTCCGAGAAATGCCCGCTTCGTTTCCACTTCCTTCCCCACTTCCGGCACTGCCCGCGCCCGTGTCCCTTTTGCCTCGGTTGCCGTCCTCAACGCCAGGCGTGTTGACTGCGGACGTGGGCGCCGAAAGACCATCTGCAAGCCCGCCCGCAGTGGCCGACAAGGCAGCCGTGGTGCCCTTGTTGCCGTTGCCCGCATTGGTGATATTGTTGGCGTTAGCAGCGGCCCGTGCCGCACGTCGACACGTCTTCCTGCCCTGTTCGATGGCCTTTTCGAGGCGCACGCGATTCTCGATCATGTGGATCTTGGGGAATGTGACGCTGGCGCCGACGCGCATCATCCTGCTCAGCTCCTTGCGATCTGGGTCGCTGAGGATGCGCACCCAGTCCCACGCCCTTGTCTTGGGCAAGATAGTGACAGCGCCTCCGAATCTCTGCAGGAATACCGACGACCAGTCCTGCCCCAGGATGGCGGGCAGCAGATCGAGATCTCGCAGAATCTTAAAGTTCATCTTGAGATGCAGCTTCAGGATGCGCTCGGATGCAGACAGAATGAAGCCGCCTCTCCAGCCTTTGCCCTTGCGATGCGCAGTAGGACGGCCAGGTGAGCCTTTGGACCCAAAGTGAAACAGGTGCACGTGTGGATTGACCTGGCTCACGATGGGATAGTTGACGTTGAAGAGCGCGTGGAGATCCTGCAGCGGGATGTCGACGCGCAGCGAGCCGTCCTTGAATCGATGTCCCCAGTTCCAGGGTACAATCTTGCCGGTGGATCGCTGCTTCTGCATCAGGCAGACAGGGTTGAGGATTCCCGGCACGGCAGCCGACGCCAGGAGACTGCTCCAGATCACGCAGTCCGGCGCAGTCACGTAGTTGAGCAGCTTGACGGGGCTGTGTCGATCAGCGGGGATCACCGAGATGCAGAGGATCTTTCCTGTGCGCTCGTAGGCCTCCTTGAACGTCATACTTCCCATGGTGAAGAAGCTCGCCTTTTCGGCCCACTGCACAGTGTCGAAGCGGGCGCCTGTGCTCCAGGCCCGACGCGCCCAGACTGAGAATGGCTCCTCGCATGCAGTAATCCGATCCGCCATGGCGGGCACAAGCATACCTTTGAGCTCTTCGTCGGTGCGTGTGCACGTCAGTGCCGCAATGAGCCCACCCGCCGACGTGCCCGTCACCACCTTGGGCAAAAGATTCGAGTCGAGCAGCGCACGAACCACACCAATGTGGTAGTAGCCAAAGCTCGCACCTCCAGAAAGACAGAGTGCACTGCGACCGAGATTCTTGGCAACGGTGCGGTAGAAGCTGCGCTTGGTCTCGAGAGGCACCTTGTCGGTGTTCTGGATGTAGGCCAGTGCGGTTTCGATCTCGGCAAGATAGCTCTCGACCAGATACTTTGTGCCAAGATAGGTCTCCGAGTACAGACGAAAGTTTTCAGTACCTGCAAAGTTGTTGCGCAGGCAGAGGTCGAGGACGCCGAGCAGGTTTTCGACGTCGTCCTTCTCGCGAAAGGCCTTGAGGGATGCCTTGACCTTCTTGACGAGGATCCAGTCGTAGAAGCCGCTGCCGTCGGTAGTCTTCCACTTTTCGTATCCGAGGAACTCATCCTGTGCGAGCGCCGCCTCTTTCCACTCCGGATAGGTGAGAGCGCCACGCATTCGTTTGCGAAGTTGGCCCTTTTTGCCTCGCCAGGCGATAGAGTACTCGATCACATTGACCAGTTGACGGACCAGGACGTAGGCCAAGAATTCGAGACTGATGACGACAAAGATACCGATGAGCAGCGGCCAGCGCAGAGTATGGTACACAAACCCTTCTCGCGTGCCCGAATCTACACCTCCATTCTTGCGTCCTTTGCGGTTGATCTTTTCGCGGATGGGCGCAAAGTCGGACGCGGCTGCGATACGGCCGATCTTTCTCGGATTGGCTACCTGCGTAGCGGATGGCTCAGTCATGCCTGGCGTGGGGGATCTCGGATCAGGGATGTCACTCCCGCCATAGCTACCGGCTTTGTTGGCTTGCTGACCCGGCTCTGGCGACTTGAGTGAATTGCCATAGCCAAAGACGTTCCAGGCAGACGAGCCGGTGATCTGGGAGGACTGTGCGGGTGGATTGTACTCTTGCTGGCCGAGATCCTGTGCCAGAGCCTCTCGGAAGGCATCGATGTGCTCGGGGACCACGTAGTCGGCCGTCAGCAGTGGATTGAGCTTTTCGACGGCGGGTGATTTGCTCGAGTAGAAGTTGGGCGAGAGAATGTCGCCGAGACTCCTCCTCCGCTTAGCTGCGCTGGAAGTGGAGCTGGAACTATGTTGCGAAGTGAACCTGGAACGCCGCGAGTTTGATGTCGAGGAGCCGGGCGCCTTTTCATGTGAAGAAGACAAAGTCGGAGACGGCGAGGCCATCAAGCGTGTCTGTGACTTGCGCGCCGACGAGGCCGCAGCAACCGGATTTGGTTGCGAAGAAAGCGAGGCCGGGTTCGGCTGCTGTCGACGCCTGAATAGCGACGACATGACTGACAGGAGATGCCGGTGCGGCAAGTGCAGACCTGAGCGACAAGTTCGAAGGCACTCTCCACGCTTTGCGCTGGCTTGAGAGTTGTGGACAGTGTTGGTGGAAGGTCACGGTGGTTGAGTACAGGCCGATGGATGTCGCTTCAGTCGCGCATCCGCCAAGCTTGTTTTTCTGCGGCAGAGTCGGGAGGGCCGCCGCTGTGTTTGTCTTCTTATGAGAGATCACCGGCTCTTCCGAAGGCTATGTAGTGGTCAAGGATGCTCTGGGTGATGTGTCACAGCACTCCGGACTTGGTGAGGTTCGATGAAGCTTGCTTGATGAACAACGTCAAGCAGTATACCGATGACGAGACACGCGAATTTATGCGACCACGTTGAGTGTATGGGCCGGGTTTCGATTTTGCGGGGTTGGATCTATGTAAAGAGTTGAGGTTTGGCGGAAAGGGGGTCATCACGGTGGCGCCGGTATAATGTAGTCTTGCCTGTCGTCAAGCCAACCGGGATAGAAGGAGACCGCGATGCAGGAATCGGTCGAACGTCGGCATGACAGGGAAGGTGGAGCATGATTCTTGGGACCTCTGCCACTCTCTCTCCGTGGTACAGTAACCGGCGCTCTGGGGACGCGGCTGTCGGTTGGCATTCAGCTCACCACACCTCAACTTTTTTTGGGGGGCCGAGGACGAGAAAGGGTCCGTGGGCTACATACAGCGCAGGACTGCAGCTGTTGCGTAGGCAGTCACACACACACAAAAGAAGGGTTTGGGCATGCATGCCCTGCGTCATCGGCTGTCACTGCTCGCTCCTCGAACCACGCGTCCGCTCAACCCATCGTCGGCTGCCTGTGAGATCTGAAAGCTCGCGCCATCCGCTGTTGGTCTCCACCGGTGAGAGTCTAACATTTTGCTTACTGTCTCCCACTGAGACGAGTTTTCGCAGCCATCATTTTGCAAGTGCATTTCGTGTCCTGGGATCCGCTCTCGCTGTTATTCAATCAAAGGCAATATTCCTCCACAACTCACCTTCTTGCGAATGTTAGACGTGTAAAATTTGGTTCGAGTTGCATTCGAAGACCCTACACTGTGGCTTCTTTTTTTTGTTGCTCGTCTTCGGCAAGAGTATTCATTCCAACGGCTACTTTCTGAACCTTACCCACTCAAACCCGATCTTCTACCACGTCGGATCCCTAAGTCACCATGCCGGCTACACGAGAAGAGAAGGGCAAGAAGCCGATGCGAGCGCCCTACAACAAGCAGGATGGAGCCGGTGGCCGAAAACGGCCGCATCCTTCATCGGGACCTTCGTCCAGTGGATCCAAAGGACCCTTCAAGAAGCCGCGCACAGCACCCGGAGCGCCTAGACCGGACGGTCTGCAGGGAGCTTCCAAAATCAAGTCCAGTATTCGACAGACCAGGCGACTGCTGTCCAAGCCGGATCTGGCACCGGGAACCAAGATCGAGGCCGAACGCAGGCTCGTTGCTCTGGAACGCGACTTGGCTGCTCTTTCGCGTGTCAATGTCGAGAAGAATCGCGCAAGTCGATATCACGGTATCAAGTTCTTTGAGCGTCAGAAACTCACACGCAAGATCAAAAAGTGCAAGAGGGCACTCGAGGCTATTGACAACGGTTCCTCCTCGAATATGAATAAACACGGGGACCACGATGATGATGGCGACGACGACGACGACGATGGTGGAAAAGAGACACAGAGCCGAGAAGAGATCGAGAAGAATCTCAAGACATACAGAGAGCTCTTGCACTACGTACTACAGTATCCTGCCGAATTGAGATATGTCGCGCTCTTCCCAAGCGGCGTGACCGATCCCATGATCCCCCACACGACCGAGTCCGACAAGTCACGGCAAAAGGCATACGCACACCTCCAAACCGTCACCAAGGCCATCCAAGAAGGAACTCTAAGTGCCGAACCAGAAGTTGAACTCGAAACTGCAGACCGTGCACACCGATCTAAACTCGCGTCTTCCTCCAGCAGCACTCGCCGCGCCGCTCAAGACGCTACGGCTAGCTCGCATGCGCACCCTTCCGACCAGAAGATTCAGGGCAAGAAGGACAAAGGCGAAAAGAAGAAGGACAAGAGGAACAAGCCAGACGCAAAGAAGAGCAAAAAGTCAAACCATCACGACGACAGCGACGACGAGCAAGAATCGACACCTGCGGGCGGCGTCCAGGACGACGACTTCTTCGCTCAGGATTCCGATTAGTTGCTGCATCCGGTCTCACCTTTCCTCGTTTGTGTCACGCATCTTTTTTTTCTCATGACAAATTCAGCATTTTTTCAGTACAGCATCACCACGCCAAGTACAGGTTCGCAGAGTCACGAGCATCCTGAATGTGTCATGTGTGATGCATCCGATTCGGCAACAGGTATCGTACTGTACAGACAGGAACAAGGGCAGCCAGAGACATGGAACGTGGAAGAGAGGGCGACAGAGAGCGAGACCAGAAGGAGTAGAATGTAGAGTCTCAGAGATTGGCCTGAGCGGGGTTTGCTTCTGGACGTTCCGAGATCTTCTTTTCGCGCAGTTCCAGGCCGAGTTCACGAATGGCGTCGCGATCGGCACGGATACCCTCTGGACTCTTTCCGGAGCTGTTTCTGCGGCGTGCCCAGGGCTTGCTCACGTTGACGTTTACATTTGCGAGTCTGTCTGTCGAAGCTGTGTTGAGCGCCGACGATGCTGCGATGCCCGCAGCTGACGAGGCAGGAATGGTGGTGTCTGCGGGCAGAGTGTCGTCGTTGATGTGGGTGGCGCCTCGCGGGAGCGACTCTACCTGTTCGTCGAGGTCTTCAAACACGGCGTCGCGCTCACGGCGTCGAGCTACAGGATCCCAAAAGTCGTGCACGGTCGTCTTGACGCCGTATGCCTGGGGAAGAATCTCCATGAGTTGACCCTCACGAACCCGCACCCGGGGAATCTCGTGCGGCTGCAATCCCTGCAGATAGGCGATCAGACACCGCAGCACCGAGCTCTGACCAATGATCAGCACATCGTTCCTTGCGCGCTCCAGCTCAAAGATGATCGGCTCCAGACGGACCGACAGGTCGTGGTAGCTCTCGGCACGTGGGAAGCGATGAGAGTAGGGCTCCTTGAGCTTGCGCTCGTACTCGTCGGGGAAGCGTTGCTTGACTTCCTCCACCGACATGCCGTCCACGACGCCCGGGTTCATCTCGCTGAGCTGGGATCGTTCAATGACCTTGTATCCCACCTCGGCGAGCGGGTAGGCCGTGTGACTCGACCGCCTTCGCTGCGAGGTCCAGACTTCGATCGCCTTGCTGTCCTGCTCGAGGAATTCGGCCGTACCCTTGTCCGTCTGTCCGGCCTTTTTCTTGCGCAGCTTGACAATGAAGTTGGCCAGCTCGTCGGCGTAGTCCCACCCGAGCGACGACAGGTCGGCATCGGCCTTGTAAAGATGCTCGACCAGCGCCTCGCCCGCGCGCACCAGGTAAATGGTGCGTTGACGGTTGTGGATGTTCATGAGGAAAAAGACGATTCGCGACTGCAGATAGCCCTGGATGTTGTTGACGACCACCTGCTCGCCGACATTGATGAGCTTGATGTAAGGGAAGCTCGGATTCTCGATGGGCTCGTACGTCTTTTCGTGGCCCGCTATACGCTTGTAGTAGTTCTGCACTGCCTGCTCCGGGTCCCACTCGTTGTAGTCTGGGCTGGTGAGTTTGACACTGCGCACATTGGCCTCGACGACTTTCGGATCGGTGCAGATGCTCTCGAGAAACATGACATGTACGCCGATCTTGCCAAACTTTTCGCGGATCTGAGACCGACGGCTTTGCAGACCGTTATTGGCGTCGTACACCACCACCTGCCCGCCTTGATTGAAGAAAAAGTCGATGACCGTTTCGTCAAAGTCGTTGAGGATGCGTTTGCGCAGCGCCTCGGTCTCTGGAGACTTGGGACCTGACGAAAAGTAGTCGGTCGGGATCTTGTCGGCAGTTCCGAGCACTTTGCGTCGGTAGTCTCCCAGCGAAAAGACACCCGATTTGACACCGAGCCATGTGAGGTACCGTTCGATGGCGTGCGAAAGGTGCGTCTTGCCTCGAGCAGGGAGACCCACGGTGGCGATCAGGATCTTACCGGCGTGGTACAGCTGACCTGAGGCCGTCGTGTAGAGCGGAGCTGCCATAGTGCCGAAATCGACTGTTGTACGAGTGGAGAGATGATGTGGTGTTGCACCGCGAGGTTCGCTCTTCGACTAAGCCGCCTACCAGCTTTAGTCCCAGCCTTATGATGGTTCAGCTGGAGAATGCAAGGACGCGTGACCAGGTCAGACAGCAGTACAGTGGTAAGATCGTTGCTGACTCGTTCCAAGTCGGAGCTGTCTATACTCGTGTGTTGATTGCAAGTGATCCGAATAAAGCCGCACTCGCAGCAGAGACTGAATGTGCTGTACTACGAACTCGATCAGCAGGCTATCGGGAAAGCCGCAGGTGATATAATGGAGGTACACAAGACTCTGTTGCTGCTGTTGCTACTTTTACTGTCGCTGCCTGTGACAGCAAAGGGTTGTAAAAAGGGTGGTGATCGTAGTCGTGCTGGTATCGGCGACGATAGAGAGCCGCGGGATTGACGATAGAGGGTGAACCGAGCACAAGGGTGCAAGTCACGCAAGGGCGGAATCTCAAGGTGATGTATCTGCGGTCCGTGGTCGGTCAACTGGTATGCATACCTGGCGTCACACCGGAAATGGGCCCCACGGTGTGACGGAGCTCTATACAGTCATGAATCCGCCTTAGAGTTGGCCGCCCGTGTGCACGCGTTGAGCCTGTGGAGAAAAATGGCGGGAAAAAAAAAGACGCAAAAGGGCAGAAAATCAAGATAGTGGCACGAGGCTCTGAATAATGAGAGCTCGGACGTCAGCGCACAGGACTAGCACCGCATCTTGAAGAGAAATCGGTGTAAACTGAGTGGACGGATCAGCCCGCCTTGGCGTGGAATGCGAGCCTGAGCCTAATCAGATTTTGAATGGCCCTTGCAGCACGCGAATCAGGATGGTCACACCCACAGAAAATAATCTTACAGTGCTTCTTTCAGTAATCTATAGTTCTGGCTTATCTCGCAGCAAATATATCCGTACCAGGGCAGGCACCTTGCACTGGCTGGGCGTTGCTCCTGCGGTCGTCTCGAGCATCAATACGGTAACACGATGGATCAGATGGCCATTCTCGGCACAAGTTTTAGAATTACAGCGTAGTTGACAGAAGCGCCAATTTTGGAGGGGGAACAGGCAACCTGATGAGAGGTTGACAGACTCAGAGGTTATGCGAAGGGTTGAAACAAGACATACAGGAAAATGCACAGGTGGGAAATGACAGACAAATGGGTGAACGGACAGACGACAGAGATTGGAACGGGAATGAACCGCTGAGGGTCAATGATCGGACTAGAGCTGGGATGCACAAGAGATCAGTGGTGGAAAAGACGCAGGTTGGTGCGAACGACGACGATGTTGTACTTGTTGGCAGTGTCGACGCAGGCGTCGTCCATCACCGATCCACCGGGAGCAACAATGAACGAGGTACCCGAGCGAGCGGCGCGGTGCACGTTGTCGGGGAAGGGGAAGAAGGCATCGCTGGCGCAGACGACGCCCTTGAGCTTGTCGGCATGCTCCTTGCGCTCGGCGGCCGAGAGCGCCTCGGGCACCGTCTCGAACACAGCCTCCCACTCCTGCTTCTCCTCTGCCGACATCTCGGTACCCTCGACAAACAGGTCGATGGCGTTGGACTTTTCCGGTCGCTTGGTGCCCTTCTTGAAGGGCAGCGACAGGACGCGCGGGTGCTGTCGCAGCCAGAAGTTGTCCGTCTTGCTACCCGCCAGACGCGTGCAGTGGATGCGCGACTGCTGTCCTGCACCCAGACCAATCACCTGGCCGTTCTTGGCGTAGCACACCGAGTTGGACTGCGTGTACTTGAGCGCGAGCGTCGCCACGATAAGGTCAAGCTGCGACTGCTGAGGCACCTCCTTGTTCTGCGACACAATGTTGGTGAAGAGGTCCTTGGTAATCTTGACGTCATTGCGTCGCTGCTGCAGCTGCACACCGTAGACAGTTCGGGTCTCGGGACCCGAGGGCTCGAACTGCGGGTCGATCTGCAGCACACAGTACTTGCCGCCCTTCTTCTTGGAGAGGATCTCGAGCGCCTCGGGCTCGTACGACGGAGCAATCACACCGTCCGACACCTCTCGGCCAATGATGCGAGCAGTCTGGGCGTCGACGGGGTGCGACAGGCCGATAAAGTCGCCAAACGACGACATTCGGTCAGCGCCACGGGCACGCGCATATGCGGTGGCCAGGGGCGAGAGCTCGCCGAGGTCGTCGACGAAGAAGGCCTTGGCCTCCACCTCGGACAGGGGCACACCGACGGCAGCACCGGCGGGGCTCACGTGCTTGAACGAGGCAGCAGCGGGCAGGCCAGTGGCCTCGGCCAGCTCCTTGACGAGAGCCCAGGCGTTGAGCGAGTCGAGGAAGTTAATGTAGCCGGGCGAGCCGCACAGCGCCTTGACGGGCATGTCGCCCGAGGTGACAAAGGCCTGCGCGGGCTTCTGGTGTGGGTTGGCGCCGTATCGGAGCGGGAGCTGCTGGACCACGTCGGTCGACTTGGAGGCCAGACTGGCGTACTGCTGGCGGTAGTAGTTGGAGATGGCCTCGTCGTAGTGGGCAGTCTGGGAGAAAGCCTTGACAGCGAGCACGTTGCGGTTGGCCTTGGCAGCTGCGTCGTCGGCCTTGCCGTAGTTGTCGAGGAACTGGGCGTAGTCCTTGGGGTCCGAAAGCACCCAGACGCGCTCGTGGTTCTTGGCAGCAGCACGGAGCAGCGTCACACCGCCAATGTCGACCTCCTCGGTGGCCTGAGCAATGGTGGGAGCAGGGTCACGGGCGATGGTCTCCTCGAAGGGGTAGAGGTTGCATACAACAATGTCGATGGGCTCGATGCTCTGCTTCTTGAGATCCTCGAGGTCCGAAGCCTTAGAGGTCTGTGCGAGAATACCACCGTGAACCGCAGGGTGAAGCGTCTTGACACGGCCGCCGAGCATCTCGGGTGCCTTGGTGATGTCCGAGACATCGCCGATGGGCAGTCCGGCCTCACGGACAAGCTTGGCAGTACCACCGGAGCCGAGCAGCTTGACGCCGGCGGCGTGGAGGCCCTTGGCCAGGTCCAGGAGACCGGTCTTGTCGTAGACAGAGAGGATAGCGATGGGCTGCGACATGGTAGCGAAGCCGCGAAGGAGGTTGCGGTTGAAGGGAGACGAAGAGGATGGAGGATGAGGCGGGAGAAGTGGGGTCGTGGACAGAAGAAGGAACGGTGAAGCACGGACTGGGCGAGTAGATGAGGCGTGTCGTACGCTAGTCCACTGTCGATGTGAATATGACAGCACGTACAGACAGCGACGTTGCACGAACAAGGTTGCAGCGGCTGACGTCTGTGCGAACGCAGATAGCACTGGGGATCTGGAGCGAGGACGTCCAATCGCAGACGAGCCAAAGACAATCTGGAGCATCCAATCGGCGGTGGACGGACTACACTTCTTGCCGACCGACGTACGAGGCGACAGTCTTGCAAAGAAGAAGAAGACAAAGACGGGGGAAAAAAAAAAAGTCGAGTGAACCTGTCAGAACCACAAAAAAATTGTTTGCGCCTGCATATTGACTCGTCCTCGACGCGGCAGACACCCGATAATCTGATTTGACCCAAGACATGCTACTACGAGTTCTAAAATCATCCTCCTCATTCTGTCTTCTCAGTGCACTGCCCTTGGCAGCCCCATCACGTTCGTATGCTGTTACGGAGCTTAGGAAGGCTTGGTAGGTTTGCTTGACTGTAAAGGAACATCTTTCTCTGTGCTGCCTATGGCTGTCGCTACAGCAAGTGCGTTGAACAAACGTAGTTGGGGCCTGGCGACCTGAACCCGGTCGTGGCTTCTCAGTCGCCACAGGCACCGCCCTCAACTGCTTGTGCTGCTCTTCTGAATCTTTCACAGCCTTGGCGAAGCCACTCCAAGGAAGTTGGAAATGCGGACGAGTATGAGAGAGCAAATTTCTCTCCGACCTCCGCCTGGCCCGTGAGCCTAGAAGTGGTTTGTGAGGCTTACTTGTAATGCTTACCTATCTGTGCCCGCATTCTACGGCCTAACATCTTTTGATCGTGTTAGGCTGCTGTGTATGATTTTTTGCCCAAACACACTATTTCCCCCTCACGTGTTTGCAAGGACCATCTCGGATCTGGAAAAGGACGGGAAAGCCGAGTGTTCAATCGCAAGGCGGCGTGAGAGAGCGGGAAGAAACGAGGGGTCACGGTTGACAGGCGTCGGTCCCGATTCAGACCAAAGCCGGCGACCGGTGGACAGGACAGGTCGAGGTCTCAAACCCAAGCCGATCCTGAGACACACCCCCAAAATCTGACAAGCGAGAGGATTGCACTGTAGCCAGCCTTATTGGTCTTTGTTCGTGAGAGGCCGCTCTTCATCCAGCATGCTGCGACAGAGTATACGGGTGGAAGGAGCCGACATCCTCTCTCAGCTTTTTGGTCCATGATCTTGACCTCGACCGCCGCTTTTGCACGCGCGCGGGCGCGGGGTCTCCCGCACTTGGCTGGACGCCGCTGAAACAGAAGAAAGGTGTCTCACTTCGAATCTCGCCGGTCAAACAGAGGTGCAAACGTCGTTGCTCCTTGTTTGCGATAAGGTGTGCCATTCCACTAGTGTATTCGCACCAGAGCGCCCGTCAGTGAAGGTCGACTCTCCGCTTGTCGGGGATGCCCAACGCCTTTGCGCGAGGGCGCTGAAAACGGACGGAACCATTCCGTTGAATTTATCTCTGATTTATAATGCCCCCTTTTCTTCAGGCTCGGGCCCATATAGGTTGTTTATCGAGGGTCATTTTGTTCCCGAAAGAATGCCGCGAGCACCACGACTCGCCGTCAAACCACTTCATCTCCCAGCAGAATATTTCGCCTGAATCGGCACCGGGATTGCGGTCTCAGATGGGCAATCGTCAACAAGGAAGACGACAGAACGAGAACAAGAGGGGACTGGAAGAAGCCGGCGGAGCTGACCCTGGACTAATGTTGAAGTAGCATCCTTGACGACGTCAACAAACAGAAGCGGGCCAAAGGCGAAAATAAGAGGCATGAGCTGCAAAGGCCTGAAAGAACGAGGGTGCTGATCGAGTCTCACACTGACTCCCGCCCCAACCCCAAAGCTCGCTTGCGGGGATAAATTCGCACCGATTACGATGTCCATCGCATCTCACACTGGCCTCTTCCTTGTGCCTCTGAATCGGGCGATAGGAGTGTAATAGCATGCAGATCACATATATCTACCACGCTGTCATGCCAATGTCTCTTTAGTGTTCACAGAGACACAACATGCGAAGAGAGGGTTGATTGCACGACATTGCAGGTGAAATATCAGGCCTTGCGGGAGGTGCAGGCAAAGGCGAGTGTTTGCAGAACGGCCGCATGAATGGATGTGATCGTCAATTGATCAGCAAGGAAATGACTCTCAGGTCTTCCCAAGACACATGAGAGAGGCCGGAAGCGAATCAGGCATTTCTCCTGTGTGGCACAGTAAAAGGTCACGCATTAGTGTGTCTTTAGAAGAAAAGGTCGGGATAGTCTAGCGAAAGAGGATTCAGACGAGAGGATGCGATGGGTCAAAAGTGGCTGGGACAATGTTGCTATTGTTGCGCTCCTGTGCCGATCCACGCAGCTGGAGCAGTGAGAGAAGATTCTTCGTCGAAGGCACACGGTGCAAGCGAGCCACTAGGCCTCTCTTCTTCTGCTCCACGCACCTCACGGCACTGCGACAATAAAATAAGGGTCGCGGTGAAGGGCTAGGAGCAGTTAGTTTGGTCTGATCGACCACCCATACAACGCGTCTTGGGCACTTTGTAGTCGGGATCGACAGGTAGCTTTAATAATGTGTAATTTAAAAGCTTGGAAACAAATCAATATCCCAACCCCGAGAGGGTCATCTTTTCAGGCACCTCGGCAGAGCCTGACGTTGGTGGGTCAACAGGCGTCAAGGGGACGGGTCCGTCAGGGTCTGCAGCGTGGTCGGCGACCGAGGCGGCGGGCGGGCGGTGTCGAGCAACACAGCGGCGGGCCTTCGGAAAGCTGGCCTTATGCCGCCGTCTCCTTGCCCAGCTCAATCTCGCCGACGGCAAAAAAAACCTGCCAACAAGTGCGCCCCCTCGTGTTCTTGCAAGTGTAACGCACGCACCACGAAGTATAGCTGAGCCATGGGGCAGCGAGGCACATCAATCAGCAAGCATCATTGGGTCGTGCAACGACAACTCTGCTGTACACTTTGCGATCCGCCTCCAATTTGGATGATCACTGCCGTCTCGCTGCAAGGTCGGCGTGATACAGGCTCAGCACCGACGTATTGAGCGGAGAGCTTCGGCGTCGGCCGCCGTCGGTTCACCACGCCTACTCTGCCGGCGTGCGTGCAAGCTTTCCTGTACCTTTTCGTCCTGCCTGCCGGCACGTATGCACTTTACACACTTCCGTCACAGCCGGCACGCTAGCCCTGCAGCAATGATCTGCCGTATCGCCTGCCCTTGCAGACTGAGGTCTGATCCGGTACCGAGTACTCGTTCCCTTTTCCCCCTTCCTTGCAACCGTCACAGCTGCAGCTGCCCCTTTTGTTCACAAGGTCAGTGGAAGTTGGTCAGTAGGCGGGATGCCGAGAAAGAACACTTCGGCGTCGGTGTTGAGAGGCAGCGCACATTGTTATCGGATTGAGCCCTACCATCCTCTTTTGCACGCCTGAACGTCAAAGGATCACCGCGCAGACCAGCTCCGACTGCAAGTCTTGGAGCACGCCGCCGCCAAACGCTCGGCCAATCGTCCCTTTAGGTCATGAGTCTGCGGGCAACCTGGAACGCTTAGAGGCTGGACGGTTGCCCTGACCGGTCAAGTGAGCTGATGTGCCCTCAATATTCGCTAAGCAGGGGGCAACGAGGTTCTCATCGGGCCCCCTCGATAGGGTCTGTGATAGTTTGCATCTTTCAGCAATTGAAGACAAGCGGGAATCAGATTGTGTAAAGGCGCAGCAACACCCACAGTCATCGGACAGGGTGGATGAGACGCCAAGCGAAAGGCGGAAGCATCGACAGGCACGAGTGTGAACAAGAAGCGACGCAACCGACCCGGTTGATCAACCTGTGATGCAGCCACGGCGAAAAGACGGTGATCAAGAGGAAGCTGAATCGAATCAAGAGAAGCTTTAGGGGTGGGTCAAAGTGCGAAGGCCGCTCTCTGCACGCACGACGTCGATCATGGACAGAACGGGCTCCTTTGTGCATTGCACCTCACACACGCGCACACACACAATCACATCACCCACACCCACGCTTTCACCCACCGCACCACCCCCGAATTCTTGCAGCAAACTACGGTCTACTGTAGTGGCAGCAGTAGCAGCAGCTGCAGCAGCAACACTAGCAGGGGGTGTGGGCGTAAAGTGGCTACGGGCCCAATTCCTTGGCTTCATCCCTTCCGTCTGAGTGTGTCTGAGTTCAGAAACAAACTGGTGTACCCTGTTTTTCCTCCTCCCTCGCCTTGGTTTACACGGCCTCTGCTCTCCCTCCCCCTTTGCTTCTTCAACACCGCTTTCTTGCCCCTGCTTCCTCCTCCTCCTCCTCCTCCTCCTCCTCGTCCCTCGTTCCTAGTCCCTACTTCTCTCATCGTCGGCCAAACGACTCCTCAGCTCTGCTCCTCTTTCCCATCGATCCTACTCTATCCTCCCATCGCAAACCCTCTTTTTTCGTGTCGCACTCCCCTTTCATTCGCCGTTTGGTCGTTTGCTCCTTCGTCTGTTCCCATATCTATCACACCTACATCTTCAGGTCCCCCTCGATTCCGGAATCGTTGCGACCTTCTACTCATCGAACCCTAACCTCCTTCATCGGATCCAGCACCATCACCGTCTCCGCGACACACACTCCCTCGCAGGAATAACGATCCGCCTTCCTCTTGCCTTGAACAGCATATAGATAGGGCTTCCATTCTCTCCTTTGACCAACAGCACCCTCGCTTCTCAACTCACAATTCAACACAAATAACCATCCTCTCACAATGAAGTTCTCCACCACTCTCATGGCGCTTGCCGCCGTTGCCGTCGCTGCTGTTGCCGCTTCGCCTATCGACACCAACGAGTCTGGCCTTGGCGCCCTCGGCGAGCGATCGTTTGAGCGAAAGGCGCGTCACGTCGAGCTTGCTGCGCGAGCCGACGACAGCATCGATCTCGAGACCCGCGACTGGGTCAGCAAGAGCGGCAAGGTCACCTGGTACGCTGGCAACCAGCTCGACAACCCCGCCTGCGGCGGCGCCACCCCCACCGACAACTCCATGGTCGTTGCCGTCAAGAAGAACGGCGGCTACGGCAAGTGCGGCGAGACTGTCCACCTCCACTACAACGGCAAGATGGTTTCGGCCAAGATCGTCGACTACTGCGCCGGCTGCGAGTGGGGTCACTTCGACGCCACCAAGGGTGTCTTCAAGCAGCTTGCTCCCCTCTCCAAGGGTGTCCTCACCGGCATCCACTTCAAGCTCTTCACCAAGGACTAAATCCCATCTTCCTCCGTCCCCAACACATCTTTCTTTCCAAAATCCTCTCCTTGACCTATTGGGCTCAATTGCTTTTACCACGATCTTCCACCGTCACCGTCCCGACCGTCTCGACATTAGCTCTCAGCACTAATCACTCGCTCTTCTCCCTCGTCATCACCCAACCTCATCCATAGATCAGTCTCTCAGTCCCCTTTGACTTCTTGTATCCCTCGCAATGGTTTCAACTTGATCCTGGCGTCCTGGCCCTTTTGGACCCAAAGCAGCATCGCCTTCTCTACCCCCTTTTCCCTCAAATCCTTTGTCTTCGACTTGCACTTCTTATCGTTCGCTGCTTCTGCTTCCCTTTTCTATCTCGCATTCGCCTCGGAGATGACTCTCGAAAGTTCCGTCTCGGCAATTCGTACTTTCCCTTTCGCTTCGTTTTCTGGCTTCTTTTTGGCACCATCCTTTTTTTGTCGTTGTTATCGTCACAGCCTAGTGCTTGACCTGGTCTCTCTTTGTTCTTGTTATCGTCCGACTCACCCTGGACTACACCACTGCTACGGAATTGAATTCCGTATTTGCTCTCGATGCCTGACTGTGTGCCTGTTATCTTGGGTGTGGGTTTGTATGCATGTGTGTACGTGTCTGTCTGCCAGCTTCAAATTCAGCCGCTGATTCTCAAAGTCAGCACTTGCCCCAATCAAGCGATCAATACCGAATATGCATGGGATTGAGGGACGAGATCTGTGCATGCGAGTCTATAAATGATGTTGTGGTGGAAATGAGTATGAGGATATCAACTGACAGAAACTTATGCTGTGGACCGATCTGGGAACGCGATCATGCTGAGACATTGCGTACTGGATATGTTGGCGTGAATAGACGGATACGAAAGAGATGCGCTCTCCAAGGGGCAGAGGGAATAATTACTGCAGAACATGACCCGCGTCGTGATGGTCTAGTCATCGTTCTCAAAGTCGCTTTCGTGGATCGAGTTGCCGCAGTCGCAGCGCTCTCTTTCGGGACCATCGAAGTGATCGGGATGGTCTGAACGGGATCCACGATCGTGTCGATCGTGATTGTGACCAGCCTGACTGCTGTGCTTTGCGCCGTGGACGTGATGATCGTCGGGATAGTGTGCATCACCATCATAGCCGTGTTCGCAGTGGTGATCACAGTGATTGTGGGGGTCATAGTCATGGACGTGGTCGTGTGCGCGACTGTGCGCGTGATCGTGATCGCAGCAGCTTCCATGACCGTGACCATGATCGTTGCCGTTGTTGCCGTGACTATGACCATGATCGTGATCGTGATCGCAGCAGCTTCCATGACCGTGACCATGATCGTTGCCGTTGTTGCCGTGACTATGACCATGATCATGATCGTGATGACGGTGAGTCCGAGGGGCATTTGCGGGCCGGGTGCCCTCGATGGCAGCCTTTGCTTTGACCTTGGCCTTGTTTTTCTTGGCCACTAGCTTCTTGCGGTTTCGACAGGCTCGCAGCATCAGAGGTGGCTCACCATAATACAACTCGTACTCGCAAAAGATGCAGATCCAGTCATCTGGTGTGAACAGGGCTGAGAGGGCGCCTCCGACGCCGCCGGTGTGCCCTGCGTGCCCGCAGGTGCGCTCATCGCCATGCGATCCATGGGCATGCGAGTGCGACTGCGAGTGTGCAGCTGCTGCCGCCTTGCGACGTCCCGAAGCGGTGCCTGAAGCTTTCGACTTGGAGGGTACTTTTTTTGTGCGAGTCGATGCAGCTTCGAGAGCCCGCGCAGCCGGCGCATTTGGGTTGTCACTCGGGCTGGAACGCATGGAAGAACTGCCCATCTGATTGGATCGTGGCGGTGTTGCAGGTATCAGATGATGAGGTGGCGGATTACCCGGTGTTGGTCCTGCCACATAACCTGCGCCTCTGTCGATAGCGCCTCGTTGCGCAGTATGGGTCGTGTGAGCCGGCGCTACGGACCCAACTTGAGTTGTATCGGGATGAATAGAGACCCTGTCAAGCGTTTCGGACAGATCCGCTACAGCCTCGGAGTCATTACCTTGCCCAAGCGAGTCCGTCAGGCTGCTTGACGCTGTATTGACCTGAGATCGCAGCTCTCGCAGGCGCACCGCGGTAAGCGAAGGCATCCTGAAGTCGAAAGGAGACAAACTCAGACCATTCATGCCTTTGGTAAGGTCCGCCGTGGCCTCCGCATTGGCTTCGTTCAGGCGATTGTCGTCCGTGACATTCGAATGGTCAGATGCGTTCTCTGTCGGCAAAGCCACACTGGGGTCGAGTCGTGATCCGCTCGCCGTTGACGCTTTCTCCTTTCGAGAATCGTCCGGCAAGGACATATCAGGCACAACCTTGACTGCTCGCGAGTTGTCATGATCCTGGACAGAAGTCGTCTCGGGTGGCGCTCGCGGTGGTGAAAATTTCGACGGGACGGATTGTGCGGATTCCGCATTCGCAGGTTTGCTCGGTGAGCCACTGTTGCCGGCCGTTCGTGCTCGTATAGCCGCGATCGACATAGCTTTGCCGCCGCCGCCGCTTCCGCGAAGCGCCTGTGCTCGCTTTTCTGCCTTCGAGATCCTCTTTTGCGGCTTCTTTTCTGGTGTGACCGGTGCCATTACTGCTTCCTGGGCTCTTTTCTTCTCTTCAAGAGCTTCTCTGCGCGCGATCTCCGCGCGCTTGAGCTTTTCAGTGTCCTCCCTCCGTTGTGCCCTTCGTCGCAAGAATATTTGCATCAGACGGGCTCGAATGCGGTGACGCATCGCCGACTGCTCCCTTTGCGAGCGAGTCTGCCGTGGCAGGTACCAAAGATGAACCGTCGAGGATTGCGTGGCTGAAGCCGTTGTCCCCTCAGGGTCAGAAACGGGTGCGGTGCTTCCACCTGACCGCGTGAAATTCGGGTCCAATTCAGCTTCACGAAGCTGTGCGTTGTTGAGAATTTTCGAGTTGGTGGCTAGAGGCAAGCCCTTGGCAGCCCGTCGAGACGCCGCAACCTCGCCTTCAACCGCTGACGGGGTCGCTGCTCTGCTTTTGCCAGTTACTGCTGGGGTAGAGGTTGTAGACGAGGACAGCGCTGGGCCCGGGCTAGTGGAGCGGCTGCTCTTGCGCTTCTTCTTGTTGCCAAAATGTGCGGACTGGCAGATGTCAAAGTCTAGAAGGTCGCCGTCGCTTTCTCCGGAAGCTTCAGAGCATGCATCGCTGATCTGCGTTCCGGTCGCGTGCTGGTCATCTGCACCGTGACGCTCCGAGCGTCCTTTCGTGTTGCCTAGATGCGAGCTCTTTGGAGCGCTCTGATCCGCCGCAGCAGCAGAAATAGTGCTAGACGGCAGCGAGGATCGCGCAAGCGCAGCCAACTTGGCTGGATCGGCCTCGTGAGCGAAAAGCAAGATGAGCTGGGCTGCACGCTGTCGATAGTAGTAGCTCTCGTCGTAAAGCGTTGAAGGCACGTGGTCAAAGCGAAAGCCGGTCTCTCGGGAGTTCGATGTATGGTCGCTTTCCTTAAGAGCGGCCGTCGAGCCGCCATTCGCGGTGACGGTACTGAGACTAGAGGCATCACCGCTGTCGAAAGCAGCAGCCGTCGTGGCTGCAGTGGTGCTGGACGGGTCTTCGGAGCTGATCAAGGCGAGCACATCCAGTTGAGCGGAGAGCAGATCGTTGGAGGTGTTGAGGTAGCGCTCGATCCCGTCGCTGAGCTCGTTAACGGCGGCATCGCCGCTGTGGCCATTGGGCAGACGACCGAGCCGTGTCAGTGAGGATTTGGCGCTGAGTAGCTGGTCTCGAAGCGACTTGGCCACCACTGGGTGGATGAGCGGGAGTGCCGATGCTGAGTCTGCGCTCACAGCCCCAGCACTCGCATCTGTACTGATCCGCGAGGCGGCATGGTAGCGAGCCACTGTGTCAAGAACGTCCCTAACCTGATCACTAGCCAAGAGGTGGTCTTCAGTCACAGCGTGCCTCGTCAGTGTGTTTGACTGCACCGGATTATGGCCTCGCCTTGGAAGCTGGCGGATTGGCCGAGCCGCTGGTCCATTTGGTGGTGAACTTGTGCCCGTATCGTGTGGTACAGATTGGGCGTGGGCATCGTCTAGTCCATTGGGAGATGTGGCATCTGACAAGCCGTGTGTAGCAATGCCTAGCTGCAGCAGACGCTGCTGGTGCTGCTGGTGTTGGTCTTCAAGCATCTGGTCATATGCGGCGTAGCGTCGGATTAGCTCCGAGAGACTATTGACCTTGGCTTGGTGCTCGGCCAGCTCCTGGTCCAAGTTCAGCTCGCCTGCGTCCTGCTTGCGTTCGCGCCACTGCCGCCTTGCCTCTTCTCCTGCCGTCGGCACTGGTGCCGAAGGGGCCGGTATAGCTTCCGACGGCATGCTCTACTGTTGCTGCAAGCTCAAGACGTGCCGCAATCAGTTCCGGCACTGATTCGCCTGAGCACAGCCCACAGGCAGAAGATTTGGGCGAACGCGAGGGCACCGACCGTCGAGCACACGTCCGAGCAACTGTATGATGCAAGTAGAAATAGATGGATTGCGGGTGCCAACTTTCCATGCTAAACTCTTGGCATGTTTCTCGATCGATTGCAGAATGATCCCGATCTCCTCGATCGTGTGAATTGCAGTACTGCTCCGGTGATTGCTGAGCCTATGCCTTCGTTATGAAGCAGGGAGCGTGCGTCGGGTTGCAGTGTCAGGGACCTTCCTTGTCGGAAGGAGTAATGGAAGGGAATGTCGTCCAGGAGTCGAAGCCAAGTGTCAACTTTTTGCGTTGCAAATGGTTGAATGCTGCTGTACCGACGTGTTGTGCAGGGCTGAATTGAGGCGCCCAGATGTTCCAAGCCACCGATCCGTACAAGTCAAGTATTAGCGCCTTGACAGACGTCTCCTGATAGTGCTCACGTAGAACGAGGCAGTCGGGTGATATTGGGATGGAGATGGTGATGGTGTACCTCGGAGTCTGATGACTGATACGACCGTCACATGCTTCAGTAGCTAGCAGAGTGGCTCTAGCAGCAGTTCCGACTAGTCAGTACTGCTGTATCGTGTACAATTGCACCCTACAGCTAGGTTGCTGACTGGAGCCGATTTGCAGGCTCCGGCGTTGGCCATACGCACTCAAAGCTTGTCCCTGACACAGTCAAAAGTTACACGAGCCACAGCCAGCCGGCCAGGCAGTTGTCACACCTATTGTGCATCTTTATGCACACCGCTTGGGCTTGCACTTGTGCTTGCTGCCCTGTCCCTTCTGAAATCACAACCAAAAAGCTACAAACGTTACGAAAAATCGCAAGCTTCTTCCGTCCACTTCCCTTTGTCACGCAGGACTGGGCCGAGAGCTCGGAAGACTTGGCAGGACTGGGACTTTGATAACTTTTTTTTTTTCCCTCTCTCCTTTCTTTTCTGGCCTGCCGAGCTCCACACGCACGTACGACTGTGCCAACTTGCCAACATGTTGGCTATGTAACGATCCGCAAGCAGAGGGCTACTGGGGCATTGTTAAATCCGACTTTTCTCTCTCATCAACCCGTAACAACGCAATAGCGAGTCCCTGACTTGACTTTGCTTCGTGGTACTAAGACGATGAATAGAGGCACACTAGCAATGCCACGAAGACTCTGGATCCTTTGCATTACGGGAATCTCTGTGCGACAACCTCTCTCGTCTCGGATTCGAGGTGGTTTTGTGGTACGAGAAGCGGCCAACTGAGAGCCTGACCATCGGAATTACGCTCGGGCCGTCCGCCTGGATCGCTCCACGCTTCGTCAACTGTTAGACCAATATCAAAGGTGAGCTCAGACTGTTCACAAATTACATCCTTGCCCTGACATTCTTGAAGACAATTCAAACCAGGCAGGCAACGGAAAACATCACAAGCGGATGGCCCTAGAAATTCTTCCACACTGATCTCAGCCGTAGAGCGGATGTTACGATCATGATGCAGAAGCACATATGGAAGGAGTCTAGCGTGGCAGCCCGGAACCGGGATCAACGCGCATGTAGCGAGAGCCCGAGCCTCTGCCGTTCCATCGGTCGGCAAGCTGGCCCACAAGACCCTGGAGATGAACCTTGGTGTTCTGAATGCCGCCAAGCTTCCAGACGCCGTAAGCACCGGCGACGCCGGCTAGCATCAGAAGCAATAAAAAGAATGAAGTGCCGTTGTTGGCAGACGAAACCGGAGATCCGATCTTCTGCGACTCAGCAGCAACGGGAGTCGGTGCTCCAGCGGGAGCGGCAGCGTCAACATCAACGACCTCGGCTCCTGGTCTCGTTGATGTAGCGGGAGGCAGCGGCATCTGGTCGGACATGGCAGAAGAACATGCAAGGACAAGAAGGAGGCAAGAAAGAAGGATTTTCTATTTCAATAAGAGTGCCCAACACTTGATCGTGTGCGACTGAGTTCTGACGGACTTCCAAACTAAGAAGTGCCAGCATCCGGCGTGGAAAGCGAGGAACAGCCGATGTGAGAAACGCTGTAGGCGTACTCTTTCGTCACACGAGGCCTCAAGAGGACTTCGCTATACACAGCTGGAGCTTGATTGCGGGAGGTCGATGCAAATTTATTTAGAGTTCGTCCTTCACCTTTTCAGTAAGCTCTCCAGAGTCCTTGACGATGACATCGGCCTTGGGCTTGTCGCCCATGCTCTTGGGCACCTTCTCGATGTACTGAACAACGTCCATGCCCTCTACGACCTCGCCCAACACTGCATGCATAGAAAGAGAGAAATGTGGAGTAAGAATGCAAAGAACGTTAGATGATGCCAATAGCTACGCTGTAGAGGGGCACTCGATCGAGGGACAGCGCCAGAAGGGCGCAATGATCGATACATACCGACGTGACGGCCATCGAGCCAAGGAGTCTTGACAGTGCAGATGAAGAACTGGGCTCCGTTGGTGTTCGGTCCTGCGTTGGCCATGGAGAGAATACCGGGGCCAGTGTGCTTGAGCTTGAAGTTCTCGTCGTCAAACTTGCCGCCGTAGATCGAGTAGCCACCGCGGCCGTCTCCGCGTTCGAAGTCGCCACCCTGGATCATGAAGTTCTGAATGACACGGTGGAATTTGGAGCCCTTGTAGCCGAAGCCCTTCTCGCCGGTGGCAAGGGCGCGGAAGTTCTCAGCGGTACGAGGGACGTCATTGCCGTACAGACCGAGCACAATTCGTCCGACATCCTTGCCGTCGTGGGCAATGTCGAAGTAGACCTTGTGCGTGATTGTAGGGTTCTGCGAGGCGGAGGCGGGCGACGTGAGCAGCACAGCCACCATCGCCACAAGGAGCGTGGCCAATGCCGAGAGAGAGAGGAACTTCATCGTAATCCAACCTTGAGGGCCGCGTGGTCACTTGAGGTCCCGTAGAGAAGTGATGGTCGTGAGAATGTCTATTGTGACGACGACAAGACCCGGATCAGCGCACGCACCTTGCCCCTCCAGAGCTGTTACAGTACAAACTAGAGGAATGTCTTGCCGAGTCGCAACCTCACCCGCCCGTTGAGCCGGCCTCCAGCGTGGCCAGGTCCCCATTCGAAAGCTTCTCGAGTTGCCAGGCCTCCGTCCAGCGAGCGAATGCCGGGACAGCACAGGGCCACGCGCGCACCTACTCTCGGGTCGCGCGTGCGCACGAACCACAAAAGAGAAGGAGATCGAGCCGTCTCCAGACAAATCGGGGATGAATCGCGCGATCTATGACATCTTGAGCTCTTTGACCAAATTGTGATCTAACAGCTAACGAGGCTGTTAGCCGGCCAACTTCAGACAGCCAAAAACCGAAGCATATCCGCGGGATCCGTCTGTCTGGTTGAACACGGCCAACTCGAAGCATTGGATCACGGGGCCACGGAGAATTAGACTAGCCGTTCCTGTTTGGCTGGCCTCGACCGTAGTATCACCGAGATTCGACCGTGCCGCCACTGCCGCCACCATGAGCCCTAGTCCATTGTGACTCTACTGAACAAGACTACCGAATGACGGTTGCTCAAACTGATTTGCTGCCGAGCAAGCTCTCATAGACGAATCATCCACTCCCTGGTCTGACTGCTGCCCGCTTCTGCTTGGCACGACCGCTGACCACAGCGAGCACACAGCGTGAATCCTCCGAGGCAGCGCTCGTCCGACTCGTTCTCCAGATCAAGTCGCCCATGCAGCATGCATATTTGAGCTCAAAACAGGTTGAATGATGTGATCCACACCGTGTCTGAAGGCCACTCACTCCGCTTCTTTCTTCCCCCGAGTTTGGGGCCCCAAGGTGGGCCAAACGAGCCTGATGCCGTCCGGAGGTGTTCTCCGCAATGCATACCTTGGCACCATAAAGCATGTACAGTATCGATAAGATCCGAACAGGACGAGGTGGCCACCAGAGACGTGCAACACAGGCACGCGTAGCCTTGCAACGTCCAATGCCTGTCAGAACGTCACGGCATGCCAGGGTCCGATCGAGGAAGGGTCCTGCTCTGACCGTCGGAATGCGGCGGTTGCTTGCTATCCGGCAGGCGATCATCAACAGCCCGGCCCAGCGTGGTTTTGTAGAGATTGTTGCTAAATGTGTTATATTGAAATCCGAAGGCAACCAAATTCCGATTGGGCCTGGTCAGCCAATTCCTTGGTTCAGCCCATAGGCTTGTGCTGCTGCCCTCTGCCGCGGTGACGGTCTCCGTCAAATCCACCTCGCGCCGTTTTTGTGCATACCACTCACTAGCTGTCCTGCAGCTCGATTCGAAACCCTGTCGCCTCGCTCGGCTCGCCTCTGTCTGCAGCATTCGACTCCGGCCACTCTCCTACGCGACAGGGTGCCCGAAATTGGCCACCTTGCTGCTTTCTATCGGTCTGATCTCGTTGGCCGTTCGTTGTTCTGATTTGCCATCCGTCCATTGCCCTTGCCTCCTCTCATCAGACAATTCGCTCGATAGACAAATCTCCAGAATTCGCAAATGCCCTGCAGCAACACACGATGCACAATCGATTCGGCCCTCCCTCGTGTGATCATATGCGTCGTGTCAACGCCATCTGGAACCGAAAAGAGATGTGCAGATGGCCGACACTAGATCTTGCTCAGCCGATTTGCCATGTACTGTACTCTATCGCTTGGGCCGACCTATCAGAAGAAAAAAATAAGTAGAATTTTCGCGCAAAAAAGGAAGCGTGCTGTGCCGATATGCCAGGCACGCGAGGCTTTGAGAAGCTCTAAGCCCAGAGTGTAAGCAGGACGACTGTGCCCACTCGAGCCGTGACCGCAGAGATCGACCGGCGACATTTGCTGCACTTCCGCAGGCTTGGAGTCTTAGCCGACCAACCTCCACCAACGCCCCAGCCATCCTTGATCTTGCGTCTGTCGTTGTGGCTGCTCACACCGGTGGGCACTATTTAGAATACACACAGTACAGTGACAGATGCAAAGAAATAGCAGCGACATTTGCCGTTGGTCACGAGGTCTCTTCCTCTCAGCCAGCTGGCGACACAGAGGCCTCTTGTGCCAAAAGTACGGGTTAAAACACTTGTGGAAGCCAACGCAGAGGCTTAGACTCCGAACGAAGCACGGTGCAAGCTGAAGCGGAGGGATTCGACGACTCTGCTGGGAGTTCCAAAAGTGCTTGCTGGACCCTTTGATCGATATTGAGCGTAGGTCTCATACACCGACGAAGAACGGTTCACTGCCGAGGCAGCAGGGTTTCCCGACCTGACGGGCAAACCACTCTGACGAGGCCGTATCGCCCCCTCGGGTCCATGTCGTCCTGATTCGAGGGAAAGTCAGTGTCTCACCTTTAGGCCAGCCGAACGAACATCAACCAGCTACAGTACTGTACTGTACTGTACCGTACTGTAGTCGCTTGGCGGGACAGAGGTTGTAATCTGGTCTCTATCGGATCCAAAATTCTACACGAGGGCGAGAAATCCGCGCGAAGGTGAAGGAGGAGTCAAGCCGCATCAAAGAGTCGAGGCCCGGCGCGTCGAAGCTGAGCTGCCAAGGCTCTATGCAGCACGTACAAGTATGTGGCTCACATGACTGCAGCCACTCACAACAAGCTCCGAAAGCTGCCCATAAACCTGTCAAACCTACGTGACTGTCCAGCTGCCGGGTCGACGTTTTGTTCATTCGACCGCTCGCTCGCAGCTCGCCCGTTGGCTCTCCCCGCGCGGCCTCGCCTAATCCAATTCAGTAATCGTTCAAAAATCACTCACCACCCGTCGCACGGCACACGGCACACGGCTACAGAACTGCACGTCTCTCACTAATTGCCTGGCTGAGTGCGTGGGGTTGGGAAGTGGATTAGTCGGAGATGTCCTGTGCAGCAGCTGGCGGGTGTCGTCGTCGAATCCAGCAGCCTCGCTTCTCCTCG
Source organism: Testicularia cyperi (assembly GCA_003144125.1). NCBI lineage: Eukaryota > Fungi > Basidiomycota > Ustilaginomycetes > Ustilaginales > Anthracoideaceae > Testicularia > Testicularia cyperi. The sequence continues at coordinate 733,103 of KZ819191.1, forward strand.
TCTCGTTTTTTAATTTTTAATTTCATTTTTTCTTTTGCTCTCCAATACTACTGTACACTATTCGACTAAAAGTACAGTGGCCCATCACAGTTCTCTTCTGGTTCTCGCTTGGCCGTGCATCAAATCCCCACGCCTTTTGGCAACTTTGAGGATGGCCGTCTGCCATTGGCCCATGCTCGGTCGCCTCGTCAGTACAGTACAGTACAATACACTACTGTAGTAGTAGCAAGCTACAGGCACTTGCTACTGCTACAGTACAGCTATCGCTACCGTACTCGAGTGTGGTGGAGAAGTGGCGGCAACCCCATCGCCGTCATTTCGCGTGTCCAAAGGTGCATGGACCTTCCCGCCTGGCCTGCAAGCCTGCCCATCTGCCCATCTGCCCATCTGACCATCTTGCCTGTCGAGAAAATCGTACTCGAGTCTGTGCGCCCGCCGCTTTCGTCGTCGTCGGCACTGTTTCTGCTGCGCCCACCCGGTCCCTCTCTGGGTCGCCGACCTGATCCCGGTTCTGCTCCTCGTATGCCCATGCTGTTGCTCGTCTGCTTTCCTCGGCCCTTCCCTCCGTTGATCTGATCAAAGGAACCTCCCATATTCGCACTTCTTCTGGGCTCTGTAATTTCTTGCTCCCATCTCTCCACCATCCTCGCCACTTCCCTTAAAGAGCTCTTTGTTTCGTGACTGCCACATCCACCCCCTGCGCCAGTTGGCATCTCGTCTCGCAACCTAGCTCCCAGCTTCTAGCTCCTGTGCGCCCTCAACCTTTCTTCCTGCATCTTTGCCTCTTAGAGCGGAAGTTGGAAACTTACCGGGCAAGGTAATCGCTCATAGTAGCTTGGGATCCCTCGGCCACTCGTCCGACGCTATATTTACACCTCGCCATCGTTTCTGCCTCACAGACGTAGCTGCAAGAACCTTGACAAAGATGACGACAGCAGTCAAGCGCGATGTCCACAGCCCACTGCTTTTCGAGTGTGCCTGGGAGGTGGCCAACAAGGTCGGTGGTATCTACACCGTTATCAAGACCAAGGCACCCGTGACGCACCAGGAGTATGGCGATCGCTACTGCCTTATTGGCCCGCTCTCGTACAAGACTGCCCCCATGGAGGTGGAGGCGCTCGAGCCCGAAGAGCCCTGCCTCAAGGAATCCCTCGATGCCATGCGCGAGGCTGGCGTCAAGTTCCTCTACGGTCGCTGGCTCATTGAGCGTGCGCCGCGCGTGCTGCTCTTCGACACCTCGAGCATGTACCACCGCATGGACGAGTGGAAGGGCGATCTCTGGAATCTGGCCGGCATCCCCACGCCGCCCAACGACCACGAGACCAACGAGACCCTCGTGTTTGGCTACCTTGTCGCATGGTTCCTCGGCGAATTCGTCAGCCGCGAGCGCAAGAAGGCGGTCATTGCTCACTTCCACGAGTGGCAAGCCGGTCTCGCCATTCCGCTCTGCCGAAAGCGACACATTGACGTGACCACCATCTTCACTACTCACGCTACGCTGCTCGGTCGATACCTCTGCGCCGGAAGCGTCGACTTCTACAACAACCTGCAGTACTTTGACGTTGACCACGAGGCGGGCAAGCGCGGCATCTACCACCGCTACTGCGTCGAGCGTGCCGCCGCGCACTGTGCCGACGTCTTCACCACCGTCAGTCACATCACTGCGTACGAGTCTGAGCACCTGCTCAAGCGCAAGCCTGATGGCGTGCTGCCCAACGGCCTCAATGTGGTCAAGTTCTCGGCCATGCACGAGTTCCAGAATCTGCACGCCATCTCCAAGGCCAAAATCAACGAGTTCGTCAAGGGCCACTTCTACGGCCACTTTGACTTTGACCTTGACAACACGCTCTACTTCTTCACTGCCGGCCGTTACGAATACCGCAACAAGGGTGTCGACATGTTTATCGAGTCACTGGCGCGGCTCAACTACCGCTTGCAGAAGAGCGGCTCCAAGATGACGGTGGTGGCCTTCATCATCATGCCCGCAGCTACCAACTCGTACACCATCGAGGCGCTCAAGGGCCAGGCAGTCACTAAGCAGCTGAAGGACACGGTCGAGCAGATCCAGCAGCGCATTGGTGACCGCTTGTTTGACAAGCTGGCCCGATTCCAGGGCGAGCCGGGCAAGGACGTGGTTGACGCGGCCACGCTGCTCTCGGACGCGGACAAGATTGCGCTCAAGAAGCGCCTCTTTGCACTCAAGCGCAACTCGCTGCCCCCGGTGGTGACGCACAACATGCAGGACGACGACAACGACCCTATCCTCAATCAGATCCGTCGTGTTCAGCTGTTCAACCGCACCAGTGACCGTGTCAAGGTGATCTTCCACCCCGAGTTCCTCAACGCAAACAACCCGATCCTCGGTCTCGATTACGAGGAGTTTGTGCGTGGTTGCCACATGGGTATTTTCCCGTCGTACTACGAGCCATGGGGATACACGCCTGCAGAGTGCACGGTGATGGGCGTGCCATCGATCACCACCAACCTGTCGGGCTTCGGCTGCTACATGGAGGACACGATCGAGCGCGGCGAGGACTACGGTATCTACATCGTGGATCGACGCATGAAGAGCGTCGAGGACTCGGTCAACCAGCTCACGGAGCAGATGTTTGACTTTACGCAAAAGACGCGTCGACAGCGCATCAACCAGCGAAACCGCACGGAGCGACTGTCGGAGCTGCTGGATTGGAAGCGCCTGGGTCTCGAGTATGCCAAGGCACGACAGTTGGCGCTTCGCCGGGCGTACCCGGACAGCTTTGACGAGGACGACACGATCGAGAGCTACTTTGACGACATCCACCACGAGGGCGGCAGCAAGATGCCACCGCCGCTCTCGATGCCCGGCTCGCCGCGCCAGTTTGCGTCGGGCGCACGCACGCCTGGCGAGTTTGGCACGCTCACCGAAGAGCTGCAGGGCCTCAGCACTTCCGACTACCGCGGTCATCAGAACTTTTGGAAGTCCATGAGCCAGCACGGCTCGGACGACGAGGAGGAGGCATACCGATACCCGCTGGTGATGAAGCAGCGTGCGCGTGGAACCTCGGTCGGCAGCATGAGCGGCGCATCGACACCCGGCCTCGGCGGCGGCAAGATCCTCTCGAGCGCCGACCTGGACAGAGCCGATGCAGCACTCAGCAACCACAACGGGGCTCCCAACGGCCACGGATACTAAAATCTTGCCAAAAGCTCGTCCATCATTGCCCATAGGGAGCTCGGTGGTTACGTACACAGTGACCTGTCTCAATCTCTATCAAGCCTACTCAAAAAGTCCACACTCTCGTTCATCTCCCGGTCCTGCTTGCGCTCTGTGCATGTCACTCTCTTCACTCTCTGTCTCTCTCCCACTCTTTTTTACTGTCTGTCTATCTATCTGCGTCGTGTAGCTTTTTACCCTGACCGGACCTGTCATCATATTCATCCAAACGTGTGCCATCATTCTCTGCGAATTCAATAGGATCTTTTTAGCATATTTGTCTAGCTCCGTGTGTGTATTCGCCCGTATTTGGCTTGCGATCCAGGCCAGGCCAAGGGCAGGCAACGGGCATAGGACAGTCTAACATGATGGATGAATATATCCCACGTGACTGCGACCCAAAGCAGGGCCAAGTCGGGCGAGAGGGCCCTGACGACGGTCTTTCATCTCTCTGACCGCTTCTGTGCCTTGAGTGTTGGAGACGACTGCATTGTCCTTTTCCACTTTTCTTTTTTTTACCGTCTGCGTGAGGTTGGCGTTGTTGGCTTAGGAAGAACGAGAAGATCTGCCCCGACACTTCCGTGCAAGCCTTCCGAAGCACACAGCACCGAGATCCACAACGTCGATTTCAACCAAAACCAACCAGCATCACCATCACCAACCAACCACCCCTCATCTCCGCACCCTATTCCTTCACCTTCAGCGCTTGTCAACTCGTCACACGGACGCGACCTTCGTAATCTCTAGGTCTACAAACGACAATACTCGCCTGATCAACTCGGTTCTCGTGCTCCTACCTGGCTAGTCTACTCCCAGGCTCGTCTCCGGAAACGTCTTTTGATCTTGGCCCACCCAGGCTCACAGCTTCATACATACACTCACGCAATTGTACAGCCATGCGCTCGCAACAACTGGCACGGGCTGCCCTTCGGGCGGCGTCAGGCTCTCGAGCCGGTCTGCGCTCCGCAGCGATCGACGTCACTGTCCCATCGGCACTTCGAGCACCTCTGAAGCAGCGCAACAGCGTCGCGATTGCATCTCCTGCCTTCTCGTCCGCAACGACACGCCCCTTCAGCACCTCATCACCCATGCTTAAAAAGAAGAACAAGAAGAATGCCAGCCTGGTCGACGAGGACTTTGAAGCTGTTGCAGACGAAGACGGCGAGCTCGGGATCGAGGACGATGATCTGTTCGGCGGCGTGTCTTCGGCAGATGCACCTACTGCTTCGTCTTCTGCGTCCTCCTCTTCTAGAGCAGGAGGTGTGGCCAGTCGAGTCGACTACGCCAAGTCGGTGGAGGACTTCCGTCGCTCGCTGGAATGGGACGAGATCGACGCTAGTCGATTCCCGTCATTGCACAAGTGGCGAGCGTTGGCAGGCCGAGCTTCGACGCAAGACGAACTCACCGAGCTGCTCGAGCTCGCAAAGATCTACCGCGACCGTGTTGGCTCGCTTGGCACCAAGTCTGGCGAGCGCTTCGCGTCGAGAGCGTCTGCTCTGGGCTTCCCCGAGATTGCGCTGAACGCCTTCCTCGACCGCTACAACTATGGACTCGAGTACAATGTCGAGGCCCTGTACCTTGTGCAGCATGGGCTTGCCAAGAAGCTCCGCCGAAACAACAAGGAAGAGCTCCTCGCCAGTGCCGAGATCGAGGGAGCCCCCGTCCAGGAGACCGATCTCTTTGGCGTAGTCCCACCTGAGACTGCCCCAGCCCAGGAATCGGCGGAAGAGCCACAGGAGCAGCAGGAAGGCGACGGAAAGGCAGAAGCCATCTCGGAACGCCACCAGCTGGATATGCAGCTTGCACGTGCCCAGCTCGCTATCATTGACCGTATGGCACTGGCGGCCTCGCTTGCACCTACCCTGGACAACACTGCGAGTCACGATCCGATTCTGCTGTCCTACATCACGTCTGCCTACGTCTCCACGTTCAACCTGGGCACCAAGCTTTCCTTCACCAATCCGCTGCTCACCAATGTGTATGCACGCACCAACGAGCTGATTGCTCTGCTCACCGCCACCACCGAATCCAGTCTCTCCCACGGTCGCATCTCTGCCCTTGCCTCCCCCCATGATGACGAGAGCAACCATCTCCTCCCCAAAAATCGTGCCGCTGACCTCACATCCTCCTTCGCCACCATTCTCTCCTACGTCGCTAGACACTCTGGTGCAAAAGACCTCTTCCGTCATCCTAAAACTAACCGCACTCTCGACCCGGTCAGAACCCTCTACCGCTACATGGACCATGTCGGTCCCTCCCAGTCCAACAAGCTTGTCAGAAGAGTCGAACCCCTTCTCCAAAGCTACCCTACTCTTTAGGCACCCCTTCAGACACCGACATTGCCATCCCATGTATCTCGACTCCGACAGAAAAAGGTTCTTTTCTTTGCAATAGACTCCTCGTCGATGCAATCGCATGACGCACATGCCACTTTGATTTTCTCATGTTGGATGTGTGTGCAGTGAAAAAGAGAAAGCTTGGGCCCCTGAATACATGAGATATCTAGTGTACAAGCTTTAATGCAAAGGTGCCCTCTCTTTAGCTTCAGCCAGTCCCCTCTTTCCAGCGAGCATTCAACTCGTCCTCGTTGTCAGAGAGCGTCGTGACACCATCCCGAAGGTCGGCAGCCGTCTGCGGTGCGTCGTCTGATCGCGGCTGCTCTCCAACATCGTCGAAGTCGTCGAGATCGATATCGAGGGCGTTTGGATCTTGGATCGACGCGTCGTCTTTGTGGCGTTTCGCCGTCGGGTCCTCTCCAGGCGCACCCAAACCGTGATCAAATGGCACATAGCCTGGTTGGGCGTGTTGCTCGAATCCCATCATGGGATGCATCTGCATGTGCATTGGCATCTGCATGTGCATTTGCGGTGGCATTGGTGGGAATGCTGATGCGGGAGGACGCGGGTTGATTTTGTTCTCGATGCCAAGGAAGTGACAGAATGCCTCGGTTTGCGGGTTGGTGTACCACGCTGGAGGACCGGGATGCAGTCCTCCTGGCTCGAACGGCGCTGGAGCCGTACGTACAAACTGCTGGACAGCATGGATGTCGAGCCCGTGCGGTTGCGGCGTCAGACTCGTCGATTTGGATCCTTCCGACACCGGCGTTCCGACTCTCGACCCGTCCGGCTCGTCCTGCTTCCTCTTGCCTCCGTTTCTGGTGACGGTCGAAGCCGAACCAGCCAAGTTTGCAAGGATGTCGGCCTCTTCCGCGGCTATCTTGGCGAGCAGCTCCGGATCGTCCAGATTCGGCAAAGCAGGCTGGCGTACAGTGAGCGAAAACATCGGAGCGAATACCTTGGTGATCGCTAGCCATCGCGCACTGTATCGGAACGTAGGCATCACCCGCTCCTGATGCCCGAGAGCTGCCTTGCGTGCCTCCAACTCCGCGTCACCTGGCGCCTCGATGTCGAGAAACTGCAGAAATGACGACTGCGGTAGACACTTGTGCAGCGCAAGGAACCTTGTTACTTTCGCCTGGTTTGTGTGGGCTGTATTCTCGGGTTCTGTGCTTGGCTGGTTTTCGGCTGGTATTTGCGATGTGCCGCTTAGAACGTTGTTGGGCTCTTGATCCTCGTCAAAGTCGAGGTCGATGTCTATTGCTTCTGGGTTAGCCGGCGCAGCAGCAGTCGGCGCCGGGGCTGATGTCGATGCCGAGGAGCTAGAGATAGCATTGTGCGAATACACCGCCGAGAATTTGACATGTAGATGCGCCGAGAACCAATAGTCTGGCTTGAGTGTCTGGAGCAACTCCATCAGCGGTGGCGAGCCGAGAGTCTGCGAGTTGATCTCGTCTCTAAAGAAGGGTTTCTTCTTGATGAGTGCTTGGGTATCTCCGTGATTCTCGATGGTATTTGGCCAGTCGTGGGACAGAACGACATCGACAGGCCTGTTCTTTGTCGACATGAGTTTGAGGCGATGAATGTCAAACACACGAGTGTGGTAGCAGCTTCGGATGGTGCCTTGGTCGTAGGGAACGCGTTCGAAGCGGCCCTTGTTGTAGTCGTGAGACTTGTAGATGCCCGAGATTCCCGCGATGGTGAGACCGTTGAGCTCGACCGCGCCTGCTGCCCCCAGGAAGTAGATGTTGGGTGCGAGCCAGCCGCCGTGATAGAGCTCGTGCATGTAGTTGGAAGCTTCGTGGTTGCCGCCAATGACGAGCGTGAGGATGGGAGCCACTCGCTCGCCCGAGTAGTACGAGTGAAAGCATCCCAGTTGTCGATACTTGGCAGGTACTGCTAAAGCCTCCAGATCTGCGTGGTTCCGAATGGCCTGGAAATCGCCGCATAGGAGTAACGCATCCACCTGGATTCCCTGCTCCCGTTCTGCCCGAAGCACCGAGGCATAGATCGCATCGAGCTCGCCGTGGGAACAGCCCTGGATGGCCAGCTTCATTGCGCGGCTCTCGGATTTATTGCGCCTGAATGATGGTCTTGGCGATATCAGAACCACTGTCTCAAAAGCCGCCTCTTTGACAAATGTGGATGATGTCGTTCAACACGGGGACAGGAGGAAGATCTTCTTGACCATGTGGAGCAACCGTGGAGGGAAAATCGCATGTCAGATCAGGAAGCTCGCAGAGAGCTTTTTTTCTTTTTTTTCCTTGACATGGGATAAGCCCGAATGCCGGGCGCGATGCACGCGTGGTCGGTCGGCCCAACGGTGCGTCGTGTGTGCGCGTGTGTCACGGCGTGCGTGTGTGCGAGTTGGCGCGGCGCATCCGAGTTGGGCTTTTCGTTGGCGTAAAAAGGCTTCGCGGACGTGGACGGGCAGGCAAGCAGGTGCAAGGTTGTACATTCTTGCAGACCCGTCTACACTCGACTCGGTGTCAACCATGCACGCCGAACCAAGCGCAGCACCGTACCACACGCCCATCAAACCAAGAGGCAAGGCGGTGCTGTGCAGATGTCGGAATCCTGCCGACCACTCGATTGGATCACAATGAAATGAGCCAATTTGCGACAGGACCCTACTGCAGGAGGCTCGAGAGTCAAACGAAGGCTGTTGCTCCGTCGGCACAACCATGACACCCGCTCTCTCGTTTAAAAGTTGAGACTGCGGAGTTGTTTTTGAGAGTATACCTCAACACTCAGCATGGGCCCCCTTGAGGTAATCAAGCTTCTGTCGTTGACACATGTCCGGATTCATCGTTTGTACCCCATGAGAATATCGGAAGGAGAGTTTGGCGGAGGCAAGGTGACCGGGTCACGCACACGTCGCGTTGCTCATGCCTGCACGTCGGTACAGTCGGACAGACGACCGGCGCACAGCGGCAGTGAATCATGAGCGCGTTTGAGTGCAGAGTTCTCCAGTACTGGCTCGACGGCTTTCAAGTCTGTATTTTTTTTTCCGACTTTCGAACAAGAAAAAAAAATAAGCCAGTCCGACCTCAGCGCAGGTGCGCATTCCAAGACGAAAGAGTGCTCTTCCCCTCCAGGCCAAATCCTAGGGGTTCAGGCAGCCGCAGAGCGCGACACAGGCGTTCTGCTGTGCCCGCCTGTCAGGTGAAACCAAGCCCCGCTGGCAGACAAGAAAGACAGGCAGACTACAGTAGTCAGAGAGGCCCCGTTGAGCGTAAGGTTCTGCAGAACCAACCCGGCCAGCGGGACGTGCAGCTTGGTTAGCCCTAGTCCTGGCGGACAGAGAACCTAGCCAGGCCGGTCGGCTGCCTCACCTCCTCACGCCTACAGTACAGTAGTCGTGCGTTTGTCCAACCTGCTTCGCCGAGTCCTGACCGTGGATGGCAGCCATTCTTCTCTTTGGTGTCACTCCCTACCATCGCACTTCCCGTTCCCTTTGCCTTCATCTTCTCCTCTGAACGGCTCGTCTGCATTCGTTCTTCACACCTACATCCTATCACGGACGACAAGACCGAACAGACAGCAGGGGTGCCAACAGCTCCAGACTCATAAAGAGGGAGGATTTATACAGAAAGGACGTAGCATCCGCCAAGCCTACCCCTCGACGAGCACCTCTCAGGCCACCACATCCAGTTCCAGGCGTCAATACACCCACCCAACATCCACCTGGGCTCGCCTCTGTTGAACTTAATCTCGCTGCAGGCTGGATCTGCGGTGCAGGACCACAACGACCGCCTCGGGTGTTCGACTGCCAGAGCGCCTCGCGAGCTTCATCTCATCTCAATCCCACTCTGTAGCATCACACAGCTTGCGTTTTGACACTCGGTAAACACTGCAGCGCGCTCTCAGACTTTCTTTCGCTGGTTCAACAGCGAAGCGCAGGCACTTTCGACCTACACGCTAGGAGGATCCGGCATCCTCCTCCGACGTTGCGGTGCCCATCGCGCCGTGTTTATCAATCACATCTCTCGGGATACCCGATCATCTCATCGACGTGCTTTTTGGCAGAGCAGTGAAGATTCGTGACCCTCACTGTTTCCTGGTCAACCCTTCCGAATCGCTCACAGTCTTACACTTTTAAGCCATCCACTGTCAGCTATCGCATCAGCCGCGGCACACAGCCTTGGTCTGACTCGGCCCAGAATCCGATATCTTGGCGCTTGGTGATGGCGCAGGTGAAGCCTTCTCTGACGCTCGACGTCAACGTCGGCTCTTCGAGCTACGTCGGCGTCGGTGGATCGGGCACTAGCTTGACACCGCGCGCACATCAGAACGCAGTCAACCAAAAGGCGAGAGCTCAAATGCAGGCATCCGCCTACGCCCCACAGGCCGACGCCTACGCCAACGAAATTGACAATGCCTACGTCGCAGACTCGTTGGCAGATCCTGACTTTGGCGGTCAGCTTGACAATGGCGGATTCAGCAGCGACGACGATGCCCAGGACGTCTACGCCGCCGCCACCAGTAGACTCAAGGCAGGTAGCTCCAGTGTAGGTGCCAAAGCCACTCGTGACCAGGCTCACGGCAACCTTCAATCTTCGCAACAACAACAGCAGCAGCAGCAGCAAGCACAATCGCGATCGCTCGGATCCCGGCACCAGACCAACGGAGACCAGGACGGCCATGACTCTGACTCTTCTATCGAGGCCGACGACTACGGTCACGAATCCCACCACCGACAGATGGCCGATGGTGTTCACGAAGACGAGATGATCTACATCGATGATGAAGACGGCGAAGATATCGAGGACGACGAGTCCGACCTCTCCTCGAGTCCCTCAATCCCCGACGAGAACATCGACTTCGATCTCGTGTACGCTCTCCACAACTTCGTCGCTACTGTAGAGGGGCAGGCCACCGTTCACAAGGGTAACAGCCTCACCCTTCTCGATGACAGCAACAGCTACTGGTGGCTAGTTCGCGTACTTCGCACACAGGAGGTCGGCTACATCCCTGCCGAAAACATCGAGACGCCTTTTGAGCGTCTCGCCCGTCTCAACAAGCACAGAAACGTCGACCTCACTTCGGCCACCGATGATGACCACAACCAGGTGCCCGAAAAGATCTTTACCAGCCATTTGGTCAAGGCGAGAAATGCTCTTGGCAATGCTGGCGTCTCGGTGCACTCCGGTAAGCTCTCGGCGCTCTCGAGACGAGCTCAAGGCGCACCTGCGCCTCTCTCGAAGGAGCAGAGGCGCAACAAGCGCGGTGTGGCCTTCGGACCCTCGACATACCTTGAACACAGCGGGGACGAGTACTCTGATTACGACGAGGACGGCGAGGAGCTGGATTATGAGGAGGATCCGGACGCCATCTATGAGGGTGAAATGGATGAGGAGGAAGCGCACGACGACGAAGATGAAGACGGCCGTGCCGGGCCTGCCGGATTTACAGGCATGGAGCCCGACGACGGTATGGAGTGGGACGGCCACGAAGCCGAGCGAATCCAGCAACAACAGCAACAACAAATGCAGCAGCAAACATCGCGAGCAGAACAGCAGAGCGCGGACAGGCTACAGTCGCAACAGCAAAACACCGCGGGTATGAAGGATGGCTATAGACAGTCATCGCAAGCACGAGCGCAATCACCGGGGCAGCTGCAGCCACAAGCTGAATCACAGCAACAACAACAGCAGCGATCTTCGCAGTACAATGCACAGAATGGTCAAGCCCCAGCGCAGGTCAACGGTCGCGGTCCTGCTTACGCGGCGCAGCAGCAGCAGCAACAATCTCAAGGCCAGGATGGCCGCGGATACGGTCCTGCGACTGCGAGTCAAGTGCGTTCCACCTCGGCTGAACGTCCCGTTTCGAGTGTCAACTCCAACGGCGCTCACTACGATGCCGCCGGCCGGCCCACTTCGACCAGCATGAGCCGCAACAGCACCGCCAGTAGCAGTGGCGGATTCCTGCCCTCGCAGATCCAGCGCGAGCGGGCTAATTCGGATGCCAGCGCCAATTCGTCGGCCTACACCGGAGACTCTCTGACGCACGTCATCTCTCCCGACAAGGACAAGCGCAGGAGTAACCGCAGCTCAAAGAGCGCAGAGAGCCTCGAGAGTCCGGACGACAAGTCGATCAAGAAGCGATCAGGCGTGTTCAGTCTCTTCTCGCGCAAGGACAAGAAAGATCGCAAGAGTGTCAATCTCGAGGATCGCGAGAGCTTGGTAGGCCGCAGCTCCGAAGACAGCTTTGCGGGACCCAATCGCGGCCGTAACAGCCCCGCTGTCGTGCCTGGTCCATCTTCGTCCGTCCAAGCTGCCAATGCCGGCATGTCGCCAGGCCAAAGTTTGGGCATGGGTCGCGCCGTTCAGGAGCGAGACCGAGCCCAACAGGAGGCCTACCAGCGTCAATTCCTTTCGAACCACCAGCAGGCCGCATCGGGTGGCTCGCATTCCGGCGACTGGTCCCAGTCCGGCGATCGCAAACGCGTGCAGCGTCCGGGGTCGCTCGTGGGACCCTCTGGTTCAACGCCGATGCTCAGCGTGCTCCGGGTGTTTGCCGGCGAGGGCGTCGACAGCGACTCGACATTCAAAACCGTCTTGCTCAACGACACTACGCGCTCCACCGATCTCCAACGCCAGGCACTCCAGCGATTTGGTGTTCCGCTACACGACATGGACAAGTACGTACTGACCATCAAGCGGCTCGAGGGTGACGAGCGTCCACTCGATCAGGATGAGCATCCGCTCCACCTCTTCAATACGCTTACCGACATCCTGCAAGAGGGTCAGGTGACCATCCCGAGCGTCAAACGCTCGAGTGTAGGATCCATCTCATCGATCAGCTCCAACCTCAGCACCCACCCTGCGATAGCTCGGCTCGGCAATGACTTTAGCGATGACCATGCTGTCAAATTCTACATCAGCCGACGCGACCGTCTGCGTGGCTATGTCGATCTCAATGGAACGACCGGCGATGAGTCTGGCCGCTCGCTCAATGCGTCGGATGTTTCAGCATCGCAGGACACGAGCCAAGCCACCTCGCTCAGCCTCAGTGGGCAGAATGCCGCTCGCAGCAGCCACTCGTCTGTCCTGTCCGCCGACACCTCGGACACGGTCCAGAGTCCCACGGCGCGCTTTGCACTCCGGCTGCTCATCTTTGCATCTGACCTTCCTGAAGGCATTGTGTTTGATCCGCAGTCCAACGCGCTCATCCCTTCCGCTGCGCTCAAGGGACGTTCGGCACAGCAGCAACAAGCACCAGGCGCCGAGGCAGCTGCGCCCGACCGCTACCGTGAAAAGATCCTAACCTTCCCGCGGAACACTACGGTTGCCGAAGTCGTCGAAGAGGGTCTGGATCGCTTTGGCATCGCCGAGGGTGTGGTCGAAGGCGGCGACGACGTTGAGGACCGCCCATCGCGCCGCAAGAGCAAGCTTCACGTCAAGTACGGCCTGGCTGTCCGGGCTGCCGACGGTGAGCGTGCACTGCATCCCACTGGCAAGATCCTCGACGCGTATCGCGTTCTGCCCACCTTTAAGATGGGCATTCCCAAGCGCCGAAGCATCGACGCTGCAGCTCTGCTGGGCGCTTCGGAGGATGTTGGGCCCAACGACCCGATCTTTGTGCTGCGGCAGATCACCAATCCACACAAGGCCAAGCCCGGTACTACAGAGCGGGCACTCAGTCCCACGGAAAACATCTTGCTAGCAAAGCAGGAAGCTCGACAACAGCGCCAGCCGACGACCAGAGCTTCGCCAGCCACAAGCCCGCGCCTCGGGGAGGCTAAAGACCTCAATCACGCCGGCATGACGCGCCACGAAATCATTGCGGCACAGCGTGCAGCTGCCGCCGAACGCAATGCGGCGGTTCTCGGCGCCCAGCGCAATGCGCAGCAGGGCGTCGACGTGATGCTCTCGAACAAGGCGCGCATCCGATCGTCCAAGCTCGGCCCTTCGAACCAGTTCCGATACTCGTACGTGCCTGCTGACGGGCAGGAGCGCGACATTAGCTCGATCATCGAAGAGGTGATGAAGGAGCAGATGCTCTCAACCGACTCCAATTACTCCTCGTCCAAGGATTCTGCCGTCGCCTCCCTGAGTCCCGTCACTGCTGCTAATGGCCGGCCGCCATTCGGCACCAAGCGCAGCATGCAAAGCGACCTTACCACCACGGACGACTACGCATCGGCTCGCTCAACACCCGCCGGCACAAGTCCTCTGAGCCTCGACGAGGTCAACTTTGACAGTCTCAGCCCCCGCACTGAAGCTGCCTCGATCGCTCCGCTGTCGATTGGCAAGCAAAAGCGTGGTCTTAACGATGACCCGTCAGCCTTTGGAAGCAACTCGACGATGACGAATGGCGCAGCGAGGTTGGACGGAGATCTGCTCGATACGCTCATACGCGGAGACCCGCAGGCTGGTGACAGCGCCATTGAAGACCGCATCAATGCCGTGCTCAACCGAGTCCAATCCCCCCTTGCAGTCGACAAGAGCTCCGAGAGCACGCCAAAGGTTGGCAGCAGAGTTTCCACCGCCTCGCCGAATGCTCCGACCAACAACACTTCTGGCCCGAGCGCCCACGTGTCCAAGCCCACCGATGCCGGCGTCCACGCTCGACAGATTTCGATTGGCTCTGAGCTAAGCGGTTCGAGAGAGACGGCTAGTCCGCTGACTGTAGGCACGAATACCACCAATTCCGCGGCGACACACGCAACCCACACCACGACGGGTACCATGCCCACCCCGCTGTCGACTTTGGTCTCTGCTGGTGCACTGGCGTCTGCGACGTCGCGTCAGCCGCACGCTGCTGGCTCGGGCTTCACCTCACGCTCGACTGCATCTGCGAGTGCGGGCGGAGCCGGTGCAGCCGGAGGAGGTGGTAGCAGTGCAACGGCTGCGGGAGGTGGCTTTGGTTTTGGTTCGTCCTCGATCGGCACCGGTGTTGGCGGAAGTCGGTCTACGACTCCCTACTCGACCACGAGTCTCGTTTACGGAGCTGATGACCAATCCCTTTCGCATCTCTACACAATCGTCGATGCCGCAGCACGTCGAGACCCGCGCAAGCAACGGCTGCTGACACACAGCAGCATGTCTTCGATCTCGTCCGTCACGTCCCCTACCCTGGGTGGCGGCAGCGGCGGCAATACAAGCGTAAGCGGCTACGGCTCGCGTCCTGGCTCCAAGCTCTCCACCGTCCAGATGCTCTTGGAAGACGACAAGGAGAACCTGAAACCCGAACCAGGAGGACTCTTTGCTCCCGCTCTGCCCTTCCTCGAAGACAAGAAAGTCAGGGAAGCCTATGCAGGCATCTCGAAACAGCTCGGCAATATCGACGACAGCCTGGACGCTCTACTTGCCGATGTCATTCGCATCTTTTGATCTCAACCTCCCCCTGAGCTCCTTTCTTCGCCTTCTTCGTTCCCTTTTCGCCTCATTGTCTGCCGTAGGGACGTCTTCAAGCATTTCCATTTTCATTCCTTCATCTTATACTTTTAGCCCAAGTCACTATGACCCATATCTCCAGTCATTGCACCTTCGACCTTCGACAGAGTCAGCACCGAAACTGTATTCTTCTTGTCTTGAATTGAAATGTCGCGAGCTCAGTCTCTTTCGAATGCTGAACTGGTGTTCCACCACGGGAATGCATGAGGCGTCGGGTATTGATTAGTGAAAGTTGCGACGTTTGGAACGTGCGTTGCGTCAGAGTACCGAGTGAAGAGAGGGATCAGCTTGCCCAACTCAAGGGTCAAAGGTTGGAGTCCAAGAAGACGGGGGCTGGGGTATGCGGCCGTCTTTCGGGGCCCTGAGAGAAGATGGGCCGGTCCGTCCGGCCTGGGCTCTGCACAGCAGCTTCATATTGGTCCCCGGCTCCCTGGCAATCACTCTCCACAGCGAGGAAGCGAGGGAGGGGCAAGCTGGTCAACCTGGCTGGTTTGTTTTCTTTTTTCAGACATTGGCAGCCACCGTTTTCACAATCTAGAATCCACAGTCAACTGATCAGATCATCTAGTCCAGGCAGCATCTAACTCTCACGTAGCGTGTTAGCTTAAACGACTCCGAGACCGTCCGAAAACGTCCAAGTCTTCTGCCGGAACTCGCACAGACACACCAAGTCGAAACACGTATCGCTTTGCAACACCGGTCTCATCCTATGAAAATCTGGAGTCGATACCGGGAATTCAAGACCAATACGAAGAAAAACGAAAGAACCGCGACTTGTTTAGTGAAAGAGATGCAACGAGCGAAAGCCGAGGCGTATGAAAGACGTCAGAAACCCCAGTGACACAAAGGCAAACGAGGCAAGAGAGGCATGCAAGATTTTGGCAGGACAGATGGGAGGCTGATGCTGCCCTGCTGCCCTGGTGGCAAGGACATGTGTGCATCAATGAAAGTCGGAAGCATGAGTTGGTATGAAGAGAGAAAAAGAGATAAGGAAAAGAGACATGGGGATGTGGATAGTCTTGTGATCTGTGAGACGCAGGGGTCGCATGAAAGGGATCAACCATGATTCTGGTTCAGGGTACCGCCGAATCCATGGGCCGAAACCACGCCGAGCACTTGGTCATCCTGTTGTTTTTGTGTACGTGTGTGTAAACATCGTCGCAGGAAAAGACGCATCAGATCGGATGTCGGCGAGGAACAACGAGAAACATGGCAAGGTCAGAGGGCGATCGATAGGCTAGCGGGTGTGCAAGCTCACACCGATTCGAAAGCAAGGCCGGCACAAGCGTTGGCTTTGGTCTTCTCAACTCACGTCTTCAGTGGGAGAAGCACCGGTGGCTTTTGTCGAGGTCGCCGATTGAGTGGCGGGCAAAGGTGCTTCCGGAAGTACGTAGAGCTCCCAGCCGACTCGCTTGCGCACCTTGAGGTTGTCTGCATCGACGTCCAAGACTGCACTGTGCAAGAGGGCGTCCTTGACGGTGTCAAGGTCCCGAGTGATGCCCTGGACACGCTTGAAGCCAGCAACCACCGCAATGTCGACCCAACCGTAGGCGTCCATTCTCTGGCGCAGGAAAAAGTCTCCCTCGAGGTTGCGCTGCGAAAAGTAGAATTCGACCTGCGAGAGCAACTGTCCTTGGACACCGGGCGGCATCGGCGCTCCGGTCTGCGACGTGGCCTCGTAGCCCACCATTGGGGCGAGTTGTGGCCTGGCAAAGCTGCCTCCAGCACCGCCACCAATAGCACCTGGTCCATAAACGGGTGGCATCCAGTGTGGAGTTCCAGCTATCGGAGGCCCGTTCGGATAGAATAGCGGCTGGGCGGGAAGTCCGACGGGCTGTACGCCCAGCATCGGCATCGGCGAAGCAGGTCCCATGCCAGCAAGGGCACTGGAAGGTCCTTGTCGGGCCTGTGATGGAGTCTCGTCGCCTCCAGTTCCTGGCACTCCTCCACTTCGCGGACCAAAGTTCGGATGGGAGGGATACGACATCGAGCCACGAGGCGAGCCGCGGTACGGAGGCGTCCCTGCACCCACAGAGACGTTCGCAGTAAAGCCATTGGGCTTGTCGCGGCCCTTGCCAGATGGTGTGGATTGCAAAGCGCCACCAGCTGCTGCAATCGAGCCCGGATGAGGGGCATGGCCCGCCTTTCCGCCTTTGCTTCGCTTGCCCGCAGCGTCACTGCCGCGATCGACCTGAGATGTCGAGCCGGATTGACTCGCGATCGCCGCATCCAATGTTGAGACGGTAGCATTGGGGCTTGGCACAAAGGCAGTTGATGATGACCCCACAACGGCCGGCCTGCTCGACGATCCTTCACGCGTCATGTGACCCTGATGAGTTCCAGTCATGGGAGCGCTTGAAGCCTTACCCGACCCATCGAATGCTGCTGAATTCGATGCGCCCCGTTGACGGGTGCTATACGCCTGTTGATCCACACTGCCTGATGGTGTCGCTACGTCCGACTGTCTTGATTGCGACGAGGCCGCACCGGCAGCTTCGGCACCGGCGGCCCTTCCGGCCTCTGACCCTTTCGATGCTGTGCCGTGTGTCGAGGTGTTTGGCTTGCCTCTGACGGCATCGTCTGACTTTGGATTCTGCTTGCCACTGCCTGACTCCTTCTTATTGCCGCCCTGCTGGTGCTGTTGACCCTTGCTCTGGTCCTTATCCTTACGACTCTGTTTACCAGCGCCGCGGCCGGCCTTGCCATCAGACCCTCTGCCCTGCTTTTGACCGGCTGTAGACGAAGACGGCACGGAGTGTGTGATGTTGGGAACGATTGAGATCCATTGCTGCTTGCCCTTCTTTCCACCACCAGAGGCTCCGGCCGCAGGATGAGCACCAGTACCTGGCGCAAGCTTGAGCTGCAGCTCATTGAGTGTCTCGTAGATGTCCTTGGGCGCCGTCGGTGGCTTGAAACCATCGCCCGTGACGGCAGGTGCAGCAACACCCGCCTTGGTTTTCTCGGGCGCCTTCTTGCCGGCGTCCAGAGGACTTGGCCAGTTGTGAACATCTTCAAACGATGGCAGCTGTGGCTGTGGCTGCGACTGCTTGTCGCGCTTGTAACCAGATTCTTTGGTTCCTGCCTTCTTTGATACTATCTTCTCGGAAGAAGCTCCTGAGCCGTGTGCTTTGTTGGCAGTCTTCGTCTCGGCCGATCTGGCAGCTTTGTCCATCGACGAGTTCGAGGTCGACTGCGTCGATACATCAGTGGGGCTAGGCTTGGCAGATGCTGTCGCTGTAGCATTGGTACTTGAGAGAGATAAAGCTTCGGTCGTTGAACGGGCCGAGACGATCTCAAGATCAGCCGCGGCAGAGCCCAATGGTCTTGTCGACGGTTGAGTTGATTGGGAAGACGCCACTGGCTGTGCTTGTTGTTGTTGCTGCTGTTGCTGTTGCTGACGTTGTTGTTGATTCTTTTGCCACACATTTTTCCCGGCGCCCCAGGCTGCCGCGACGGCCTTCTCAGCTTTTTGTGCTGCTTGCGCTTCCTCCTCGCTGCTCAAACCTCCTAAAGGCGAACCTATTCCCGAGCCGATTGAGCCGTTGGAGCCATAGCCGCCGAACTTGGGCATGTTCTGTCCGCCGTTCAGGAGGTGGATTCTGGCGAGCCAAGCATCATCGTCTTCGGCTCCCTTGCCAGACGCACCGCCGCTCTTCAGTACTTCTTCGATAGCCGAGGCAACTGTAGCCGGGCTCGAGGGGATGTCGTCGGGCGATGTATAGACACTTTGCTTTGTTGGCGATGGTGGTTGTGTGTGGTGGCTGTCCCGGGTCAGCACTGGCTCTTTCTGAGCCGACGTGCCTTCTCCTACCACAGTCGACTGCCGAGGCTCAGCTCGGGTTCCGACCTGAGGCAAGACAGCACCCGTGCTGGCACTGTCATCCTCTCTACGACTGACGTCGGCGCCGAGAATAACACTGTTCGTGTCGTCGATGCCTTGCGGCGCCGGCGACGTGACCGCGGCAGGCGTGTTTGCTGATGTTGGAGCAACGCTCGAAGAAAGACTTGAGGTTGTCGTTCCGGATAGACAGGCTGCGGAAGGGCGACTGGTCTCCTCTAAGAGGCTTGAAGTGACGGAAGCGGCGCCGCTCCCTCTCCTTGACGACAGGGAGTCTGCCGCCTTGTCCGATTTGCTAGTGGTGACTTTTGCCGCGGCAACGACATCGCCTGCAGCTTTCTGCACCTTCTTATCGGCCGCGGGCGATGCAGATGGAGTCTTTGACGCTGACTCTGCCCTCGCTTTCGAGCCGGCCACGTTGTTGGACTGCACCGCTCGTGCCTTGGACTCCGTCGTTGACTGGTTAGCACCGGTCTGCTGCGCCCTCGCCCCGCCTTTGCGGGGCTGAGAGGGGGAGCTTGGCTGTCGCTCCCGGTCTCTTTCGGCTTCCTTGTCGGCAAGCTGTTTCTTCCGGGCCTCCCAGACGTTTATCGAGGGTGCAGGGGTCTTGCCCGATGGCGGCGACGGCGTCGCCGCGGCGTCGAGGACGGGATCTGTTGCTTTGGATTCGTGAGAGCTCGAAATTTTGGAAACATCGCTTGCAACTTCACCTGACGCAGGTTTTGACGATTGTCTAGATGGGCTTGTCTGCGGCGCAGTGAGAATCTTGGCATCGACGAGGTTGGTCAGCGTCTTACCTCTAGCTGTCGAGCTGCTACCTGCAGTCTTGGATGAGGATGCAGCGGCAGTACCGGCGTTGGCGGTCAGAGCCGAGTTGGTCGAGGGCTTCTGAGCCAGACGCAACCTCTCTGCATAAGACAGCTGCTGAGCCTTGCCGTTCGCTGTCGACCAGGCTGACATGGTGGGCCAGGCTGCGATGAACGACTGCGCTCGCTGGCTGTGGGTTGCAGAACAATGCCGCTTGGCTATGTGATGATCTCTGCTGCGCCCGGGATCTGCCAAATCCCCGCAGTCCACCCCGCTAATTCACTCGCTCTTTGCCTGACAGGCTAGGAACACCGGTTGCTGAGGAATGCCGGATTGGTCGTATGGACGATGGGCGATGATACTCTGTTTCTTCTCGACGGTTGTGTCTACTGCGAGACTTTGGCCGCTATGAGGAACAAGTACCTTCCACCACGGAGGCGAGGTCCGAGATTGAGGCAAGTACCTAGAATGAAGTGGATCGACGGCACTGCGTGATCGCAAAGATTGCTTACAGCCGCTTCGATGTAGTCGCCTTTGAGGAGGACCACTATCGGGACAAGTACGATATTGTTCCTTCTGGGAGTCGTGGGGCTGGGAAAACGCGATGTCTTAGCAAAGGCAAGTAGTCTTCGAGTCTGGAAGGAAGCGTTGGAGTTTGAGCTGCTGTCACTTCTTCAGAAACCGTTGGCAGCGAACGGCGAATTTCCGAGAACGTCAGGGAACTGGAAGGAGATGATGCCGTTGGCGTGCTGAAGGCGACGAGCACAGGTTATGTATGCTGTCGAATCACTGGAACGATGCCGTGAGAAGAGCTTTGCGGCGTGTAGATATTTTTGGGTAGCGCCAAAATTAAGGAATCAACGCTGCACACTTCGGTGTTAAGATGAATGCGGTGGGCGCAACACGGACAGGAGCGTGGGTGTAAACCGACCAACGTGGGACGTAGGCACGACCGAGAAGCTGAGCTTTGAAGACGCTACAATGAGAGTTGATGGGGCTGTAGGCAAGGAGGCAATAGCTCGTAGCTGTAGATTGATAGAAGCAGATTCTGCCGGAGTGTGGGACACCGTGGCTGAGACGAGCGATCGAGAGTCGTGGTGATGGCGAGAATGAAAGAAAACGACCAAGGTGGGAGAAGAACGATCGGCTGATCAACGTAGATGAGGGATGTTGCGAGCCCAGTAGCAGCAGTCGCGAAGAAAGCGGAGCTGAGCTATCTAGCGGGTCCACAGGAGGTGGAAAAGAGACGAAGCGGAGGCTGAGTTGCAGACACGGAAGTGTGCACAGCTCTGATCGGAAGGGAGATTGGTTCCGATCGAGCTAAGCCACATCGAATGTCTGGACTGCACCTGGACTGCCGACGGGTCGAAGAGAGTAGGAACTCGACTGACTACTGCTACGTCGGCCGGGAATGAGAAGAGAGAGGAGTTGAGTTGGGAAGAGAGGTGGTGTAAGGGGACAAGATCCAGAGGCTCTGTGTAGCTGCGACTGCAGGTCTGACTGAGGAGGAAGAGGTCTGTGAGCGAAGGCCGTTGGTTGCAGGTGACTGCTGTGGTTTGCGCGCCACTGACCCACACAGCTTAGTCGTCTTTGTGCTTGTGAATACTGGAATGATGTGTGGGCGTGTACAGTAAGTGTGTGTGTCTCTCTCTCTCTCTCTCTCTCTCTCTCTCTCTCTCTCTCTCTCTCTCTCTCTCTCTCTCTCGCTGCGTAAACCGGGCGTATGAGAGCTGCGAGAATGTCAATTTCAGCTTTCGTTTTCTTTTCCTTTTTCCCGTTACTGGTGGCCTGTCACTTGAACTCATCACCCATCGACAGTGCGACCACGCAAGCTCTTAGGATGTATGCTGCTACTACTCAACTGCTCTGTGCCCTAATTCTGCAGCTATTCAGTCAGCCTATCGCCTTAGAGACAAGCTCGACGGGATGCTTAGCCGACCGTTCGGGCTGCTTGCCATCAAGATCGACCCGAACTCGATCAGGGACAAAGCAACTTGGACGGACGGGTCTCTGTGCATCACACAAAAAAAAGGCGCAAAAGAAGCGTTGTTGCTTGGTCGCATGCCCTTTGTCGTCGGACCAACGCCTTTTTCTCACCTTCCTGTCAACCTTGTCGGGTCAAAGGGGTCCGTCAGAAGATCCGTCACAGCAAGATCTGACAGCTGCGAGCTATTATAGTGATCTAACACTCAGATGGCACCGTCTTGCTTGATGTCCAATGCCCATGGCTAGCCAGTGCGGCATTCTCACAAGGTAGAACAACAAGAAGCTTCTTAGGACGGACGAAGTCACAATATGATGAGCTACAAAACGGGTCAGCCCGATCACGTCGGCTCAGCCGATCCGAGCAGGATGGCGATGGAGACGTCGTGTTCCTGGCTGCAGGGTGTCTCATCCGAGGCAGCTGACTTCCGAAGGCCTGCGCCGAAGCTTACTTGCTTCGGTATATACTGTAGTACAGTGTAGATGACAGATGAGAGAAGGTGGCTGACGGGCGGCCTTTGTTGGACCATGCTGCACAGAGATGTGCAGCAAACTCCTTGCATTACGCTCGCTTGGCCCTGCCGACTGCAAGATATTCTTGTCTTGTGCTTCTCCTGGTGTGCTTGGACGTGACGTGAAGATCCCCGCATGACAATCGGCACGCTTAGCGCTTGGACTCGAGCACTGCACGGGCACAACAATGACGGAGACTTTCTTCGAGAAACGAACGACAGGAGAAGACAGCATAGATTGGCTCGAATCTGCCCATCATACACGGACTGCATGTACACCAGTCTTTTCAGATTAATGTATAACGTATGTGGTTGAAGGCAAGCGGCTACAGGAGCACTTCGTGTAAGTTGGCCTTGTGGCGGGCAGGACGCGTCGGCGGACTCGGCGTCGGAACCAAATTCATCCAGTGCGCGGTCCCAAGGCCGACTGCGACAAGTGATGAACGTCTGTCTGCTGGTGGAGGAATTGTGGGAAAGTTGCCAGCGACCCTGGAAGCGCAGTCGGAGCAAGGGAGCAAGGCCCGCAGCTGTCGGCCTTGGCAAAGGCCGAGCTCAGCTTCACCTACCAAATCCGTTTGTATCATCATCAGAAGCCAGCTTTCTACATCTCTCATTTCTGCAACACGCACCCTCCGCGCCCACGTTCATCATCGCCACCAGCCCACCACATCGTGCCTTTTGCTTCATTGGAGATCTGCGCTGCTCATATCATCACCACTGAACGGGCTCGGGGACTTTCAACGACTTGCCACTAAGGTCTGCGGCTGGACTCTTTGCTATCTTCGCGACGTTCCGAACTCGCTCGCATCTTGCGTATCCACCACAACTCTTTAAGCTATTTCGACCGGTGCTATCGTTCTGGATCTGCTCCTCAACACTACCTATACAATGCTGTCGCGAATCGCTCTCCTCGCTGCGGCCGTGCTGTCCGTTTTGGCGGCGTTGACAGCCTCGGCCCTGCCGATCTCGGCATTCGATCCGGCGCTGACCTCGCTCACCTCTGGCAACTTCACTTCTTCGGTCGGCACTGGCATGTGGATGGTCGAGTTCTACTCACCGTATTGCGTTCACTGCAAGCGATTTGCTCCAACGTGGAAGGACCTCGTCGAGTCGGATCGCCATCTCGAAGACTCGTCCGACTTCCACTTTGCCCGTGTCAACTGCATCGCTCAGGGCGACCTTTGCAACAAGCAAAATATCAACGCTTACCCGTCCATAGAGCTCTACCGTGACGGAAACTGGGTCGAGAGCTGCACCGTCGACCGCGACTTTGCCTCCCTCGATGCCTACGTCCAGGCCCGCGCCGCCGACAACCGCAAAATTATCGCCCTTGCTACCGGCACTCAGTGATGCCTCTTTGGGTCTGCTTGCGTCTCTTGCCCACCTATGCCGTGCCTGTTTCGTCACCATTCTTCCATAGCTCTAGGCGATACAATGGCCAGCCACTTGCACCTGTCCACGCCCACGTCTGCACTAAGCTAGTTATACCCTGTTGTCCATGTCACTGCTTGTCTCTTCTACCTTTCAAGTGAATCGCAGTTTCTCAGCAATTGACGCGCACCTTTCTCATACTACATGTAGCATCATATAATCGGTCCTGAACAAAAACCAGATTCACTCTCTATCATTGCAAAGACAATTGCGCACAGCAAGGGAGAGAAACTCGAAATCTACTTTTTGGCGGAAGAATCCGGGTAGAGCTTACCCGGGTTGAGGAGGTTATGCGGATCAAGGGCAAGTTTGATAGCCTTCATGGTGCGGATAGTCGAGTCGGGCAATTCATTTGGCAGGAATTCGACCTTGCCCAAGCCGACGCCGTGTTCACCGGTGCAGGTACCGTTGAGCGACTGTGCACGTTCGCACAGGCGCGCGACGACCTTTTCTGTACGTGCTGCCTCTTCTGGGTCTGAAGCATTGAAGGGGATGAGGGCGTGAAAGTTTCCGTCGCCTGCATGTCCGACAATGGCAGTACCTGGGAGGCCCGAGGCTCTGAAGTCGGCCTGGGACTCGCGAACCAGTCGAGGCAGCGACGAGATGGGAACACACACATCCGTGGTCCACACCTTCATGCCTTCACCCTGGTTGTTTGCAATCACGGCCCAGAGCGCGGCCTTACGGCCCTCCCAGATCTTGGCAGCTCTAGCCTCGTCGGTTTCAAACTCGATCGACGAGCGCTGCGATCCGAACTTGACCGCTGCGTCAATGATCGACTGTTTGGCCTCGGCCACCGCCGCCTCGCCTCCACTGAGCTTGAAGAAGAGCGAGTCCTTTTCCTCGTAGGTGCGGCCGCACATGTTGGACTGGTTGATGTTTTGCATCATCACGTCATCAAGAAGTTCGATACACTGCACGGGCACGCCCTTGAGAAGGATCTCGTTGACCGTCTTGGACGCCATCTCGACGTTGGGGAACGATGCCACTGCCACAGCGCTCGCAGGCTGCTTGGGTGCCAGTCGCAGCGTGGCCTCGGTAACGATACCCAACGTACCCTCCGCACCGACGATGATCTTGCCGATATCGAATCCGGCGCTGGACTTGCGTGCTCTACCTCCACCGCGTGTCTGGATCACCTCGCCGTTGGCAAGAACCACCTTCATGTCGAGGAAATGCTCGCCGCGTGCTGTCCCGTACCGAACCGCATTGGTACCACTGCAGCCACAGCTGATCATGCCTCCAATCGTTGCACCTGGTCCCGGATCCAGCGGAAAGAACAGCGAAGTGCCCTGGTCTGAACAATACTTGTTGATCGCCTCCCATCCGAGACCCGACTGAACCACAATATCACCGTCCTCGGGGTGAAAGGCAAGCACCTGATCCATGCGCGACATGTCGAGCGAGATTCCGGCAAACGGTGCAACAAAGTGACCCTCGAGACTGGTGCCGCCGCTGAACGGGATCACGGGCATCTTGTACTTGTTCGAGATCCTCATGACGGCCTGCACGTCCGGCGTGTCGCGCGCAAACACCACGACAGACGGCATGGTACCCTCCGCGCTGCTGCGATGGCCATTCTCGTCGAGACCGCGTCGCTCTAAGTCGTCTTCCTCTGTCGATACGTGATCCTCCCATGATCCGTTTGCAGAGGATTTGGAAAAGTAGGCCTTGAGCTCCGCGATTGCTTTTTCGAAATCTTGCTTGGAGCCGTAGTGGAACGACAGCTGCGGATCGTTGTAACTGTAGTCAGAGGACGAAGAAGCTTTGCCACCGGCATTGTCTCTGCTGCTGGAATCAGCACGCGAGGACCACATGTAAAGGTTTGCGCCCACGCTGACGGCTGCCAAAGCGAGGAGAGCATTTCGGAGGCCATTGTCGCCTGTTGGGTGGCTGCCGGCACTTTGTCTTTCTGCAGCGGCAGACTCGGCAGATCGACAAACGGAGGTGCCGAAGAAGCGCTGGTAGTGAGCTGGTCGAGGCAGACTTCGACGGCTGCTTCCGAATGCCCTTCCCTCGACGGAAGAGATCCGACGTGCCAACGCAGCAAAGGTGTTTGACGTGCTCTGCGCTGCCATTGCTGCTCTCATCTGTTCTGTCCTGCTTCGTCAGGTGCTGTGATGGTGGGACTCGGGACCTGTTCCAATATCGGGTCTATCCGAGATCGTTGTGGAATGATGAGCGTCGTAGGAATGCAGAAAAGGTCCTTTGTTTGTGATCGTCACAGAGTAGATGGAGTAACAGAAGGGGAAGCCTGTGAAGAACACTCTTCCGAGGAATGGTCCACAACAGCACATGCAAGTGTGGGGGCATCACCGAGAACTCGGAATCGGAATCTTCGGACGAGCCAACGTCGTTGCTTGACTGGTAAAAAGCGGCACGGTCGCGGCGCCGGGGTCGGGTGGCAGCGTTGGGCGGATCGCAGCTGTGGGGAAGCTGTGATTGTCCACGCTCATAACGCCAATCTCGGTGCGCGGGCATAGAAATTCCCCGTTTTGGTGGCCGCGCGGCATTCATTTCCCGGCCCACGCACACACACACTACTTTACTCTAACACGTGGAAGAGAAAGGCTCTCGCTTGTACCATCTGAGACACACACACGTACACGCTCACACCGACTTCTTCTTGCACCGAATGTCTACGGTTCCCTACCACTCTGCACATTGTGGGAGGCGGCCGAACCTTGGAGCAGTGCAAGACCGTTCCAGCACTCTATCCGGTTCAAGTGACGACCATCTGTTCAATTCGAGAGACTCAGCCCAGAGCAAAGGAATTGATCTGGCATCACACCGTCACGAGACTGCAAAGCATAGATAGGTTGAATGCCGTTTTTGATTAGATCGGCGAGAAGTGCTGCGATTGCTGAGATGCTGATAAAGAGACACGGATGCAAGAATGCCGAATGCGTCGCTGTCGACGCCTTACTTGGCCTTGGCCTTCTCCTTGGCGGCCTCCTTCTGGGCCTTTTCGTAGATCCAATCGTTGAGGCCGCGTCGGCATCGAGCAATCTCGTAGACGTAGAACTGAAGTCTTGTGACTGTCGAAACAGCAGTGAATCCGGAAGGAAAATGGTCGCAAGTCAGCAATGCGATGCTCTACGCGGCAAGCCTCTTGACGAAACTGCACAGAAGCCAAGTGTATGTGGCAAGACGCGAAGCTTGTCGAGACACTTACCAAAGGTGGTGTTGAACTGCGTGTACTCGTCCGATGCATCTGTTCGGATGAGGGTACCAAAGTTGAAGTCGGCAACTGTTTAGAGATCAACGAGAAAGTTGCATACAATTGACGCGGAACAATATGAAGTCCCTCGGATCAGCCAAAGTTCAGAGGGAAATAAGCTGCGGCACTGGCCTCTGGCGGAAGCCGCATCTCGCCGTATTCGCACGCAGCAGCGCTACTTTCGGGTCCAGTGGTGAATCAATACGCACCCTTGTTCTCGTACTTGTTGATAAAAGTTCTCCACTTTTCCTTGCCGGCGGGGCTCTTCATGGCGTCCTCATCGATCTTGGCAACCGACTTGGGATCAGCGGATTCCGCAAATTCCGGAAAGCTGGCCAGGAAGTCCTCGTACATTTCATCGTCGAGCCTGCGGCGTTGCAAAGCAGAGACAAGGGGTCATGGTCAGCGGCCGTGGCGTCCAGTCGTTCGCAAAAATGTCCAGTTGAACTAGCTGTTTTGTGACTGGGAAGGTCGAGAACTCACTTGGTCAATCTGAGGGTCGAGGGCTTGATCTTTTCCAAGAGATTCCAGTAGGTCTGTGCATGCTCGACACAACGGACAGCCATCTGCTTCTCGATCTCTGGCAAGTTCTGCGACTTGTTGGCGTCAAAAGTCTGGGTAGCCATCTTGTAAGTCGGTGACACAGGTTCCGCTGCCGAGGTTGACGTGGGTAGAAAAGACGATGCCGATGATCTGCGTCGAGAAAGTGACAGTTGTGTGGCTGAGAGAGAGGTCGAAGTGCTGACAGCCAAGGCAATGGTGATAATGTCAAGAAGTCAGAGCTATTGAACGAGCAAGCCAGTCAGCGAGTATTGTATACAGTACTGTAGTGTACAGTACAGTACAGGCAGGCCCAAGCGCGCAGCGGAAGAGCAACATGCGAGCCAGCCGTTGCAGACAGGCGGAGCCGAAAAATACTCAAAAAAAATGAGGCAAGAACACACACATCCACGCGAGAGCAGCAACACTCTGGCTTGCCAACGCAGGGCACATTCTCACGAGTGCGTGGAAGGCGGCAAACACCAACGTCCCAAGCTTTGAATTTGACCCCTGGCCACGTCAAAACGTCGCCTTGCCTCGCTGCAAGTGTCGGCGCAGGCGTGCAGAAAGCTTCTTCGCCTTGAATCGTTACGCGCTTCATATGCATTTAAGGCATGATCAATTTAGGTCTAACATTCTTTTTCGAGTTCAATCTGACACTCCCTTGCACTCCATTCGAGCAAGGCAAAATGTCAGATTTAGATTTCACAAGAAATTTGGCCGCTTGAGGGACCGGTACAAAATATACGGTACAACATGCCGCGTCGAGTTCGGCAAGCGGCCGAGCGATGTGGTTGTGTCCTTAAGCCGACCCCGGTCAGTCAGGTCGACTCTCCCATGGGACTTCAGCACCTCGACGAGTTCTCTGTCGCGCAACCGGAATAGGATGGTGCTGTTTGCCCGATAGAATCAGGTTGTGCCTGGGCTCTCTTATGGAGCATCGGTGAGAGCCACCTCGAGATAGCAGTATCCGGCATCTAACAACAGCGAAGCAGGCGCCCGCTGACGGACAGGGGCGCTGTATTCCCTACAGAAGAGGCAAGCCGAACGCCAAAAGAAAGAAACCCAAAGAGACACGCGCTGGCAGATGCCATGTGCAGAGAGCTCCGCCTGTCGCCTTTTTGAATCCTTCCGGTGTTGTCGGTGCCTGAAGCTACAGCCATCCAGGACAACCTGTGATGTACTGTACTACAGATCTCCATCGCTGGCAACACACCAGCCAAGCAGGCAAATGAGCAAGCCGAGGCTCGATCCGCCAGATCGACAGACCGCGGCTTCAGCAGCAAGCCACTAACGTGCAAGTCCAGATTGGGACTAACACGAAGCTCCTCTGTCCGGACTAGTCCACTGCATGCCCACGCCACCACGACTAAGCTTGGTCGTGCCGAAGACGAATAGGCCAAGACGTTTCAGTACTCTCTGCATGCCAAAACTCTTCTCGGCACCTATCCGCTACCTGGGCTGTATGCCATCTTCATTGTACGTTATGTCTGTCGATGACTACTGCACTAGCAGCGCTGCAAGTGGTAAGGAGATAGCGACTGGCGAGACTGCCCGGCGTTCAACCAAGACGGAGTGGACAAGTGGGCGTGGCTGGGCATGCCTGGTCTTGGGCTGTTGTTGATGTGGGTGTTGGCGCGTGGCGCCGGTGCTGGTGCTGGTGCGCGTGAGTTGTCGCCTGCTATTCCGAGCTGCATGAGGGTCCCGTACATCCCGCGCTTTCCCAATGCCACTGCTCCAGTGCTGCACTGTACCCCTCGGGCTGGTGACGGGCTTGTCTCGAAACCTGTCCATGAATCTCTTCATGCCAGGCGTTATGCCTGTAGTCTTTTATTTCTTCTTCCTTTCTTTTGATTTTTGGTCATTTTTGGAGGAACTGCAGGCCCCGCGCGGCACGACACGCGGGCATTGGGCTCATTCCGAGTATAGTAAGGGAAGGGGGGAATGGAGAGTGATCCAGGCCAAGGGCATCTTCCCTGCCTGCTCACGTTGGTTACGACCCTGATGGCCTGTCGGAGTAACAAACCAATAATTATTTGCTGCTTGTCATTTGGGTCAGACCTGCGCGCACACTCGTCCTTCGCCATCGGTCAATCCACTTTGACCACACTACTCTACTGTACCTACTCGCTTTGGCACCTGTTTCTCATAGGGTCCCGCTCGCTGTTTTGCATGCATCTTCCAAAACTTCACCTTGTGTCGCAGATAGACTCACTACAGTACTCTATTCTGGCTACAGTACAGGCGTAGTTGCTCGACCTCGCTGATCGCCAACAGGACTCATCTACGTGATCTCTTCGCACACCGCAGATCAGCCTGCGTCTATTCCGAACCTCTGCTGCCGTTGCTCGCTTCATTACAGATCCCGCCTGCACATTTGGAATCTACGGATTCCGATACCGAGCAAAGAAAGAGCTACCCGCTAGTTCGTGTAACGTGTCTGCGGAAACCAACGGTAAGCTCTCTCTCTCTTTCCACTCTCGCCCTTTGGTGCATTGTGTTGCTCGGCACCACAAGACAAGCGGCAGCCGTGCTCGGAAGCACCCACATCAGGATCCTCTTTACTTACCCTCGGCATTGAAACTTTTCCTCTTTCGTTGTTTGTTGATGACTGTGTGAACGACGATCACCCCCGCCGTGACCTGATTGCGTTTGTTGCACTTCCTCCTTCTCCATCCTTAACTGTCACCATCATCCTCCTTGCTCTCCCGTCCATATCTCGAAGTTGCAAACGAGATAACTGTCGGTGCTGCTCTGGCAACTTCCCCGCCTCACAGGACCTGTTTGACGCCGATCGATACAAGTCTGGTCCCTTCTCCCAAAGACATCGTCTCAAAGAAAGTCCGCGCTCTCATCCTGGTCGATCTGCAGACCGAGAACTCCTGTAAGAAACTCTAGGTCCATACACATAGGCAAGATGGCTTCGGGCAACCGCTCCTTCTTTGCCCCGCAAGAGACGCGGGTCGAGCTGCCGCACGGTGCGGGGCAGCAGACCCCGGACAACGTCACGCGGCCCGCGAGCCCTTCCGAGAACGACCGCTCGCCCTTCCTCAACAGCGCCGGCAGCAGCAGCCCGCGCGAGGATGTGCGTCTGGGAGCTAAGGCGATGCGTGCCGAAAGCGAAAAGCCCACAGTCGGCGTCACTGCACTGGCGCCGGTGCTCAGCTACTGTGCTGCCAGTATCACCATGACGGTGGTCAACAAGTTTACCGTGTCCGGCGCTGGTTTCAACATGAACCTGCTTGTGCTCCTGATCCAGTCGACTGTTGGTGTCACTTGCGTGCTGATCGCCGAGCGCCTCGGTCTGGTGCAGCTGCGCGGCCTCAACAAGAAGGATGCCATGAACTGGTTGCCCCTCAGCACTATGCTCGTCTTTGTGATCTGGACCGGCAGCAAGGCGCTGCAGTACCTCAACATTTCTGTCTACACCATCTTCAAGAATCTGAGCATCATTCTCATCGCCTACGGCGAGGTGATGTGGTTCGGCGGCAAGGTCACGCGCATCGTGCTGTCGAGTTTCTTGCTTATGGTACTCTCGTCCGTCATTGCTGCCTGGTCCGATATCTCGCACGCGCTCGACCTGAGCAACCTCTCGTTCCCGCACACTCCGGACTCGATCAGCGGCGGCATGACCACCGACCCCAAGACGGGATTGCTGGTGCCCTCGTTTGACATGCTCGGTTCGGAGAAGGCCAAGCTCAACGCCCAGCTGCAGGGCGCGTCGGCCCACGACGTTCTCGAGGGCTTCCAGGGCTACGGCGTGCTTTCGAGCGGCTATCTCTGGATGGCGCTCAACTGCGTGTGCAGTGCGGCGTACGTCCTGCTTATGCGCAAGCGCATCAAGGCTACGGGCTTCAAGGACTGGGACACGATGTACTACAACAACTTTTTGAGCATTCCGGTGCTGATGCTCATGTCGTTCCTGGTGGAGGACTGGTCGTCGTCCAACCTGCACAAGAACTTCCCCGATGACAAGCAGACCAAACTCATCTCAGCCATCGTGTTCTCGGGTGCATGTGCTATTCTGATCAGCTACACGACCGCATGGTGCATCCGAGCCACCTCGAGTACCACATACAGCATGGTTGGTGCGCTCAACAAGCTGCCCGTTGCTCTCAGTGGCATGGTCTTCTTCCACGACCCGCCCGTGACGCTCTCGTCGGTCAGTGCAATCATGGTCGGCTTCTTCGCCGGTTTGGTCTACGCGGTGGGCAAGAACAAGCAGGCAGAGGAGGCCAAGTTGCTGGCCGCCTCGTCCGCAAATGGCCACCCAAGCCAGCTGCCAATGCACAACATCAACGCCGATCGCAAGGACTAGATGCAACCCTGAACATCCATCTGCACCTCACCGGAGTGAAAGTCAACTCGCTGTCTGACCTGGATGTGCAGAACGTCGATCTCTCCGATGCTTCCGTCCAAGCTGCTTCCTTTTGTCACGCACAGGTGCATCTGACGCGTTCCGATGATCTGTTTCTGACCTTGCTTGCTCCTACAAAGGTCCACACTCTCCGCACGATCTGTTCCGTTCTTTACGCTCTTTCTCGGCATCCGCATAGACGACGTCAATCAATACGTATTTGGCATCATTGGAAACCCTCATTTCTTCGTAGCGTGTGACTGTGTGCAAGCGCAAAAGGAGCGTCCATGAAATGCATGGTCAAGGCATGGTCAGGCAGGCGGCTAGCCCAAAGCGCCCTCCGAGATGTTGTAGTTGTTGATGTTAGACTATAACAACATCTTATGTTAATCTTATGTTAGACTCTGTACCCAAACGAAAGCCTCCACATCGAGCTCAGCGCACGAACCACAGAGCTGCACAGTGAAGGCGCTGCGAGAGTCGAAGGGTTTTCTGAAAATTCCGAGAGTGACACGAGCGACTGGTGAGGCTCGAGAGCAGCACAACTTGAGAGTGATCGACTACGCCGCGCAACGCTGCCACATCAATGCTGCGTCCCTCTAGAGGCCACGGCTGCACTGACACATCAGCCGGCGTACGCGCCCTGCTCAGCAACAGCCGCATCAGTGCTCAGCCACCGCATCCCTGAACTCGTACCCTGAGCTGACGCCGCCGTTGCTGCCGCCAGGATTCCAATTGTGCTACGCTTCGGTGCTGATCCGACCGCACCGCAATTCCATTTCAGTTTGGCATGTAGCTCACCGCCACGACGTTTGTGATTCACTTCTTCGTACCTTTCAACATCACTCCTCCAACCTACCAACAAGCACCGTCTCTCGTTCATCACAACCAGAACCCGAGAGCACTGTGCTATTTAGGTGTCAGAACGCAGTTTCGTTGTGCACAGAGCAACGATTTCCCAGACTCGCCACTTCTCTACGGTGCCACTCTTGACCAAAACGGACGATCAGAGCGGTTCTTACCAAGCGCGCGTGCGTGGTGCAAAGCTACTATCTCAATCCCCCATTTCAACACACAGTGATAGAGCAAGTCGTCGTTGACCACATTGCCAAACATGTCGGACCCGGCCACCTCCGCTCCAGCTACTTCCAAGCTGCCTAAGGCCCCGCCGGCCGATGAGAAGGAGCAGACCGCCACTGCCATCCTGCGTCAGAAGAAGTCCCCCAACCGCCTCTTTGTCGAGGAGTCCACCACCGATGACAACTCGGTGGCGTGTCTCTCGCCTGCAAAGATGGACGAGCTCGGACTCTTCCGCGGCGACACCATCCTTCTTCGTGGCAAGAAGCGCAGAGACACTGTGCTCATCTGCCTCTCTGATGAGAACACGGAGGACTCCAAGATTCGACTCAACAAAGTTGCCCGAAACAACCTCCGTGTCAAGCTCGGCGACCTCATCTCGGTCCACGCGTGCCACGACATCAAGTACGGCAAGCGCGTTCACGTTCTGCCCTTCGACGACAGCGTAGAGGGTCTGACTGGCAACCTCTTCGACGTCTACCTGAAGCCCTATTTCCTCGAGGCTTACCGACCCGTGCGCAAGGGAGACACATTCACTGTGCGCGGCGGCATGCGTGCCGTCGAGTTCAAGGTCATCGAGACCGACCCCGCTGAGTTCTGCATCGTCGCGCAGGACACTGTCATTCACACCGAGGGCGACCCCGTCAAGCGCGAGGACGAGGAGGCCAACCTCGCTGACGTCGGCTACGACGACATTGGTGGCTGCCGCAAACAGATGGCGCAGATTCGCGAGATGGTCGAGCTGCCCCTCCGCCACCCACAGCTCTTCAAGTCGATCGGTATCAAGCCGCCGCGTGGTGTGCTCATGTACGGCCCACCCGGTACTGGTAAGACACTGATGGCGCGTGCTGTTGCCAACGAGACCGGCGCATTCTTCTTCCTCATCAACGGTCCTGAGATCATGTCCAAGATGGCCGGTGAATCCGAATCGAACCTGCGCAAGGCCTTCGAGGAGGCGGAGAAGAACAGCCCTGCAATCATCTTCATCGACGAGATCGACTCGATCGCGCCCAAGCGTGAGAAGACCAACGGCGAAGTCGAGCGACGTGTCGTTTCGCAGCTCCTCACTCTCATGGACGGCCTCAAGGCCCGCTCCAACATTGTCGTCATGGCTGCTACCAACCGACCCAACTCGATCGACCCGGCGCTGCGTCGATTCGGCCGTTTCGATCGCGAGGTTGACATTGGTATCCCCGATCCCACCGGCCGTCTCGAGATCCTGCGCATCCACACCAAGAACATGAAGCTCGCCGACGACGTCGACCTCGAGCAGATTGCCGCCGAGACTCACGGTTACGTCGGTTCCGATGTGGCGGCCCTCTGCTCCGAAGCCGCCATGCAGCAGATTCGTGAGAAGATGGACCTCATCGACCTCGACGAGGACACCATCGATGCCGAGGTGCTCGACTCGCTCGGCGTCACCATGGAGAACTTCCGATTTGCGCTCGGCGTCTCCAAC
Source organism: Testicularia cyperi (assembly GCA_003144125.1). Classification (NCBI taxonomy): domain Eukaryota; kingdom Fungi; phylum Basidiomycota; class Ustilaginomycetes; order Ustilaginales; family Anthracoideaceae; genus Testicularia; species Testicularia cyperi. Next base: position 767,257 of record KZ819191.1, read on the forward strand.
CCCTCGGCTCTTCGCGAGACTGTGGTCGAGGTGCCCACCACCACCTGGAAGGACATTGGTGGTCTCGACAAGGTCAAGCAGGAGCTCCAGGAGACCGTCTCGTACCCCGTCGAGCACCCCGAAAAGTTCCTCAAATACGGTATGGCGCCTTCGAAAGGTGTTCTCTTCTACGGTCCTCCTGGTACCGGTAAGACGCTCCTGGCCAAGGCGATTGCCAACGAGTGCCAAGCCAACTTCATCTCGATCAAGGGTCCCGAGCTGCTTACCATGTGGTTCGGTGAGTCGGAGGCCAACGTGCGTGACGTCTTTGACAAGGCGCGTGCTGCTGCCCCCTGTGTCATGTTCTTCGATGAGCTCGACGCCATTGCCAAATCGCGAGGTTCCTCGGCTGGCGATGCCGGTGGTGCGGGTGACCGTGTGATCAACCAAATTCTTACCGAGCTTGACGGTGTCAGCTCCCGCAAGAACGTGTTCGTGATCGGTGCCACCAACCGACCTGATCAGATCGACCCGGCCATCCTGCGTCCCGGTCGACTTGACCAGCTCATCTACATTCCACTTCCAGACGAGCCCTCGCGTCTCTCGATTCTCAAGGCGACGCTCAAGAAGTCCCCGATCGCCGAGGACGTCGACCTGACGTTCCTGGCCAAGCACACGCACGGATTCTCGGGTGCCGATCTGGCCGAGATCTGCCAGCGTGCCGCAAAGCTCGCCATTCGCGAGTCCATCGAGGCCGACATCAAGCGCGAGCGCGAGCGTGCCGCTGCCAACAAGGATGCCGGCGCCGACGGCGAGGTCAAGATGGAGGAGGATGCAGCGGCCGGTGCTGCGGCCGAGGATGAGGACGATCCGGTTCCCGAGATCACCCGTGCTCACTTTGAGGAGGCTATGCGATTCGCCCGCCGCTCCGTCTCGGACGGCGACATCCGTCGATACGAGCTGTTTGCCCAGAACCTCCAATCGGCTCGCTCATTTGGCACCTCGTTCCGATTCCCCGAGGGCCAGAACCCAGCCGGTCAGCCCGGTGCTGGAGGCGCCGGCGGTCCCAGTGGCGCTGCTTTCGGTGCCGATGATGCCGGCGACGATGACCTGTACGCATGAGCTGCATCTGTCTCACGGTAGATCGTTGCACACATTTGCTTTCTACGGTTACGAATCCTGATACACCTTTCCACGCCTTTAGCCTTTAGTCGCGATCCTGACCAATGAATCACACGCAGTGCTGTCTTGTAATCCGAATCTGAACTTCACTTTTGCTCGACACGACCGAATATTCTCAACCGTGTCTCTGTGTGTGTCACCTTTGCGCTTCTGCAAATGGCCGCTGCCGCAGAGTGAGATCACGAGGTTTCCAGATTCAGATTGTGTGTATGAGACGATTGCGGAAGTATATACATGTGTGTGGGTTTGTGATGCAGAAACTGCAAGGAGAGGCTTCGGCCCTGTTTTCCGGGTGTGTTATGCATGACTGGCGGTACGAGGCAGAGCGAATGAGAGTGAAGGGTCTAGATGGACTTTTTCGACTCGACGGCGGAGGAGGAAGAAGAGGATTTGGAGGGGGCGGCGAGTTCGGCTGCCTGCTTGATGCGGCGTTGCTCGGCCTGGAGGTTATCCTGTTTCTCGAGGTACCATTCTGAGATTTGAAGGACGAGGACGGCGAGGAGGCAGATGGCAGAGATGGTGTTGGAGGCGGCGATGATTCGGATCGCCGAGATGCGTTCGTCCTGGGTCATGGGGCCTGAAGGTGGCTGGTGGGACGAGGTGCCTGATTCGAAGGCCTCCTGCTGGGTCTGACGCTGAGCCGCAATGGACGAAGAATAGAGCAGACGCTCGTTGTTGGGGTTTGCAATCAGTCGGAGGTTGGGAACAGCGACGCCGAGGTACATGCACACAGCACCCATAAACATGACGAGAGATCCGCCGTCAAAGTACTTGGCCATCTCACTCCATCGGTGCAGCTTGGCAACCAACCCGACAATACCCAGACCCATCATACCGTGCAACAGAGCAGCGACTGCCGTCGGACCGTTGTACATCGACAGGTAGAATCGCTCGGCCGCCTCAATCGCCGAGTCGCTCAACTCGGTAAAGTAGAGTAGCGGCACATCGTAGTTCGACGCAATAAAGATGACGCCTGTTCACGTAGGGTTATCGAGAGATGCAGTGGCATTCAAAGGAGCAAGAGGTTCAAAGTTAGCATCTCGGAACGTGTGAAACAGATTTGGATCCTATCGGGCATCGGTCCGACTGCAGCTGGGGGAACGGTCGGGTACATACCGAAGAGGAACGAGGTGCTCGAGATGACGAAACCGCTTCGGAAACCCATCGTGACAGTGATCGACTTTGTTTGGTCCTTGGTTCTACTGGACGGCGCGATCAGCGTACTGTGATGTTGGGTACAAGATGCAAATCGGAAAGAGTCCGAGAGTGACAGTCCTGAAGAGGTTGTGTGACTTGGAACTAGAAGGAAGGTAGAGAGCAACAAGGAGATGGATGCACAAGAAAAGGGTCTCTTTCTCGAGAGGACCGGAAGCGCACGAGGCTTTGTGTTTTCTCCGCGTTCCACTTTTGTTGCATGAGCCCTGCCTGACCCGCTTAGTTCTGGAATTTCGAGTTGGTCAAGGCGTGGCCCACTACTGTATTGTACTGTAAAGGACTGCTGTACAGTAGCAGTACAGTACAGTATCCGGACCTTCTAATTCGTCCACATCTGGAGCCCAGCACCTATCAATCCTCCCCTTTCCGCTTCAGCTCATTCGGCACTTGACCGACAAGAAGAACTCGCTGTCCGACACACCGAACGTGTTGCACCGGTAGTCACAAGGCCTTGCCTCTCCACTTTTTCTCCCACTGGCAACGCATCCCAACGTGCCTGCAGCTGTTTGCTCGCCTCGACTCTCCGCCAACGTCCAGTCAAGGGTCTTTTTGTCGTTTTCCGTGTCCAAAAACTACATCCACCAATCACCAGCGCAACAGTCAAAACCGTTAAGCTGTAAACAGTGTACGAGACCGTCTTTTGCGCTGTTCTGGACGCTATACACGTTATCTGATCAGCCGGAAAGACACTCTTAATCATTCGCCGGTCGATCAGCCATATATATGGCTTGACGGGTCGTTCTGACACCGCAGGATGACGATACGCGCCGCCTTGATCATCAACAACCACGGCAAGCCGCGTCTCACCAAGTTCTACACCCAGCTACCGGCGTCCCGACAACAGGCGTTGATCAAGGAGATCTTCAGACTGGTCTCGAAACGTCCCTATGGAGTCTGCAACTTCCTCGATGCTTCTGAACTCACGCCTCTGCTTCCGCCGCCTCAGGACGCCGTCAAGTTTTCCTCGAATCTAGCCGCAAAGACAAAGGATCGCCATAGCGAGTCGAAGCCTGAAGCCGCCGTCCCGAAACCAGGCCCAAGCACCTACAACCAAGACGAGCTCAGAGTCATCTACAGACACTATGCCACGCTCTACTTTGTCTTTGTGGTCGATCAGAGCGAGTCGGAATTGGGGATTCTGGATTTGATACAGGTATGCAGTCCTCTGTTGGGAGAGCTTTGTATGCTTCTTCCTGCGTATGGTCGACACTCGACGCTCGTGTAGCTGACAATTCGTCCTCGATGTTCCCCTTTGCTATTGAATCTGACCAGGTCTTTGTGGAAAGTCTGGACCGATGTTTCGAGAACGTGTGCGAGCTGGATCTTATCTTTCACTTTGACGAGGTGCACGCGATACTCAACGAGGTGATCCAGGGTGGGTTGGTAGTCGAGACGAACATCAACGAGATTGTGTCGGCGGCGCAGTCCACATCACGGGCTCGCAAGACGTCGGCTGCCTCGTCCAGCTCTCATCTGGCATCGTTGAATCCGGCCGCCATTAACCTCTCCATTCCTGGCTCGCCGGGTTGGGGAACATCAGGCAATTTCAGCGGCTCGGGAGCCTCGTCGAATCAGGGCTTGGCTGGCATCCCTTGGCCAAGAGGCACGTTTGTCGTAGAGGCGATATCTAACCTGGGAAATCAGTACCTCGGCCGCAACACACGCAGGTAGATGTCTGCTCGTCCCCCCTAGCCACATCTGTTGGCCTGTGCGACCCATCCTCTCCTTCTCTTCTTCAACAGCCAACCCTGCAATCATACCCTCCCGTGCGAGCTCGACGGAAGCTCCCGGCAACACGACCACACTCCACACGTTTCGACTCTGGTGTGCGCATCTGTGTGTGCGAGATTTGCATTGCGTTGAGAAGCGAAACCTGAGAGAGAGCGCAAGTTCGCCTGGACCAAACAAAGACCCTACGTCTATTTTGAAATATGAGGAGAAAGCATGGATGACATGGGTTTGAGAAGAGAGTGTGTGAGAGAGGAGAGTGCACGTCTGAAGCCACTGCACTAGAAGAAGACTGCGAGGCGCGCTAGGGGGTCAGAAGAGGCGAGTGGGCTTAATGGATACCAGAGGGTCTCCTTCCGACTTGTTCGGATCCTGCAAGGTCATCCGACGAGGTCCAGAGACGTTGGCCGATGTGAATCTCGCATGTGGTGTAAGAGGTTCGTGTAGGGCCCAATGCCGATTCGATCAGAGCAAAAGGCCTTCTTGGCCTGACTGCACCTACTTTCCCATGTGTGCCTTCCAGTCTGCCCAGCCCCGATCTTTCCAGCGTCTGCCCTTTAGACCGAGGCCTTGCTCTGCTCGTTGAGGAAGAAGCGGAAGCCCTCGTACGAAAGCCAGCAGAGTGCGTTGGACGGCATGAAGGTGAGCACACGCGGTGTCAAACCACGTGCGAAGCCCTTGAGTCCCTCACGCGAGTGAATGATCTTGAATGCCTCAAACATGCCCGAGGCGTTGCGAATCTGGGCATCGGTGCTGCTGCCACGTGTCTGGAGCAGTGTCTTGGCCACGTCGAGCGGATTTGTGACTGCTGCAGCCACGGCGCCCGAGAAGGCACCCGCAGAGACGTGGGTCATGGGCGAGTACGATTCCGAGGGGTTGAGCACCTTTTTAGCCCACTCGTAGACCGAAAATTGCGTTGCCGTGAAGGGCACCGTCATGGTCAGCGTGGTGGGGTACGACACGTAGAAGGCACGCAGGCCCTCCTGGCGGTAGACGGAAGAGGCGCACTGCATGACTGTGCGATGCGTCGAGCCGTGCATCTGCATGCGCTGCTTGATAACATCGAATGGGTTCATAAACGCATCCGATGCGATGGTTGCCGCAGCGCCCGCGAATGCTGTACTCGCAAACTGGTGACCCTCGCGGTTGCCGCCCGTCGCCTCCTTCACCGACTCGTAGGTGCCAAAGTACACCGCGTGTGCTGGGCCTGCGCCCATGATGACACTGGCCACACCGCGCCACAGCGTGCGTGCGCCTTCTAACGAGCTGATGCGGTTGAAGGCCTGCACCACGCCTGTGTACGTTGCTGCCGGGGTTGCCGACAGCACCTGCATACGCGTGCGGATCACATCGACTGGGAACATGACGGCGTGCTCGCTGATGCCGGCGAGCGAACCAGCAATCATATTGATGTGGAGCGGGACATTGCTGCCAAGTCCCTCGTAGTCGACCTCCTCTTCCAGCGCTGGAACGGCTCGGTCACTCATGTTGGACGTGCTGAGTTGTGGCGGTACACCGGCTGTGCTGGGACTAGCCGCGATAAGATCAAGGGTGATACCGGATGAGGCCGACGCGTGAAGATCTTCACTAGCACCTGTGATATCAGCGGAGGATGCTGCACTCTGTTCGATAGCCGATGGAAAGTGGCAGTCCCTCGGTCGTGTTCCGGTACGTGGGTAGCGTTCGGATGTCGTCTGACGTTGAGCTGCTGCTCGATCGGACGCTAGGATCGGCGTGATGGTGATCTTTTAGGGTGAGCAGGTGATCACAGAGTGAGCGCGGTAAGAATCTTGTCGCTACGACGAGTTCTCTTGCAATGGATGTGACCGTGGCAGAGTTCACGACCTGTTGTCGGAAAGCACTGTTTCCGAGGGATCTTGCGATCTGGTATAGACAGAAGAAAAGCAGCCGAGGTGATTAGACGCGGCAACAAGAGTCGCAGTGATTGAGAGCAATTATGATGGGCTTAAGTTCACGGAGGGGACGGTTGACCGTATGAGAAAGAATGAAACTTGATGAGAAGACGACAGCCGGAAGGATAGCCCGATCGCGAGGCAATGATAGGATGACAGAGCGCACGAGGCCGAGCAGAGTCACGGCCGGCCAAAATCAGCAAGGAAGCCACCTAGAGGAGGAGCAAAGCGGAGGCCGGGGCGGCTGACGAAGAAGTCACGGCGCAGCAGCAGCGGCAGCACAAAATCGGCGACACATCCACACAGAAGAAGAACAGCCATAAGAAGAAGCAGAAGAAAAAGAAAAAAAAGGCGCAGGAAGAAGAGCGAATAGCAAACGGGCATTCCACCTGCCAAGCCGGGATGCATATGCAGGCGCGGGGCCAGTCGACAATTCTGAGCCGTCAAGCTCAATCAATATACTGTACCAGCTCCTGTCAGCGAGATTATCACTTCACCGAAACGCATTTACAGAGAGCCTCTAACGAACACGTTCAATTAAAGATTGCAGCGAGCCCCGATGCCCGCCCCGTGATAGCCCTGTTGTTCTTTGCGATGCATCAGAGCTGGAGCGCTTCGGTGAGGACGCAACGAACAGCTGCCCGCTGCCAGCAGTGGACACAAAGGCCATCGGCGGAAGGCTGGAAAAGCTGCCAAGTGGTGAGGAAGCGTGCTGCGCAACCTCTTTTGAATGAGATCAATTTGTTAGAACTCTGTGCATTAATTGTCCAGCTGCTGCTACATACAGCTCGAAGCAGAAGCCGAAAGGCCGGTACTGTATTGGTGGATCAACAGGCTGTGACGCTCAGCCCTCCCGACTGCCCGTCCGCCCGGCGACTGTGCAGTGTAGTCTGCATATCTGGCCAATCAGCTCGATAGTCAGCCTTGCCATCTGCCAAGTTGATTTGAAGTGCTTCGCCGCCCGAAGCTGATGCCTTTTGCATCGGAATTGCCCTCAGGCTTCGGGTTGTCCCTGCTAATGCCGCAAGTTCGAGAGCCATACGCAGAGCTAACTTGTGGTCAATCCCCATTCTCGCCTAAGAGCTCGTCTCACGATGGCAGCGCCCATAACGATGTGTGGAGGCCAGATTGATCTGACTGATCTTTACGGCCGTTTGCCCGATCCCTCAGTTGATCGGTCGAGATTTCGCACTGTCTCATCGCCAGGCTGCAGTCGAACACCCGCAGCTACACTTAAATGAACGTGACATTCTTGTACCATAGCCTTGATTCGGCACTGGCAACAAAGAAGATGTCCGCCGTATTCGAGCTCTGAGACATCAACAGCAAAAGGCGCTGAAGTTGTCGAGGTCGTGTGAACTGAGACTGACGTGAGCTCGAGAACAAGACCACATGGAAAAAACCTGCACGACAACTAGGGCATTCTCAGACAAATTCTTACAGCACACTTGACAGCTTCCCACAGATCGATGCACACAGTCGTTCTACAGATGCGATCGAGAAGTTGGTACTATTGCACAGTTGTTAGTGTTGGGGTCAAGGAAGCACGGCGGCGTCTGTGACAACAACGGATTGATGCATATATGAGTGTGAATGAAATGCAAGTCCACGTGCGCAGATGACACGAACGAGCTGTGCAAGACTTTTTGAGCAGGGAACCGACGAATCTGGTTTCCGAGAGAGGACATCCTACGGATGCACCAGTTAGGTCGTGAGGCTACCGTCGCCGGGCCGTTCCCAAAGAGACCCGGAGAAGGGTGTTAAACCATTGTTACAGTATCTCTCAAACGCAGAGCGTCATGAGGATCGGAGGAGAGACGAGAAAGATGAATGAAGAGTATGCAAGGTACAGACGACGTGAAGCGGACGTGGGAGGGTGAATTGATGCCGAAAGAAACAAGAGACGAGAAACTATACATAGTTGTATCAAGTTTACTTCTTCTTGTTGGCAACAGTTCGGCCACGTCGACCAGTGGTCTTGGTGTGCTGACCACGGACACGCAGGCCGAGGTAGTGTCGGATACCACGGTGGGCCTTGATCTTCTTCAATCGCTCGAGGTCGTCACGCAGCTTCGAGTCAATGTTGTTCGAGAGGAGCTGGCCGCTCTTGCCGTCAACGATGTCCTTCTGTCGGTTAAGGAACCAGGTGGGGATCTTGAAGTCGGCGGGGTTCTGGAGGATGGTAACAATTCGCTCAAGCTCGTCGGAGTTGAGCTCACCAGCACTGTTGATGAGGAGCGCAAGACAGTAAACATGAATGTAGAAAATCAGTACAGGCTCGAAGTAGTCCAATTATTGAAGGTCACTGATCAGGTCCGACCTCCCGCTGCTTTTGTCTTCCAGTCACTAAAATGCGATACCATCTCTCGAAGGAGTGGCAATCGTCCGATCTCATCTCTGCCGATGACTTGGTCGACGACCATTATAGTGCCTTCCAATGATATCTCTGCTGGGATACATTCGCCTTCGGTTTCGGCGGAGTCCGTTCCATACTACGATCCATATCCGTCATTTCATTCCGGTCGTTCCCTACAGTGACCGTATGGAATCTGGAAACTTACCGCTTGCCAAGGTCGATATCGGCCTTCTTGCAAACGATGTTAGCGTATCGTCGACCAACACCCTTGATCTGGGTCAGAGCATACTGGACCTTGACCTTGCCGTCAACGTTGGTGTTGAGCAGACTGTTGGAGTCAAGTTAAGCAATGCAACGCAACGAAGAAGATATTACATAGTCAGTTGGCTGTGGTCGATAGGAGAGTCGCAGGCAGCATTGCGGCGGCCGCGATGACCAGATCTTAAGCAGCAGCAGCAATTGCGGAATGATTAATTTGGCAGTTTGGGTCGAGGTCGAGGCGAATATTCGTTGGCATTCCACAATGTCCTTGGCCATCTGGGGTTATAAGAGACATTCGTGTCGTCCCTCCTTTTATTGGTGTTGTTGCTGGATTCACTGTAAGAGAAACTCTCTTGCATTGGCAGGTGCTGATCAATGCCTTCAAGAGAATAATCCGCGATTGTGAACAAGACCGGCTAGCATCGAGACACTCTGCTTTGCTGTCATTCTGACTTTGGGCAGCATATCATTCGTGCGGTCTGAGTATAGATGTTTCATGGTCGAGCCGCTGCTTTCGTAGGTGTCGGTGCTGCTACCGAAAATCTGGTCATTCGTGATCGAGCGCTGCCGGCTGCTTTGGCATGTCGATGCTTACCGCAAGATGAAGGCGAAGTTCTGCGAAGGGTCGGGGGGAACGAGAGACATGTTGGGCAATGGTTGATGAAGAAAAGGTCTTGATGGTGACGAGAAGCGGAAACGAAAGGTTGGCAGCGATGGTATCCAGACCCTCGCCAGTCAGCTAACACACACGAGCCCGTGGCTCGCTGGTCGTTCGGACTCACCAAGAGACTCGGTACGCCAGCCAGCCACGCCCAGAGCTGACTTCTCAGGCTTCGACTCTCACTGACCACTGTGCCTGTGACTGGACACTGCGCGGGTCAGCTGGGCTCGCTGGGCAGGACAGCACTCTTGTCTGGCAAAGTGCAACCCCTCGCCAGGCTTAGCTGGCTTCGGCACCGAACTGGGAGCCCCATCTGTTTGCTGCAACCAGCGCTCTCAACCTCACAGAGGAGGCATCCTAGCGCGAAGCTTTTTCAAGCTTTGCCGCGCTGAGATCTCGAGCAGCGTGGGAATTTCTCCTTTTCATCTGCAATCTGGCCGGGTCCGATTTTTGGACGGCCGCCTACCGCGATGGTAATCTGAGAAGAAGAAAACTTAAACTGTTAGGCCTCAAGTTCTTATGACGCCAAGCATTCGTGCGAAAGACGCGTCGCGGTCGGGCCTCCACGTTGATCAGGACTCAGCAATGTCGGTTGGACGAGCGCAGCCGTGGTTATATTCTGGAGCGTGGTCGCCCCTCCTCACCTTTCAACCTCATCCATATGCGTGAGTACCAGATCCCTCCCTACCCTTTGAAAATCGCAGCCCATCCCCCTTGGAGGTCGCAATGGCGGTGAAAGGAAGTCAGATATGCTGTTACGATAGGAAGCCACCTCAGTGCATCGGCGCGGCGACCAGCGCGGATGGCTTCTGGACGACCTGCTTTTCGCCGTTGCACTTTCATTCAGGCACTGCTACCACCTTTCTCATGCGCAGTCAGCGAGTCTTACTGACCCACATGCATCTTCCCGTTGCTTATGAATCATGCTCTTCGCCGTCATCAGTGAGGCAGGCGCTTCATCCAGTGAGGTCTTTACCGAGGAGAAGCTTATTGCTGATTGCAAATTACCTATATTGCACGTCCTTGCTGTCTCTTGACAGCCTGGCAATTTTTGACCCTCATCGCTTGCTCTGGACTTGGTTCGACCCGATCGCTGTCAGCGCCCATCTACAAGTCATGGTGCCTGTCACGCATCTTCGACCAACGCCAACTCTGCCGTGTTTCACTGGACTAGACCCTGTCCAGGATAACTTCACCCGGTTCCCACGTACGTTTCATTCAAGTTTCGACAGTCGTCCAACTGCTACACTTCCAGCAAGGTAGCCATTGGGTGTTTTCCTACATTGTGTTGTGAAGAGCGATCGCTCGACTGTCAGAGTGCTTGTCTGACCCGTGCTGTCGAACAGGGTCCGTTGCGAGCCTGGACAGGGCCTGGTACCCACATTTCCTGTCTGTAAATTGCAAACGTCGTAGATTTTCCAGACGTTCTTCCTGGTGTATACGGCACATGGAATATTGTGTTTCGTTCCCTGTACAATCTCCACATACTGTTCGTGGTGAATTCATTGCTGAGGGCCTGAACGAACGTGCTAGCAAACCCTTGTGTCCGAGATGCCTGTATGCCCGCACGAGGGCGACGGTGTGAGGTGTGCAGCATCGTTGACGCAGCCATAGAAGAATACAACAATATGAATGTTAGACTGTATATCCTGGGCTGTCACGAGTCAAACGGCCATGCAAATTCGCAAACAGGCTCTAATATTGGCGTGCAGGTCGGGGCAAACAGACAGACAGGATGCGGAACGGAGCACAGGTCTCTGCGCGGCAGGCTGGCCGAGCGAGTATATATTCTTGGGCCTCGCACGCTCCTCCGTTTAGAACCTCATACTTGTAAGTTTCCCTTATTCCGACCCATAGCTCTGAACTACGCCTTGCGTTGATCGCTGCTATGTCCTCTCCTAATACCGATGTCGCGATCATGAACAGCTTGCTGACTTTGTCAACGATCTTGATCCTATTCTCTGCAATCTATTATGCTATGTCCTCGCACCCCTGCCTCTGGGAACCAACTTGGATCGATCGTTCAACCTCGCCCATTGCAGACCTTGGCACTTCCACTCTCGCTCACGCATGAGGGTTGGAGAGAGGGAGTCGGTGGGCTTGCACGGCCACCCGTTTTGACCTACCGCCGACATCCTCCCGCCTCTTCCCAAATGGGAGGAGGTCTGCCCAAATATATGGACCTGGAGCAGTTTCTCCTCGGAGGAGCTGCTCCTTCCTCTTTTGAGATTGTTTGCTTATGTAATCATGACTCTTGCAATCGGATCAGTTTCCTATGTGAGCGGAGGAGACACTGCACATGGTCTCTTTGTTAGAGTTCGAATAATGTAGGACGCGACGTTGCCAAGGCTGTGCGGGCCCATTCACATGGAAACGAAGCCGCTTCTTCAAATTGTGGGGAAGGCGGCAACCTTGATTGGCAGAGCTGCATGCACAACCGACAAAAACAGGCGAGACGCGGAAAGAAGCAACAGACGCGAGCCCACTCTGCACCACAGTCTCCTTTTCTTTTGTGTAGTGCGCACGCCCGTTACATCTCTTAACGAGGCTGCTGAATATGACCACTATCTCGCCGTGGTGTTACTGTATGCAAAGAGTAGCCAACGCCATCTAAGTAGAGGACCTGATATCAAGCCTTTGTGCAGCAACTGTGCGTCGGCCCGTATCGCCGCAACAGGCTCGGTGGATCAGCCAATCCATCTGCGCCACTAGGGTGTCTCTGTTTCGCTCGCCTGTCTCTCCCTTGTCGGTGACTGGCGTCTGGAGTTCGACGTGGTTCAGTTCGCTGCACTTGCAGCTCGGTTCCTTTCTTAATTTGTCGCCCGCTTCAAGCATGGTAACGCAGACCCAAAAAATGGTCAAGAGGTTCTACATTGAAATGTTCCGATTTTTTCGCTCAGCAGGTAGGTCCTGTTCTGTTAGCTGTTCTCATTGTACACATGGGGATGACGGCGCTATTTCAGACCGAAACCATACGATGCCGTCTTAAGTATGGCAAGTGAGGTGTGGCCCGCCCATCCGGTGGAAATGGCTGATGGATAGCGAGCCCATGCTTCCACCGACTCTAGAGGCCTAATTTTTGGGGAAGACTCCTACTGGGCTTCGGCCCCGCCGACATGCACCCGCTCTCGTTATCGTGGTCATGGTCGTTCCAAATATCCCCGAATCACATGTGAACATTGTCAAGGAAATAGTGCGACGGTCGCAACCCGGCTCCATTGCTCACTCCAGATGCCATGTGACGATGCGCCCAGGCTCTCGACGATGAGCGGGGACAAGTCGGCCCTGCCGCGGTGTCGAAGCGAGGCGACAGGCGTCAGTGACGACAGTGTCTACGATGAGGGGCACTGACGAGTGCTCTGTGACAGCGCGGTATCGAGAAGAGTACAAAGGGCAGGTCAGGCACGAATCGAGGATGTCGGGTGCTAGACGTGTGACATGCGGCTGTTCCGGTGTAGCCCACTGTGGTTTTTCGCAACGAATCTGTGTGACGGTGAGTGTGTGTGTGTGCGGAAGAAGGGCTGAGGGGAGGCCAGGCGATCCTTCGAAAATTCAGAGTCCGACACGAGGGGTAAGGAACTGTCGTGTCGCCCTGCAAACCTCGGCGTCCGGTTAGATTTCAATCCGTGGAATCACGGTGGAGGCAGGTAGGGCACTGCGACCTTGTCGGCGTGGCCGCACGTCTTTCCCATGATGCCCCCATGTACTACTGTACTGTACGGTACTGTCACTTGCTCGACCGTAACGTAGCGCATACTGCATGCTTCACCCCAGCGACGGCCGTCGACAGGCACAGAACCTCAGCCGCTGAGCCTCCTTCTCCCATCCGGTTGCGTCGTCCATCTGCCGGTAGGCCAACGGCAACTGTCACAGCTCCCGGCCTCCTGCTTGTCCTCCATCTGTGACATTTTTTGTGGATCCGTCGACGGTGTATGCGCTGCGGTCGTTCCTCGATCACGTATCGGTCCTTCCGCTTGGACTGCGAACAGCCTCCTCTTCGTCTCCTCTCAGCATTGTAGTCCGCGACAGTCTCGACTCTATCTTTGCCTGGCCCCTCGCCGCCTTCGACCCAAGTCCTCTTTAATCTACAAAAGGCGCCGTCGACTCGGGTAGATAGACCGTACGGTGTGGAAGGTCACAGCGATAGATACGGCGGCATCCGCTCTCTGTTGTTCATCGTCAGCATTCAAAGCAGCAGGCGTGACTCTGTAGCATATACCTGCGAATCCGAGGCGCGCGCTGCAAACAAGACATTGGCCTCGAACCACAGCCCAATACAGGAATAGTATCTGCCTGTCCATTTGCGGCCGATCATGTCGGGGCCTAGCAAAACAGACACAACGGCCGAGGACGAAAAGAAATCGAGCGTTCCGGCTCCGCGCCGCTCCAATGCGCCCGGTCTCCGTCTCTCTCAGATGACCAAGGTCAATAAGGGCGACGACGCCGACTCGGATGAGGACTCTGCCGACGAATTTGCACGATGGCAGGCTTCGTCGGGCCCAACGACGCCCAACATCTCGGAGACAGCGGCGCAGCTGCGACGCAGTCTGAGCGTCACAGGTCTGCAGGACCTTGCACACATGCCGCCAAGCAAACTTCGCAAATCGGTGGGCAACAAGGTCTGGCGCCCACACGATGAGGAGGCACGCATCCCGATCGACTGGGAACGGCTGGCAGTGCACGTTGTGCGTGGCGGTCTCAGAGCGGGTAACCTTGCCTTTGCGCTGCGAGCTACGCTGATGCTTGTGCTCGAGCTCGTCAAGGCGCTGCGTACCGGCCGCTTCAACCGCAAGTCGTTTGGTGTCGCCGTATTTGGTCCGCGCAACTTTCGGTTCGCCGGCATGTTTGCGCTGTGGGCCGTGCTCTACAAGGCTACGCACAACGCGCTGCGACTGGTGACACCACCACCGCCCCCTCGCAAGCCTCGCTCGCGCTCGCATACCTTGAGCGAGGGCAACCAAACCACCCTCGAGAAGGGCTCCGGCAGTGGAAGTCGCACACCCGAGGATGCGTCCTACGAGAGCGGCACGGCCACGCCGCGGTCAGGGCGGGCAGCACTGGAAGGCAAGTCGCCAGAGGAGCGCGCCAAAGAGAAGGCTAGACAGAAGCGCCGCGCGTTCATGCGCGACCCACGCTCCAAGGTGTGGCATGCGTACATAGCCGGTGCAGTCTCTGCACTTGCCGTGATGGTTGAGGATCGCGGCAACCGGATCTCGCTGGCACAGCAGCTCTTTGTACGGGGACTGGAGGGCTCGTACAATGTCGCACACGAGCGTGGTATCGTCAACATTCCCTACGGTGCGGTCATCACATTCGGTCTCGCGTGCGGCCAGATCATGTGGGCCTGGCTCGAGGCGCCCGAGACACTGCCATCGGGCTACCGCAACTGGATCACCCGGGCCTCCCAGGTGTGTCCGGAGGTACCGGTCACCTACCGTCAGATCAAGTTCCAGGGCGGCGCCGATGCCGAGCATGCCCTCAAGTGGTTCCCCGAGGGTGTGATTCCCAATCCGATCTCGACCAGCCCCTTACGCTACGCCGATGTGCCGCCCAACGCCATGAACCGTCGCGGAATCAAAGGCAAGAACGTACGCAAGATTGTCGAGTGGATGGACCGAACGCGCAAGGGCGACTCCGGCGGTGTGGTCGACTGTGCTCTTGTCCATCCGTGGGAGACGAGCCACTGGAGAAGCCCCGTGGACCGTTTTATCGAGGTGACTCGCTGGATCATGCCGGTCTATCTGACGCTCTACTTTGTCCCGGCGATCTTTTTGCGGCCAGGATCCTTCTTCAAGAACCCACTGCGAACGGCGACGCGATCATTTACGGGAGCGCTGAGGTCGTCTTCGTTCCTCGGTGTGTTTGTCATCATCTTCCAGACGCTCTTTTGCGCCCAGCACTCGCTCTACAACTTTATCGTGGCACGCCAGCGCCTTCGCCAGACGGTTCCTGACTGGTTCCTGCGCATGCTCCTCAGCTCGTGGCTCAAGTGGGTCACTGGCTTCACCACCTGTCTGTCGCTCTTTGTCGACCATTCGCGCCGCCGTGCAGAGCTGGCCGCTTACGTGCTTCCCAAGGGTCTCGAGAGCGCCTGGTCGGTTCTTCGAAACAAGTCGTACGTGCCCTTCGTACCCGGCGGCGACCTGCTGCTCAGCTCCATCGGCATGTCGCTCGTTATGGGCACCTACGCCCAGAACCCCGAGCACCTCTCGGGTCTCGTTCGACGTGTCGTCTACCAGTTCGTCGGTCGCAACTAAACTATCACGCGGCCATGACTCGCTGCACTGTCTCTTTTGAGACCCTTGCACTCCAATCTCGTACCTCTACCCTATGCTCTTGTCCTTCCTTCCTTCCTTCCTCCTAAACACGATGCTTGACGTCTTGCGACGTAATTGTACCTATACGCCAAGGACTCTGCAATATTCTTGACTCTCAAGACTGGCTCAGAAGAAGTGCGGTAGCGTGTATCAATCGTCGATTGAGTCCGCCGTCGCTGGTTCAGTGATGACCAATGTCGCAGATCGCAAAGATCCCGATTTGTCGGACTATGGATCGGGCTCGGTCACGGTCTTATCTTTGACGGGCCAAGGTGGGTCGGTGAATAGACAGTAAATGCCTTCGAGTCTCATCAGCTTTGACGCTCAGCCCCATGAAGCCCCGTGAAGAACTCTCACGGGGGGCCTTGGCCCTACCTGTCCGCATGAAGACTCGCCAGACGTCATCGATCCAGCCTGCTCCGCTTTGCATTAGCCATACGACTCGATCGCGTGGGGAATTTGGCGCCGAAGATTGAACTTGTTGACCGGCGCCTTCCTCTGATTCTTATTCTGCTGTGCGTTCTTTGCGAGAGCTAAGATCTGGAAGAGGGTGACGTGGATGCAAACACACAGCCGAAGGCGCCACCATCACAGACACAAGCTTTTTCTGCAGGCTCAAAAGAGTCGGTAATCGACGCCTCTTCCCGCCAGAGTCACGAGTCATTCTTCGACTACAGTACTGCACTCGGTTGTCTAACGTACGGGGATAGAGTGCAGTGGTAGCTGTGCGTTGAGTGATTGGCTGTCGTCTCCACTCCTCAACCGCAGCCTTGCAGATGTCTCGGCGCCGTTTCGGTGAAGCTAGAGGTGCTCAGTAGGAACGGAAGTGGGGTCGCACGGACAGGAGCGCACTCGACTGCTTTGAGCGAGCACGGGGCGTGCGACGACAACAGGACGACTATGTACAGTCTGACCCAATTATTTCCAAAGATGATGCCCACGATGATGATTGATAAGGCAAGATCAAGACTAAGCTATCCAAGTCGGCCACCCTGCCATTTTTGCTCGCTTAAATCACCAACCAGCGTTGTGCTTCGGCGAAAATAAACAAGAAGAAATATTAATCTGACCGATCGATAAAAAAAAATCCAGAGATGGAAAAAAAAAAAAAAAAAAAAAAAAAAAAAAAAAAAAAAAGCCCCATCTTGCATGATCAGACCGCTCCGGCATATGCATCAACGAGAGGATTGCCGTGCGGTCGAGATGACGAGACCGAGAGCGTTGTGTGCAACGTCACAGCCAGTCACACGACGGCGATTTGCAGGCCTACGCCGCGACAGTAGTAGGCCAAAATGCTATTGCCAGCTTGATGGCACCGGACCGGCGAGGCCGCTGCCGCTGCCGCCGCAACTGCTTCTGCCCCTCCTTCTCCTCGCTTTCTTGCCAAATGGCTCGGATCAACGGCGGATCTCTTTCTGCTTTGCAGCTAGCTGCAGCAAGATTCTGCTCTACCTGTTTGCAAAGGTAAAGGCGTGGCAGCCGCAATTGTGTGGGGTCAGAACATGGCGTGCGAGACCGAGTACTGTGTTGTAAATTTAGTTGTCAGCGGTGATGTGTAGTGGCTCGGTGAGCGAAAGATCTTGTGTCTGTTGCTGGGCCGGCGATTGCAACAAAAAAAAAAAGTCCCTGGCGTCTTGCACCTGCTTTCAGCTTGGCTCCGTCCACAAGCCAAAGGCTCAATGAATGAGCAAAGCCAACGGAGCTTTCTGCCTCTCTCTGTGTCCTGCTGCACTCAAGCTTTGACCGACCTTGGCGTCGTCAACTTTGATGTCTGGCTTTGTACGCTCGACGGACCTAGCGGCCCTTGTCGCATGCCAGTCACGCAAGCTCACTGCCTTCGGGCGGACCAGGAAGCGGCTCGACCCCGCCTTCCTGCGCTTTTCAACACATGCAAGGTTTTCGGAAGCGGTCACAATTCCGAAATGTCACGATGGACAGCTCGTCGATCCCTGCGTTCTAGGCGGGAGGGAGCCGAAGTGAAGGGCGAAGCAGCAGCGGGACGGACTACTGTACTGTAGTCCACAGCAGGGTCTCGTGGCTTTGTTGGAGCAGCCACAGTGCTTGTACAGAGGTGGTGTGCGTGTGCGCGTGGCCCGACCCGCAAGACCACCCCATTCACCACAGTACCTTCAGGACCTTGACCAGGGCCGATCTGCACTGTGATAAAAAAGCGGGGATCTGCGAGTGCGGCGTGAAAAGCGGTCAAGAAAATGAAGAAAAGGTCCAAACAAAAGTCACCCCTCGTCGGTGTGGAGTCTGGCAGGCGGCACAAGTGCAAAAATTCCAGACGCGTGAGAGGCCACAGAGACCACAGTGAGCCACCGGCTAACCACCACGCTTTCGGCCTAGCCGGCCTCGAGAAAAGCGGCTTTGCACGCAGTCTACTGACACCTGCAGCTGGGAAGTGCAGCAGCAACTGTTCGACTGTGCGCCGCCGCGGTGCAGCGAACCTGTTTGTGTGCCCGTGCGCGGCACTTGCATGCTTCCAGCTGTGGATCGCTAGGATCGGTCCTGTGAAGTCCCACCTTCATCTCTTTGAGCCTTTCAGCACGACTACTGTGCTTCCAGGCGTTCACTCACGCCACGGAACTTTCTTGTTGCTGCAGGAAAGCCGAGCTTCACAGACGGGACGGAGACGTGTGGTGAGCTACTTCCTGTACGGCCCTGTGACTCTGTCGCATATCCCGATGGCCTGTCGGTCGGTCGCGGTTCTCAACGCAGCCTCTCCGCTTGCTCGCTCGCTTGTAGCGGCTCTGAAGTGTCTTCGGGCCGGCTTTGGCCATCGCTGCTGACCTCCTTGGCAGCGTACTGTGCACTTGCCCGAGAGTACTTGGGTGATGAGCCGGCTTGCACGGGAGTGGCACACCCACTGTGACGCTATCACTACTGTCTTTCGGAGGCGCCCGAGCATTATTCGTGCCTGTTCAGCAATTCTGCTTGGCAATTGAGATCGTTCCAATTATTGCCTCTTATCCAGCTGACAGCTCGAGGCGGCGCTGGGGGACCAGAGGAGCTGGGAGGTGCAAAACGAGTGCAGTATAGCCAAAATTGGCACGAGCACACGAGCCAGACAGGCGCTGCGAGCGCTGCGAATGACCGAGTCAGAGGCCAGCAATCGAGCGAACGGCATAGATCGACTCTGCACCAGTGACAGAAGTGATTGAGCTAGCGGCGTAGATGCGGTCGATAGCGTTGCTGGCTGATCCAGCTGCATACAAGGCACTGTAGCTCGAGATGCCCAGCAGGGAGGGGGATGTGATTGCACTTCTGCCGTTGGTCCGTGGTCCCCGCCCTTATCTGACCTGTGACGCCAGA
This sequence comes from Testicularia cyperi, assembly GCA_003144125.1. NCBI lineage: Eukaryota > Fungi > Basidiomycota > Ustilaginomycetes > Ustilaginales > Anthracoideaceae > Testicularia > Testicularia cyperi. The sequence goes on from KZ819191.1 coordinate 786,184, forward strand.
GGACGTGCAAAGCCATGCAGCAGGCAGGCGAGCAGGAATACAGTACTGTAATAACCACCTTACCGCTTTCACCGCACGGCCTCCAGTTTTTCCCTTTTCGGTGCGTGACCTCTGCTCAGGTGCCTAGCTCCAGGCATCTTCCAGATCTCCTCACTTCTCGTCCTGCTCGCTGCTGCTCCGCCTTCGGCATTGTTGTCTGACTGCCTGAGCGTCGCAGACGGCGCCGTCAAGATTGCCATCGTCTTGGGAGGTTGCGAGACAACTTTTTTGGCATCTGCTCCAGTACTGCATACCTCTTGTTCCCCCACGCATCATCAGCTTCGATCGTGAGCCGTTTGGTGTTTATCTCGTACTTTGTTGTAGCATAAACACTTTCCTGCTCCTCCTCCACCATCCGCAGCTCCACGCTCGTTTTTTTAAATCTCGCCCGCACCGTCGTATAGACGATAGAAAGAGGGACCCAGAGAATCTCTGGTGAGACGAGAGCGTTGTTCATCCATAGTCGAGCTCTCCTCTTGCATTCCTCCTTTCTCCCCGTCGACATCGTCGTCGGCTTACTCTATCTCCGCCTTTCTGACCCGCAGCAGCATTTGTTGGCGGAGCCCTTCTCCCTTCTACATCGGCTGGCAACAGCTTATAAACACTCACACACAAGATGCCCACCGAGCCCGAGACCGCACAGGCGCCCGCTGGCGCTCCTCGAAGCACCTTCGTGGACACCTTCGAGAGCCAGCCCGGTACGCCCGGTGAGAGGACCGGACACCTCTTCCCTACCATCCAGCGCATCCGCAACAGCATGAGCGGCGAGGCCACCGGCCCGCTGCGAAAGCTGATGGTTGCCAACCGTGGTGAGATTGCTATCCGTATCTTCCGAACGGCCCACGAGCTTGCCATGACTACCGTGGCGCTCTACAGTTTCGAGGACCGCATGAGCGCGCACCGATACAAAGCTGATGAGGCCTACCAGGTGGGTGCTGGTTTGGCTCCCGTCTCGGCTTATTTGGCCATTGACGACATCATTCGCGTCGCTCTCGAGCACAAGGTCGACATGATCCACCCCGGTTACGGTTTCCTCTCCGAGAACCCCCTCTTCGCCAAGAAGGTGGAGGAGGCCGGTATCGCCTTCATCGGCCCTCGCCCAGAGACCATTGACGGCCTGGGAGACAAGACCAAGGCACGAGACCTCGCCCGCAAGGCCAACGTGCCCATCGTGCCCGGTACGCCCGGCCCGATTGCCAGCTACGAGGAGGCCAAGCCCTTCGTTGAGGAGGTCGGCTTCCCCGTCATCATCAAGGCTGCCATGGGCGGTGGTGGACGTGGTATGCGTGTCGTCCGAAAGATGGAGGACTTCAAGGAGTCCTTCGAGCGTGCCGTGTCCGAGGCTCGATCCGCCTTTGGTGACCCCACCGTGTTCATCGAGCGCTTTCTTGACCGACCTCGTCACATTGAGGTGCAGCTGCTGGCCGATGGCGAGGGCAACGTGGTTCACCTCTTTGAGCGAGACTGCTCCGTTCAGCGACGTCACCAGAAGGTCGTCGAGGTGGCTCCTGCCTCCAACCTCCGCGACGACGTGCGACAGGCCATTCTCAGCGACGCCGTCCGTCTTGCCAAGACCGCCGGCTACCGCAACGCCGGTACCGCCGAGTTCTTGGTGGACCAGCAGAACCGATACTACTTTATCGAGATCAACCCGCGTCTGCAGGTCGAGCACACCATCACCGAGGAGATCACTGGAATCGACATTGTCGGTGCCCAGATTCAGATCGCCGCTGGCGCTACGCTTGCCGACCTTGGCCTGAGCCAGGAGACCATTCAGAAGCGCGGCAGTGCCATTCAGTGCCGTATCACGACCGAGGACCCCGCTGCCAACTTCCAGCCGGACACGGGCCGTATCGAGGTGTACCGATCGGCCGGCGGTAACGGCGTTCGTCTCGATGCTGGCTCTGGCTTCGCCGGTGCCCAGATCACACCGCACTACGACTCGCTGCTGGTCAAGGTCACCTGCCGTGGTGCCACCTACGAGGTGGCGCGACGAAAGATGCTGCGATCGCTCGTCGAGTTCCGAATTCGTGGAGTCAAGACCAACATTCCGTTCCTCTTCCGTCTGCTGACTCACGAGGCCTTCTCCACTGCCAGCACCTGGACCACGATGATTGACGACACGCCCGAGCTCTTCAACCTCGTGCAGACCAAGAACCGTGCCCAGAAGCTGCTGGCCTACCTTGGAGACGTTGCCGTCAACGGTAGCTCCATTGCCGGTCAGGTCGGCGAGCCGGGTCTTAAGGACGAGATCCAAATTCCCACCTTCTCGGACCCCAAGGATCCCTCCAAGACGCTCGACACCACCAGCCCGTGCACCGAGGGCTGGCGAAACATCATCGTCAACGAGGGCCCCGAGGCCTTTGCCAAGGCTGTCCGTGCCTACAAGGGTACGCTTATCATGGACACCACCTGGCGAGACGCTCACCAGTCGCTCTTTGCCACGCGTCTGCGAACCATCGACATGGTCAACATCGCCAAGGAGACCTCGTACGTGCTCAAGAACGCCTTCTCGCTCGAGTGCTGGGGAGGTGCTACCTTCGATGTGTCGATGCGCTTCCTCTACGAGGACCCGTGGGAGCGTCTGCGCAAGATCCGAAAGCTGGTGCCCAACATTCCTCTCCAGGCGCTGGTGCGTGGTGCCAACGCCGTCGGCTACACTGCCTACCCGGACAACGCCATCTACGAGTTCAGCAAGAAGGCTGTTGAATGCGGTCTCGACATCTTCCGTGTCTTTGACTCGCTCAACTCGCTCGACTCGCTCAAGCTCGGCATCGACGCTGCCAAGAAGGCGGGTGGTGTGGCCGAGGGTACCATCTGCTACACCGGTGATGTGGCCAACCCCTCCAAGCACCCCAAGTACACTCTCGAGTACTACCTCAACCTCACCGACGAGCTCGTCAAGTTTGGCATCCACGTCCTTGGTATCAAGGACATGGCCGGTCTGCTCAAGCCCGCTGCCGCCCGCATGCTCATCGGCGCCATTCGCAAGCGATACCCGGACCTGCCCATCCACGTCCACTCGCACGACACTGCCGGTATTGCGCTGTCGAGCATGCTCGCGTGTGCCGAGGCCGGTGCCGATGTGGTCGATGTCGCCATCGACAGCATGAGCGGTCTCACCTCGCAGCCCTCGATGGGTGCGCTGGTCAGTGCCCTCGAGCAGACCGGCCTTGGTGCCGGTATCCGCCACGAGGACATCCAGAACCTCAACCTCTACTGGAGCCAGGTGCGTCAGCTCTACCAGTGCTTCGAGGCCAACGTCAAGGCCTCGGACTCGTCGGTCTTCGACCACGAGATGCCTGGTGGCCAGTACACCAACCTCATGTTCCAGTCGCAGCAGCTTGGCCTGGGCACCCAGTGGAAGGAGATCAAGAAGGCATACATTGAGGCCAACAAGCTCTGCGGTGACATTGTCAAGGTCACGCCCTCGTCCAAGGTGGTCGGCGACTTTGCCCAATTCATGGTGGCCAACAAGCTTTCTGCCAAGGACGTCGAGGAGCGCGCTGACAAGCTCGACTTCCCCAGTTCAGTCATCGAATACTTCCAGGGCTACCTCGGCACGCCACCCGGCGGTTTCCCCGAGGCCCTGCGCAGCAAGATCATCCGCGACAAGAAGCGTGTCGATGGCCGACCTGGTGCCAGCATGGAGCCCATCGACTTTGCCCAGGTCAAGAAGGACCTCACTGCCAAGTTCGGCCGATCGATGAGCGCCACCGACGCCATCAGCTACGTCATGTACCCCAAGGTGTTCGAGGAGTTCCAGGGCTTCCTGGAGCAGTACGGCGACCTGAGCAATCTGCCCACGCGCTACTTCCTCGGCAAGGCACACCCGGGCGAAGAGCTGCACGCCTACATCGACCGCGGAAAGCTGCTCATTGTCAAGCTGCTTGCCGTCGGTGCCCTCAACACCAGCACGGGTACCCGAGAGGTGTTCTTCGAGCTCAACGCCGAGCCGCGTGCGCTCACCATCGACGACCGAAGCGCCGCAGTCGAGACTGTCACGCGCGAGAAGGCTTCGTCGGACCCCGGCAGCGTTGGCTCGCCACTGGCCGGTGTCGTGGTTGAGATCCGAGCAAAGGAGGGCCACGCCGTCAAGGCCGGCGACCCACTTTTCATCATGAGCGCCATGAAGGTAAGTAGCACGACTCAGAACCGGTTTTCTCGACTGACGGAGGGCGTGTTTACTGATCATCTCTCACTGTTTCTTTGTCTCTCCGTTTTCCACTCTTCTTCTTTTCCTGTCTTGCAGATGGAGACGGTTGTTTCCGCCCCCGTTGGCGGTCACGTCAAGCGAGTCACTGTCGAGCAGAACGACTCGGTCTCGCAAGGCGACCTTCTCTGCGAGGTGAGTAGCGCCACTGGCGGCCACAACAAAATTGCCGCGCCGTGCCAAGCACGCCTTTGCCTTTGATACCGGAGTAGCTGACGATACTTCTCTCCTTCTTTCCCTTCGGCTTCGCTGTTGCTTACTACCCACACTTTGCAGATCGAGCACTAATCAACCCGAGACTAACCCAAGCCAAATACCATCAACGACGAAAAATACACGAAAAGAGTCAAATTGTCTTCCAGTTGTCTTTGCTTTAACGTCGCAATCGAATTGCTTCTGTACAGAATCTTCCGGGCCGGAAATAGCTATGTTTGTTCTTCCTTTGCTCGCCTGAACATGAGCGATGTGAAGCATCCCTGTGCGAGGCTGTTCTGTGAGTGTTATCTGAGCTACCGTTCGGCAATGTGCCCAGTCTGGCAGAATGGCTAAAAATCTATGCCGAGAAGATGACGGAAGGAGATGGCCGAAGAGCGTCTGTTTGCTCGGAGTCACTGCCACCGCAATGGGTTTGGCCCAAGCAGGTGTCCGCGTCCGCGCTGGAAAAGATGGGGTGGGCACACTGTGCAGATGCGGGGGAGAGGCGAGCAAGATTCGGCGGTCGTTCGGTGCATCTCTCTCTCTCTCTTTTCCCTCGTTGTTTTGCGAGAAGCGCGGAGTGCTTATTTTTGGTTGATAGCGCGTCTCGCTTTCGCTAAACAGCACAGCGCAGCACAGCGCAGCACAGCGCAGCACAGCACAGCACAGTACATTATCCGCTTTTCGATTCCACCCAAAAAACAAAGTTGGGGAAGCGAGAGATGCCGATTTCAGCGTCTGTGCGCAGAGGGGAAAAACAAAAAGACACTAGCATTCCACCACCTGTCGAAGTTGGCTGATACTGGCATCTTGCAAGGTGACTCTGATACAGACGGGAATCCCTTGATTCTTCCTGCTGCCTGTTCTGCCTATCGCGGCTATTTGTGCTGATGCTGCTGCTCCTGTTCCAAAGTCCAGCCGCTGCTTCCCGCTGTTGTCTTCCTTGAAGGCACGTTGGGCAAAACAAGGGGGCAATCTTTGTCGGTAATGCCATGGATTGGAAGAAAAAGTTCCGAGGCGAGCGGCAGGTCCGACAGCTCGCTCCGGCCTCGCTTGCCTCTGCTGATACTCACCGGCAACTTGCTTCACCGTCCTTCCATCCCCCCTTGTCTGCTCCACACCGTCCCCTTTGGTCAGCAAGTTGAGCCATTATGTGTATTGGATTCCTGTGCTAGTGATCAAGCCAGCTTGTAGCGCATTTCTCTGGTATGGATGTGCTCTCCACGAGGTGAGACACGTCTGCGTGGTCTGCTGGTGTGGCAGTTTGAGGTGCATGACTCGCAATGTCGGAGTGCATTCGACTGCAGGTGACCAGGCATGGCGAGTCGCTCACTCCGCTTACCCCCCGAACCCTGCCAACGACCGTTCTGCCTTTAGGGGCATTTCCGAGATGAAAGACTGGGCGCATAGTCTCAGAGTGGCGCCGAAGCTTGACTGTGCCACACATCGGCCAGAGCCAATTGATAGCATGCGGTTGCGCTCCGCGGTCAAGATGGCGTGAGATTCCTGCACTTTGGAGTACCAACGGCGTCTCTGGCACGCCTAGCGGTTGCGCCACTTCTAGCACTGTCACGGAGAGCCATCCGAGTCTCGAACGCTCGCTGTCACACTCCTGGCTCTGACCTTGTTTCCAGGAACATCGATCGGCACACAGTCACACGAAAAGAAACACGGTGCCTTGTGAGCCATAGATTCGCGGCCGTGACTTCGAGGCTCGCTGCGGTGATCTGTCATTGTGTAGCGGTACAGTAGTCGATGGGGGAGCTCGGCGTCCAGATGGCTTATGCTAGTGAGCAGTGAGCAGGCCAGTATCCTTTACTGCTGAGCAGGTGGACCTGAGTCAGGATCAGGAATTTCTCGTGCTGTGCCTGCCTCGCGACTTTTTGGGTAGATGATGCGAAATCGACCGAGATCAGTGCAGCACACGCGCAGGCCAAAGTCAGACGTCAGAACCCTGGCTGACTCGTCGATTACCGCATGCCCCATCTGACAACCTCCAAGCCTTTCTTTGCCTGTGGGGGGTCGACGTTCTGCTTTCCTATCCGTGCGAGCCGCGATAGTATCACACTTTCTGGCGTCTCCGATGCAGTTCTTCTGACACCCTACACTCGAGCTCCATGGCTGTTGACTTGTTTCCTCCGGCGACTATCCGGTCGCGCAAGTGCGTGTTCGGCTCCTCCGCCCGCAAGCTCAGGTTTGGCTCTGAGTCCGAAGCATCATGAGCCCTACCTTTGTGTGCAGCCATACTCCGCCCACTTTGAGTGCCTGCTCAGCTGTACGGCTTGTTTCCCTGGCCGGTGTGGTGCATAGACACAGGCTCGGCCGTTGCTAGCTCGAAGAGATCAGCTCGAGATATATAGATCACCGGCTCGTTGTCTGCAATGGCCACTCAATTTGAACCTCATCCCCCGCCTCTCAGCATTGACGTATCCACTTGCTCTCTCTGTTCCTTTCGTGCCCTCGTGACAACTGTCTGTCCACTCCACCGCGTCTGACTCTACCTTCTCGCCAATTGCACGATCTTGATCATCCTTTGGCTCTCCGTCATCGCAGCAGAAGCTCCAAAGATGCTTGGCCAGCTTGTTCGTCGCTCTTTCTCGTCTCGCTCTGCCATTCGGGCGCCGCCGGCCCCGTCGTCGACCACCATGTCATTTGCCAACAATGCCCCTCGTACCGCAGTCCGCGAAGGTCGAGTAGCCATGCTTCCCAAGGCCTCCGAGCCTCGTCCTCTGCCAAGCACCGTCAGCCACGCCAGCACAACGTCCGCTGCCGCTACTGGCCCTTCAACTGAAGAAATTTTCGAGGTCGGCAGCGTCTCGGTCCCCGGCGACGAGCCAAAGGTCCTCCGCGTCGCCGGCAAGTAATATCTTTGCGCCCCTGCGCTACTGTCGTTCGCGAGCTCCATGAGTCCACTCTATTCGGCTGCAAGATCGTATCTCTTGCTGCCTCGGCGACGCTCTTCGGTCTCTAGCAGCGTCGTAGCGCCTCTGCACTGCGTCTTTCTCTGTTCGCTTCTCGTCGTCATCGGTTGTATATTCTCGCATACCCAGTCTTTGTTTGAGCTCTCGTAATTCAGATAGTCACTTGTTCACTTCGGACCTCTTTCTGTTGGTCTGTGCCTGGCGTCTTCCATCTTCTGATCTTCCAATCGCCATCTTCCGATACATCGAGACGGTCTAACATATGCATAGTATGATCTAACAAAGCATGACCCCTTCGAATGTTCGTGTCTCGAGAAGTTGGGCAGCGTGTATATCATTCGAAAGTATAGGGGTAGAAAATAACAAATTTAAGCCGGCAACGAAAAAGAGTCAAAAAAAACGCGTTTTATTTCGGCCGAAAGTCGTAAGGGTGTCGATCAGATCTCGGCTGCGTCGCTCGCTATTGTGCTCTGCCTGACGAGATAGACCCTAGCACGACTTCCCGGCGGTAACGCCGAACCAGTCAAGATCAGGCATTCATCAGCCTCTCAGATTGGCTGCGGCAGACGCGCATCCGCCTGCGCTGTCCTGCACTACCGCAGTAGTATGCTCCAGACGATTCAGGATGGCGAAGAAGCCTCCTGCTTCACGTACGATGCTGTCGCGCAACGACGTGGAATGAAGTTTGCTACCCGTAGAAGGAGTGATTGCCACACACTGAGGTGACGCGGATTATCAATTGGCTCGGCTGTGACGAGCAGGCGAGCTGATAAAAAAAATCAAATCAAATTCGAGATCCGACAGGAACGCGCCCGGCAGCGTACAAAATCGGAGCAATCTGATTGGCTCGGAGGCCTCTCCACCGCGGGCGCGCCAGAAAGTTCCAAAATGTCGCCTCTGGCCAGATTGCAAACTTGATCTCGTGCCGCACAGCGCGACGTCGGACGACGGGCCGACTCATGCGCAGCAACAGACGACACGTCCGGTCAACCGACGGAAGCACAGACTTCAGAAGAGCAGCCACGTAATACTGAAACCAGCCTAGCCAAAAAAACGGCAGGACTCTCTGCAAGCAAGGCAAGGTTCAGTGGTGCGACTGATACGAGAGTGGAAGGTCGCGCCGTTAACCCACCGAGACTCATGTCATTCATGTGATGTAACAGTGGGCAGTAGCGAAAAAGGATGGGCCATCAGGGGCCAGGCCAGATGGCAGGCTGGAAGATCGGCTAGCCGGCCAAGTTGCCATGACGACCGCCTGATCCGAAGCATTTCGGGCACGACTCGCGCTGCCCGTGACAATCTGCGCGATTGCGATTGGACGTTGAGCGCGCGGCATCTGGATCGTCCGCGAATCAGATCAAACCTCTATCATGATTCGTCCAGAACGTGGAGAAAGGGTTTTGTCCTTCCGTCCCTTCTGACCGGAGGCTTCACCGCTCAGCCCTTACCGTGAGTCATCTGTCATGGAAGCTGTGAAGCGTCATCGACGTCGTGTTTGTCGTTCTTGCTTGAACGCATACATAGCTCACCATGGGGCTGCCGAGCCAAAATATATGGCCGCGTTGTCACTCCTGTCGGAAGCTTGCGTTCCATCCAGCCATGCGTGACTGTGAGCGCCGAAACAGAATTGGCCGCTGCCCAACTCCAACACTGTGCAACCTCGGCAGGTCCGCCGACAAAGGGTTTACGTCCAGCCAATGTCATCTGCTAGCTCGACGCCCAGACCTTCATCTGCAATTTACTTTACCACTGCATGTGATCCCATGAGTAGACCTGTGTTCTGGATGTATGCCAGCACAGGATACTGGCGCATGTACTAGATCACAGAGGTAGGCAGTAGTGGTAAGGTTTCGTGGCACAGCCGAGCTAGTTCTAGTACGTACACCTCTAGGACGCATTTGGGCCCGCGGCGAAGACCGAGGTTCAACTCGCCCTGCTCCTGTACCGCTCAGACCTTTTTCTTTGCGCCAATGATCGAAAGAGAGGGCACAAGACCTGCTGGAACAGATCGCAACCCCACGCTGTTCACCTGGCTTCAGAACTACAGTACTGCTGTACTGAATCGCGGGCCGCGGACGGCTTCACTGGGCCGCCTGCCCCTTTCCCCCGCCCTTTCATTTTTTCTCCCACTTCCCCTCCGTCGTCACGTTCCCCTCGCCACGCACTGCTGTGGCTTATCAGGCGTCTGATTAGAGATGAGGAATTTTGGCTGAGTAGTCGGATCGCTCATTGGTCTCGGCGAGCGAATCAACATGTTCACGGCGCGATGCTCGCCGAACTCTCTCAATAGTCCTCAGCCGGCACATAGCTACAATCGTCTGTACGAGTCGTCTCTCTGTCTCTCTCGAGATTTCCCAGGCAGGTGTCTCGACAGAGCCGAACCGATCAATTTAGCGCCTGTCCCCGCCGACAAAAGAGAATTATGACGAGCAAATTCTCATCACGCTACTGCATCCTCGCGCCGATCGCCCACCCTGAACGTCGTTGGAGCGCGCAGCCATTAAGCTTCCGGACGCTCTGGCCCCTCCTTTTGCGCTGGGCCGCGCGTGTGACCAGGTGTGTGGGATCCCCGCTCGACTGTGCGCCACTCGACCCGTGCCGTCCCTTGCTCTGGGCATGCTTGGCTTGCGTGCCGCATCCTTGGTCAACAAAAGCACGCACCAGTCGCTCTACGCTTCGCAAAAGAGGTCTTACAACAAACGTCCCCGAATCGCCTCTTGTACGATTGAAGCGAGACAAATTAGACACACATCGAGCCAAGATTCCCCTTCGACGATGTATTTGAGATTAGTTAGGCCAGAAGAAGTGCTTGAGATGCCTGCGTGTAGATCTACTGTCGTGCTAGCTCGAGGTCCCAGGGGCGAGGTGACACCTGACTTGTCCTGACTCGCTGCAGCTACCGCTGCTGTGGTATTTTTTCTTCCGCTTCATCTGTGTGCATCGGACACTCTCCTGTGCCGATAGGCATTACAATAGCACGCACTAGTACTGCTCCTCATTCCCCCGCCTTCTTTTGGCGGCTTGGCCATGCTTGACTGGCGTCTTCCCATTTTTTTCCATCCTCCCTTATCTCTAACGTCCTTATCTCAATTCTTCTTCCGTTCTCCATCCCCCCTTCCTTCCTGCGACAAGGCTCTCATACCCATTATCGCACCTCGCCTCGCCTTTCGCCCACTTCACGCGGTCCCCCGTGTTTCTGCAACAGCAACAAGGTGCTTTCCCCCCACTCTTTTCCACACCTCTTTATCTCTTTGCCTATCTAGCACGTTATCGGGCCGCCCGCGTCTGTTTCCGGCATCTGGAAGCCACTAGCACCCTGCGACCTGCAGATCTATCATCAGCACTTGGCCACGAATACGAAGCTCGGCTTGATAGCACAACCTTGGTCTCACCAGCCTCGCCGCTGCTGCTGCTTCACCCTGCTACACGCTGCTGAGCCTGCTTCTTTCCCCAGCGGTGACGTGGCCAGCATCGACGAACCAAGCGTCAGGGGCCGGCCGTCTGTCCCCCGCCCTCTCGACACTCCGTCCTGCACGACACTGCACTATAGTCCACAGTAGCACCGTTCCGCGCCAAACCGTATCGGACACCGCATTCAGTCCGCCTGACTTCGATTTGTCAGTAATCTCAGCAGGCCACCCTCCGTGGACGATTCTGCATCACTGCGCCCGCCAAATTGCGCTGGACCCTCGTACCACAATCTAGCTCCAACACAGCGTGCTGCCGTGAGACTTGTGTGCGCTGTCGGTCATCTTCGCCTGCGTCTAGACGACTGCTTAGGGTCCATCCCTGCCGGCGATCCGCCCGAACAGCTCAATCTTCGTTCGATCGTTCATTGGTCGGCGCTCGTCTACGCTGCCCTGGGCCTCCGCGCATTGTTTTTCTGTTGTTCAGCCCAGCTCCGTCTTTGACCAACCGAGGAGAGCTACCGAAAATGGCTGTTCCTCTTCCTTCTTCACAACAGGCTGGTACCGGCTCGCAGCCAGGCTCACCTTCCCTTGTACCGAATCCGCACTACTCGGCCACTGCCTCGCACCCTCGCCATCCGTCCGCTTCATCACGTAGCAGCACCTCAACGGAGCGTTCTCCCGAGCGTCTACCCGACTCGCGTAACCACAAGGCTCCTTCCACCGCCAGCGCCGATCTCGCTCGACCTCATCTCTCCCGACCATCATCGCCAGTCTCGATCCGACCAGACCGTCCTTTGTCGTCTTTGCATCCCGACACGTCCTCATCAGCCATCCCTCCTCTTCGTAGTACCGCTCGCAGTCTCTTCCGCGACCCTCGCACCTTTCATCCTCCTGGCCGGTCGCAGTCGCCCATCGCATCGCTAAGCCGACGTTCGCAAAGCTCCGAGCGACCATTCCTGGCTCCTTCGCGGTCGCAGCCCAACAGCCCACTTTTGCATCCGTCATCCTTCCGACATCCCTCGGAAGCTTCCTCTGGACTGCACTTGCCACCCATCTCGTCATTGTCCAAAGAGGTAACAGCATCGGACGGCACAGATCGACCAGCTCATCAGGCTCATCACACACCCACCGCCTCTCCACGATTCTCGTCCAGCCTTCACATGGGCAACACGTTCCGAGACTCCAGCCCGGCTACTTCGGTCGGAAGCCCCTCTGCGACCCGCAGCGATCGTAACGCCGCCAGCATGCACGCCACGCAGCATTACCGACCCGACGAGCAGCGCGCCAAACTTTCTCGATATGATCACGAGCACGGCTACATCTCGCCGCCTGCCAAGCGACCGCTCGATTTGCGCGACTCGCACCATGACTTGGCGCGTGATGATTACCTTCCATCGTCCCAGTCGCGGTATCACGATTCGTACGCTGCCAGATCCAGCGCACCGATGCCTTCCGGCGAGGCTGCCTTTCCCACGTCGCGCGATCCCCACGCTCGAACCGAAAAACATGCGAATCACTCGCCCTCTAATGATCGACGTAGCCCAAGTCAGAGTGTCCGCGACTCGACCGACCGCGATTCTGCTGCTTCTGGCTCCAATGGCACTCCCAATGCTGCCGGCGTGCAATGCGCCAATTGCGGTGTTACATCGACGCCGTTGTGGAGACGAGCACCCGACGGTAGCACCATCTGCAATGCTTGTGGTATGTATACGCTCGATCCCCGTCTTGAGACCAGGTCAACAAGTGAGCGTGTTCGTCGAACCTCATGCAGTCAATGAACTGACTTAACTGATCCTTTTTCTCTCTTGTTGCGACTTTCACAGGACTGTACATGAAATCACACAGCACACATCGATCGGCCACTGGGCGACGGCCAGGCTCGGAGACGTCTCCCGCGCGCGCCGATCCAGTGGCGCCGCCGGTTTCGGTCTGCACTCGGGACGACGATCCCAAGTCCGGCTCCTGCCCTGGTGATGGACTCTGCAACGGCACTGGCGGCACTGCCAGCTGCAGTGGCTGCCCTGCCTACAACAACAACCTGTCTCATGCGCTCAAGGCCAGCAAACGTGATTCTCGGCCCACCGACGATATCTCGCAAGCTTCTGGTAGCGCAGGTGAGTATCACAGAGGATCGCACGCTTCGTATTCGCGAAACAAGCCTGCTGAAACCGCAAGAGCCTCCGCAAACACCATCGACTCAGCAGGCAAAGCGTCGCAGGTCAACGACGACAAGAAAGACGAAGACAAGTCTGCAGCAGTTGGCGCTCTTCGCTGCACAAATTGTCAAACCACGACCACGCCGCTCTGGCGTCGCGACGAGGACGGCAACAATATCTGCAACGCGTGTGGTAAGTGTCACGAGAATCAGCCATGGCCTGTATGCGAGCCATTTTCGCAAAACGGTCTCCACTTTCCCTTCGGATCATTCTCTTTCTGACCCAATCTTCCCCCTCACGTGTTCTGTACACAGGTCTCTACCATAAGCTGCACGGTACTCATCGCCCTATCGGCATGAAGAAGTCGGTGATCAAGCGCCGCAAGCGCATTCCTGCCAACGCCGCCGCACAGGCTGCCAACCATCCGGATGTTGTGCCGGTCCAGATCAACGCCAACGGTCAACCTGTGATTGCCCCCGCTGCTGGGCGCGGCGATGGCGCTGCGGCTCTTGCTGCCGACGGACGCCGAGGGAAAAAGTCCTCCTCTGCACCTTCGGAGCAGGCGGTACGCGAAGCCCGCGATCGAGAGGCAGCCATGCTGCTCATGGAGGTGGGCGCTGGAGGACGATCCCGCTCCACTGCCCAGGATGATGAACGCATGCCATCGCACCCTAGCCAGACGATGCACGCCGAACACCACGACGGCCACGATACCGCAGATGAATACGCCCGTGCTGCCAAGCGAGCGCGTAAGTCGCATCCGGCAACGACTCGTGACAATTACGAGGAGGCCGAACCCCGTATGAACTCGCACGGCCACTCTTATCCGGACAGCTATGGCTCGACTGATTCAGCTCGTCCGCGACATTCGATGAGCGACGTGTCGCAGGCGACCGAGCGGTCGAACCGCCTCGAGCCTCGTGCGATCTCGCCTCGTGGCGCATCGGCCGACTCGAGAAACGCGGCACGCAACAGCAGCCAGCCGGATGCTGCTGCTCGTCAGAGCACCGGCACCCCTCACCATCACCACCACCACCACCATCATCACGCCACGCATGGCACGCACGCTGCCCATCACGCGCACCACCATCATCATCACCACCCGGTAGCATCCTCGACTGCCCAGGCTTCTTCTGGCAGCCAGCCGCCTCCTGGCTATGTCCCTGCTCCCGGCACAGTGCGCATCTCGGATCTTGAGCGACACCGTGACGAGCTCGTCTATGAGAAGAAGCGTCTGGAGGACCTTCTGCTGCGCACCGAGTCGTTGCTCGCCGCTGCCCGCCATGGTATTCAGATTCCGGAGTTGGGCGGTCCTCCGCATGCGACCGCGCCCAACGGCCGCAACTCGCTGTCCCGAGGTGTTGGCGACCACGGATCGGCGCCGACGAGCCCCGAGATGAGTGCACCTGTTCAACGGCGATCGACCCACCGAATCAAGGAGGAGTCGACTGAGAGCATGGCACGCCAACCGTACGGCGCGCATGGCGTCGACAGTTCCTCATCCAGCGAGCGCGACGAGCTCGAGTCTCCCCCTCTGCAGCATCGACCAGCGATGGGTGCGGGTGCTAGCGCAAGTGTCAACGGCTCACGGTCCGCGTCGCGACGCAACAGCTTTGAACAGAGAATGGCGTCGTTGCCGGTCCTGCCTGCTGTTCCGCTCAAGCGGGGTTCGGGTTCGGACTCTCCGGCGACGCACGACGTGGAGCAGCAGTCTTCTTCCTCCGTGCCGCCTCCTCGGAAGAGCAGCACCTGGGGAATCGAGGCACGACCCGTTCACGGTCTGAGCCGCGCATCTAGCGACAAGCGAGGCCGCGCAGAGGACATGGACGAGGAGGAAGACCAGTGGAACTGGGACAACCTGTATGGCAAAGCCAAGCTGGAAAAGGCCGGCGACTGGCGTGGGTTCGCGCGTCCCGTCGAGCACGACCGTAGCAGCAGCAGTGCTGCCCGTGCCGCTGCTCGACGGGAAGCTGCTCAGCAACAGCAGCAACAGCAGCAGCAGCAGCAACATCAGACCCAGTCCCACCAGCACCACCATATTGCAGCCGCTCGCCTTATACAGCCCCAGCCTGGCCCTGCAAAGGCCGTGGCTCCTCGCACCTAGCCCATCTAGATCCTTCTCTCTCCCCTTTACCCCCACCCCAAAAAGGCATCAACCTGCAACCTTGCCTACTCTTGGTTCCTCACGCGTCTCTCGACATCTGTACTTGTACTTCTTACTCCGCTCTGTCGAATTGTCGACGCCTCAACGGTTTTCTTGTTTTTCTTTGCCTGATCATGGATGTCTCGTTCTCCGGATTCAGTTCCAGTATTTACTGAACCTGCTCTTCTCGTTCTCCGTTTAGATTCTTGAGCCGGAGATGTTCAGCTCGTGATCTCGGTTCACGTGATGCCAGGGGGGGAGCAAAGGCGGCCGGTCACACTCGCTCACACAACCTCAATGAATCGGTGATGGGGATCTATACAATCATGAATGCAGGCTGGGATTAGAACGAATCGTAGAAGATGGACAAGATGCGAGTCGCAAGATGCGAGTCGCGCAAGTGTTGGGCGAGCAAGTGTGGGATTTAGCTAGCTATGACGGCAAAGTCAAGCTATATTAATGGGGGAAGGGGGGTTTGGGGGTGAATCTACTGAGCAAAGAGCTCCTTGACATGACGAGAGATGATGAGCTTCTGGATCTGGGTGGTTCCCTCGTAGATCTCAAAGATGCGTGCGTCGCGGTAGAGTTTTTCAACCGGCGATTCCGTGTTGAAACCGAGACCGCCGAAGATCTGGACGGCCGAGTTGGCGTTACCAGTCGCCGCCTGGGAGGCGCGACACTTTGCCATGGATGCCCAGAACGAGTTGCGCTGGCCCTGGTCTTTAGCCCAGCACGACTTCCAGACGAGGTTTCGGGCGGCTTCCACATCCATCTGCATGTCGGCGAGCATAAACGCCACAGCCTGGTGATCAATGATGGGCTTGCCCATCGTCTTGCGGTCCTGCGCGTAGGTTGCGGCTTCGTGCAGTGCACGCTGTGCAAGTCCGACAGCACCGGCCGCAACAAGTGGTCGGGTAATGTCAAATGCGCCCATGGCGGTCTTGAAACCATCACTTGGCTTTCCAAGCACGTTTTCCTCGGGCACCACAACGTTTTCAAACGTGATCTGACGTGTGTCGGAGCAACGCTGGCCCATGTTGATCTCCTTCTTTCCAACGTGGATTCCGGGGGTGTCTGCATCGACGACAAAGCCAGTCATCGACTTGGCAGCCTTGGCGTTGGGGTCGGTCTTGGCAAGAACAAAGTACCAGTTGGCCTTGCCGCCGTTGGTGATCCACATCTTGCTGCCGTTGATGACCCACTTGTCACCCTGCTTCTCGGCCTTGGTGGCGATGTTGGCGACGTCGGAGCCTGCGCCGGGTTCAGTGACACAGTAGGCGGCCATGAGGGGCTCTTCGGTCATTCTGCCGAGGTACTTTTGCTTGATCTCGTGCGAGGCCGAGACGAGGAGGGGCGCCTCTGCCAGACCGTTTGCCTCCATGGCAGTCTGGATACCAGAGCAGCCGAATGCGAGTTCCTCCGAGATGAGCGCACACTCCATGAGGCCGAGACCGGGACCGCCGTACTCCTCTGGGATGTGGGTGTTGAGAAGACCGAGCTCCCAACCCTTCTTGAGGATGTCGGTGGGGTACTCCATGGTCTGGTCATGGTGCTTGGCCTTGGGGATGATCTCCTCGCGGGCAAACTTGCGAGCCAGGTCGCGGTAGGCCTCCTGGTCCTCGCTCAGACCGAACGACACACCGGCGCTCTCTGCGGGACTCGAGTAGTGACGGATGGCATTGGCCAGCGAACCAGACTTGGCGGAGTTGGACAGAACAGCACGGCTGCTGCTGCCTGCAACGGCACGTCGTGCGATAAAAGACATTATAGAGACGATAGTGGTGGGGAAAAAAAGCAGCCTAGATGCTGATGCCAAGATGTGCGAGAGGAGAGGGGTTGGTTGTGAAGAAAAGTGGCAAGACTTGAGGCGGAAAGCGATGATATGTCAGACGGCAAGGAAGAAAGCAGACATACACTACGGGAGACGGTTGAGCTAAGGGAGGTCGGCCGGCTGGAAGAAGCCAGTAGAGCTTGTTTGTCAAAGCGAGGCAAAGTAGATCGGAGCACGCTGGAGAGGGTGGGGTATAAGCGAAAAGTTAGACAGACAGACACAGCCAGTACAGTACAGTACGGCACAGTAGAGTACAGGAATGGCAGACGGTCCGCACGAGTGACACTAAGCAGCAGAGCCCCGCAATCAGGAGGCAACGGAGGCAGCAGTCCGTTGCTTCTCACACGCCGCTGTGCAGTGTAAGTGAAGTGTAGTGTAAGTTAGTGTACTGTAGGAGAGGCCAAGGTGTTCAGTCGGCTGCAAAGGGATGCCAGCTTACCGGAGCCAAGTGATTTTCACGCTCTTTTTCGCCTTTAGTGCCATGCGCGCAAGAGACGACATGCACTTCTCGCAATTTTAGATTTTCAACATCTCCCGATTCAATCGCACACCACGCAGCCGATCCCGATCTCAATTCTTGCCTCTCTCTTTTTCCATCGGTGCGAACTCACCAGCTCACCATCATGTTACCCCAAGATCACAATTAACATCTCTGAGATGAGCAGACTCTATTTACCACAACTGAGTAGTGCATCTAGGCTAAAAATACAAATGCGAGTCCAAAAAAAAACACTATGGAGAGGTGATGCTGATTCAGCAAGAGCAAGTTGAATCGAATGTGTCGATGGCCAGTGTCCTTTCTGGCCTCTATGGAATTCAGCAATCGGACAAAGAATTTTGTGGGGTTGCCGACGTCTATGGACGTCGTCCGAGAACAGCAGCAGGAGCAGCAGCAAGACGCATGCAGCGCTGCTTATGCTTGCTGTCCGGGATCTGTCGACGCGAGCTTCTCCTTGTTGGCAGTGCCAGCGGCGGAGGCGGGCTCGTTGAGCGTGGTTGCACGGGATGCAAGTTTGTTGCGGTACTCTTTCTGTTCCTGTTCTACACGCTGGAGTTCCTGTGCGAAGCTGCTGCGAGCCCGGATGATTGGACCGAACTTGAAGAAGATGACGGGGATCACCGAGAGGATGAGGCCGATAAACGCGAGCAGGGTGGAAGCCCACTGGTTGCCCAGGCGGGCGTACATGGGTTCGGCAGCCAGGGTGAAGGATCCTGCGAGGAACTCGCGCAGGAAGGACTGTGCAGCGATGGCCGAAGCGGCATAGATAGAGTAGGCGTTGACAGTGTAGTCGGAAACCAGCAAGAAAAGGATGTGCGAAGAGATACCAAAAGTAGCACCGGCAATCACGGGCACGATCCAAGGAACCGGCGGATACGACGTCCATGCAAAGAAGAACAGACTGATGGGAAACAGGAAGCCACCGGGGATACCCCACAGCAGACGGTCTTCGGGCGTAGGCTGTCCGTCGGGTCGTCGGGTACCAGCGTGCGCCTCCCACTTCATCTGGAAGTAGTAGAGTCCGAACGCGATGAGGAATCCGACACCCAGACCGAGGAAGGTGAGACCCTGCTGGCCGAGGTTGAAGCCATACTGCTCAAACACGAGCGGATACGCCTCGAGGAAGATGTAGATGACCGCATAGTTGACGCCGTCGAACAGCGCGAACCAGAAGACGATGGGCTCGGTGAAGAGCATAAACAGCGGTCGACCGATCATCTCCTTTGCCAGGGCCGAGACTGTGTGTTGTGCGCGCTGCTTTTCGTGCAGGGTAAAGTAGCGAGGTTCGTTGTGCTGTTTGCGGAGCATTGTTGCGCGGCGGGTGAGGATGACGCCCGCTCGAGTCTCGGGCACCGTGAGGAAAAAGACAACCAGGAGGAAAGCCGTCACGATGCCAGAAACACCAAAGGTCCAGCGCCAACCCGCATACTGCACAACGTAACCGCCGATAACGGGACCCAGCGTGCCCGCCTCGGCAGCAATGGTAAACGTGTTGACACCCCAACCCTGCTCGTCTGGCCCCCAGAGATCCGAGACCGTCCCCACGGCATTGTACGACGCAGCGCCAAACACACCGCCGAGGAACCGAAAGACGATCAAAACGGCAATGTTGGGTGCAAGCGCACACGGGATCTGCGTAATCCCCACCAGCGCCATGGCCACAACCATGACCGGAACCCGACCAAAATCTTCCGAGAGCGGCGCAGCCACCACCGGCCCAATGCCCAGCCCAAAGAGGAAAACGGCCGCTGCAATACGTGCCTTTGTATCGCTGATGCCAAACTCTTCCGCCACGGGATGCGCGCCAAACGAGTAGATCGACGAGATGACCGTGACCCACATCAGCTGGGCCGTTGTCACCAGACAGATCTGGATCTTGCGCCACGTCGGATACATGCGTGGGTCGTGGGGATCATTGTGCTGTGTATATCAAAGTAATTGAGAGGGATGCAAGCAAAATGTCAATGTCACAAGTCCACCCTAGATCTCGTCGTCCTCCTTCCTCTTCTTCCCTTCTCCCTCGTGACGAGTGGGAAAGAAGGTTGCGCGCAATTATGTATGCAAACTTACCTCAAAGTTGACGCAGAAGGGATCGTCAATGTCGTTCTTTGTCACTTGAACTTGCTCCTCGGCCGCACGCGTCTGGGGAGCCTCGTTGTCGTGCGAATCCGACGGCACATGTTCGGACGCATCGGGGTCGAGTCCGACATGGGTGTCGATGCTCTGGCTCTCGACGTCCCGCAACGGCGAGTCGTGCGGCGCTGCCATGTCGAGTAGCTATATTCTCCGGTCTTGGCAACACGGGGATTCTTTCCGGCGAGAGTTTGCTACGCTTTTGGCCTGGCTTCGCTGCGGAGGATGTGTCGGATGTAGTGCCTCGTTGGTCTTGGAAGCAGCGTCTAAAGGTAGAGGTCCTTCTATGGTAGATGGTCGATGGAAGTTAAGCCAGACAATACCAACATCCTTGGGCGGAAGTATTCAAGCGAGTGGGATGACGTTGGAATGCAAGGCAACAAGTTCGATCGCTGGCAATTGAGATAGTTGAGACTATTGCAAGAGGTGCCAAAATGTCTCCAAGAACCGTTGCAATTTATCCACGATTCAGACGTCTGCTTCTGCAGCGTAGATAGCAGCAAAGGCGAGTCGGGGATAAGGAGGCAAAAAGACTGCAGTGATTGGCGTGACGGCAAGCTCGAGTTGCGAAAGGGTTTGTATTTGCTGTGGCAGGCAAAGATGGTGTGAAGTTCTTCTGACGGCGACACGGCGAGTCGCAGTTGTCGGGACCGCGAAAGCACGAGAGACGATAAGCTTTACAGCTACTGTAGTACTACTGTATGTCTAATGTACAGTACGTATGACAGGCAGGTCGTGCAGCTCGTTACGTCGCTCGAGACGCTGCCGACGGTGTCACGTACAGGACAGGACAGTGCAGTTACAGCTCAGCTCAGCTCTGACGGCTTCTTTCCTGTACAGTCGTACAGTCGATCTTCATCTGCGGGTCCTTGGATGCCAAGAATTACGGCATTGTGGACACCCTTTTTCAATCAGGAAACGCCTCGCATTTGCATAACAGAAACAGAAAAATGGTCTCAATTCGGAAAACACAAAGCTGGTCAGTCAGCGGGCGGAAAATTCATCGGCCGGTGAGCCGAGCGATTTTTTGTTTTTGTTTTTTTTGTTTTTGTTTGAAATTGTTTTCGCGAGGCACAAGCAAAGCAAGGGGGATCTTCAACTAGAACACTTGTCATCTTGTGAACATCAAATGTTGCTACTAGACTGTATCAGATCACAGTCAGGAGCACGTACTTTCAACAGTGTGACTTGCGCCATAAAGTGACCCCTCAGCCAATGAGGCAGGCAAGAGTAACGAGTCATGAGATAGTGGATATTGGCCAGGCTCCAAACGAGTCATCACATCGGCATCCAGATCCATGGCTCAGTTCTAACAAGACTCATTTCCAGAAGACAGGATGAATAGCTACAGTAGTGTAGTCGATGCGATTGTAGTACTACACTTGACTTACTGTAGCGTCTCTGCCACTGGTCCTATAGGTGGAGTTCGGTGAAAAGATCGGGAAACTGCATAACCGCACCCGCGCCATTTTTTGTACGTAACGGCAACCACCATTGCGACACGCGCACGCATCAGCATGAACCAAAGCGGATGGATGCGAATCGCTCTCTATCTCTCTCTCTTCAGATCTCATGGCCTAACAAATTCAATTGAGAAGGAGAAAGGAGAAAAAAAAAAGAAAAAGAACTGCAGCACCCAGGATTCCCGCGTGGTCCCCCACCGCAGTACTGACTGGGCGATACCTTGCTTAACTTCGCAGATCGGACGGGATGCGGTGCTTTCAAGGTTCTATGGCCGCAGATGCAAAGTGTCGATCTTTGATAATACGTATACTTTAGCCCGCTATGGATGTCAAGCATTTGCACACTTTCTTGCAGTCACAAAATACATAGACAGACAAATGCTGCACAAGAGCGAGAAGTACTGTACCATAAAGGTGCGGTGTTGCCATGAGCCGACTTGCAACTGTTAGGTCTCAAGTGCCTTGCCTCCACTTCTAAGCCCTTGAGCTCGAGATTTCAGAACAACCCCGCCTTCGTGTCGAGTTAGCCTTGCCTTCCCCAGATCATCAACCATGTCATCAGTACTGCTCTGATTCTCCTGCATTTGATCTGATAGTGTGTGCAGGATGGCGACGGATCGACTCCGTCGCCGGCTGCGTGATGCCGACGACAGCGCAAATCTGTCAGGCCTGACGGAGAACTTCTGCATAGTCGGTACGCCTCTCCCGGCCGTCGACGCTCGCAAGAAGGATGCCAACGAGCTCAAACCTATCTGGCAGCAAGAGGCTCGCGACGAACAGGGACGACGACGCTTTCACGGAGCCTTTACCGGAGGATTCAGTGCGGGTTACTTCAATACTGTCGGGTCAAAGGAGGGCTGGACTCCATCGTCCTTCCGTTCCTCCCGCGCCGACAAGGCCAAAGGTGTGCAGCAAGATGCAGCTCGTCAGAACCGACCAGAGGACTTTATGGATGAGGAAGATCTGCAGGACTGGAAGTCTACCCAGCAAGTAAAAATCGCTGCCCCTTTTTCCTCCTCGAGCCAGATCGCGAAGTCCTCGGCCAGGGATCGAGACCCTCTGCTCCAGGGCCTCGATGGATCTAAGCGTAGCGAGGCCGAACTAGTCGCCTCCACGCTTCTGGAACAGATCACACCACAAATTGGAGACGGCATCGGCTTCCAGATGCTCCGTCGTATGGGATGGAAGGACGGTCAGGGATTGGGAGCTCGTGTCGATGCCGAGAAACGCAGGCGGCTGCTGCGACTCGTGTACGGCCACGATACACCGGATAAGGAAAATGAGGGCGCTATTCTGGCGGAAGAGAAGCGGCATCTCTTCGCGCCACCAGATACTAAGCCTCTCCAACCGATTGCCAGACTAAGCCGACACGGCCTGGGGTGGACAAGGGGTCCTCGTCTGCAAGAGCTCTTGTCTTCCGCCGCGCCTCGATCACAAAGGCATGCGACGAAGTCATCGCAAAAATCCAGGACCACGCATGGAATTGATGATGAGGCTCTTCCGAGGGTCAATTCGCTTGCTCAGCCCGACTCGGACGACGACGACGACCTCTACGATGAGGAGAAGGTCCCGGACTCTCTCGCTCCGCGGCGCCTAGTACCGCAGCTGATGTCGTCTACTCTCGTATCCGGCCAAAGAGACACCAAACTGCTCGAGCTAGGCTCTCGGAGCGGAGATGCAACTCGTGCAAAGTGGCGAGACGGAAGCCCAATGGTGTCTGGCTTCCACCTCGCATCGGACAACGATGTTGCTAGCCTCGGGAGAGATTCGTGTACGCCGCCGTCGCCGGTTCCAGAAGGCTGGTCTCCAGACCCACAGCGTGTCTTCCAGCTTGTATACGGTGCAAAGTCTGTATTCGGCACTGATGCCAGTGCACCAATACAATTGGAAGGAAGCGGTCACCTCGATTCTGTTTCTCGAGGCAAGCTTCTCGGCGAGGCACGCATCCCTGGACCGCCGCCCAACATCGCCGCTTTCCTCTCTGAAAAAGCACGAGAACGACTTGCCAATGCCTCATCTGCTCAGATTCCTAGCTCTTTGGCGCGTCCCGTCGCCTCTGAGAACAGGAGCTTCGTTGACGTACCGCCAACGGATGCAGCGACCGCCAAGATGGCATTGCAGGGATTCATGCCTTTCGGAAACGATCTCGCAAAACAGTCCCGGTACCGCGCTTACCTCAAGAGCCAGGTGGATCCGGCCTCGGAGCTGGCTCAACGACAAACACTGCCAATGGGAGTCAGCAGAGACCAGTTGACCAACGAGTTGCGAGAGTTTGCAAAGAGTGCTGCCGTTTTCCGACCCATGAGCTCGGCGATGGCGAGTCGATTTACGAGTGCGAGCAGCAGCGCTACGGCTCAAGATTTTGCCTCTCCGAATCCTGGGCTCTGGCAGCCACCTCCGAGAACGGCAGCTTCTTCAGACCCGACGCGTGGCAGGATGCCTGCAGCGGCTACCGGCCCGGAAACGTCTTCTCGGGAAGCTGCAGACGAGCAACTGAGCATAGCACAGCAAGCCGCGCGCATGGGCAATTTTGGACCGCTGACTCGCAAGACCG
Organism: Testicularia cyperi; assembly: GCA_003144125.1. NCBI lineage: Eukaryota > Fungi > Basidiomycota > Ustilaginomycetes > Ustilaginales > Anthracoideaceae > Testicularia > Testicularia cyperi. The sequence continues at coordinate 809,741 of KZ819191.1, forward strand.
AAGACTGGTTCCCAGCTCGGCTTCTATGCAAGCGTTTTGGGCTTCCTGATCCTCATCCGGGCAAGTCGACGACGAAAGCGGACGTTGACGAGCCCTCCATCTCCCGTCGGCTCGCTGATGACGACGAGGGCGACCTGTTCTACGGTGCCGCTCGATCGGGTCGAGCGCACCGCCCCGAGATTAAAGTTGATCAGCACTGGAAAAACAACAAGGCACAGCTGCGGGCACTGGCCGCCGGTCCTACTCCACTCAGTCGCAGTTTGACTCGGACAAACTCGGCCACGACGAATCCGGGAGATCAAAGCGAGGCCATCTCGGAACAGGGTCGGACTGGTACATCAGAGACTCTCAACGACGACAACGATGTCGAAGCCTGGCTCTCACAAGTCGGCGTAGGAGACGACGAGAGACAGGGCCACGATACCCTCACCTATGTTAAGCCTGCACCCGATGTCTATCGAGCCGTCTTTGGCGCCGACTCCGATGACGAAGATGATGGCAGTGGTGATGCCCATGCTGACCAGAAGGTGTCCGGACCCGGACCCAGACCAAAGATGCAGGACCCAACAGCTGCGTTCAACGTCACATTTACGGCTAGATCCAAACGCAAGGATGCCGCTGCTTGGGTCGGCCTGGACCACAGCCCGGCAAACAGCTCCCAAGTAGCAGAGGCTGGCACGGGTGAAAAGAAGCGCAAGAGGGAGAAGAAGTCTACCGCTCCATCCAAGGGAAAGGGAATGCTCACGTTTGATATGGATGACGGCGAGCCTTGGCAGAGTCACAAACAGGTCTCAAGTGTACCTAGCAGACCGGCTTCTAGACCCGATGCACCAAGCCTGTCGGAGCCATCGCGGACAGAGTCGTTGCAACCACCCTCCGAATCGTCGGCCCAACCAGCGGTCCAGATATCCCAGCAGCCTCAAACAGGTTCCAAACATCGTGCACGAGCTGCAGATCTCTGGTAAAATTAAAACCGATACTTATACCGAACACCAATCGCGTGACTTTCTCGGAGCTGTATGATACATGTCTACGGCGGATCAGACTCTCTATATACCCCATCCACAATCGCAATCACGAGCGTTCGACTAATACCTAATATAGAGCTACAGAATCGCAGACCGGATCAGTACGTAGACTGTGTCGGGAAGAAGCCCGGGGAGGGGGGTGAGGGGTCACAGCCATCCCTGCCCGTATGTATGTGCCGACGGAGACCGGGTATGTGTGCGCTGACGCCGAGCAGACGGAGACTGCGACGTGAGCGAGGCGGGGCGGTACCGAAGCGGCTCTGTACGGGTAATGCTTGACGACACGCTACTGTGCGGTTGCTGCTTCTGCGAGCTCGTACGCCTTTGTTTTGGGTCCTTCAGACTGCCATCTGCTACTCCCCTCGCTTCTTCTTCAACCTCGTCGAAATGCGCGCTGCTGTTGAGCTCGAGCTCGTCTTGTCCGTTTCGATTGTCGTCTTTCCCTTCCTCTTCGTGCTCGAGTTCGTGTTCGTGATCGCGCTCGTCTTGCCCTTCCTGATCGTGTTGCACGTCACAGCGTGGCCATTGATCAAGCGCAAGATCAAGCATCGAGATGATATCCAGCATGCTGGACGACCGACTCGGCTCGATCTCGACGCGGGAATCCCCGTCCGATGCCGCCTCGGACAGCTGCGGAGACAGTGGCGGGATGTAGGAGAAAAAGAACCGAGACAGATTGGCATTCGTGTTCGGAGCTGAAATCGAAGCTGATGCCGGAGCTGAAGCTGGAGACGAAGGATGCCAGGTGGGCTGGAATGTCGCTTCTGGCATCCAGACTGCAGGTTGGTGTTTTTTGCCTTGGAGCGGAAGTGTTTGAAGGTGTGGATCAGAGGCTACTTGGTCTGACGGAGAAGTAACGGAAGCCGAAGCAGAAGAAGAGTAAGGAGACGAAAACGACGAAAAAGCGTCTGGCTCTCGGTGTGACAAGAATGGGGAAGGGCAAGGCTCTGCCGGTTGCTGTGTGTTCATCTTCATTGTCATTGGTGCGGAAATCGGGGCAAACGCCGGTCCAAGTCTGTGCTCTTCACCAACAGCCGGTTTCTTCGACACCCTTGTGCCTACCGACAGCGAAGCAGGCTGAGGCTGAGGCCGAGGCTGAGGCGGGAGCGGCTTCTCATACCAAGAAGGGATGGGAGACGATGGAGACCAGAAGCTACTGATCGAAGATCTCGGCGAGGTGTGTCTGTCCAGCGGCACACGATGGATCGATTCCCTACTGCGGGTGAATATCGACTTGGCGCGCTGTGACAGCGACGTTTGTCTGCGATGCTTTGTGCTGCTGCTGCTGCTCAAAGATGGTCCAGATGCCGATGCCGGAGTTGGGGCAGTGATGGAGAGCGAAGGCCGTCGTTCGTGTCCACGCTGCGGCGACACATAGCTACACGATGTAGTGGGGCGAGAATTGGCGTGCAGCGAGGCGATGAATACTGCACCCTCCATGTCGAGTCAGACCCAAGAAGAAAAAAGCAAGGATACGAACAGAGTTGCGTTTAGAGTCGGTGTCGGTGTCGGAGTCGATTCTGTTGTCGTTTGCTACGGAGCGAGATTCTCCGTGTCTTTGTGGTAGAGAGAGCGGAGAGGGAGGACGCTCGATCAAGATCTCTCACAGGCTACCGGGAGTACATACTTATAGCGAGTGTAGGGTTAGGCGGTTCGGCGTGAACCGAGTGCGCATCGATCGGGTCGTGTAAGCCGGCTCACTTCCGAAGCACCGCCACCAGGGAAAGTCGAAACATCAGCACCGGTGTGACCTGGCTAGATGGACGAGGCTCTACCGTGAGGCCTCAGGAGCTGCAGCAGTCGAGGCAGAGGAGTCGCTGATGGCATCATCTCATTCAACATTTGATTGATGAAGCAGAGATGGAGCGGTGACCGGGGGCAGGACCCTGCGTTTCCAAGTGGGCACATTCCCTCATCGTCCCTCCAGTGTCCCACGCAGAGAGGCCTCGACCTTGAGAGTAAAGAGTCGCGAAACATACCTGGCAATGCAGATGGCGTGAGATCTCATTTGGCCCCCATGACTCGTCGGATGAAGCGCGACACGCCGTACCTGCCTACTGTATTGCTCCAGCACTGTATGCCGTCGCAGCCAGAGACACATCGGCCTTTAGAAGTACGGCAACGACAGAGAACGAGGGAGTCTCGAAGCCGCGATCATCTGCTACCATTCGCATGACGATCTTGCCTGTCGGTCCAGAATACTCGGCCTGTGAGGAGAAAATTTTGGTGTCCACTCTTTGATGACAACCGCCCACATGATATCTGTGTTCGATCGAAAGAAGGGCCTGAATAGACCACGGCGAGATCTAATGAGCACCGAAGCCAGACTCAAGAGGCTCGGAGTGTTGTTCAAGCCCACCAAGCCCCAGTTTCGACCTACACTGTCGTTTGCGATCGGGTTGGTTCACGGCGCTTCCGCGGCCCATCGCTTGCAGGCTTTTTCTGCAAGCAGATGGTAGCATGACATGATATGCACACTCGAGCCTTCCAGACGCAAAATGTGAATGTTCACCAAGGCCTGTCTATCGCACAAGTCCGATCGACTAGAAAGGCAATATAATCGACCAGAAGGCTGTCATACAGTCGAGCTGTGCTTACATACGCCTGTCGACGGCAGAAAGCCTGTAATCACGTGACGAGACGCGAGCGTGAACGCGACCTGCCACGCGACGAGTAAAGTGGCGACAGTGATCTGCAGAGCCGAGATTGGATTTCTTGCACTTTAATTCCTTTTTCGTGTCACGTTGGAAGGCTGCTTTGACGCCAACTCTGCACACATGCACAGCTGCGACGCGCCAACCCTTCTCCAACGTTTCTCTTTTCGCAGCCTCGCTCAGCAGCATCTCAAAGTGCACTTGTACGTAGCTGTGATTGTGTTCTCGCCCATCTTGGTCCGGCTCGACTGTACACTGGCCAGATACTGTAGAGATCCAGCCCTTTTGGTAAAAGAAACGCATGTCGAGATTAGACGAAAAGATAGAGATCGAGGCGGTGGGAATGGAGAGCCTTGACGCTGCGCGCGACTCTATTAGAAAGTGATACCAGAGCCCCTTGCAGCTGGCATCGAACGGTCACGGTCACGGTCCCGGTCTGTGGTACTGTTGGCCGGCAGCGGCGTGAGGAGCTGCGAGAAGTACGGGAAGCCGATAAGCTCCAAGAAGCCGCAGCTCTCAGTTCTCGGACAGCAAAGGCGGCGGGAAGTCGCTATCTCCCTCTCACACATCCCGAGCCGAGTTTAGCCTGGCAAGACCTGCTGCAACTCAGCTCTTCCTGTATTAGGCGGCCTCTTTGGATAAGGCGAGCTGCGAGACACGACGATCATTGCGAAGTCCAGCAGCTCGTCATTGGGAACGTGAGTGTCACGCGCGCTCGGCAAGATCAAGATCGGGCGATCCACGAGCATTCCTACCTAAGTCGACAGCCAGCCTCTTGGACGTTGGTCCGGATCGTCTCTATGCGCGTTGCGCTCATCCCTTTCCGAGCACCTAGCGCGCCATGTCCATGCTCGCTTCCAGAACCAAGAAGGGGAAAAGTGTTCGGCTTTCGGATGCAGGATGAACAAAGCTGCAGCGGCGGATGCTGGACCTGACAACCAGCTCAACCTGTCGATGTCTGGGTTGGAGTGTCAAAACGATGTGCATGCCTGATTAAAAGTCGGGGCAAGTTCAGTACCAAGCGCTTTGTGATGCGCAATAGGAAGCGAAGAAAGCTCTCAAAGGACAGAGGACGAGATGCTGTAATGCAGTGGAAGCCGGCGCACGAGCACACGCAGGGGCTGGACGGGGGCCACTGCGGCTGCATCATGCATACTGTTCTGGCTACGCGCCTCGCTCGACTTGCTCGCTGGCCGCGCCGTTTCGGCGTCCCTTTGGCAGCGACGAGGACCGCAGGAGTGTGACTGCACAGGTGCCGTGTCTGATGAACAAAGGCGCGGATTCGAAGAGCACCGTACAGTCCAAGTACGCGGACGCCAGGAATGCGCGGCATCAGCTCGAAAATTGGACTGTCTGCAGACTCTGAAATTCTGGTATCGGCTCGCCGACCCACCAAGGTTTGCCATCGCCGAGGCGCGCTGGAACCGAGCGACCGCCACCTGCCGATTCTCGCCCTCCCCGCCTGCTGTGCTTCTGCACCCTGCTCCTCCAGTTGCACTTGCAGTTGCCCGTCCTACCCTCTCTTTGGCTGCGGCCTCCCTGTATGCGCTGCGCTGCTTCTACAGTTTCTGCATGTCTTCCCACTGAGTCGGAATATATGCAATTGGACAGCAGTGGACCGGACTCAGCCGCTACCGTTCTGTACTCGGGTCTTGGGGCACTTCTTCCACTGATGGCCCAGATGGATCGCGCTGCTCGGTCTCATATCTGGCATCTCTCGATTGATCGTGGTCTCGCTCGCGATGCAGCTCTTCAGATCTTGTCGGTCATGCTTTCCATACTGGCCTCGGTGTCGCTCTATTGTACTGTGCTGTGCTGCACAACCGGGTACGGAACACTCATGACGAACCGAGTACTGAACCAGTATGCTGGCATTCACACACGGCAATGCACGCGGCAAAAAGAGCCTTTGTTGAACGACTTTGGTCTGGAAGCCTCAAGAGTGGAGGGTTCCACTCGGCGAGGAGCAGCATTTCGCAGTTCATGCGAGCCGGCTGGCGACCTTCTGACTTGCCTGGTCACGAGAGGGTAGCGCGCTCAGGAGTGATTCAACGACGCCGACGTGACGAGACAAGTGGCAGCAAAGTTGATGGCCACTCGGAGAGCACGGGGCTTCTGCTCGTCTGACTCTTGGACCGCCTGCAGATTGACTCTGGCAGGCAGACGAGGCCGGACAAGCTAAGGCGAGGTGCATTTCTCGTTCCTTTTTCGCAGCTGCACCTCGTCCTGCCCTTGCCTTGCTCTGGTCGTTGCGTCGCGTCTTTGCTCGTCTTCTGCGTGAGCTTTGAATTACAGCCGTTTCGCGACTAGACTGGACTGCAGAAGAGTACAGTACTACTGTAGTAAGGCACTGCGCGGTGCCCGCCCGCTTTCCCATCTGCTCTTTTCCTCTGTGCTGCAACCGGTGGACTCGCCAGGTGCGTTACTCTGTTGCTCGATCCTGCTGCCGACTGCATTGCTTGTCTCGCAGCCCTGTTCCAGCCTTTTTTTTCCCGCCTGCCTGTCTATCCACGCCGAGTCGCGATTTTTTCTCGTCTGCCTCGGTGAAAGGGAGGCCAAAGCAGCAGGTCGCAGTAGCAGTAGCAGTTGCAGTTGCAGTTGCAGTCGCAGTCGCAGTACGACGAGAACTCCAGTGGCCGTGGCCATGGTGCCTTCGGAAAATCAATTCAGCGTGTGCTACCTCGCATTTGTCACGTACCGACGACCCACGTATCGCCTGTTCACGGTGTGTCTGGCAATCGTCCATTCCGTCTTCGAACCATCTTCTTGATCGTCACCACCATTTCCGCCGTCTTCGCCACCATTGCCAGACCGCCATAAACCTCTTCCTGCTACCAGAACTCCAAGCGCCGCGCTTCACGCCTCCATCAGAGAAATCGATACCACGCGTCTCACCACCCTGCCCTGCAGCTCGACACCATCGCGCGACGCGGCGATCCGACCACCAGTCAAGCGCGACTCGTACCGACCCTGCCGGCTCCTTATCCTCTTTGGAACGTCGCCGCTCTACTTGATCATACCAGCATACAACCGTCTTACACACCGGATCTCCTTTCCTTTCCATCCGTAATCGCATTTTGCTGAAAAGACAGAACGATCGCGTCTCAGAATATCAGCAAACGAGAGCACAAAACACCTGTCACTTCCGCGCTCATCTTTGCGCCAGCCGTCTCTCTACTCTACTCTTGCCTTTATAGCACAGCCAGCACTGTTCGACGCCAGAGATCGAAAGCCATTTACGGAGCCGGGCACAGCACGTGTCTTTACACCAGGGCATTTGGCGCTGCATCAGCATTCGGCCACTATGACGACTCCCTCCAACCTGCGATCTTTCAGCTCGGGCAGCTCGTCGTACCACGCCGCCTCGTCCGAGTACTCGCCGACTTCCACCAGTACACCTTTTGCGACGCCAGCAACGAGAGCCACCAGCATTGCTCCCAGCACATTCTCGCGGTCGGGCCCAGGCAACCGACGCGCGAAGGCCATTTTCACCAGCCTTACAGGCGAAACCCACAATGAAGATCTGCAGACGAGCCCAACGCCCGCCGGCTCGCGTTCCGGCACCCCAGCCAGCATGGAGGCCCCTGCAGCGACATCTTCCGCACCTAAGCTGGACGAGAAGGAGTCTTCCCCCACCTCAGCCTTACCGCGAAATGGCCAGCGTGTCAAGATTGCCGCTCCGACAAAAAAGCCATCTTCTGCAACCGTGCCAGCTGCCACAGTCGGAACCAGCAAGAGCTCCACGGCTGCCAGCTCCTCTTCCATGACCTCTGCTTCCTCCGCAGGCACCAAAGTGGGAAACTCTGCTGGCCCTTCCGGCATGGCGAGCTCCAGCGAGCTAGGCAAGGACGCCGAAGACTTCTTCGCGCGAGCACAGGCAATGGGCTTGCGTCTCACTCGTGAAGACTACGAACGAACAAAAGCCGGTGTCGCCGCCTTCCTCAAAGCCGAGCGCAAACCCAATCCCGCGCTCGCCTCGTCTTCCAACAGTACCGGAGCCAACAGCAGAAGCGTAGCGTCGACCTCGTATGCCTCATCGTCGTCCACGACACCCAGCGTATCTTCATCGTTCAGAGCCCCAACGACGTCTTTGCCCTCGTCCGCGGAAGGAGCCAAGAAGGAGAGCTCGGATGGCACGCCATCGACAGATACCGCCCGGGTACCGGATGCAAAGACTTCAAGTGCCTCGACGCGACTCCCAGCTCCCTCGCCGCTCTCGCGTCCCTCAGGCTCTCTGTGGACCCGCAATGCTGGCAGTCCTGGTCTCTCCTTCTTCTCGGCTGTCGTGGAGCCCGAATCCTCTCCCGGTTCCTCCAAGAGCCATCCGAGCCTCGACGAAGCGGGCAGTGCCGAGGAAAAGCGTAGACAAAAGCTCAAAAAGATCAAGACGCGGGAGCGACGCGAACGCCAACGCGCAGCCCTTGCCGCCTCTTCGAATACTGCCGGTCTTCTCGATACTCCCGGCTCCAGTGCTATGCAGTCCTCTCCCGAGGTTGGTGGGAGCGAGTTCAAGACGCCACCCGCACGTGCCGTCGCTCGGAGACGCACATCAAGCGGTGCAAAACTGTCTTCCGCGCGAGTAGGTCTTGGCCTCGAGCTCGAGGGCAGTGACTCAAATACGAGCCCGGATCCAACTACGCCACCGGAGGGACTGCAGAGCTCCTTCCGACGAGGCGCCTCAAGGGGCCGCACCGTCTCGTTCGAGGCTGCTTCACCTCTTGTGCGTGTCAGCGACGAGGTACGAGCATGTACATCGCTCGAGGAGCTCAGCCGAAGGGCCTGGGTCAGTCCCAAGGGCACGCTTCGCCTCCTCCGATCGCCGGTCGAGGACGATGCGATGTTCCAGAGCACCCCCATGGAGGCGGACGACTCCGGCGTCTTCTTCGACAACGAGGACACCACGTGTAGCGTACCTTGCGGCGGCCTCGCTGCCGACGGCTGGGGAGCAAATCACCGCCGCGTCAGTTCGAGCGGCTCGATAGCACCAGCTGCTTCTGCTTCTGCTGCTGCGGCCCCCGCCACAAGCGACGAGACTCTGGACGCCAAGATGAGCCGGCTTAACGTGCTCGACCAGGTCATGGCACAGCAGACTAGCCCGCGCCGCCTATACAAAGAGGCCAAGCTGCGAGAAAAGCAGGAGCGCACCCGCAAGGAGGCAGAGGAACGCTCTCGTGCTGAGCTCGCCGCCAAGCAGATCGCCGACATTGCTGCACGTGCGGAGATCGAGCAGAACGAAGCGGCCAAGGCCGCTGCCGCTGCCGATGCGATCAAGGCAGCCAATCCGGACTACGCCTCGCTGGTCACTTCGACGCCCAACGCAGCCAGCAAAGCCGCCCAGTCGGGACCATCGCCGGCATCGGCTGTTAAGCAGACTCCGCTCAATGCATCCAGCTCACGGGCGCTGCGCTGGTCGACCATTGGTACCAGTCCCAGCAATCTGCACGCACGAATGACGACCCGTGAGCACTACGACTTCACCATGCATGGCATCTCGCCCGGCCAGCCGTCATTCGACTCGCTGGACTCGCTCTGCAACATCAACGCCACACCGGGTCCTATCACCTTTTCGACGTGGGATGCCGAACCACTAACGAGCCTGCGCAAGGGCACCGGCGGACGCGGCAACGTCTCGAGCACGCCTGCCGCCCACTACCTGCTTTCGTCGGACGAGGGTCGTCCAGAGCTGATCGGCGTCAGTCCCTCGGTGGCCAACTTTTTCCACGCGCGCCAGGCGAGTTCCCAGGGCTCGATGCAGGCCAAGCTGATGCGATCGGCCTCCGAGGGCGTCGCCGTCATGTCACCTCTGTCCGGTCGACTCGTACCCGGCGTGGCCAGCCGCATTGCTGACCTTGACTTTGATGCCGATGACGACGTCCACATGCACGAGGAGAGCGATGGTCCGCTTGGCAAGGCTCCCACCTTCAACGCAAGACGCGGACTCCTCTTTGCTCCTCCCGGTGGCACCGCGCTGGACCCACCGCCTTCTAACGGCGCTGCGGCCAGTGGCAGCGCTGCATCCGCTGCCGGACTGATGGACTCGCCAGCGAAGCTCAACCGCACGCACGAAGCATCCTCTCCCGCCCGTCTCGGCCGATCCCTGCGCGGCGGTGCCTTTGGCGACGAAATGATTGGCGGCAAGCTGCCCTTTGCAAGCCCACGTAGCGCGCTGGTACGAGCGCAGTCCGGCAGTGTGCTCGAGGCACGCCGCGAGAGGCAGCCTTCGGAGAGCATTCGCGACCTGCTAGGTAATGGTGCTGTTGGTGCTGGCGCAAGACACAAGCGTGCCCCTTCGCGAAAGGGTCTTGTGGACAGCTTCGACACAATCAGTCCCGCCGATGTATTTGGCTCCAGCCTGCCGCGTCCACTTCAACTGGTCGCTGCCGAGCCGCAGCCGCCTCTGCCAGAACCCAGCAAGGCCATGCGGGAGGCTGCTCTGGATGCTGCCGCTCCCGACGCGTCCACCGAGGTCGACGACTCAACGGGGCCGACTGGCAAGACGGCATCGCGATCCAGCAAGAAGAAGGCAGTGCGAAAGGCCCGCAGCCTCTCTCCGCCTGCGGCTGTGGAGGTGCCTGTGCTAATTACCTACGAGACGACTGACGACGCAGCGAGTGTGGGTCCATCGGCTACGTCCGTCCAGCTCGGACTGTCTGCTGTTACTGTGCTGCGTGCCGGAAGCGCGGAACCGGTTCTCTCGTCGCCGCCGCGAGCTGCGACCATCACCGAGACGCCCGTGCTGGTATCGCAAATAGCACCTCAGACCGATGCCACGGGCTTGCCGTCCAGCACCAAGAAGGGCAAGAAGGCCAAGACCGCCGGGTCCTCCTCCTCTGCAAACTCGACACCAGCTGCGTTCCGCGTGGTCGATCTCCCATGCCAGAACTTTGAACACATGGCCCAGGCTGCTCCGTCCGTGCAGAACGGCGACGAGATCGGCTGGGATCAGGCAGACGGCAGTCGTCTGGTCAAACTCGTCTCTGAAGAGCTGCGTGCAGCGCTCGAGGCCGGCACCCTGGCCGAGGAGCCTCCGGCGCGCTACTACCTGCTGCCACCTGGCTTTGGCCAGTCCAAGGCCAAGCCGAGCTCTGTTTCGTATGCTGGACTGATCGGACAGGCGATCAAGTCGTCCTCCGACATGCGCCTGAGTCTTGCTGAGGTGTACGACTGGATCAGCTCCACGTATCCCTTTTTCGAAAAGGGCGACCGCGGATGGCAGAACAGCATCCGTCACAATCTCAGTCTGAACAAGAGCTTCATGAAGATCGAGCGCGAGGCCAACATGCCGGGCAAGGGTGGCTGGTGGGGCATCAAGCCCGGCCACGAAGATCGCTTCCAGAACGGTCTCTACAATGCTGTACCGCAAAAGTTTGAGGCTGCCAAGGCGCGACAGCAACAACAGCAGCAGCAACAGACACACAAGACAAGCCAGTCTGATGTTGCGCAGGGCGAAGCCTCTCCCACTGCGGTTGAGATGATGCTCAGCGGTGGCTCGGATGCTATCGTCGAGGCCCCTACCAAGGCCGACAAGGCTGCAAAGAAGCGAAGCAAGGCCAAGCGCAAGAAGACCGAGGAGGATGACGGCGAGAGTGGCGCCGAGGATTCGGACAAGGAGACTTCGGCTGAAGACAAGGCCCGCCTCACGAGTGCCAAGAGATCCAAGACGGCGGCGCAGCTGGTGCAGGCGGATCGACTTCCGCTGCTCGAGACGCAGCCGTTGGCACAGCAGGGCCAGCACCACATGATGGCCATGGGTGGGTATGACTCTATCACGCCGATCCGACCGCACACGGGAGGATCGTCGGTGTACGGCAGCAGCGTCGCGGGTAGCCAGTACAGCAAGACGGTACCGATGCTGACTGACAGCGCCAGCAGCCCTCCGAGCAGCCCTCTGACGCTCATGCCGCCGCCGTCGATGCAGATCACGGCGGACCACAGTGCCCGTAAGCGCAAGATGGCCGGCCAGGCCAACGGGACGCTGGGCTTCGGCACTGGCTTTTCGCCTTCCATGTTTGGCATGCAGGCCTCGCCGCTGAACGCGGTGCGCAACAACGCATACCGCAACGCGCGTGGCTCGGTGCTGGGGGGTGCGTTCGCCTTTTCAAACCAGATGGACTCGGACGCCTCGCGAGGCTCGCCGCTGCGACGCCAGGCCAAGCTCGGAGGCGGCGAAGACGGCGGAAGCGACGGCAGTGTGGGCAACAACGCCATGGTGACGTCGCCCAAGCGGCTCTGGTCGATGAGCTCGCCGACGTCTTCGATGCGGGGCTCGATGCCTGGATTCGGCACGCAAAAGATGGGTCAGGGCGAGCTGATGCGCTCGCCGAGCTCGGCACGAGTCGCTGCAGCGCTGGCCCACAGCCCGATCCGGGGCTCTCCGCTGCGCAGCGGCGCGTCGGGTATGCTGGGCGGCACGGCCTCGCCTAACTCGAGCCTGCAGATGCAGCTTGCCATGGGAGCTGGTCAGAGTGGCTTTGGCGGTATTTCGTTTGGCACTGGTCTGGGCATGGGCGTCGGGCGACCCAACGGATCTCTGCGCTATGCCACCGGGTTTTCGCCTGGCCGTCGTGGACAGATGGCCCAGATGGGCATGGGCGCAGGTGGCGGCCAGTCGATGCAACAACAGCAGCATCCGCAGCAGCAGCAGCAGCAGCAAGGACAGAGCGGATGGTATCTCGACGATCCCTTTGAGCTGCAGGCCGGATTCCAGCATCTGCACCATCAACAACAACAGCAGCACCAGCACCCGCAGCAGCATCAACAGCAGCAGCACCACCACATGCACGGACAGCCACAGCTCCACGGAATGGACATGTCCGGAGCCCACTTTACCGGATTTGGCGCTACTTCGGGCGTCAACAACAGCCCTCTCCGCATGGCCTGGAACAGCATCCAGGCAGCTGGCGGCATCCAGGCCTTTACCGGCTCCAATGCTGCTAACTTTTCGCATCTGCGACCCTAGCGAGTCGAACACGCCTGTATACACGCATGCCTCGCACTTCTCTGCGACATGATGTATCTTTTTCTCACAACATATCGTTTCCGTATTGTACTTTTACGCCCTTCCAGGGCATTTTCCTTGACTGATAGCTCCAGCTTCCAATTGCACTTTATCTGTATTCTTAGAGAGCTTTGTTCCTTGATCCCAGCACGTATTTTTCCCCGAATGTCTCTTTGTCTCTTTTCTCTCTTGGTTGACTTTGGCTTCTCTCTCTCTCTCTCTCCGTCTCATTCCAAATTTATCCGTTAAATGTAGCATGTTGGCACACCATTACTGCAGCGTGATATGTGGGAGTTTGGGCGTCGCGATACGGCCACGCAGAGGAGAAAGCTGTACCGGCGTGTGAGAATGCGTGATTCGGCGGGAATAGAAGGGTGAGAACTCAGACGTATTGCACGACTCTCGAGACAGATCAATGGGCCAAGCTTTCGCTGTGTAGAGCTGTGTAGAGTGTTGCCAAGTCGTCTGGCTCGGATTTGGTTTTGAAGTGGACAGAGACATGGATAGAGAGAGAATCGCCAGTTACTGGAGGAATAGAGTGGGGCGCCGAACAGAATCCGTGGTGACACAGGTCAAACAGGATATGCCCGACCTCACTACCGTGCCGTGTGGCTTGGTACAGCACGATAGTGCCGACTGCCGACCGCCGCTTTTTTCGTTTTGGCCGCGGCCTAAATCTCTCCCTCCATTTCCCCCTTCGCGCTACCCTAAGATGTGACAGGGTTCACATGCATGTGACTTGCTCCCTCACACCGCACTCGAGTTGGAATTTTTTAGGGCTCCGCTGCCGGCGAATTCGTTAAAGTACAGAAAAAGTGCCGGTTTAATCTGGCAATGCTCCACTTCTTCGGCCCATTAATTTGTGATGTCGCCACCGTCCAGAGCTTCTACAGCCCAGAGCGCCCGGAGAACCCGAAGCGCGACCTTGGACATCCCACTACGTCGCCCTGCCGCCGGCGCACTTCCGAACCGCACCACTTGCTCGCTCGAACGGCTCATTTGGACACTCGCGCATCCTCTGCACTGCAGTACTTGTGGCATCATGTCGTATCGCCCGTTGAAATTGCCGTGAGCCTTCTTGTCGTGTGCAACGAATCATGTATCGATATCGTACGCACCCTTATCCTGTTTATCACCTTGTCAAGCCGACGCATGTATCCGCCGAGAGCCCGTGACTGTCCACAGCGCCAGCACCGATAACCCGAACAATAACATCGTTTGCAGAGCGCATCGCAGTCTGGGGAAGTGCTCGTTGACCTGCAGCAGTCACACCCCTACACACCTATCTCCTTGCACATCACTGTGACTGGCGCCTTTCATCTCTTGCGCTTTCCTTTTCCACTGTGCCGCGCCGCGCCTCTTTTGCACCTTCCAGCCCATCCTCTGAGCTTTTCACCATGTCCGCCTCGTCGCTCAGGTATATATCCACCCCGAAGCTGGGCTCCTTTCGTTCGGTGTCGCCTCTATTCCCCACCAACCAAGTATTTTCGGCGTCATTGTCCAGCCTCTACCCACGAACAGCATCTTTGTCCATCTCTCCAACGCCGGCGTCTTCACTACCTTTTTGTCAGCGACCCTCTCGGACCTACTCTACCGCCATGCCAGCCGCCGAATTTGACGCTGCTGCCTTTGGCGAGGCGCACATCACCAAGGGCATCGGCCGTCTCAGTCGACACGTCTTTGAGGATGGCAAGGGCTCCTACATCACCACCGACCAGGGCGTCAAGCTGCTCGACATGACCTCCGGCATCGGCGTCTGCAACCTCGGTCACTGCCACCCCAAGGTCACGGAAGCCGCTATCCGACAGTGCAGCAAGATCACTCATGCTCAGGTAAGTGCTCTCCACCAATACCCCATCACGCTATGTTTGGAAATTCGACGGCTGACCAAGGTTGGTGCTTTTGTCATCTCGTCGCGCTTACACAGGTCAACATTGGCTTCTCGGCCGCACAGATCGAGCTGATCCAGCGTCTCTTGCCGATCCTGCCGCATCCTTCACTCGACACCGTGTTTTTCTGGAATTCGGGTGCCGAAGCCGTCGAGGCCTCCATCAAGCTGGCGCGAGCAGCCACCAAAAAGCAAAACATCATCGTAATGCAGGGCTCCTACCACGGCCGAACCGCGGCCACTGCTGCACTGACGCGCTCCAAGACCGTCTACGGCGAGGGACACGGACCTTTGATGCCGGGTGTGTTTGCAACCAGCTTTCCGTTCTACGCGCACTTTGGGCTGGGTGCGTCTACCGATGTCGAGGAGCTTGTGAGGCAGGCGCTGCACCAGCTCCGACTCACTCTGCTGCAGCAGACGGCTCCCTCGGACACCGCCGCTATCCTTATCGAGCCAGTCCTGGGAGAAGGCGGCTACGTCCCCGCACCCGCTTCCTTCCTCCGTGGGATCCGTCAGATTTGCGATGAGAACAACCTCCTGCTTATCGCCGACGAGGTGCAGAGCGGGTTCGGTCGAACAGGAACCATGTTTGCAGTCGAGCACTCGGGCGTTCGACCCGACATCCTCGTGTTTGCAAAGGGCATTGCCAACGGCTTCCCGCTCTCTGGCATCGCCAGTACCAACGAGCTGATGAACCGCCAGAAACCAGGATCGATGGGTGGGACGTACGCCGGAAATGCAGTGGCGTGCGCTGCTGCCTCTGCAGTCATTGAGACTTTCGAGCAGGAACGCGTGCTGGATAATGTAGCGGCTCGATCCGAGCAGCTCCTTGGATTCCTGCATGGGCTCAAGCAGGATGCCGAACTCGGTCCGTTGATCGAAGATATCCGTGGAAAAGGCCTCATGATCGGTATCCAGTTCGCCAGCTCCCCCGCGAACACCAACTCTGCCTCTCAGAACACCGCAGCAGCCACACCAGCAGCATCTTCGACGAAATCATCACCCCAACAACTAGCCCCCAGAATCGTCCAGCATTGCCTCACACGCAACATGCTCCTCCTCTCCACCTCGGTCTTTGACGTTCTTCGTTTCATCCCCCCCCTCACCATTTCCGAGGAGGAAATGGCCCAAGCTTGTGAGATTTTCAAGGCTTCCCTTGCCGCAGCTGCTCACGACCTTGGATACTTGTAGGCGCACGCGCTTCAAGTCTCTCTCTTCTCTATGCCCCGAGGTGGAGGCAGGATGGACCCTCATTTCCTGTTTCATTTCTGTCTCCATCTCCATTTCCATTTGTCACCTCGACGCAACCTTGTACAATATACCAAAACATGCACCGATTGAAACTCGCGACTTTCAGGACGACTTTTCTCTCTCTCTCTTTGCCCAAAAGGGCTGGTTGTGCTCTTGTATACCTCACGCTATGGTAGGGTAGCGAGACTTGGGCTGAGCCAGACCACGAACCGCAAGCTGTAAACAGCAACTTCGACTTCCTTTTGCTTTCCAGAAGCCGTCGTCTGGACACTCGTACGGACACGCGTACCGCCGACCAAGACCGAGAGCGAAACACGAGCCGAATTGTGGCATCTATTGGCGATTCAAGAGTCTCGAGTGAAACATTACAAAAAAAAAGAGAGTAGTTAAAAAGCAAAAGAGTAAAGAGAGGGAAAAGAGGGAGGAAGGAAAGACTAAGAAACAGCCAGCAGCATGTCTTGGACACGGATGAATTTTTCGCGATTTTTACCCAGCAGTTTGCCCCTCTCTAGTTCGAGAGCGTTGATTCTGATCCAGTCTTCAAACGTGATGATTTTGTTCTGCGAGCTGGACTGGAGGGAATCGAGTAAGTCGTTGGAATCCACTTCGTCGAAAGGGGGCGAAGAAGAGGGAGGTGGGAGGTGGTTGTGATCGTGCAGGATTGTATCTGCGACAGAGTAGGCGTCCAGCATCGTGGAAGCGATGACGCCGATGGGTCCGCGTGCTAGCCAGCCGCTTACATACACGCCGGGGATGGGCTGGTGGGTTACTGGGTCCACCACCCGCCCACCGAGGTTGGGGATGATGTTTCGTGTCGTGTCAAACGGCAGCGTTAGCGATGAAGCGCGGCAAGTCACCCGGGTTGGTTGGTCCGATGTTAAGTGTTGCGTCGATTGCTTCGAATCTGAAGACACCAACGTCGAGGTCGAAGGCGAAGGCGAAGACGAGGAAGACCACAGCGGCTCGCTCCGGTACCCAACAGACGAAACCACAATGTCGGTAGACGTGCATCTCGTCTTACCCGTCGTATCCGGAGCTGGCGACGTCGTGCCCGCAGTCGCACCATTCGCGTCCCCCCAGGCAACTTTTCCGGGCGACGAAGCATCCAAATTCCTCTCCGTCGGTGCACCGCTCCTCGGAGCCGTCAGATTCCACTCCACGCCCGTCACTTTTGGCTTCCCAGTCTGCGCGGGTTGCGAGAGTCCCCGAGTCTCACTGGCGTCGGAAAGGAATCTGGCAGGGGAGTGGAAAAAGTTGAGCGCCCAGGTCTTGACATTGTTGTCGGCGGGGGAGTGCTTTGTCTTGCTTCCCTTTTCGAGGAGGCCAAGGAGGCGTTTTTTGACGCGAACTTCCGAGGCGAGCTTGTTTGCTGTTTCCTGGTCTTCTTCCGACACCGATGCCGAATTGGACGAGGTGGACGACGACGACGACGACGATGCGAGATGTTCGAGCTCCTGTATGGCGGTCTTCAAAGCTTCCGGCGGCGGGGGCCGAAGAGCAATGCCTTGGATCGCGAGCATCTCTCTGACCTCTTTGTTGGTGAAGGCGAGCTGTGCGGGGCCACGGCGTGCAAAGATGTCGACGGTGTCGATTTTGGATCTGGCGAGTTCGGCGAGCACGGGTTCTGGGACGTCTGTCTGTTCCAGGGCAGCGAGGCCTGGGCCTTTGTTCGAGGTTGGTCTTCCGAGTGTCTCGGAGGGAGAGAGAAAGGGGGTTGAAGAGCGGAGAACGATTCTGGCGACGTCGAGAGCGACGTTGCCTGCACCGATGAGTGTGAGATGCCGCTTGTCAGAGAGGTCGATGGAGAAGGGAGCGGCACCTGAGGAGGACGGAAAGAGGTTGAGCGACGGGTCGTGGGATGCAGGATGCCCGTTGTACCAGTTGACAAACGAGAGGGCGGTGTATACGTTTTCGAGCTCACCGCTGGCCGAGCCAGGGATGCCGAGCGGTCGACCCGACGACGAGCCATAAGAGAACAAGATGTGGGTGTAGTGTCTCGAGAGTGTTTCTAGGGGCAGTTGGACCGCATGTGGATACGGCACATTGGCGCGATCCGAGGCAGAGGGAAGAGAATGCACCACGTTGACATTACCCGCAAAGCGAAGGCGGGGATCCTGCGCGAGTGCGTCGAACTTGTGCTCGACATTTTTGACGTCGGGGTGGTCGGGCGCGACGCCGTATCGGACGAGTCCGTGGGGTGTGGGCAGCCGGTCAAAGATGTCGATCTTGAGCGGCTGCTGTGCGAGAGAGTGGGATGCCGAGTATGGATTCTTGGATAAAAGTCGGGAGGCGGCGTAGAATCCCGATGGTCCGGCTCCGACAATGGCCAGTCGCATGGGACGTGCCAGTGCTGACGACGAGCCCGATGCTGCCGAGGCCGAAGAAGCAGACGAAGTGCTGGCTTCGGCCGCAGCTGCAGCCCGGACTATCGTTGTGGCTCTCATATGGCTTCGTACGGATTCCAGGCTGCCTGCCAAGGGAGATGATGGGATGATGGGCAACGATCAAAGAAGGGCACCTTGTTGCATCCAACCTGGTAAAGTAGTGCTTTGCTGCAAGAAGCACACCCAGCTTGGGCTGCTGCGCATGACTCTGAGAGCTTTCTCTCTCTCTCTCTCTCTCGGAAAAAGCGCGGCTTTGATTAGGAAGAAAGCCCTTTTTTTGCGTCGGTGGGTGGAGGCATGCCCAAACCAGCCTAACACTCATACTTACGTATGTCTGGAGTGTCAGATCGTTTCAATATCGCGACTCGTGCTTCGTGAGCGGTGACGTCGAGATCCGCGTGTCGGTTGTCAACGCTCGCTTCTCGTCGTGTTACAGTATGGAGCAAGTAACTTGTGTCTTTTTCACTTGCGGTCGCGGCGAGTGGGTGTGGCTCGTTGTTGGGGTGGAGGTGCATGTTGGAATGCTGTCTGGTTTTGCTTGCATGTCTTGCCGTGTACAGCACAGTAACGTACTGTACTCTACCCTACCATCCGCTTTGCATTTCTTCCTTTTCCGTGAAAAATCAACCCTCCCCACTTGTGCTGTGTACACTGTATGCATAAAGAAACAGAAAGAAAGGGAAAAAAAAAAGCAACCTTGTCCAACCCCCGGACACGTTCCTCTACAGTAACAGTCGTGTACAGCTTGGAGCTCCCGTGTCCCACCTCGACTCATCAATACCACCCTGTCCAACACTTTGCTCGTTGTCACCCTCACTCCATCTCAACCTGCTGTTGACGCCCCATAGACACCTCTGACATTTTCTTTTCAATTCGATCACGCAAAGCCACGGGTCACTTTGCTGATCTTCTCGGGGCTCCGCCGACTGCCTGCATAGACCTAGAATCAATCACTCAGCACCTAGCTTGCTAGCTTGGATACACAGCGACATGTTTGACTACATCCCGGCACACAGGGTGCCCAATCTCCACCTCTACAAGTACAGCGGAACCGACAAGTCGCTCGTGTCCAAGTACATCCTGGGCCCGTACTGGAACTGGCTGGTCCAGCTCTTTCCCACCACCATTGCGCCCAACACCATCACGCTCTCGGGCCTCATCCTGGTGTGCTTCAACTTTGCCACCCTCGCCTACGTAGATCCCGGGCTGCAGTGCGCTACGCAGCTCAAACTTGACCCTTCTGCACATGCTTCTGCGCTGCGTTCCGCCTTCCCGGCCGATGCGCTGCCGGTTCGACCCCTGTTTGGAAACTTTGGAATCCCCGCACCCGTAGCCAAGGTCGACTTTGCTCCATCCTCCCACTCGGCCAGCTGCCTTCCTGCGTGGATCTTTTACACCTGGGCCATCTGCCTCTTTGCGTACCAGAGTCTCGACTCGATCGATGGCAAGCAGGCCAGGAGAACCGGCATGGCGGGTCCCCTCGGCGAACTCTTTGACCATGGATGTGACGCGCTCAATACCACGCTCGAGTGTGTGCTGTGCTGTGCTGCTCTCAACCTCGGTCGTTCGGTTTGGGCTCCCGCTTCCCTCGTCGCTACGCTGTCCAACTTTTACCTCACCACCTGGGAAGAGTACCACACCGGCACGCTCTTTCTCTCTGCCTTCTCCGGCCCGGTGGAGGGAATCCTCATGATCGTTGCCATCTACGCCCTCACTGCAGCTGCCGGTGGACCGCTCTTTTGGGACAGGGGCATCCTCAACGTGTTTGGTCTCGCCAAGTTCCTCCCTTCCGACATCATTGACAAGGTCGCACATCTGAATCTGCCGCTCAATGACGCCTTTTTGACATTCGCCGCACTCGGGCTGCTGTTCAACATCGCCGGGTCGTATTCCAACGTCATTGCGGCGAGAAGGGCAAAGAAGCTCTCGGTCGTTACGCCTCTCTTGGGGCTTGCGCCGCTGGTGCTCCAGGTGGGCGCCAATGTGATGTGGATCAAGGCCAACCGCTCGTTTATCCTCGCGTCCCCCGCAGCCTTCCTCCCGTTCCTGGTGTACTGGGGCATCTCGTTTGCCTACAGCGTCGGCCAGCTCATCGTAGCGCACGTCTCAAAAGCACCCTTCCCCTACCTCAACCTCGCAACCACCTGGTCCATAGTCGCAGCCATCGATGCAAATCTACCCCACTCTTACCTCCAGACCAACCCCGATCGCACGGTCCAAGTTATCTACGCCAGTCTGGCAGCCGTCACCCTCATCTACGCCCACTTTTGCCATAATGTCATCACCACCATTACCACCGAACTCGGCATGGCTTGCTTCACGGTTAAGCCCCCGACTAACCTCAAGACTCCACCTGCTAACGGCAAATCCTCGCCTGCTGCTACAAATGGCAAAAAGACAAACTAGTCTGCCATTCCATTCATTGCGGATCATGATTGCACTTGGAGGAGAGGAGAACAGAATACTGTCGCTTTGAGTGCTCGACTCTAAGTCACAATCCTGGCACATTTGCTCTTCTTTTCTCTAGAAAATGCGTCGCGCTGCTCAATGTCATCACCAATCTCCCACGCCTATCACAGGCATCCCCGACTCTGCAGCCCATGTCCCCCCCATCTACCCTCTATACACCCACCATCACATGTGAATATCCGGCGCCTAGTCCTGCTTTTGCTTTTTTATGTCTTATCGAGAACCGAATAATCACATCTAGACAGCCACACTAGTGACGTCGGGAGAGACACGCGGACGTCTCCAGTGTGAAGTCAAGGGATGGAATGGCATGTGATGTGATTAGCAGATAGCCAGCGCAAAACGACACAAATACAAACAGGTGACTGGTCCGACCTAGTCGCCGTCACGAAAGGGAAGGAGGTGATGGATTAGAGGAGGGCCAAGCCGGCAGCTAGAGCGACAGGCAGAGTGGCAGCCAACGACGCAAAGAGGGAAGCAGACGGGAAAGAAAAGTGTGCAGAAGTGGCGTGGTTGCTGGAAGCCGAGGGGAGGGAAGACGACGATTCGTTCTGGTTGGAATTGGTTCCATTTCCGCCAGTGTAGGGCGGGGAATTTTGCGTGGAGCCATTGGAGGTGATGAATTCCGGCACGCCGATGGGCGGGGAGTAGGGGTTGCTCGGGGTGGTAGAGTTGGTGACGCCGTCCCAGCACCATTTGTCGAGGCACTGGGTGCAGATGTCTGGTCTCGGCGTCTGGGAGCGTTCGAACCCGCGTTGGAGAGCAGCACACGCCAGACAAGTCGACCACATCGAGTCGGCACCTCCCAGCGTCGCCACATCGACCGAGTTGTCCAGAACCGCCTGCGACTCCGACGCCGAATACTCCATCTTGTACGTCGACGTATTTGCCAGCGCCGAATACGGATACGACGGCAGATACACCACAATGGGCGTCTTGGTGCCGTTGAACGCCGACGCCGAGTTGGTCACATTGACGCCTGCATCGCATCCGTAAAACACCGGGCGGGTATTGAGACCCCGGTTCACCGCCGTGTTGGTATCCGGCATCACGGGGAACGGGTACGCGCTGTACCGCGAGTTTTTGGCGCGCAGGCCCGTCTGGTAGAGCGAAGACGAGTTGGGCCAGTTGGTCGTATCCGCCGACGAGTCGATGGCAATCACGATATCCAGGTCTCTTGCCGGCTCGACCAGTGGCCACAGCGGCACGTTTTGGTTGTCCAGCCCACCGTCGACAAGCGTAATGTTTCGGAGGTCCGCGACTTCGTTAGAGCCGGTATTGTAGCCAAAGAAGGGATTGGGCACGCTCGAGACGTCGTTTTGCATCTCCGAGACTGCCTGTGCGATGTTTTTGAGTGCGTCGACAATGACGCTGTTGTTATCCGCCTCGATGAGCTGGAGGTAGAGAGCGGAGAAGAGCGTTGCCGAGGTGCCCACCACCCAGGGAAAAGTCTCGTACCCACCGACGCACTCTGCATTGGGGAGTACGCTGGTACCGTTCTCGAGACTGGATCCGAGAATCTCGATGGGAACAAAGGCAGACACTGTTGGGTTCCAGGATCCAAACTCATAGGGGCTGAATTCCCAGATACTCGTGTTCTGGCTGATGATGAGTTCGTTGGGTTCGCGTTCGTCGGCAATGATGATGGGGAAGGGCATGGAGGCGTTGGAGAAGCTGCTCGTGTTGCGGACATCGGACCAGGTTGCGCTGAACTTGTTCTTGTAGCGACTGCCGTCGAGCACCTTGTCTGCAATCGAGAGGCCAAAGTAGTCGGTGAGACTGGTCTGGTAGCCCTCGTTGCGCTTGCCGGCAACGGCGGCTACGATGCTGGCGTAGAACGACACCTTGCCGTCTGCGGGCACTACGAGATTCGAGGCGAGATTCCAGACGTCGCTGTTGAGCGATTGGGCGGTTGGCCAGTCGTTCATTGCCAGACTGCCCGTGGCCCACGACCCGCCGGAAAGGCCAGCAACGTAATCGGCGAGCTGGAGCAGCCCACCGGTGCCCCGCTCGTTGGCGGTCGAGTTGCGGCCGTCAAAGCCCATCAGAGTACCACTGCCGACGAGCATAGCACGGAGTCCACCTCCACTCAGGGCGAAGCCTAGACGAGGAAGTCGGTCGACACTGCTGGTGTAGTTGGCAGCGCCTCCTAGTAGCGTGCTGTTGAGCTTGGTCGAGTTGGAGAGCCAGGTAGCCCAGTCAGACTGGCGCTGCTGGCGATGGCGAGAGATGTAGTCGGCCTCGTTGGTCGAGAGCTGCTTTGTGGCTGCTGGACGGATCTGGCCTGGGCCCTGCTGGGAGGTGGTAGGCGGGCAGGCCATGTTGGCTGGGGCAAAGGAGCCGGATGGCGACGAGCGACGCTCATGGATGTGGTACTCGTAGGCGGTTCGAACCTCGAGCAGCCTTGCGGCGAGTGCCACTTTCTGGTCGCGAGGCAGCTGGCTGATGCGCAGCATCTCTTCGGTGTCGAGCTGGGAGGGAATGGAAGGATAGGCCTGGACACCGGTCGAACCAGCGGTGGCCAGGCCCAATAGCAAGAGTGAAAGAGCTGCTAATCTCATGGTGCTCCGTTACCAACAGGAAATACACGACGGGGTCGAGACGCGGCGTAGGAGACACTGTTGTCAGCGGCGGGTCAGATTGGCGCCGATCTTGTGTCTTTGTTGGTAGACGGGAGGGACAAAACGACAGAATGGTGACAGGGAGGAGAATGAGGCATGGTAAGCTTGTTCTTATAGAGGGAGTAGGAGGGAAGCGCAGACAGTATCCGTTTGAAGCGAACTCTGGCGGCTGAGCCGGGCAACAAGGACAGATGAAAGGGTCCGGTCGAGGCAGGCAGGTACAGTAAACAGTACAGTAGGGATGCGAGCATGGAAAAGTGAAGCCGAGCGAGGGAGAAGGCAAGTCGATATGACGCTGCGACTGGATGGGCACGCAAGTGAAACAGTCGGCTGCATGGCCCGCGGAGAATTGGGCATGGACGGCATGTAGCGACCCACACTCACGACTGCTGCAGAGGCGTGGGGTGGGTTGCCATGTTTGATGGGGCCGTTCCTTCCAGCCGCCTCCACGATGAAGACGGCCGACCCGTGTCCACAATCATGATACACATACCAGTACGTACTAGTACTCTATCAGCTTTGACAGCTGCAATACTGCGCTCACAGGTAGCTAGGCTGTCTCTCCCTCATTTCTCATTTGAACAGCTACTGTCAGGCCAAGTGGCTCGTCGGAACTTGATGCCGTTGGTGACTGCTCTCCACTGACTCGTCACTCCATCACAGCAAAGTTAAGTTTCGTCACGCAGAGTGCGAGGCGTGCAAAAAAAAGAAAAGAAAAGGTGAGAGTGACAGTCGTCGGCGAGGACCGCATGGAGGAAGAAAATGTAATATAATGCAATGTGCCGAGCCAAAAGCTTGGATTCTGAGATTCATTAATGCTGTATTTGCGCCGAACAAAAAGCACACACAAGTCACTCACTACTGCACTCACCGTACCCAGCTGCAGCTGCAACTCCGTGCGTTGGTCGGTCGGTCGGTCGCTCGTTTCGTTTGCTCGGATCGGACGACGCTGGCTTTGCTTTGCCTTGTCGCGTGCGGCGAAGAGGTGCGTAGTTGTGCTTCTGCGCGCGCGGATCGCGTTCGGAGAAATTGCTCCGGCAGCCGGGCCTTGCTCCATTCCTTTGCAGTCATTGAGGTAGGCATAGCCTTCCAAGGCTCGTTGCTTGTTGACGCATGCCGGCATGATGAGCGCTTCTTCCTCCCTCGGCGGCCGAACACATATTTCTTGGCTCATTCTGCCAAGTGACTGCCGACACCTTGCAACATAGCAGACTTGTGCCTGGCCATGCTCACATATCCGCCGGCTAGGTGCTCCGACACAGCCAAGTACAGTATTAGAATCGAAATTCTTCCAGATTGGATACGTGATCCTCGCCTTCTTTTCCCGACACCTCCGTGGATCTTGACTCATTATTAATCTGTCATTGCATCTTCCCCACCGATGCAGAGAGACCGACAAGATGATCTTGTCTCAGGTCCGCTCTAGCCCGGTACGCATCTTCTGCAACGGTCGCATCTTGCATAGTAAGATCAGGAGAATCACGGCAAAACGGAAGGAACTCTTCGGTCTGAACGGTGGCCGATTGGACAGGCCTAAACGACTTCTTCTCGTACTGTGAAGATTGTCGATGCCTCGAGAGCCAAATCAGACTCCTGGCGCATGCAGATGCGATAGCTGGGGAAAAGAAGAGTCAAGGTCGAGTAACCACGGGGTGGGCTTGAGCATCACATGAATAGTATTTCGGCCTCTGTTCCGTCCGTTGGACCCTGCGCTAAAGCTACACCGTAATCACACGTTTTCTCTTTCGTTCTCGACACATCACTAGCCTAGAGCATCCCATCTGTGACATGGCCAAGTATGTGTACGTATTTGTCTGCTCAGAAACAAGATCCCGGTTTCCTTGTGGTGAACGATGCCGCCAGAAGGAAAAAAAAAGCGTCGCTGCGTACGGTAAATTGAATACTGTACTGTAGTGGCCCGGCGGAGATGCAGGGCGGAATGACCTCACTGTGCGTGACAGCCGAGAGGGTCCAACGAGAGGGAACCGTTGCTGTTGTGGGTGTTGTTAGACTGAGCATTCCTATATTTTTCTGATTTGCATCACATCGGATCGGATCCGAACCTTGCAGGCTGTGTTAGTTAGCAGTACAGTACAGAGTAGCAAGAGGCGGAAGTGTGTCCGATCCAAGCCACTTGGGCACAGCAGCGCACGCAGACTGCAACTGTACTGTGAGACTGTTACTGTACTGTACTGTGTGCTGTGCTGTTCTTGGTGGGGCCTCGCACGGGCACCAGCCATCCTTCAGTTCCGCCCCACGTCGAGGCACCACTCAGTACTGTACTGTACTGTACTCTACAGCGCCTTACTGTACTGTACTGTACACGGAAGCTCCACACGACTACTCACACCATCCGCCCTCACTGCCCTCACTGCCGGCTCTGTTCTGTTCTGTTCTGTTCTGTAAGGGCCCTTACCTCCAATTTCCCATCCACCCACCTACCTGCATTCGCCCATCAGTCTCGGGATTTGCACCGACCGCTGCACTCTCGAACCTTTATCCTCTTGCGTCGACTTGGAGTTTTGCCAGCCAGCTAGCCATCCATCCATCCATCCATACCGACTATCGTCCGCCGATCGCCATTACTTTGCTGCTCCAACTTTTGGTTCTCTCTAGCCAGCCGTCCAGCCGTCCCCGAGTTCGTCTAATTTTTTTAGGCAATACATTGATTCTTGTGCAAAAGACGGGCTAGTGTTGGCGGCCGTTCTTGACGCTCTCAGCAACATGTCGCGCTCCAACGTCATCGTGCTCGACAATGGTACGGGCTTCACAAAGATGGGCTTTGCCGGCAACTCGGACCCGTCGTTTGTCTTCCCCACCGCCATTGCCACTCGCACCACTGCCGCTGGCTCGTCCGGCTCTGCCGGCTCTCGGCCTTCCGTTCCCTCCAAGCCCGGCGGACTCTCGTCGTCCTCGTCGCTAGCGTCCAAGCGCGGGATCGAGGATCTCGACTTTTTCATCGGCGACGAAGCCTATGCGAATGCAAAGACCTACCAGGTCGACCAGCCCATCCGACACGGACTCATTGAAAACTGGGACCACATGGAACGCTTCTGGGAGCAGTGCATCTTCAAGTACCTCCGTGCCGAGCCCGAGGACCACTACTTTATGCTCACCGAACCGCCGCTCAACCCGCCCGAGAACCGTGAAAACACGGCCGAAATCATGTTTGAGTCGTTCAACATCAAGGGTCTCTACATTGCGGTGCAGGCGGTGCTGGCGCTCGCGGCTTCCTGGACCAGCAACAAGGTCACCGACCGCACTCTTACCGGTACCGTCATTGACTCGGGCGACGGTGTCACCCACGTCATCCCCGTTGCCGAGGGCTATGTCATTGGCTCGGCTATCAAGCACATCCCCATCGCCGGTCGCGACATTACCTACTTTGTTCAGCAGCTCCTCCGAGAACGCGGCGAAGCCGCCAACATCCCCCCCGAAGACTCGCGTCGCGTCGCGGAAAAGATCAAGGAGGACTACTCGTACGTGTGCCAAGACATTGTGCGCGAGTTTCGGCGCTACGACGAAGACCCGTACAAGTACTTTGAGCGGTTCGAGGGCGAGCATACCGTGACGGGACGCAAGTATACCGTCGATGTCGGGTACGAGCGCTTCCTGGCGCCCGAGATCTTTTTCAACCCGGAGATTGCGAGTTCCGACTTCCTCACCCCGCTGCCGGAGGTCGTGGATGGCGTGATCCAGCAGTCGCCCATCGACGTGCGTCGAGGTCTGTACAAAAACATCGTGCTCTCGGGCGGCTCGACAATGTTCCAACACTTTGGCCAGAGGCTCAAAAAGGACCTTCGTTCCATTGTCGACCAGCGGCTGGCGGCTTCGGAAACCGCGTCCGGCTCCCTCATGCGCTCCTCGGGGCTGGAGGTCAATGTCATCTCCCACAAGATGCAGCGCTATGCGGTCTGGTATGGCGGCTCCCTGCTCGGCTCGCTTCCCGACTTTTACTCGTACTGCTATAACAAACAGGACTATGAGGAACACGGGCCCTCGATCGTCCGTAAATTCTCTGTCTTTGGAAGCGTCTAGTCGCCGTTTCTTCCTTCTTTTCTCTTTTCTCTTTTATCCTTTCTATCACACGAACCAAATGCAATCGCACACAATTCTTTTTTTTTTTTCATCCCGTCTTCCGTAACCCCCGTCTTGCTCTTGTTCCGTGTTTTATCGCGCTTGGTCTTGGTCGTGCAGTCTTCAACATTTGTCTGGTCAGTTGTTGGAAATTAACAACAAGTCCAGTTTGACGGGCTTTCTAACAGGCCTCTTGCCCCCCGAGAGAGAGGGAGAGAGAGAGAGAGAGATAGAGAGAGAGAGAAAGAGAGACAGAAAGAGAGAGAAAGGAAGGGCATGTGATATGAGATGTGCATGCTTGCTTGGTGTTAAAGAGAAGAGTGCAAGAAATCCAGCAACGCTTGGCAGTCCGATTGGTTGGAAAACACGGCATCGGCCCTGGTTTGCCTTGTGCGTATATGTGTGTGTCTGTTCTGTCCCTGTCCCGACAAAGAATCGAGATCTGGTGATGAGGAATACTGAACCTGAAACTGAGAACGCATTATTTAGTTGGTTGCAAGATTACTTCCCTTTCTCTTTCTTTCTCTTTGTCACTCGGTCTTTGGGTCCACCAAGACAGACGAACAACGGATCACAGTCTGCGGTTTTTTGTGGGTCGCGAGCAAAGACGTCCACTAACCACTCCCATTCGCACTCGCACTTTGCACTCGCACTACCAAAGACCAACAACACCAAGCCCGACGTCTACAATGACGAACGACCTCACTCTTGCTCTTTCCTCACTCACTGCCGCTGTAAACCTAACCCACTTATCTAATTGACGAATGACGTGTAGTATCTCGTCGGCGTTGCATTTCATCATCACATTGCATCGCGTGACTTTGCGTGTCTTCGCGGCCGTGTGCGCGGGGAGATTGGGAAAGAGCCCACTACTCCCAGACACGAATACATCCGCTCCGATCAGCAGCAACAATGCAGCGAAAGGGCGACTCGATGAGCGCAAGGTCCGAGATGGCGTCCTTGTGGGTTTTTGAGATCTGGTTGTAGATGCCCGTTTGGTTTGCCAGCAGTGGCGATTTGAGTCGGCTTATTGCTTGGCCTGACGTGGAAGTGAAAGTGGAAGTGGAAGTGGAAGTGAAAGTAGATCCGGAAGCTGATGTCGGTGTTGTGGATGATCCGATTCCAGGGCCAGCGGAAGCGGTGAGACTGTGTACAACCCGCACGACTCCCGATCCACCACCACCACCAGCACCGCCAGCGGAAGCAGCAATCGACCGAAACTCGGACCTCGTCTCCACCGCAACGGACGAAGCACCCGAGATCGAACCCGAGACACTCCTACTCGAACCGCCCGATCCACCACCCCCACCCCCACCGGCAGCGACACTGGTCAGACTAGAAGCCGACACGATGAGCGGAGGCACGCCAAACACGGACGATTTTTCCGGACGGCCCAAGTCCCAGAATCTCAGCCTTGCGTCTGCGCCTGCTGTGATCATGTACCCTCCCGGTCCTCCTCCTCCTGCACCGGAAACACCAGATGCACCAGATGCACTCGCAGCGCCACTGATGCCGCCATGCTGCTGCAGCGAAAGACTGCTCTTTTTGGAAGTCAGGGTAGCAACGCCGTCTTGTGTCGTCCGCTGCGAATCAATGGGCCCGAGCTTGCCAACGTCTAGCCAGCCTCCTGCGTCGGGGTGCGTCGATTCCGAGCCAGACTCCGTTGCAGCTGTCGTTTCTGCAGCTGTGGCGGATGGCGTCGATGCGGCAGCAGGCGCCGACGAGAGCGAAGAGCTAGAGTAGCCCTCCAAGCTCACAAAGAGCGCCTTGACTGAGGTCGAGGCCGAGGTCGAGGCACCCATTCCAGTTCCAGGCCCCATCCAAGCCGCGAAACCAGCAGTGACAGGGCCCCCTACAACGCCGGCTCCGTCTGTGGGTGAGCTTCGACTTGTCTGGGTCTGAGTCTGCGTCTGAGTCTGCGTCTGCGTCTGCGTCTGGTGCAACAGCCGCTCGATGGCAGCAGCTGCACCCGTCAAGGTGCCTGTTGACGCCTGGGATCCAGTGTCGGTGTGTGGAGGATCAGCTGCCTGCGCGCCCGCTGTCCCAACATCGGCAGACTGCAGTCGCGTGCTACGCGTCAGTGTATCCGCAAGACTGGCGCTCTGAGGCTCAGAAGTAGCTTCAAACGTCTCTACGCGCATGCCGCGGTCAATGTCCCAGGTCTCTACCACGACGCTGGGTTCTGCGCGAGCCTCTCCGTTCGGCGGAATGCCACTTGCGACCGCTTCGGATGCGACGAGAATCCATCGGCCGCGGCCTTTGGAAGGGTGGATTGCAATGCGGTTGACGCGGGGCAGGCCGGGAGTTTGAGTTCCCCGGTTCTCACTGCCTGCGCTGCCGACGCGCCACGCCCGCAGACGTAGTCCAAATCGCAGATCCCAGAGGCAAACCACCCCGCCCAACGTACCCACCGCCAGCCATGCCTTCTTCTTATCGACACAGAGACACGTGATGGGACCAAACTCGACGGGGTTGCGCAGGGTCTGCAGTACCTGCATCGTGCGCAGATCAAGCACAGTGAGCCGGCTGTGCGAGGTACCGAGGATGAGGTTGGAGGCTGTCTCGGTGTTGCTCTGTACGAGGCAGGTTGCATACTCTTCGGGGGTGCTGAGCTGGAAGTTGGACACGAGCTTCGGTTTGGCATAACGAGGGACAGAGGAGCTGGACTGGACCACGTCGATACGCCAGACGTGCAGCGAGCCATCCATGGCAGTCGAGGCGACGCAGTGGCTGCTCTCAATGGCAATGACGCTCGTGATCGGACCCTTGTGCGCCGTGTACGTGGCGCGCGACTTGGACGTTACGTTCTTCTCCAGACGAGCCGTGTCCCACACCTTGAGCGTCCCGTCTTGGGAACCCGAGACGAAAAACATGTGGTCCGGCGAGACAGCCAGACAAGTGACGGCAGCGGTGTGCTCGGAAAAGTAGGCAATCAGACGGCCCTCGGGTCTCCGCTTGCTGGAGCTCGAAGCAGCCGCGCGAGCCAGCGCCGAAGAGTTGGGTCGCAACCCCGCGCCGCCCGCGCCAAGACGACGGCGAAGAGGGCCAGAGCTGACCTTGGGCCCAAACTCGGGACGATCCCGAAAGACCTTGAAGTACACGGCTTCGAGATGTGCGCGAATGTACGGATCGTGTCCATCGTAGGTGCTTACGAATCCGAGGCTAGTTTCGTTGTCGCCCGCTGCTGCACCGGGCAGACCTGCGTCGCGGAGAGTCGGTGTTCGCGAGCCTGCGGGTGTGCTGCGGTAAGACGGCGTGCCGGCGGCGACTGCCGCATTCGCCGTGGCCATAGTGGCATCCGAACCTCTTGCTCGCGAGTTAGTCTCAGACATGGTACCGATGGCAGTGAGGGGGCTCGGGGCTACTGCAGCTGTTGCCTTGCCCAGACCCAGCCGGGCTTGAGCCTGAGAAGAGAGCGGGCTCGTTGGTGGCTGTGCCGGGCTCGGCGAGCCCGCACCCGTCGCCATGTTGCTGAAGTCCCGGCGTGCACCATGACCATCCTCTTCGGGCAGGTCCGAGAGTTTGGATGCAAAGCTCGAGAACTGACCCGAAGCGGCATGTGCCGCAACCATTCTTCTGCGTATGTCCGCCATCGGACTAAAGCTAGAGCCCTCGCTAGAAGTCCTGTGACCGAGCAGCCGCCTCTTGGCAACCTGGGCGGAGAACGAGTCGTCCTCCTGGGAGCGAAAGGTGCCTGTGTAGTTGCTCGCCGCTTCCGAGCTGGCGACTGTCGGTCTCACATCAGTCTTGCTGCTGAAGAAGATGGTCTGCGGCGTAATGCCATCGAGCGACTGTAGCTCCACCGCTGCGCGTGTATGGCCAGGGCCGACACCGACTCCCGCTGACGCTGACGCTGCAGAGGCTGGTAACGAGCCGGGCACGGCAGGCCCGTCCCAGTCAGCATGACCCGTGGTAATCTTGGATCCGCGCTTGGCCAGACGACGGATGATACCGCGCAGAGCCACAAGCTTGTCGATGTCCTCGTCCTCCATACCAAGCGTCCTCAGTCTGTCCAGATGGCGGTCGTCTTCGTCAGTGCGTCCGTTTGTGGTTTTGAGCGTTTCTCGCTGTGACTTGCCAAGGAGAAGCCCGATGCCCTCTGTGGCAAGGCCGTTCTTGAGCCCGGCGACATCCTTGCCATCGGTCGTCGCGTTCCAGAAGGCCGACTTGCTGCCCTGAGATGCCCAGGAGAGCGCTGCTTGAAAGACGGGCCGGGAGAGCGGACTGCGAACAGAGTCGAGGATGTTGAGCTCGGTCAGCTCGTATACGTCGGAGGTCAGGAGCGGTCGGAGGGACGGATAGAATACCGCCCAGACATCGACCTCCTCAAGCTTAAGAGCAGCTGCAGCTACCAGTCCTGCCGATGCCTCGCGCAGCCAAAGGTTGGGATGGCAAAGGAAACCCATCGTGGTCTCGAGCACGGTCAGGATGTGAACTCGATCAAAGAGGTCCTCTTCTATCATAACACGGAGTCCGTTGATGACCTTGAACACGACGTGCTCCTCTGGGTCGGCGAGTGCCTGGGTCATGAGCGGGAGGATGTACTCCTCCAGACTGCGGTTGCCAGAGACCTTTGCTACGCCCACGATGATGTCAAAAAAGGCCTCGCGGAGCAGCCAGTTGCGATCGTTCAAGTAGGTGATCATGTGGCTCAGGAGCACATCGTTGGTCTTGGCAGTCCCAAAGAAGGCACAGAGAGGAGCGATGTTGGCGATAAGGGCCCGCTTCACCGAGGCCGAGGGGTCAGTGAGAAGCGTCACGATGGTCTCCTGGAGCAGACCTTGGAAGACGCGGAGCTGCGACTCGAAGCTGGAGTCATCCTCGTGCTCGTCGACAAAGTCGTTGTTGAGATCGTGTTCGATCGCAAAGAGCCCTTCGGCGCGCATCGTCTGGGCCATCTTGAGGAAGCGTTCGGCGACTTCAGCAAGCGGCACAATACACGCGGCAAAAGTGCAGCGGACCGGGGTGCTGGGATCGAGACTGAGATGCTTGACGTTGGGCATGATGTACTCGGAAAAGATGGATGCGTTGGAAGGCGTCACCATCTTGACAAGTGCCAAGGTTTGTACGCACGTGCGTATGGCAGCCATACGGACCTGTACGGATTCATCGTCCAGCAGCGAAATGACGTAGGGTAGGACTCGGTCCAGCTTGCTCTCATCGGTGAGCCATCTCGAGGCCAGATGGAGCAGCAGGTCGAGCGCATGGCATTTGGAACTCGGTCGCAGACAGTTGCGGAGATTAGCGAGGATGACTGACAGCACGATCTGCGCAGGACCGTCCGACTCGACTGGCGGTGCATCGAGCTGAAGCGCCTGAGACGCGAGCCCTGGAATGTGCAGCTGAACTGGGATGGTCTGATCGGCTGCAGTGGCGCTGACTTGACTTGAGTGGCCGTCGTCGTCGACGATCTTGTCGGCCTCGGAGTGCGGCACCAAGTGAGTAAAGATACCGGCAATGCCATTTGACCGGGAGTCGGACGATTCAGATGGGTCGGGGGCATCAAAGAACTGGATGATGGTCGACCACTCCTCGTAGAGTTTTTCAATTCGCTCATCACACTCGGTGCGGAGCGCGGGAAGCGGCGCTGCAGCATCGCCTCGAACCGATTCGGCGGTTACGGACGCATTGGAGCCCTCGGGAATGGTGTGAGGAGCTGTTCCGTTCCGTGCGGCCGCCTCGCGACGGAGCAACGCCGGCGAGGTCCTCTGGAGTTCGACGAGATACTGGTGGAAAAAGTCGTAAAAGCTGGCGGGAAAGGCGGTTGCGTAACCGTCTTTGATGTACTGGCTGAACGACTTGCGCTTGGCGGGATCGAGCTCGATCATGCTCCTGATAAGCGCACGGATTTCGACATCGGGTATCGCGGATAGGAGTGCTTCGACGTCGAAGAGTCCCTCGCGATACTTGAATAGCTGGCTGAGGGTGAAGGTCGGGGCACCGTCTCGCCAGAGCTCGGCGATGACGCATCCAAGGGAGAAGGCATCCATTGCCTCTGTGAGCTTGCCAACTTTTCTGCCTTGACCAAGAGTATCGGCATAGATGCCGTTCCAGGTACCTGGCGCAGCGGCGCCAGTGTTGCCGCCTTCGCGTGCGGCTCGGCGGCCATGAACGTCGGCAACGGCCTCGTAGAAGCGCTCGGGTGCAATGTAGCAGCTGCGACGGCCCGATGTGTCGAAAAAGAAGGAAAAGTCGGAAGGGTCGTCTAGCGGCAGAAAGGTGGGTTTGAATGAAGAGGCGAAATCGGTGACATAGACGGTGAGCGAGGTGGTGACGAGGATGTTTTCGCACTTGAGGTCGCCATGAGCAATGCCGCGACTGTGGGCGTCGCGCATGGCGTTGAGAAGCTGAAAGGAGATCCATTTTTTCTCAATGGTGCTGAGGAAGGGACGGGTGCTGATGCGGTCGTAGAGGTTGCTGTGGAGCCATTGGCGGATGAGATAGCCAGCGCGTTCGGTCTCGATGACTTTCTGGTAGGTGAGAACGTTGGGTACGTCTGCTAGAGACTCTCTTTCGATGCGGATCTGCTTGACGAGGCTTTTGAGGCTCATGGCAGGATCAGGCTTGATAAAGGTCTTGACAACGATGGGACCGAGACGATGCTTTGCACGGATCGCGCGGAGGAAGCGCGAAGTTCCGATGCTCTTGTCATACTGGATGTCGTTGCCCACCTCGGCGACGAGATTGCCCATGCCCGCCAGGCGAGCGCTCGAGGTGGAGTGTGTGTTGCCCATGGTGAATACTCAAGCGCTGAGAAGAAAGAAAAACGCCTTGCTTTGTTCCTCGATGGTGCGGAGAGCATGACAAAGAGAGAGTAGTGATCGTGTTGATCTAGGCGGCGCACAGCACCCTAGCGATGCATCATGATGCTGAATGCAGTCGAAAGTGTCGAAGCAATCTGACTGAGATGGCGCTCAGTCAACGCTGTGCAGAAGCTGGAGGCGAGAGGATGAGATGGGAAAGGTAGATTTATAGTGAGGGAAGATGAAGGTTGATTGATGATGGGCGTTGGTTGAGGTGTGTGCTTTGCCAGTCGAGTGGAGGCGAACTATGCACGGCACGCACATCAACTTTGCCTTTCTTTGGCTTTTGGACCCTGAGAGCCATCCAATATTCACATTACTGTATAATATCATTACACCAACACTACGCACCCAACCAATCAACCAACTAACCAACCAACGAACCAAGCAACACCACGTACCCTTTGGTCCTATTACTGAATGCATTATACAATTAGAATATATATAAATTGAGAACTAACTTACTCTACTGTACTCAACTGCTATGGTATAACTTTCAGCCCTCGACCATCCTCGCACCCTCACTTAGCATGCTTGACTACTTCGCACCGGTTGATGAAATAAAGATTGAGATTGTGGATTGGTATTAAGTATTGCGAAGAAAAAAAAAACAAAAACCGTTACATGCGTGTGGACTGTGACTACGGAACGACGACGTCCTGTCTCATGGACTCGCTTGCTGCCAACGGCGGAAAACAAGTTGCTGATATCGGTTCATGGCTGTTAGAGACCGATCCACGAGCTGCGGCCGCCCGGGTTGTGCAGACTGGTCATGCCAATCTTGACTCGTGTCACCGGTGCCGATGCCACGGCGCTCGGCTGTAGTCCGCCGTGGTTTGCGCTCGGCGCTGCTGCCGTGTGCTCAGGTGCACTTTGTCCAGGCAGCGAGATGCTCGGGATGCGCGGTGTGTTGAGTGCGTTGGCAAAGTTGTTCTGGTCTCCCGAGCTGAGGGCGGCGGTGCCGTTGGAACCCACCGACGAGCTGGCGTCGAGCGAGAGCGGTCGTGCTGCACCTGATCCTGATCCCGATGCGCCCTGCAGATGCAGCTGCTTGCCACCTTCTACCGACGAGATCGAGAGCGGCAAAAACGACTCTGCGCACCACTCGTACCACACTCGATCCTGCGATGTCAGTCGCCACATGTGCACGTCCAGCTCCGAATTCGCCGGCAGATACAGCGGATCCTTGAACGGGAAATAGATAGGGAACCAGCTCAGCATGTCCTTCGACGCCCGCACCGGGTCCGGATGGATGCTCAACGTCACGTTGTCGTACAGATGCGCTTCAAAGTATCCCGCCAGACCATGGCAGGTGCCCGCCTGTGGAATGTGGAAAGTGTGCGTCGTCGATCGCACATTGTGCCCGTTGGTAGCCGGCAGACCCGCAGCATCGTACACCAGCGCAGTCACCGCCGAGGGCTGGTGTGCAAACGACCACGACTCCTGCACCTGCTCGCGATTGTGACGCCCACCGCGTGCCGCCAGCAGCGCCACATTCTGGAACAGCACCACGTACGGCGTCTCGGCCGACTTTTGCAGCGCAGATGCCAGCGCCGCGTTGGAGCCGTTGATCATCTCGGTATGCAGCTTGGAGCTGGACAGTGGCGACAGAAATGCTGTATACGACGACGGAATCGAGATGCCGTCCGGCTTGAGGAAGCGCATTGCGCCATCCAGGCACTCGGGCGACAGCTCGTTGTCGCCAAAGCTGCCCAGGAGCTCGCTCACCAGAATGTCGGGACGCTCACTCATGCTTGAAGGCACGGGATACCTCCGCATGTCACCGTACAGCACCTTGACCTGGTCGCCCCACTCGAGCGCCTGGCGCTCCTGCAGTGTCACGTAGGCGTTTGGATTCTTCTCCAGCGCCGTCAGCCGCACATTGCGCCCCGAACGATCGGCAGCATTGAGGCAACGGTCCACCAGCGGCCCACGACCGGCTCCGCACACCCAGATGTTGGTCGTCGAGCTTGCCGGTCGGTCGAGCAGTGCCTTGTAAACTGCCTCCTCGTACAGCGCGTACTTGACGGGATCGCGCTCAAACACCTCGTACGTTGTGCCTTCGAGATTGTCCATCAGCGGCTGCAACGGCGCCTGAAGCCAGTCGGTGTATCCGCGCGCAAATGCATCCACAGCTCCATCCGGTGGGGCCGCCTTTTCCAGGTAACGAATGTACTGAAGGTAGGCAAGTGGACCACCACGGGTATGCGTCGGAGGCGGGCTCTGAACACCACTCAGGATGATGGTAGGATTCTTACGTAGTAGGCTCTTGATGAACGACTGCGAGGCCTTGGAGAGAACCGGAAAGCCCTTTGCATTGGCGAGATAGGATACGCTGGGAATCCAGAGCATGCTGACTGGCTCGGCCATCCATCGAGACAGAACACTGGGTCCGGGAAGCGGTGCGCTCAGATCTAGCGCCAGCTGCAGCCGGGTGTTGTAGGAGCAGAGCTGACGGATGTGCTCCCACGTCTCCCATGCCCAGTCGTCCTCAGCACGCAGCAACGCGGCGGATGTGGCGGTGCTGGAAGCAGACGCCTGGGAGCTGGCCGAAGCGGCACTACCGCTCGTCACTGAGGGAGTGATGCCGAAGCCTGGACGGCCATTCTGACGCGAGAGGATCTTGTTGAGGATGTGTGGCGAGGATACGGGCAGCTGAATGGATAACGTCATCCACTGTCCTGCAGGGGCGGTGTCTGCTCCACCGCTCATCAGACAAGAGTTGATGGCACGCGCGTAGTCGGGCAGAAAGTCGCGCCGCGATGGGTCCGAGGAGGGAGGAGGGATGACGACGCTAGAGATGCCGAGATAGGATGCGTAGGCCAGCTCCTGACGCAGTGCAATTTCGGAATCGAGTCGAACGCCTTCGTCGGGCGAGTCCAGCTCAATCCAGGAGCTTGCCAGCGCCACAACGCCCTCCGTCTCCTCGAGCTTGGTCAGATTGACTTCTGCTCGCTTGAAGGATGGGGCCTTTCGCCATTCTTCCGCCTCTCTGGCAGTGTTCATCAGCGTCTGTCCATTCCCGCTGAGTGCGGGCGAGCCAGGCGTTCGAGGTCCGCCCGAAAATGCCGAGAGGCCATGACGACTACTGCTGCGAGCCAAGGGATTGCTGCCGCCAGACTGCATCTGGACCGAGGTCCAGGGTGAGGACGTTGCTGGGGACGATGCGCTAGCTGCAGATGCAAAGGCGGCGGCGGCACTGTCGACTGGATTGGCAAGGCACAGCCTCTCCCAGCGCTCCTTCCAGCGCTCATTGGCAAGGTCCACGACGATAACGTCGTACCCTTGGGATCTGGAGAGCGAGAGCGTCTTTTGAGCGGGACTGAGACCCTCGAGAGCGGCGGCGGTAGCAGCATCTAGATCAGCCGTGAGGCCAAGAGCAGCGGGCGAAGGTCCGGTAGCGGTATTGAGAGCATTGGCGTGAGAGGCCTCGGGCAAGGTGGGTAGGGCCTGGACGTTTTGCTGGATATGCGAGCGACGGTTGGGGTTGCCAGAGAGGGTGGTGGATGCACCGGCCTGAACGTAGTTGATGGCAGAGGTGGGTACGTGCAGACCGATGGAGAGAGGCGGTCTGGCGTTGGCATCACCCTGCGCACCTGGCAGTGTTGCCTCGACGGCCGCCAGGCTGGAGGATGGCATGGTGGGGAACAAAGGTGCAAACGCGAATGTTGAGATGTCGCTGCACCACCAGAGCCGTTGATTGAGATCGCAGTTGATCGAAGTTCAGGGATGGCCGCCGAGGAGGAAGAGAATGACAAATCGGATCCAGCAAGTCAGATGTGCAACGCTTGAAGCTGGAGGTAGCAGGCAAGCTAAGCGAGGCGGAGCAGGTATATATGGTAAGAAGGAAGGAAGAATGAAGGAAGAATGAAAGAGAGGGAGGTGGGCAACAAGATACTGTAGCTGGCTCGCTCGCTCGCCCTTTGCTGTTGTGGTAAATTCTGCAGACAGACTAGAGAGCGAGTGTGCGGTAGAGCTACTGTACAGTACTGTACTGTAGTACGTTGAGCAGAGCAGTCAGTATCTTTAATATGTTACTTTATTTTTCTGGATCCGCGATTCCGAGCCACATAAATTGCTGGAGCGAGAGAGAGAGACCAACATCACGCACACAGCCAACACATGCGAATAAATGCGAGTACCGTACTTGTACTGTACTGTACAGGTAGTGGCTCACCAGGATGCAGCACGACAATAATGTGGCACTACTGTACTGAGAAAGGGGAAGCAGGAACGAGTTTACAAGAACGGGAAAAACAGATTAATTATTAAATTTGTCGGAATATGGACAGAGAGAGAGAAAAGGATGGCGAGAGATGAGACAGGAGAAAGCCAGAAAAATAAAAACAGCATATGCAGTGAGCATGTGAACATTTTCCGGATGAATCAACAAATGCAGCATGTCGCGTCCTTCTTCGGAAGGGTCACTTACACTACAGCAGTAACCTGGTACAGTACAGTACTGTAACTTTGTGTTTTGGTGTGTATGTTTCGGTCGAGCTGCCATGGACGCGAGGACGCGCTCTAGCCACAACACCACCGCTCAGTGTAATACTGTACAGCTAGTAGTGAAGAAGTGTGTGTTTGTTTCGACTCGGACAGCTTTCTAGTCTAACATCCCTGAAAATCTCCGTCCAGCTCAGCTTTGACATCTCCACACCGACACGGACCTCCGCCTGTTCCCTTTGAGGAGCCCCCACCACCAAAAAAGCCATCCCTTCTACTGCTCTTCATCTCTCGGCGCAGTCCAGCTGACGCCGCTCTATCTTCATTCTCGGACAACACAGGCCCGAAGCAACCGTCTCGCTGCCTTCGTTCATGCTCCATAGCGCATAGATCTGCTCGCCAACAGGAGGCGGAAACGGCGGCGCTCGGTCGTTGAGTCTGCAGAGAGGCACAAGGGCCCAACCTACCTCTCAGTGGTGACAACCAACACAGCAGGCTAACCTCACTTTTCAGCTCTGGCCCGCCTCTGAGTCTTCTCAGACGCCTCGTCCCAAGATGTCGAGCTACGCCAAGCTGAAAGAACTGGCCATGAAGCGGGCCGAGGAGGAGCAGGCCGCTTTGAACCGCGAGAGAGAGCTCAAAGAGAAGGATGCTGCTGCCAAACGAGCCGCTCGAGAGGCGCACGAGCGTGAAGCCCGCGAGCGCGAGAAAAAGATCCTCGTCCAAAAGATGGCCCGACAGAAAGAGGACGAGCAGCGCGAAAAGGCACGCCGCGAAGAGGCCCTCCGACTAAAGCACGCCAAGATCGAGGACGAAGCTGCTTCTGCCTCTGCGACCGGCTCGAGCACGTCTACTGCAGCGCGCCTTGCACCTCGCAAAAAGTCCAAGGCTTCAGGATCTACCAAAAAGATCGACATCTCGGGGTACAACGACTCGTCAAGCAAACCTAGCCAGTCTGCTAGCCGAAGAAAGCGAAAGGCCGAACAGGACGACTTTGTCGGCAACCGCTACGATCCAGACGATCGCTCGAGACCCTCCTCCTCTTCTTCATCGCAGAGAGAGCGTGCTTCCACCAGCTCTTCCTCCCCTCGCAAGAAGTCAGTCCCACTGACGAGAGAGGAGAAGCAGGCCGCTCGACGTGCACGCGAGTTCGGCGTACTGCCGCGTATTAGCTCGCTCAGCCGGAGCGCTTCCAACTCGGCTCTGTCGCCGCGCGCCTCGTCTGGCAACGGCGATCACGACTCGGAGTCTGCAAGGAGAGGCGGCCCTCGCGCAAAGCTCGGAGGGGATCCTGGTCTCGTAGCCTTGGGTACCAAGAAACGAGATCATCGAACGATTGACGAGATTGAGCGCGACTTGCGCAGGCTCAAGGAGGCCAAAGGTGAAGGGCGCTCGGGAGGGCCTACGGCCGCAGAGCTGGAGAGGGAAGCAGCCCTACTGCGAAGACAAAAGGCCATGGAGGAAAAGCGCAGAGCCGACCAAAGGGCGAAAGACGAGGCGGCCAAGCGAGCATCGCAAGGCGGAGAAAAGAAACAAGGCGACGACGATGATGACCTGTTTGGCTCGGATTCTGACATGGAGAAGAAGACTGTCGCAGCCAAGGCGACGCCAAGTCTGCAAAAGGACCGGGCTACTGCCCTGCAACTGGCCTCTGTAAAGGACCGAAATGGTTCTGGTTCTGCCTCCGGACCCGACCGAGGTGTCGCGCGCAATGGCGAGCGCAGCTTGCCGTCGATACCACGCACAGAATTGCCGTCCTTCTCCCGGGCTGGCGGGATCAACCCAGCCGATTTCTTGCCCGGCGCAGCGATCCGGCCGGAGGCGATGGCAAGGCTTGCACACAAGGTCAAGAAGGCGAGTGCCTCGCCGGGCTCGACGCCGCCTCCACCTGCAGCATCCCGTAAGAGTGACAATGCCACCGACAACTCGACTAAGCGAGGCAAAGACGTCAAGACCAAGAATGGAACGGCAGCGACCGATCCAGGTCCAGCCAGCACAGCGCCGAAAAGGGAGACGGCACGCGACCGGTTCATTCGCGAGCAGGAAGCCAAGAAGCAAGCGGGAGCAGCGAAGACCAACGGCAACGGCGACGTTGCTGGTGCCCGACCCAGCGGTCGTCCCTCCTCAGGCCGGGCTCGGGAGGATGCCTACTCGTCCGAGTACTCGAGCCAGGATCCCGACGAGTACGACAGCTACGACGACGAAGACGACGAGGAGGATGACGCAGGAGGAGCCTCCAACTACCGTGAAGAGATCTGGAAGATCTTTGGAAAGGATCGCAAAGCGTACGCCAGTCGTGTGGTCGACAGCGACGACGACATGGAGGCCGATGCCGAGTCTCTGCTCAGGGAAGAAATGCAGAGCGCAAAACAAGCTCGTCAGGAAGACCTCCGTGAAGAACAGCTCGAGCGCGAACGCGAGCGGCAAAAGGCGCTTCGAAAGAAGAGGGGCTGAATACACAAGCTTCCGCAGCCGCTATCACCACCACCTCAAGAATTCCCTGGATCGTTGCACACACACACGCACACGCACACGCATTGCAGGCATTCATACATACATACAGACCTTCACTTCTCAGAGCGGAAGCAACGAGATCGTCGACAGATCATTCGAGGTTCGAGGTAGAATTGAATGGATATTGCATACTGTTACAGTCGGAGCCTGAGCGCCTGGCCATTTGTTAAGCGTCTCCCTTGAGCTCCAGAAGCCAGGCGCTAGCGGGCTGGATGCGGCGGTAGTAGCTGTCTATGGTCTGTGTGACAGTGAAGCCGAACTTTTCGTAAAACAGCTTGGCCTCGTCGTTGGAAGTCTGGACGTGGAGGTAGATGGATTGGACTTTGGCGGATTTTTTGACGGGTTCGGGTTTTTGCTCTTTTCCGTTCTTGTCCTTTGTTGGTTTTGGGGTTGGGGCCGAGTGGTCGATGAGCTGGATGGTTTTTCCGGGGCTGACGTGGTCCAGGACGTGTTTAAGGAGGGCGGAAGCGATGCCGAGACGACGGTAGGGCGCCAGGACGCCAAGGGTCATGATGTAGACCCGGACGTTGTCATTGTCGACAGGCTCGAAGCGGCAGCAGATGGTTCCGACGGCAATGTCGTTGAAGAGACCGAGCTTGCAAACGTCGCCGACGTCGGGATCGAGAACGTCCTTGTAGAACCTCTCGGAGTACTGAACGGGGAAGAGAACGCTGTTGAGCTTGCGCAGCTGGCCGAGGTTGTTGGGCGTCAACTGTGCCACGTCGATGCGTTTGGGAAGATGAGAGCGCACGGGAGCGGCGCTGCGGGCCTCGTAGGTCATCGGTGGCAGCGGCCAGGTATTGGAAGAGGTCGAGGCAGAGGCGACGGCCGACATGGTCCCTGATCTGCTCGTCGACTTGTGTCAGGCAGTTTCGTCGACCACCAATCGCGTAGTTGCTAGGAGGTGTTGCTAATTCGGATTGAAGCTGTTGCGGATGGCGCACTCTACTGTAGGCGTGCTTTTGCTCGTTGATGCTGAGGCTGATGTCGGCAAGAAGAGGTGCCGGGTGTTGCAAAACAATATAATAATGTCTCCTCCACCGTGTAAGATGGCGTACGTTTGGCGTGCCTGGCCCTGATCGGCCGATACGACAAACATACACTACAGTACTGTAGTCTTACTTTGCTTGAACTTGTCTCGTGTACAGTACAGTACTGTCTTTCCATATTTCTTCTCGCCGGGGCGTTGTCTACTCCCGAGCCAGTGCACATTTCGGGTGTATTTTCTCGGTGTTCCAGCCAGCAGGCTTTGTGATTTTCCTGACCCCCCTTTTTCCAGTTCCGATTAAATTGCCCATTAATCCCGTCGCTCGACTAAGTTCATGTACACGAGATGAGGTTTGGACTCGGGTGAGCTGTCACAACAATGCCCCATACACGCTGTGAGCTTGCGAATGACTACGCTTGCCTGGTCATGTCGATGAAGAAGCCATGAGCTAGCTGGACCTCGTCCGCTAAGCTTCGTATGCTATCTTAGAGACACTCTCAAAAGATACATTGGCCCAGCGGATATGACGCTGTGGGAAGAAGTACAGTACGAGCAGCGCGAAGAGAAGCGTATTCCAACATATGAAATAGAGGCACTGGAGAGCACGAGTAGTATATTTTGCAGGGCACCAGGGAACAGCTAAAGCGGCGCAGAGGCAGTGTCGCCAGCCAGTACAGAGTAGTGTGGTGCAGCTCAGACGCACGCACGCGCCAGAAGCACACAGCCCATGCTGATTTTCACTCCACACACACAGAGTTAGGTGGTGGTACTTTCTGTACGCTACGGCTGACAACATTGGAAAAAGAGTCGGAAATCCAGGGCGAGTCCTGTCCATGCGTGATTGCTTGGCAGGGTACAGTACAGTACAGTCTTACTGGACGTAGCAGCAAGACAGACAGAGAGAGGCACACACACACACACGTACCACGCAGCGCAGTAGCGTGAGCAAGATAGAGCGTTGCTCCGTATGCTCACTCACATGCCTGCTCGTGCACCACTCTAGCGTGTTGCTTGTTTCCCATCCCATCATCGCATTGACTTTCTACCACCTCACACGCCGGCAGCTTGATCCTCAACTTCTTGGTACTGCCTTCCCTCCTCTCCATCGAAGTATCTGCGATCTGTCAGGGCTTCCGTCTCGGTCGTTGCTCGTACCGATTGTTGCTATTGTCTACGGCTGGAAACGGCCGTGACCCGATCTCGGAAGCACCTCGTCGCTTGGCGCAGTCGCCCACTTCATCCCGGTCACGGATGCGCCTACGCCTTCGGCTGCCCTCCTGACTGTCTCACTCAACCCGCATGACCTATCGATAGTCCCTGCGTTCTTTACAGCAGGAAGCTAAGCGCAGGTGCTCCTCGGTGTCGGCCTGGCCGAGCACCCTGAACACGTCAGCATGTCGGGCAACGGCGGATATGCACATCACAGCGGGCCACAGCAGTCGAGATCGCAATCGCGCTCTCGATCACAGACCCAGCAGCCCTCACATCAGCAGCAGCAGCAGCAGCAGCAGTCGTCGTCATACACGAGTTACAGATCCGACTACGCGCAGCAACACCATTCGGATGCGTCCGATCCGTACCAGTCCCGGGCGCGCACGCAGTACGGACCCTACGACCCTCGCTATCCTTACGGCCATCCGTCGTCTGCTGCGAGCAACAGTAGTCCAGCCGCTCCAGCCTCGACGACTCAGCCCGCCTCCTACGCCCATCAGACCTCCCACGACACTTCCCATGCCGCCTCCTATCATCTCCCGGAGCAATATCAGCAGATGAGCCTGAGCCAGGATTCGGCATACGACCCAACCACCTCGTCGAGATCCCACCACTCTGCCTCGCGATCGCAACAGCAGCAATCAGACACCGCATATGCGCAGTACGAACCAAGTGACTATCGCTCCTACCCGGATCCCGCACAGTACACCACCTCCTCTTACTCTCGAGCTGGTCAGCGCCGACCCACAAATGACACCATCCCTGGCACTCACACTGTGGAAGCTGCTGAACCTCGTCGCATGCAGGACGACCTCCTGACCGATCTGCACCAAAACGT
The DNA here is from genome assembly GCA_003144125.1 of Testicularia cyperi. Classification (NCBI taxonomy): domain Eukaryota; kingdom Fungi; phylum Basidiomycota; class Ustilaginomycetes; order Ustilaginales; family Anthracoideaceae; genus Testicularia; species Testicularia cyperi. The sequence goes on from KZ819191.1 coordinate 853,912, forward strand.
TGCGATCCAGCATCCTCAAGCTTCCCCGGCCTTGCCCCCAAAGCCGGTTACTGTGGCCGACGAGCAACTTTACTATTCCGGCACAGCACACCGAGAGGCTGAGACGCACCAATCGCACTTCGATCCCGAGGCATACCGATCGCTTAATCGACCCGTTTCGTCCTCAGCCAGCGGCATCATCAGTCTGTACACAGAGGATTCGTACCCAACGCATCCCTCTGCGCCGTCTTCCACCACTGCTACCAGCATGTCTACTCAGCACTTTCCCTCGGTTGGTGACAGCAAGGACCGTTACGGCCTCGATCGATCCACTTCGTCATCGTCATACGCGCACTCGTCCTCTCGGGTTCCGCGGCCGCTTCCCACCACACCTGCAACACAACAGGACCCACCTGCATATGCGCCCTCGGCAGCCATGCCAACGATGTACGAGTCGACCCCGACAGGCCACCCAGAGCACGATGCGTACGACGACTTTGGCCCTGCTCGTGCGCATAGCCCGAATCCGAATAGCTACTTCACGGCAGTGTCGCCTCAACCTTCCTCTGGTCAGTCGCAACCCACTACGCCCTCTGCGACGCACCACAGCACGGCCTCGTCCATATCGTCGCGCAACTATCCGGCACCGTCGTGGAGCCCCTCTGCCAGTGTAAGGGGCACTCCGGGAAGCCCGTACAGCCATCGGCCATTGCCTTCCACCGCATCCAACGCTACATCGTTAGATCGCTCCTTTTCCCCGCCGCCCCGTGAGAGCTCCAACGCCTCTCCCATCTCCACGTTTCGCTCGCCCTCGCAGTCACACGCACAATCACGCCCCGGTCTATCCGCGTCGCGTACACCTTCGGCCTCCATCGCACGCAACCAAAGCCTGCAGGGAAGTGGTGGCCAGAGGACAACGTCGGCATCCTTTGCGTCGCCACGGCCCCCGCAAGATTCTGCCTACGATCCGAACTCCTACTCTGCCCAGACTTCGTCGCTGAGCCCCCACAACCAATCGAGTCGCCAGCGGACTCAGAGCGATGCAACAGGTCTCTCGTACCAACCCTCCAAGACACGACGGCAGCCACTGCCGCCGGTGCCCAATCTGCCCTCAATGGAGAACGGCATGCTTCAGATGCCGACGGTGAATCAGCGCACCCCTTCCAACAGCAGCGACATCTACGGGAACGGCGGCTACCCGCCTTCCCTCGCTTCGCAGAGCTCGTTCTCGAACCTCACGTCGCAGGCAGCTGCCGCTGCGCCTCGGCGTGCGGTGCGTCAAGACCCTTATTCTGTCGATCATCTCACTGGCGGGCCGTCTAGCGCCATCAGGGGCGATTCCCAGCTCCACAATCCGCATGCACGGCAGGACTCGCTCGCCTGGGAGCCGGTCAACGGTCTCGCGCAACTGTCAAAGCAGCGGCTGACGAGCGCGCCAAGGTCGCGCCTGAGCCACCAGCGCGTCCCGAGCGACACCACCCAGATCGATTGGTCCCTTCTCTCGACCGTGGCACTTCTCTTGCGTGCCGTAGTTCCGCGAGGTACGCAGATCAAGGGCAGTATCGACTACCCAAGCAGCTTTACCGGTAAAGATGTTGTGTCAACGCTGCAGGATCTCCTCACTTCCGGTCTGGCGGGCTCGCACCTTGCAATCGTGGAGGTGGGACAAGAGGATGGTATCCGACAAGTCGCGCTGCGTCTTGGCAAGTCACTCAAGAGCCAGCTCTTCTTTCACGAAGTGGACTGGGGAGAGAATGAGCTGACTGACGGTGTTGACGAGGTGTACACCTTCCTGGAGGACAGCCTTGCTGGTCCTGGAGCCTCCAACATCGATCCGGATGACTGGTCATCGAGTCTGAATTTTGACAAGGCCCTTCAGTCGAGCCTGCAACTGTCCGTTGGCGGAGGAGATGGCAGCGGCAGCAATCATGACCGTGGCAAGAAGCCACTCACCTCGGCGACGTCGGCTGCGGATCTCGATGAGCTGCCTACCGGCGTGTTCACTCCCTTGACCAGATGCTACAGTCCTCTTTGCAATCTGTCGGGTCCCGAGGGATGCTACAGCCCTTCATGCCCCAAGTCCCGGGAGAGTCCGTTGAAGGACATGGTCTCTGGCCTCAGCCGAAAGACGACTCAGAGCGGCAGCAAATCGATTGCAGCCAGCCAAGGAGTCGATCAGACCCACAAAAAGGCCTGGGCCGAATTGGTGGCGCCGGAGCTGCTCAAGAGTATCCCAGAGGCCGAGATCGCCCGACAGAACGCCATTCTCGAAACCATTCAGAAGGAAGAGGAGTTCCTCGCAGATCTCGAGCTTCTTGACTCGCTCTTCGTCAAAGGCCTCCAAAAGCCCAGCGATGCTGGTGACCCTCCTCCACTTCCGATCGGCCCGGAACGCGATCATTTCATCCGTGAGGTGTTCGGCAATCATCTCGAGCTGGCTGCTCACATTCGGGTGCTGGTAGAACGACTCCACATCCGACAACGCGAGGAAAACCCCATCGTGCAGACAATCGGTGACATATTCCTCAGCACTGCACTCGACTGGGGTGAGACCTACGTGGCTTACCTCGTGAACTACCCGCTGGCGATCAGCCGAGTGAAGCGAGAGATCTCGGTGAATCCGCGTTTCAAGGCCTTCGTCGAGGCGTGCCGAAGGCATCCAGCAGCTCACAAGCATCCCCTCGAAAACTTTCTCTTCCGGCCTCCCGCTCGTCTCCAGCGATATCATCTACACCTCGAGTCGATTCTCAAGAAGACCGAGGAGGGCAATCAGGACCGAGAGAATCTGCAGCACGCCATCGAGATTATCAACGATCAGTGTAAAACATCCCAGGCGGGCGTCGAGGCGGCAGAGCTGAAGGTGAAGATTCGAGACTACGCCTACAACCTCGCAGCCAAGCGGAACAAGAGTGTTATCGATATGGACCTCTTGAATCCGGAACGGCAGCTCGTCCATCAGGGACGTGTGCTCCGCAAGCCAGACGCGTTTGACTTTGACTGGACGGAGCTGCTTGCCATTCTCTTTGACAATTACTTTGTGGTGGTCAAGCCAAAGCGTGCTGCGGATGGGTCTGCCGATGATGACGCTGCTAACTCGTCTTCGTCGTCGGCATCCGCCTCGCGCTTCGTGCTAGCTAAGCGGCCCATTCCGCTCGAGATGCTCGAAATTTCTGGCCTGTCGGACGCTTCAATCTCGCGGTCCATCGGTCTGAGCAATTTCCACATCAGCCGCGAGCGCGACGCGCGTGACTTCTGGCCTTTTACAGTCTCGCACATCGGAGGCAGGGTGGAGCCCATGACCCTGTTTGCGCCTTCCAAGGAGGCCAGAGCCGAGTGGAAGCGGAAACTAGACGAGGCTGTTGCGCTCCGCGTGGCGATACAGAACAGCAGCATGGTGTTCGAACAGCAGATTCTCAGCGAGGACGTATTTGCAATCGCGCCGACGATGAGCCTCGAGCCCGACCGCCCAGTGCCGGGGGTGGACACCAGCGTCTTCCACGGTCGTGTGACGTGTGCCGTGCCCTTCATCACTGCCGATGGCCGCCGACTGGTGGCCGTTGGATGCTCTGACGGCGTGTGGATCGGACTACGCAACGATCCCAAGTCGCTTCGTAAGGTTCTGCATCTCAAATCGGTGACGCAATGTGCGGTGCTCGAGTCGTTTGGCATCTTTGTGGTGCTTGCGGACAAGGTTCTGATCTCGTACAGCCTCGAGGCGCTGGTTCCAACCACCAACAACAATGCATCAACACTGCGTCCACCGCAGAAGCTGAGCGGCAACCGAGACGTGCTCTTCTTCAACGTCGGTGTTCTCAAGGATCGCACTCTGCTCATTTACATGAAGAAAAAGGCACACGAGAGCGTCTTCCGCGCTCTCGAGCCTGTGATCAATGCGCCGCGTTCCAACGAGAACAAGTCAGGGTCCGGCTTCTTTGGCAAGTTTGGCAAGGACTCGAAGAGCACTGACTGGTTCCGGATCTACAAGACCTTCTTCATTCCGTCGGAGGCGTACTCGATCCAGTTCCTCAAGTCGAAGCTGTGCATTATTTGCGCCAAAGGCTTTGAGATTATGAATCTCGACAGCCTGCTGCCGGGGACGATTCCCGACTTTGCTCATGCGCCTCGGGACGATCCACGCATCCTTCAGCTCCAGAAGCGCGTCGAGACGGCCAAGCCGCTGGGCATGTTCAAGACGTGCGACAACGAGTTCCTGCTTTGCTACGACGCATTTGCGTGCTATGTCGACCGCCTCGGCGAGCCCATTCGGATGGAACAAGTCATCGAGTGGGAAGGCTTCCCCAAGCAGGTGGCATTCTCGGGCAATTATGTACTGGCATTTGATCCGCGCTTTGTCGAGGTGCGCGATGCGCAGTCGGGTCAGCTGGTGCAGATCATTCGCGGCTCGGATCTGCGCTACATCTCGGGCAGCTCGACTATCTCGGCCTCTTCGTCCGAGACCGCGTTGCTCTCAGCTCTCGATGCCGACATCAACCCCGTCATTTTTACCAAGCGAGAGCGCGCTCCTACGACGGCGACTCGATTCCCCTACGACTTCCAGCGAGTCGTCGAGTTGAGCCCAATGGGCCCAAATCCGCTGTCTGTGTCGGCTCACGCTCATGCTCAGGCCCAGGCCAACGTAGGATCCGTCTACAGCCCTCCATTTACCCGTTCAGCTACGGTTGCTTCCTCGAGCAGCAGAGGCAGTGGGCCGCGCCCCTCGTTCTCAAATGGGCCTACCCCCTCCACCACCCCGGCTGGCTGGATCTGAACGCCTTTGCGTCGTCACGGCAAAGCCCTGCTTCTATACACGCGGCTGCGTGCGCACCTGCACACCTGCACAGCACTACACAACAAAAAAGGTGCTGTGGCTCGTCACTAATCCTTCACGGAGCTCTTACGTCTTCCCACATGTATACACCACCCTTTTGTTTCTGCAATAACATACCCGCTTTGATCCAACAGACAGCCAGCCTGCCGAGTCTCGAACCAACCGCGCTTCATTGTTTCATTCATTGTTCCCGCAGAGCCGAGTGTGGATGCTAGACTAGAGTGGCGCAGCTAGGACGCTGTATGCACGAGTGAGGGTCTCGTGATCTGAACCTGCAAGCAGCGAGATTCCTTTGAGTCACACAAGACGAAGCTCACAGACGGCACGCGACGTGAATTCGAACACCGTCTTGATCGGACACGAATCAAACCCGTATGTGAGAGCTATTGTTGCCCTGTTGACAGAAAGCAAAGAGTACAAGTCAAAAAATACACGGCTATGAGGATAGAGTACAAAGATTGGATGTGGAAAAGGTATGGAAAGGGGAGTGGGTTTGCTGTGTGAGCTCAGGGGGCTGGAGTCGTTGTGGCATGTTCCGACTCTGATTTTGAAGGAGGGGGTGGCGAAGGAGGTGGCACTGTCAGGTAGGGGGGAAGGGGAGCAGGTGGGAGCGATTCAAGACTGAAGCTGGCGACGCCCCAAGCGCCTGATCCGATCCTATCACCGCCGAGAATCGGCGCATGAGTACGAGCTCGGCGCGAGTCTCTCCCTTCTCGATGATGGTGCACGTAAAACGGACGGGGTGCGACTTTTTCGACGACAGCCCAGGTGGGCTGTGTGAGCAGATTGACGTGTGGCAAGTGGGTGTTGGGCTCGTATACACCGACGGGGGGACCGCGTCGGCGCCTTGCGTCGATTGCGGCCTGTTCAGCAGCCTTGCGTTTGCGATGGGCGTCGTCGAGCTCGGCTGCTGTCTTGGGCGGAAGCTGGGCACGCTCCCACGGCGGAAGATCGTTGAGTGCTTCGGGATCGTCGGCCGGATCGGCTTCGCCATCCTCAACGACGGGTGCCGGAGGCTCTTCGTCGGCCGGTTCTACGCCGTAAAGTCCCACAAATCGACTGAGGCGCGGGAAGGCCGAGAGACGGCCGCGGCGAGTCTCGCCGAGCTCGGAATTCATGCCGCGAACGCTGCGGGCCATTTCGAGCATCCAGTTGTCTTCGGTGATGTCGGCACGTTGGAGTGCGGCTCTGCGCGACTGCCATTGTCCCGCACGGATCCAGGGCGACTGGCCAGCATCGCCAAAGGTGGTGACGACTGGATCGCCCTGCGGGTCGATGGTGGTGAAGCTGAAGGTGTCTGCCTTTCGCTTGGGCCGCTCACGCTCGCGCTCAGCCTCCTTTCGGCGCTCTTGTTCCTCTACCGACATGCCCCCCACAGTCTTGCCCTCCTTGACGCCCGAGGCACGTGCTTCGGCCTCGTAGTAGTCATCTGTGACAGCCTTTCCGCCGCCAAGGAAGCGGGCGCCATGAAGCTTGTAGACGTTGCGCGCGGGAACCATGGTGACGTTGCGATTCTTGAGCTGGCCGCTCAACCTGCCGTCTTCGATGAGCTTGTCCTTCTCAGCCTGGAGCAATTCGATCTTGAGGATCATGGGATTCTTGCGGAAGAAGTAAAGGGAGTCGCGGTACCCGGCGGCACGTGCCGCATCGATTGCAAGCATGTAGACCTTTTCGGGATCACCGCGGAGATCTGAAGTAAAGTGGTAGGCTTTGTACTGGCGGCCGCCCTGCAAACGACCCTTTTCGTCGATCTTTCCGTCGCCATCGGGATCGGATGGAAGGATGACCTCTTCGCCATCGCTCTCTAGCCTGTAGACCTTGCCCTTGATTGTGACAGTCTCGTGGCCCTCTTCGTCGACGCCCTTCTCGTCGTCGTCATCGCCATCGCCAGCCTCTTCATTATCATTGTCGTCATCACCGTCCTGGTTGTCATCTTCTTCTTCCTCTTCTTCCTCCTCCGCGTCTTGCTCGTTTCCTGCCTCTGCTTCGCCAGTACCGTGTTCAGCCACCCCATCATTGTCGTCTGCATCGACATCTGAATGTGCTTTAGCGGTTGTGGCAGCAACGACAGGCAGAGAGTCTTCTTGGTCCTCCTGCTCTTCGGCCTCTGCAGCGACGCTGCGCCTACTGGCTCGACCGGTGCTCGCTCGCGGTGTACGCGTGGACTTGCGCGGCGTAGTCAGCGTCTTTGGTGTCGCGGATGGTCGGGATGAATGACGCGATCTGCGGCTCCTAGCGGCGGAAGGTGAGGCCGTCATCGGTGCCGACGCGGCGTCTTGTGATGCGGGTGGATCCACCTGTCCGTCTTCCATGGCGTCGACGGAGGCCATTTGCACATCTTCGATGTCATTGCGGGTACTCTGACGACGTGATCTGCGCGAGGGACTGGCACGACTTGGGGTAAGGTCCTGATCTGGGGCAAATGGCTGCTCAGTGGAGCGGGTGCGTGCGAGGCGAGTGCTGCGAGATCGGGGTATTGGCTGTCTGGTGCTCCTGTGGGACTTGGTGTCTGCGTCATCCTCCTCGGCTTGGCCCGGATGAGCATCATGATCGTGCTGCTGGTCATGGTTGTCGTCGATGCGCGGGGATGGATCAGGGTCTGGAAGCACATCTGCGCTGGAAGAAGGCGCGTTGTGGTCGTCGGGCAGCGTGTCGTCGAGCGTGGGTTGAGTCAGTGGCCGCCGAACGCGAAGTGTGATGCCCTTGGTGCGAGCCATGGCGTTACAAGCGATGCGAAGTCGGAGGTGTGGTGTGCTGATGCAAAAGCTGATGAGCAAAGAGAGCCGGAGGGAGGCTAGGGTTATGGCAGGTAGTGGAGAATGTTGCGGCCGTGAGTATGCGAGTCGGGTCGTGACGAGCTTCCAGAGTGACAACTGCACAAAGAATATAATGTACTGTACTGTACCACGACACGTACTGCAAACGCACGCCTGAGCCTCGAAAAGGACACGCACGCACTTTGCCCTGAAGCCGTGATTTTGCAGTGTACACGTTGCTACAGTACTGTAGTAGTGTAGCTGTACGCTGGCAGTGTAGTACACTACTAGTAAAGTACGTGAAGTTGCCGACGCCAAGTCAGTTGTTCAGTAGTAGCCAGAGCAGCGCAAGGAACTACAGTACTGTACTGTCCAGCACATGGTTACTGTACGCTACTGAACAGGACTGTCTAGCTGTATTCGGCTGCCGGACTGCTCCAAGTTGGGCGGCTTCCGACTTCTTTACGCGTAATTGTTACATTTGAGTTCACGACAACAATCTCAGCCCGTCGAGCGGCGGAGGCTTGAATTGAAGTCAAAAAGAGTACTGTACTGTACGCATGTCGGATCGCTCTTGCATTGCAACATGGACCCTGAAATCGGCCAATCTGCGCAAACAAGACTACGCGGCAGTCACTCTCGCAGTACAGTAACTCTAGCGGCGAGGTTCCGAACTCACGGCTACTTCAGAGCAACATACTGCTGTGGCTCGAGCAGCAGGATGAGCACCTCTGCGTTGCGCTCAAAGCATTAATGTGAATGTGAAGGAAACAAGATGAAGAGGCCACGCCGGTCCGGTCATGCTCGCCATCTGCCTTGTTCCGGCCGTCTATGCACGGCGTAGGGGTGGTTCGGCTTCATTTGGTCAGTATGGCAGTCGTCTGATTAGAGGAGCGACAAGTTCCCAGAGTACTGTCAGCATAGGTCATGACTGACCGTGCAGCACAGTTCAATACAGTAGCTGCAACTCGGCTGGTACTGTATCTGCCATACGTACTACAGTGTGTGTACAGCCGGCTGTCGCCTGGTTCCAACAATATTGTTATCAAAGCTAGCTGTAATATGAGATTCTATCGGCTTTGGATCGGTTTGTTGACGCCGCGTCCGTAGCAGATGTGCAGGTCAGAGTGTGCGAGCAGTGAAGCCAATATAATATACGTACTAGCTGTATCTGTAGCGCACTTCTATGTCACTCATCACGGCGCCCATGGGCAATCGGAACGGGCTGAATCAACCTATCCACATACCACTCTTCTGTAGCTTGGTCCGGAACAAGTACATGCAGTAACACGATGTAAAGTAATCGGATCTGCCGTCCGTCATGGCTACAGAAGCTGCCCAGAGGCCTGAGCTGAGTGTCCTCCCTCGAGTGATACCATATTGGACTGCAGTACAGTACGCATTCAGCCTGTGCGTACTATTGCTTTCTTGCTGCCTTGAGGACCTATGCATGTGACAAGCAAGGTCCATGCTTCACTTGAACTTTGCAGATGCGAGCGGCGGCAGCGGCGGCGGCGGCGCACATTTCTCAACATTAGCTGTCCTGAGCCAGATGCCACTACCTACCGGCAGACGACGGACCACGCAGGCCAACCATATCCTTGTGCCTCTTGCTCATCTGCAGACATCTTTCGCCATTGAGTGGATGCTGCCATCAACTCGTCCGCCTTACACTTCCATCTACATCCCTCATAAGCACCATGCACCTCGAACACGCAAATGGCAGCATCGACTGGCCTGATCTGCCATCACCCGGGGGTTGGGACAGCGAGGCGACTGTCAGGGACATCGTCCAAGATTTGCCTGCTCATGCTCAGACGCGGTACTGTGCTACTGTCAGCGGCGATCTGGATCCGCTCATCGAGGATTGGAAAGTTGTCAGCGTCGAAGGCATCGAAATGCCCTGCTCCAGTCTCGTGCTCTTCCAGCAATCACCCAAGCTATTCCATGAATTTGCTGCCTGCTGCGACGGCCAGATACAGCCTGGCGACCACCTGTCTCAGCGCATAGAGACGCAACACAGCCAGCATCAGCTCGACCTGCTCCTTCAGACCTGCACGTTTCAGTACCAGGACACCATCAAATGGTGAGTCTGACACAACTGCGTCACATCGCTCTGCTCCGCTCTGCTCTGCGTCCTCCCGTCTCACTCCGTCCCCAGGCCACTTGCGTGCATCAATCTGTTCTTAGGGAGGGCTACAATCTCGACGAGCTGACGGACGCGGTGCGCCTCTTTCAACACTACGAGATCCGCCGATGGTCGATCATCGCCCTCGAAAACGAGATCATCGATCGCATCTGGGACGAAGGCAAATCCCAATGTGGTCGCTTCCAGTTCTCCGATCTCGAATGCGTGTCCCGACTTGCCAGCCTCGCTCGCGAAACCGGTATGTGCCATCTCGAACGAGTCCTGGCTCTGCGTCAGCCGTCGCTGTCCGGCCACGTGCTCGATCCGGCAGATGATAGACCCTGCAAACGACGACGCATTGCAATCTGAACACTGGCATCTTTCGGCCAGTCGACGTCGCACTAGGCTGGACTAGCTAGCGAGCTAGCTATCCTCGAGATACGGGACCGACTCGTGGAATCGAGACGAAAGAGAACCTGATGTGGCGTGGCCCAAGATACTGTATTTACCGTTCTGTAGCAGCTACGTGTAATTTTCCGATTTTGTACTTTGTCGCTTTCGTGCTTTTTCTTGTCGCAATTCGGGGAAATTTCAATGCCGATGCACAATTTATTGGCTCGTTGAATACAACCACCATCCCTTTACTGCAGCCCACTTCTCTTCGTATCGCGTCATCTGCGCCCTTTGCACCTTCTGCGCTGCGCTTGGCCTTGAGCAACGGCTTGTTGTTCTATTCAGGTGTACATCACACCACCACGGCGAGCAGAGTACAGCAGGGGGATAGATAGGATTGTACATATTGCTGGTCCTATCGCCTCGCGTCGGGTTGTCTTGTCATTTACAGCTCAAGTGCCAGTACAATGACGTCACGTCACACTTACCCGCCAGCGCAAGCAGAACAAGACGAATTTGGTCGCGGATCACAATCTCACTCTGGTCCAACTGCCCAATCTTCTTCTTCTTCGCTACCACCACAGACCGACGACACGCTCTACTCGCGATCGCCACACGCTCCCATAGACAAACGAGACGCACGTCGCAGGCTCAAGGCGCAACATAGGGCTGGACATTACTCCGACCCGACCAACGCTACGCTCTTTGTGCTTGCTCTGGCACTACTCTACTGGTTTCTTCCGATTCCAGGCGTGTTCGAGTTTCTCTACGGAAGATCTCGTCGTACCGCTTCTCGCAACACACACACCTGTACCTGCGACCCGGCAAACCTGGTTCACTTTCCTCCCACAATGCCCTGGCAAAAACAGTTCACCCTCTCCTCCCGGAGCAAGGGCTGCCATCTCGTCACTAATGAAGTCATGCCGCATATTGAAGAGGGGCTCAAAGGTATGTGGACCTACTCGGTTCAGAACTTAGATAGCGCCACAGCGCCAAGTCTCTGTTTCAGACTCGTGCACCTGTTATAACGCTTCATGAAGTGACATTCTGACCTGGTCCCTTCCCTCATGATGCGAATCGCTGCTCCATTCGATAGGCGTCAAGATCGGCATGCTGACCCTCTTCATCCAGCATACCTCGGCCGCACTGAGTCTCAACGAAAATTTTGATCGCGACGTACGATCCGATATGGACATGGTGCGTTCCATATCACTCTATCATACACACGCTCTCTGTCCGTTAGAGAAAAAGTCTTGCCAATTCAGTCCGTGGACTGACACTCTTCGCCTTACGACTTGAATGTCGGCACGGACATGTGGATGTGTGGATCATTACAGGCGCTCGACAAAGTGGTACCGGAATCACTGCCGTGGAAACACACGGACGAGGGACCCGACGACTCAGTCTCGCATACCAAAGCAAGTTTGATTGGTCCCTCTATCACCATCCCTATCACCGATGGACGTCTCAACACCGGCACTTGGCAGGGTATCTACCTCTGCGAGTTCCGGAGACTCGCACACAAGCGCAAGATCGTAGCTACCGTCCTCCCCTAACCCGCTAATCCGCAAATCCCGCCTCGTGTGTTGTACAGCAGTAAACCTCGTCCTGCTTCATAGTCATCACGTCAAACCCTTGAGCCTTCTATCTTCAATCCATGCGTTGTCAGACTTAAAAAATCTCGACTCTCAACTCCAGACCTCCAAATTCGACCATCTGCCAACTCCGAGATGCAGAATTAACTTCTGCCCCGCCCCACCACAACCCAGACGCTGCGCAGCAGTACTGTGACAAGTTGCGTCATTCGCATTCCGACTGGCTTCCGGACAGAAGCTCTCAATACACTCAATCGTCCTGCTACCACAACCACTTCGAAGCGCCTTCCTGGACTCAAACAGCCAAACAGCTACACCGCTAGCAAGCAAGAGCAAGAGTACAAATTTTGAAAATTGCGAGCTAGCTGGATCGTGAAAAGCCCAACATTGCAAGTGGGCATGGTATCGAAGAAAAGCAAGCGATAATGATGCAGCTAAGGCCAAAACCAGTGAGCGAGGAAAAGAGAGACAGAGAAGGAGAAAGAGAGAGAAAAGAAAGTACGATAAATATGGCAGACAGAGGAGACTTCACAGAGTTTGTCAGAGCTCGCGGCGGCACGCTTTACAAGACGAAGGCCGAGGGAGGGTAGAGGTATGGAAGGATCAGAAAGAGCCGAACAGGAGCGTGTTAACGCGGTGGCAATGCAGTAGATCCATGCAGATTTGCATCTTGAGCGCCCTCGAAGAAGTACACAACACAAAGAAGGCCAGGTCGGGCCGATCCGATCATCCAACCATTGCAGACGGGTGTGCTCGAGCTGCTGAACCCGCGCCGGCAAAGTTGTGTGGTGCTTCGGTGCCCCCATTGTGGCCGTACTCGTGCTCGTGTCTCGAGCCGTTGCTGAAGCCGTGGCTTGCGTCGTGGAGATGAGCACGGCTGCTAGTTTCGCCGCTGACGGAGCTGCTGACAGGCGCATTGAGATTACCCGTGTAGGGATCTCGGCCTTCAGAGCCTGCCGACTCGAGTGGGATGCCCTCAACGTCCTCTTCTACCTCGCGGTAATTGAGGCTTCGGCCCTCGAGGCCCAGCAGACGATCGGCCTGCGATTCGCGGTACTGAACGCTGTTGCGCTTGCTCTTCTTGGACAATGTTGGTTGCATCAGTTCGCCACCAGCATCGTCACCCGAACTAATGCCGCCGATGCCAAGCTCGCTGGGCTCGGGAACAGCCACGTCCTCCTCGATGCGCCGAGGTGCGGGCTCGCCGTTGGCATCCACCTCGAAGACGCTTGCAAATTCCGTGAGGAAGAGCGCAAAGATTCCTGCGCCAATAGCCAGGGTCGGGCTGAAGACGATGCCAACGTTGCGCATGTTCATCTTGTTCACATCCGAATGCTCAATGATCTTGATCAGATGGCTGCAGAGAGTGCGGAGGAGCGAGTAGTTGGCGAGCGGCAGCTGCGAGACCAGATGGCCGAGTTCATTGACACGCTCGGCGCGGTCCTGAAGTTCGTTGATGCGCATGAAGTCCATGTGCAATTCACGCGTGAGCACGCTGGTCGGCAGCTCGCGCAGGAAGGTCTTGAGAAGGCCAGCCACAGCGTGCGGGTCATAGTACTGATTCTCGGCCATTAGGTCCACGTCGCCTTCCATATTAAAGCGGTCCTTGAGCGTCTTGATCACGGCCGAGGAGCCCGACAGTCGGTAGATACCTTCTTCGAGGAAGGCGTTCCGCTTCTCGAGGTATTCGATGCAGCGGTACACGACCGATGGTAGCGCGAGTCCCTCGTGTATGCTGGAAATAGCGATCGACTCGCTCAAGGGCACCCCAAACACTGGTCGTGGCTCGCGGTTGTGCTTATCGTTGTGCCCGAAGCCACGGAAGCCCTGCCAGAAGCGTTTCTTGTCATCCTTGCGTGCGTCGGGAGCCGCCTCGTCGCGTGCTCCAAACTTGTAGCCGGCGGGGATGGGTGCGCCGTTCATGGGACCACTGATTGAGGCCTTGTTCTTGCCAAGGCTGTCGCGGCGGGGGCCAGGAGAGCCGGGCTGGTCAAGCAGCTCTGCACCGCGCGAGGCAACAGGTGAGCGAGGCTCGTTTACGCTGCGGTGCGATGCCGAGGTGGGCAAACCCGATCCCGCAGCCGAGAGGTTAGTCGAGCGGTTGACTGAAGCTGAGTCGAGGCTGTCTATTCTGCTGATGGACGAATGTGTGTTACGCGACTGATCCAGGCTGACGTTGGCCATTCTGGGACTCATCATGTGCGCTTCGCGCTCGGACCTCCGCATGCTCGAATCGGCCGAGGGGCTGAACGGCGCCTCATGGGCCGCACGGGCACTGGAGCTGCTGCCACTGCCTCCATTGGTGGGGGGTGGTCCGTCTCGGCCGAGCGAGGCGCCGGCCTGCGAAAGCGACATGCTCGCCATGGCCTGCGTTGGCGAGGCAGGCACCTCGTCCGACGGCACGCCATCAAGCTCGGCAATGGCGCGGACCAGAACGTCGACCCAATCATCACGCTCCTCGTCGCTCTCGGCACAGAGGACGTGACGCGCGATGTGGGCAGGCTCCTCGTACGTTGCGGCGCGCTTCTCAAGGATCAGGAAGGCGTGGCGGTAAGCATTTTCGTCTTGCTCGTTGGAGGATGAGCTCTTTTGCTGACGACCGATCTGCGCTTCGCGGATGTTGATGGAACCGATCTGCGCACCTCCACGAGTCTCGTAATAGTTGAGCATGGCGTTGCGAAGCACGTAGTAACGAGTCACCCAGCGACCGAGGTTCTGTCCCTTTTTGGTGAGGAAACCATCCTTGTCATTTGAGGTCGGATCACGCGCCCGATTTGGTACCACATCAGTGCACAGGAACGTGCAGACCTCGTCCTTGTCAGGAAGTTCGAGTACCATCAAACTCTGCAGGTATATCTCGAGAAGCGCCTTTCGCTGGTCGACCTTAGCGGGCGCATGATCCTTGAATAGGCTCTTGTCCGGCAGGGGTGCCAGACGCTGCGCGGCCTTCTTTCCGACCTTGTTGCGCAGCTTGGCGTCGAGACCGACGATATCGCCGTAGCTCTTCTCGACGGTCCATGACGTGGGCGGTGCGGGTTCGCCCGAGGCCATACTGTTCAGACCCCACGAGGCCGGCGGATGGAGGATGTCGACAGTGATGTAAAACGAAATTGCCTCTTTTCCCCGGTCGGGCGAGCGATAATTGGACCCTTGAATCTTGACGCTGGCCACGCGCAGGAGTGACGAGTCCAGCCGTGGCGCCAAAACCGATTTCTTGCTAGTGTCCTTGGACTTGCGCTTCGAGCCTGGACTACGAAGAAGGCGCTCGTCGGCAGTGGCAATGCGAGACACGAGTGAACGGGTGCTGGCCGACGAGGGTATCATGGTGGGAGCGATCTCGGGACGGTTTCGGTTGGGACCCGAAGCCAACACTGAGCGCTCGTAATCGTTTGAGCGTACGGCGCCTTGCTGCTGGACGGGTGTGACTGGCACGCCGCTGGCCTGGGATCCTTGGATGGGCGTGCGAGACCGGTCAAGGTTCTGCGCACTGGACGCGAGCGGCGGCGGCGAGGCGTTCTCGTCAGTTCCTGAGGCGGAATCGTGGTCGATGGCCTCGAAATCAGCGCTCTCGCCGCTAATCATGGAATCGATGGCGCCGCCGTGCTGCCCGTTGGCTGCGCGCGCAAGAGCGAGTGATTGAGCCTGAGCAGCAGCGCGCTGCTGAATGATAGAGTTGTGTTGACTGGACTCGTGGCCGGGTATGGCCGATGTCAGGGCACTCGAGCCCAGGTCCACCGCGCGCGAGGCGCGCGAGGGGCCCTGATCAACGCTGGTGAGGGGGCTGTCGTACGCAGCGGCGTCGCCGTTGGTGCTGGAGCGCACGTGCGAGATCAAAGGTGCTACCACTGCACTCGAACTGTGCGAAATGTGCTGATCCGACTCGCCTCGAGAATCCTGACGCGTGTGACGAGATGGGCTCATGGGGCTGCTGGAGCGTTCGAGCTCAGCTGCGCTTGGTAGCCTGCGTCGACCGTTGGCGGGAGAGCCTGGCGTCCCTGCAACGCCCGACGAGCCTAGCGGAGAACCTTTGGCGGTCGCGGACGAGATGCCCGAGGCCCGTTCAAGCTCGACAAGTTTGGTCTTGAGTGCCTCGTTTTCCTTGCGAATCCTGCCCATGAGATTCCAGATACGGACATTCTCCGAAGTTAGCTTGGAATTGTCGAGACAGTACTGGTTACGCTCGGCGAGGACTTGATCAAGAGCGGCGACATGATCACCTGCAACTCGTGCCAGAGCCTCTGCCAGAGCCAGAGGAGCTGGAGTCGGCGCGCCCCCTGGACGTGTCCCGATGCCAGCTGCATATCGGCTTGAGGAGCCGTGGGAGGCGTTGGAAGCAGCATCGTGAGAATTGCTGTTGGCGTAGTCGTTGTCGATGCCGAACCTCGGCGGCCTGGCTGGAGCGCTCGTCATAATTGTTGTGTGGCGCTACGAGCCCCTTGACAGAGTTTCAGCCCCTGGGAGACGTTCAAAGGGATGGCAGTCTTAGAGCCGATCGAGGTCGATAGGAAGGGAAGTGTATCCTCGATCAGCAAGATTGTATCGCTCGGATGTGTACAGAAATCAGATGCGGGCTGGACTCAAGGGCGGCGGTGACGACAGGGGGCGCGCGAGGTACCGAGTGAATGGCTGCGGCAAAATCTGGCGTATGGAGATGATGAGAGTAAGGGGGCCGAGCAACAGCAAGCAACGCCAAACACAATAACGGCCCGCTCTTCCTTCGAACAGGTATGGTATGTGCTGATCCTTTTCGACGGATAAGGCTTGTACACGGGGAGCCGGGTTAAAGCTAGCAAGGGTCGATCGATGGAAGAAGGGAAGGAAGGGAGAGAGGATGGATGACGGCCGTCTCGAAGCGACACGAGTGAGCGGGGACCGACTCCGAAAAAGGCTGCGCTGCGCTAGAGAGAAGCAAGAGCCGATTGAAAGGACGCAAGCCGGCTTCGCTGGCGGACAGTCGGCGGGGTGTATGTTCGGTTCGGACGAGTTCGCTGACCGTGATGGGGACGAGAGAACAATGTGATTGAGGTGGTGATGGTTGGTGAACTGCGCGTTCGAGATGGGAAGAAGAGGGCAAGGCCGGAGCGTGTACAGTGGTGTAGCCTGTCGCCCGCAAGGGGTAAGTAAGTACTGTACTGTACTGTGCAGTAGCGGTGCACGGCCGCGGGGGAATTACAGTGCTGTTTTGTCGCAAGTTGAGCGAGTAGCCAATTTTGGCCCATGTACTGTACAGTACTGTGCTAGAGCGGCACCACTGCTGAACCGTCTCCAGCACATTTGAGGAGCGCAGCAGGTGACGGTACAGTACTACTGCACTACCACAGCTGTTCTGCCACTGAAGTACGTGAACAGTAATGAGCAACAATGAGACAGGGCACGCACAGGTGCGGAGCAAGCCCGAGTGACTGGGCAAGACCCGACGACCAGGCAACTGGAATATGCATGCAATAACAACAGCTACTACTGTACAGTACAAGAATGAGAATAATGATCTACCTTTGGCGCTCGACACGGCAGGTCGCGCCACCATGCGAGGAAGAGCAAAAAACGCAGAATGGCCATAGGGATGCTCTGTGGAAGCTGAGGAAATTAGGGCGAGAGGCGGCTCGGACAGGCAAGCGAGTGAGGGGAAGAGTGGACAGGTGGGGCGGGGCGAAGGAGCAGACGAGCGGATGGAGAAGTCCGAGAGTCAGACCTGCACTACTCTATCAGCTGTACTGTGTCGAAATACAGTTCTGCATCACAGACAAGGGCGGCCGTGAGCAATGGAAAAAGACCGCCCACACCACCTGGACTTGTCTTAGGATAAAGCTGGAGGACTCTGGCCGCGTTCAGTATAGTGTTCACATGGCTCGTCGTGGACGGAAGCACCATTGAAGGGGCTTCGGCTTGTTACTACCATACAGTACTGAACTGCAAGCGAATACAGTACTACATATTAATACTAGTTGTATTATTCTCAATTATTGTCGGGGGTTCTGATTTCTGCTACGCGACGCACGTACAGTACTGGCGAGGGCGCACAGCTGCAGATGGTGCATTGTGGCAAGTGCAAGGGCTGCAGCTATTGCCTCGCCAGGCCTCATAGCGGCAGGTTGAGGGACATAGAAAATCAAAGGCCGGAAATGAAGAGACAAAATACCGTATTCAGTACGTGTATCGAGAACGGAAGAGAGAAACCAGAGAGACCAGGCGTCGATTCCGCCGAGCCCGACCCTCTGCAGCAGAGACCGAGGTCAACATGCGTCGACTTCCGACTTGGACGCGTGTCGCTGCGGTTCACTCCAGATGCGCATGTCTCACGAGATTGGGATCTGCTTCAGGCAACCAGCATCAACAAGATCCGGTACTGCAACACGGGTGAATCCTGCAAGTGCGTTGCAGAGTAGTGAGGTGATGCCGGACTCCTTGGTGGGGTGGATGAGTGGAAAGTCGGGAGGCTCAGGTCGGGTCAACGACGAGTCTGAGCAGGAACAAATGGAGCAAGGTGGCCAAACTATAGCCGAAAGCGAAAAGCAGTGACGGGTCGAACGCGTCTTGCCAGACTATAAGTTGACTACAGTACAGCGCTGCATTGCACTGTGCTGCTGCATTGAATTTTGGCTGGCTCTTGCTGGCTCTCGTCGGAGATAGAGATGCAAGTACAGTACAGTCGTGCAGTGAAACTTTTTGCTCCAGTGATGTTTGCATGTTGAGACGAGAGAGGGCGGATGCAGCAGTGCGTGCTTGAACAGCAACGAGACGCCCAGGAGCTTAATCGGGTCTAGCTGAGCCTGGTTGCGGGAGTTTCCATCTCCGACTGCTGCTCCCCTGCTTCTACAGCAAATCGAGCCGAGCGGAGTATGCGAACGTTGGAGATGTGCGCAAGAGAGCCCGACAGCAATCACAGCAACCACTGCAACCACTGCACCCTGCCGCACTGAGCTGTACAGTCGCACACACTGCCCGACCCACAATGATCCAGCGAGAACGATAGAAACACTTTTGTCTGCATCCGTTGTCCTCGCATCGTCCCTGCTGCAGAATCAGGATGGCGAATCTGCTGGATCAGTTTCCGGCTGGGGGATCGGCGATTTCAGCGGCAGCAGATCGCACTAATCAGCGATGTTCGAAGCACGCCGATGAGTTACGACAATGCCCCCAGAACCACGATGTAACACAGCCGGACCTGACGATGCGACCAAAACCGAGACAGCGTCGCAATACAGCTAGCACTTTACCCATCTACACTAGTCGTTATGTGATCACAAGTAGTATATCGGCCAGTACGGTCTCACTGTACAGTACGTAGCAAAATGGTCCTGCGCTGCCTCTCTGTGCGATGACAGCTACTGCGAAGGCAGTAATGCAGTACAGTAGTGCGTCGTGTCTTCACGCTCGAAGCAGCTTTGAAATGTCAGATTAAGTGCCCGATATATTCCTTTGCCTGTTAGGTCAAAAGCGCTCAGGCAAGCACACCAGTGCGTGTGTCAATTATTTCTCCACTTTTTCTCGCGCAACGACACATGTGCGCAGGACCCTGAGGACCCTTAAAGGCATCGTGTACTGTACTGTAGCTATACTGTACAGCACTGTACAGGTATGTGCGTGTTGACCAAATATATTGGTGGGCGCGCAGGTTGAGTCGAAAAGCAACAAGGGGCAACTGCGCGCAGATAAAATGTCACAAGTGCAGCTACGTTTCCATACAGCACAGCACGGTAGTCTGTGGCAGATTCTCTCAAGTAAAGGCACATGCGCCCCTTGTACAGTAGGTCAGTAGGCAAGCCATATCATGTGCATCATGTGCATCCAGGGCCCTCATCGCGGCGGACGAGCTCGCCACTCTCTTGTTCCGTTACCGTAAGTACTAGCTGACCGACCGACTTTCGAGACTCGAACTACCGCTCCCACCTGCGACCAGCTCCCTGTCGAGCTTTGATGTTTGCGACAAGCAGCTGCTGCTCCAATCTCCGCCTTCCGTACCGCGCATGCTGCTGAGACTGCTGCTCGGCGCTTTGTTGAAACGAGCCTGTGCCCGCGATACCATCAACCAAGCTCATCGTCGCGGCAATTCTCCCGCGTACAGCGACCAGGGCAACTGGCGGCTCTAGCCACGTCGACTCGACGTTGTTCCCGGCCCCTGCCTGCTTTAGGAGATCTCTCGCAGCATCAAGGACCTTTTCATCGTGTTCAAGGTGAATTTTGCCTGCATCTTGCTCCTTTGCTCATTCTCCTATACCGCATAGAGCCTTGCACGCCATCGAGTAGTCGGACTGGTCTTGACGCGAGCTTGACGGCAATCTTGCAGCTGATGTCGACTGTCGTGTCTAGTTGCCGGACACGATGACGTCGTCAGGTCCACCGAGGAATCCAAAACCCCCAACTGCAGCATCAGATGCCAACGTTCTCTATGGCTGGACCTTTCATCAGTCCCACGATCAGGCGACCGTGCTTTTCCTCGTGCCCAGCACCGTGTCGGCCAAGGATGTAGACGTGCAAATCGAGAGTGACTATATCGTAGCCGCCGTTCGCGGTCATCCTCCCGTCATTAAGGCCAAGCTGTACGGTCGTATCAATACTGAGACATCCACTTGGCGCATCGCAGAGCGCGACAAAGGAAGATCCTCAAGGAGACGCAGTCGCTCCCTGACTCGATCCTCTTCCACCGCGGGGTCCAGCCAGGCTGCGCCCAGCTCCGTCGACCGTTTCCGCACCAATGCAGCACGCATGCCCACATCTTCACCAATCGACCCATCCAAGGACACACCGATCACTGCAACAGCCAGTTCAGCAGCAACAGCAGCAACATCACTGCCACCGACGACATCAACGCTGGCAAGACGCGACCCTGTTGCGTCCACCGCCGATTCTCCGCCAGCCTCTCACTCCAGTCTCTCTGCCTCGGTGACCTCGCTTCGTTCCGGGTCGAGTTACGAGGTGATCCCGAGCTCGTCTACATCGCAGGCACACTTCTCCTCTGCCAACACCAACGCCGACTGGAGTAGCGACTCGAGCGAGTTCGGATCATCCGACTCGGTCGCAGCCAGTCTCAGCCAAAGTGCTGTACTCTCTGAACCAGGCCATGTCCAATCCCGCCGGCATGAAGAGCGAGAACACATTCTTCGCCGGTCGCGCTCCTCGGTCGACGTGACTGGCGCTGGCAATTCGGGTGCTGAAACGAGCTTGCCTTCATCGTCCATGCGTGGTCCAAGCCCCGCAGCAGCGCCATTGGCACCAAAGCAAGGACCACCCGAGGTTCGTCTTGTGACGCTGCATTTGGACAAGGTAGACTCCGGTATCTGGCCAGTTCTAGTAGTCGGGCCAGCCCCACTGCATACCGAATCTTTACCCTCGCGCCTCCGGCGCATCGTAAGCACGAACACTGCGACATTCGCACCCAGCATGTCGCAGAGCTTTATCCTCGAACAGGCGCGCAGATCGCGCGAACAGAAGCACGGCCGAAGGCGCAGGGACATGGCGCAGCGACAGCTCAATCAGGCACTCGAGGAAGCGCTGAGCAACTTTGAAGGTGGTGATCGCATGCTGGCGACGTTTCGTCGCGAACTCGCGGGACAGCGGAACACCATCGAAGCTGGCATCGGCAGTGAAAGCGACGATGATCTAGGCCCCAACGCGAGCACACTTAGCATTAACACGATAGGAAGCGATGAGAGTGCCACAGTGCTTGGCAGCAGAGTGACAAGCCTGTCCGGAACCTCGGCTTCGCTGGCACATGCACAGGCGAACGCAACCGCTCCTGCGTCACAGCGATGGCCGGACGAGGACGCAACCACCACGGATGATGATGACGAAGATGCCGAGATATGGAAGGAACTCGAAAATGAAGCCCGCTTCAACATGGATCCAACCACTCTGTCCCTGATCGGTTTGCAAGTCTCGCAGCGACGGCCCCTCTCTCACACATCCGGAATCCTTCGCTCCTTGGGTACGACGACTCCTTCCAGCATCCCTGAAGCTTTTGAGCATTTTGCGCGCTCGTGGAGAGCTGCAGATATCTGTCTGGCCACGGAACGGCTCGTACACGACTTTTTGCCGCTTCTACCTGTGATGAGCGTACGACGCGTCAACGGGGGCTCTGATGACGACGACGATGATACGGAGGCCAACATGGCCGATGACAGTGCAAACCGAAGAAAGAGCTTAGCGATGTCTCCTTGGACCGGACTGCCGACCCAGCTTGCTGAACATGCCAATGGATTACCTGCCACCGGGCAGGTGATCTCGCCTGCCCTTCGCGAATGTCTTGCGAGTCCCACCTACGCTTCACAAAGACAGAGGCTCGTGGCATCACTGGGCGGGCCAAAGGCATTGGGCCGCCTTTACGTTTCCTACGCGCGGCTACATCTGCCCTCTCTGGCCGAAAACCGCTCGCCACTCGCGTTTCCCTACGGGCAGCTGACGAGTCCCTTTGTCAGCGGTCGCGACTCTACGCTCAACCGCTACGGATCCATTCAGCATAAGACCAGCGTCGGTAAGCTCGGGTCGACTTCCAGCCGCACCTCCAGTGGTACATCCTCACACGGCCTTGCCTCAGCAAGTGGAAGCCCGGGCGTGGCACGTTCGGCAACTGCCGCGCCCCCATCAGTGTCAATACTGTCTCATGGCAGATCCGCATCAGGCGCGCCAGAATCCCCCAATTGCGGTGGAATGTTTTCAGAGATGGCATCGCCGTATCACTCTCCTCCCGCGGAGATGCCTGGCGGTGGAGAGTATCCAGACTTTGCATTCTCGACCGAGCAGATCGGCGAGAGCCAACCTGGTCCTCTATACTTTCTTCTTGAGGCCTGCGCCATGGACGACGATATATCGGCGCAGATCTTAGAGTCGGAGTGGACAGAGGCTCTTCAGCTAGCTCTCATTGACCAGCATCGACGCCAGAGTGAGCTGGAAGCCATTGCGCAGGCCGAAGAAATAGGAAGTATGGCAGGTGATAGCGACTCTGGCTGCCTCGCATTTGAAAGTGATACAGACATACGCACGGGTACCTCGTCAATCCAATCAAAGCGGAAGCATCGGTCGCGAGCCTCGGGCCGTGAATCGTCGAACGCGGCCAAAGGCATAGCAGGGCTCTTTGGGTTTGCGTGGCCATCTACATCGAGCCAGCGAGGCTCTTCCCCAACGTCGTCGCTCCCCGATAGCCAGACTCGAACGCGTCGCAAACCGCATTCCAACCGTGATGCCAAATTTCGCAGTCAGACACGCCGCGCGTATCATGATCGCAGGCATCATCATCCATCCAGTCGTCGCAAGCTTGACGACGACACGGGCATTCTTAACTTTGTCAGCGGCGCCGCACTCCTCGGTGTTGCTCTGGCCGGCAGTGTTGCCGCCTTGGGGTGGTGGAGACGCACAGGTGCTTTGAATTCGTCGGCATAACTCAATTTGTGGCAGGTTCTTTTCATTTTGCGTGTGACCGCTCGTCCTCTTTATCTAACTTTGCAATCGGCATTTCTCAGGGCATTCAATCTTGCCCTGCATCTTTGTACATCCTCTGTCTGTGGTTGACCAAGCGAATCGAGCTCAAAAAATGCATCCTTCAAGCTGCTGCTCTGCGGTTGAGAAAGCACAACAAGAATGCCGGTAGTGCAGGGAGAGAGCGAACGTTCCACGAATTTCCAGTCGGGCTTTGGAACAGGTCGGATATTTGTCATTTGCTCGCCAATCGTTCGTTCATGCTTTTGATTCGATTTGTCGGGCCCTGAGTTCGAAGGTTTGGATGTGATGGCGAATCCGAGCACGACTTTGCACTTTGACCAAGGCAGATTTAGCGCTGAATCAAACGCAAGTCGGATTATGACAACTTCGATGCCATACATAGCCAATACGTTGCACTGACCCTCCATGCACAGAGCACGATGTCAACATTACTGCAAATCATAGGTCGTGGTCGTAGGCAGGATTGCTGCAGGTTTATCACTGTCGCCACGATTTGGTGATCAGTGCTGTCCGCTGATTGTCCTTGTACATCTCTGATTCCCCAGATCTTGATTGGTACACTGCTGAATGGAATTGTTCGTGTCTCGATTATCTCCCTCACTGCATCGTTGATCGCAACCATTACAAGACCTTGCCGTTGAAACTGCGTTGCTCTACTAATATTACGCGAAAATGTGCTTGACATCATTGCAAACCTGATTACAGGTTCCTTCCTTGTAGGGTACTCGGTTGACAGTGCAGAGAGCTCTACGGGTACTGTTCGCGAGCCACCTCGTCGATCCAACGCAGGATCATGCCGGTGAGCATGTCGTGCCAGCCGTCTTCTTTGCGAGCGACCTTGCGCGGGTCAAAGTCGAGGGGTGTCGTGTCTGATTTATCCGCTGCAACTGAGGGTTTCAGAGTCGTGGAACGGTGACTGCCGGCGCTGGCCTCGGACGCCACACGTCGCCCGTGCAACGCCAGCTTACCCATTCCAAGGCTGCCGTACGTGGGACCGAGAGCTGTAGGCGCAAGAGCCACCGAGCGTACCGAGGTACTCTGAATCTGATAGCGTAGCTTCAGAGCGGCTGCCCACACTCGAAGGTTTTCGGTGCGACGGAATGTCCAACCGGGACGAGTGGAGGGCTCGGACGAGAGTGCGAGTGATGCTGATGACACAGCGTCTATATCCTCGGTCTCTGTGACGGCATCTTGCCGTGTCTGAAACGGCGTAGCACCGTCCTCTTCGGCCTGTCGCACGCGCTCTTGTTCTTTCAACAAAAGCATCGCCTCTTCCTCGCGCAAGTTGTGAATCTCACGGGCTTGTATGTAGCCCCATGGCTTGTCCGACACTCTGACAGCTTCGTTGAACACCTTGCAGAGCAGGTAGCCGTCTGCAAGCGTGTCCAGCAGGTCCTTTAGATCTTCTCTGTCGACCGTTAGCTGCATTAGAGCCGCCGCATCCGATTCCGATGGCAGATGGTCGAGCATGAAAGCGTGGATTGTGTCAAAGAGACCGAGTCTTCGATTGTTCTCGTCAGCCCAGCGTGGCCTCGTGTTGCTCAAAAGATCATCGTCGAGGTCGACGGCACTACCGTCGTCGACAGCATCTGATGCCAGAGTGATGTCAGGGACGTTCAGCAAATCGTTTGTCTTGATTGGCCCGTCGTCAGTTGCTGCACCTGTGGAAGGCGTAGTTGCCGAGGTCGAAACGTGGCGCGCAGGTCGCGGACGCCGCTGTGGGTGACGAACTTCAGAGAGAATGAGATCGACCGTGGCCAGGTATGTCTCGAGTGCGGTTCTCTCCGGAGCTACACTGTCGAGCGTGATATCGCTTCTGTAGAGGTATCCGCCCTCCGTCTGCTCATTGTTGGGCAGCTGCAGCAGGCCCAGCTCGGTAGTGCTCTGGTTCTCGTGCATCACGACCTTGGAGGCTAGCTTTGGTGTTTCTCTAACATGGAATCCCACCTGTACGTCACTTCTCGTCAAGCTCTTGGGTTCTCCGCCTGCAGACTCGTCGCCTGGTAAGCGATGGCGCTCCTCCATATCTTTCAGGCTTGAAAGTAAGGTGAGAGCTGCTTTTCGTAGAATGGCAAGCGGGTCGTCCTCAGTCCTGCTGCTGGAACTTTGGTTGTTGCGACCGCTTCTGCCGCTAGTTGACTGCGTTTCATCTGGGCTGGAATCTGATGCCTGTTTGCTCTGCTCGAGAGCAGAGGCGACAGCTGCGTTCCTCGGTGTGAGAAAAGGCCCTCCTGCCCATGGTACCACTGAGCCTTCTCCAGGTCGCGGCAATCCACTGAAACTGCTTTGACGCTTAAAACGATCTTTGCGCTTGGGTTCGATGGGCACCATGGCTTTTATAGGAGCAGTACCACTAGGCAGAGCCAAAATATAGCCCCGGACGGATCGAATTGCCTTGGTGGTCGAAGTTATCAGGTGAGGTATGGTGACATGTTTCGACAGCGCAGAGGCGTCGTTGCTTTTTGTCGAGTGCAACAGGACGAGCTCGCGTATTCTTGCATGTTGCGAGGCTGGCGTGACCCAGGCGTCCAGGTGCCATGCTTGTAACACTTCTGCCAGATCTTGTGCCAGACGCAGTCTGAGAGCATCTGCATCTGCTTCGATGGGCTTGGGAATGTTGGGAAAAGGCGGCAGTGCGTATGTCCCGGCGCGAGGGCTCGGGGGCAGCTCTGAAATGTCCTCATCCATGTCCTCCTCTGACATAGTACCCGGTGGCATAGCATCGTCCTCGGCCAGGTGGCCAGTCCGAGAGGCGGGATTCTTGGACGATGCGCTCGAACCGAACATGACCTCGCCCGCGGGCCCGATTGCCAGCTGCATTGCGCCTTTGGCCACTGGTCGCTTGCGGCTTGCACTGCATAAAAAGAAAGTGGGTCAGCGTCTGGAGTCTGCTCTCCGGGCCTTGCCGTGTCACCATACAACGCTGTTGGCATGGCTTTGGAAACTCACATTCCTTGCTTTGTAAAGAGATGCTGTAGATATCCGATACTGCCGAGCGCCATAATGGAGTCACGCTTTGCAGCACTGCGAGAGAAGGGTGCCTGGTTGGACTTTGCACTCAGGCTTCGCGAAGGATAGAAGAGAACAGAGCGTCGGCTGCGCAGCGTCTTGCCATCGCTGGCAAGCACGTCGCGATCCTCATCGGGATCCTCGGCGGGAAAATTGACCGCCAGAGTACCGAGCGCCGCTCTCATCGGAGTCGGCTGAGACTCAGAGCGCGAAGAGAGCACATGGTTGGACTTGGAATGGTAATGTGCGTGGCCACCATTCTCCTTGTCGGCATCGGGCATGGTGCTAGCAACGAGAGATGATGGCAGAATGAGAGAAAGAAGCGTCAACAACCCGCTGCGCAACGGAGCTGTGGGGTGAGAGCAGGTGCATGTGTGCTTGACTCGCTGTACTGGCTGTATGTGCATGCACGTCCCCAACGCCAGGAGAGCCGACCCTGCATAAGTCCTTCTCTAAAGTCACACAGATATGTTAAACCCTTCACACATCCTTTTTTATCACCTCATCAGCATAGACAATCAGTCCCTTTGGAGTCAGAAACAAGCAATAATCCCTTTTTTTCAGTAGAGATGGGACAGCAACACATCAGATGGCAAAAAATTGAATCTGTGTTACACTGGATGGCAAGCAAACAGCATAGCATGTGATTAACAACCTGTTAGGGCACACACTGCAGGTGATCAGACTCTTGAGCCATCCTAACAACAAGAATTTTAGAGCTGCTGGGGGCCAGTAGGACTAACAGGGCCTGCTGCCCTTGGCATGTGCCCTTAGATGCTTCTGGCCACAGTGTCCTTACTGTGATAATTGGACCCTGGGGCCATCCTGATACCTGTCATTCCACTCCTTGTACCACTCTGTGCCATAGTTGCCAAATCTGGGGGCCAACACATAGGTATGAGTAAGGTTGAGCAATGACAAAATCATCATGAAAATATCAAACCTTTGTGTCAGATTGGATATCTAGGCTTTCAACATCTTGGATTTGGACAACAGCACGCAGAGTAAATGGACCGGCGGTCGGGCCACTCACCACTCCACCTCGAAGTCTCGCCATTCTTGTCTCTTTACCTTCATGCTTCCACGTCGTTCGACATGGGCCGCTCAACTAGTGCCCTGGATCCCGCCAGCTACGCCTCACTGGCTTTGACTCACGTCCGATATGATCCCTCAGATCCGACTGCGAAGGTCCTTTCCTTGGTGACACTGTCACCCATTTTCCTGTTATGCTCCTACGTGACAGTAATCCTGCTCAGGCGAGAACTCACTTTTATCAATGCCTTCATCGGTCAGCTGGCCTGTGAAGCCCTCAACTGGATGCTCAAGCGTCTGTTCCGACAGTCTCGCCCTACCAATCACCTCGGTTCAGGTTACGGCATGCCCTCGTCTCACTCGCAATTCTCGGGTTTCTTTGCCGCCTTCTTTCTCGCCCACTTCATTCTGAATCGACCTCCGCGAGTCCGGCCAAGAACTCTGATCAACAGCATCCGTAGACTCGAGCACACTACAGCCATGGCTATGATTGCGCTTCTTGCGGCTCTCACTTGCTACTCACGGTGAGTTATGAGCAAGGCGTCGAGAATGTGTACCTCTCTCGACTGTTCGGATAGCCAACTGATCGTCATGCTCCTTGCATTCATCTCTCGCAGGTATCACCTACAGTATCACACGCCTCTTCAGATCTTGGTCGGGTTGACCATTGGTATCCTCTTCGGCGGGACGTACTACTACTTTACCGAACATCTCCCGCGCCCGCCGTTGCGACGGCTCTTACTCGACCATCCAATCGCCGTCGCCTTGCGTATTCGAGATAGCTGGGCGGTCTGGAGGGATGGTGGTATCGAAGGAGAGTATAGCTTATGGAGACGAGAATGGGAAAGCCAGAGGAAAGCGTCGCATCGTCCGACCGGGGCTGCCAACGCGGATGCGGGCGCGCAGGATGGACTTGAAGACACGCGCACTCTTGCGAGGCATTACGATACAATGAAGGTAGCTCTGGAGGAGGCGAACAGGTCTCCACCCACCGAGTCGGCCTTTTGCGTGGGCTGCGTGATCACAGCGTCGGGCGATCACGGCTCGTCGAAGGAACAAATGCTGGCGACTGGCTTCTCGCGCGAGCTGCCGGGAAATACGCACGCTGAGCAGTGCGCCCTTGACAAGATGTCAGCAAGATTCAAGGTCAACTCCAACCTTACCAGCGCCGTCAATCTGCCGCAGGTCGGTCTGGATCTGTACACAACCATGGAGCCTTGCTCTGAGCGTCTTTCTGGAAACCTTCCGTGCGTCAACCGCATATTGGATTTCAACAAGGCTTCCGACGCCTTTGAGCTACCTACCAAATATATGCCTCGTGCGATCTCCCGAGGGCGTAGCTCAGGAACGGTCAGAGTACGACTACGTATCCACCGGGTATTCCAGGGCGTTTCCGAGCCGGATGACTTTGTCAATTGTCAAAGCCAGACAGTCCTTCGCGATAACGGGATCCAGGTCTTCACCGTCCGGGCACCGAATGGCACCGATGAGCTTGAAGAACGATGTCTTCTTGTTGCTCGCAAAGGTCACCCGAAGGCCAAGGTAGAATGAAACGGCATTCTCGATACCCACTCGCACGTATATGAGAGCTCTGCCTGTCAAGCATATATTTCAAGCTTGTTGCCGAACTGCACTGTATCGAAGTTGTCGCGGCAACCAGCATGTGTCTCTGTCTAAATGCAGACCCTCCTAGATGTTAAAGGAGGGTCTAATCAGGCTCTGGTCAAGGGTAGATGTCCCATGCTGTAGAAGCGTGTTGCAGTCGTCTTCAAATATTCTGAAAGGGTAGAGTGCCCGAAAACGAAAGTAAAAGCATTATTTTTGACAATGAATGATGTGCCTCATGGAAGTGGTCAGCTGGGGAACGCCGGCCGCTGTTTCCTTCGACTACTGACAAACAGGGCATTGATTAGGCTGGCTTGCTTCCTCATCGCAAGACCGGCGGAATTGAATCAATAGAACGGCAATTATATATTGATTGTCTAATTTTATCAAATAGCAGTAGGTGACAGTTGCTTCTATCCGTTCGTTAATTGATGTTAAAATTGTCGTCAAAATGAGATGCTCTACGCTCGGTTTTTTTTATTGAAGCACGAGGTCGCTCCACAGGCAGACACGAGCCAGTAATTGATTAATCAACTAATGACAGCGCGCCCTACATTTATCCCCAAGTATCTCAACAACATCATAATTAATATGTAGACAATTTATGATATAATATAATGTTATTGACATGACATCAATGCAATAATGTAATGATGTATGACCAATGTTCGCAGGTTGCGTTACCAGGCACACATCAGACAAAACTGATGTATTTATAGTGTTTGCATCTGATTAAATGTCGGCGCTGCTAGTTCTGTTGTCTCCGTCTGATTAACTACATACAATATTTTGCAGCCAATTCTGAGGTTGTCGGCATAATCACAGACCTTTCATATCATAGCGCGTCAAGATAGTCATTATTGCCCACTACATGGGGGCATTTTCTTCTCACTCGGCACGCACGGATATATGACCTCAGCGCGGGTCTCAAGCTCCTGACGACGTCCACACACGTCCTGAACTAAGTCCATATCATTTGCACCCTTACGCGTCCACTACCACTAGTAGCCGCGCCTTGGATGAACCTTTCTGATGATAGACGTACTTCCAGGTTAGAACAATACTATATCTAATCGTATGTACGCTTCCAGGAGGACAACATCATATTACTATTATGTGCAAGCGCAGTCTCAGATAATTGTCGGACTGATCGCGAGTGCAGAAATCTCCTAGAATAATAGCGCCAATCTCAGCTTATCCGCAGCTGATCTCTGAATATTAATGCATTAATGTAAAAGATTATATACAAGCGCACTAGCTATATATACATACTTGCGCCTTTTTTCTTTTTCTTTTTTCTTTATTTTTTCGCTAATCTGCAGGAAATATGTCTGTAAACAACGCGAAAGGGAAAAGGAAAATATGTAAATGGATTTATATGCTCACAATGTATTGGTCTATATTGTCGCGTATTCTTTCTGATATTGAAATACCTGTACACGGACTATACTTTTTGATTTGCGTATTGGTGCTCTGGGAAATAAATTGCTCATCTTTGTCTGTAATCGAGTAAATAAGAAATATCAGCTTAGATATGTACACTATTTAAATCTGTCAGAGATGCTGCAGGGTTGCCTGACAAAGACATAAGGAATGATCTGCAAATTTTGATGCAATTTTGACAAGACTCATACACACCGCTGGGACAATCAGTCTACTGATTGTGCATTTGCAAAGCAAGCCATATCACTGGATGGCAAACTAACACTAGGCAGTGTGAGACCAGCAGCTTAGAAAGTCAAGGCTTGCCTTTCAGGCAATGGGTGGTGCCGCAACAAGTGATTGGAGCAGGCCAGATTGTTGGAGGCAGACTCCTGGGCCTTTTCTGCAGGGTGAAGCCCGGGATGTTTGTGTTAGGATGGCCCCAGGGTGTTAGGGCACACACTGCGGGTGGCAAGCGCTGTTAGACTTGCCAGTCACAGCACTCTAACACCCCCAGCGCCCCTGTGCTTGTTGCGCAGGGAGCCTGTGCCAGTTCCCTCCCCACGCCTGCCCCCGCAGCCAGCTTGCAGGGAATCCCGCGCCGGCCCGCAGTGCGTGCGCGGGTCCCCTGTTGCCATCTACCCCTGTCCCTCCTGTAGACCTCCTGTTAGGGCACACACTGCAGATGACGAGCGCTGTTAGACTTGGCAGATACAGCGCTCTAACACTCTAGCGCCCCTGCGCCCGTTGCGCGGGGAGCCCGCGCCAGTCACCTGTTAGGGCACACACCGCAGGCGACAAGCGCTGTTAGACTTGCCAGTCACAGCGCTCTAACACCCTAGCGCCCCCGCGCCCGTCGCGCGGGGAGCCTGCGCCAGTCGCCCCCCGCAAACTCTCGGCCGGCTCCCTGCGCCAGCCCCTGTGCCCTTTGCGCAGGGAGCCTGCGCCAGTCACCTCCCCGCGCGCTCTCAGCCGGCTCCCTGTGCCAGCCCCCGCGCCCCTGCAATCAGCATGCGGGGAAACCCGCGCTGGCCCGCGGTGCGCGCGCGGGTCCCCCATCGCCATCTACTCCTGTCCCTCCTGTAGACCTCCTTCCCAGAGGTTGTCAAATGTATTACCTAGCTATCTCACCTCAGGGGAGTGTAGTTCAATACTAGTAGACCTTTCCCATTACCTGACGTGGTGTGTGCACCTCTCAAGCAAGCCCCTTCCCTGCTCCAGGCCACAGCCCCTATGCTGTGGTAATAAGACCCCTGGGGCCATCCTAACAAACACCCCTCTCCCCACTGGGGACCAGGGGTGTTACCAGGCGGGCTGCTACCAGCCTGGTACCTAAGGGGGACCAGGTCCCTATGATAGTTGCATTTCTCAACCTAACAATTTTTGTGTCATGCATTCCTCTGCTGAAGTGCCTGAGTCAGATTCTGGATGCATATTTTATTATCACACAGCTGCACGCTAGCACTATGCTAGCTGTACGGTGCACAGACACGCAAATGTTGGCTGTGTTAGAAATAACAATCCTTCACCCCTGCTGATGGCTCCCAATTGCCAAGATTGGGATAGTCATTGGCTTCACAACACTAGGTTTTCAACAAAACCTAGACTTTGCCAAAAGCGGGAAACTTTTCTCACTACGGTAAAACTCACATGCATGCACACGCCCCAAGGCTCCCCGTGTTTCTGTGCCTTGCATGGTTTCCAGACACGGGTACATAATTGCCAAAGACGGGAAGCATCTTCCTTCTCAACTTGCACTCAAGACACAGGAAGCAAGAGAGTTGATCAACTACAATGCTGGAGGACACCACAGCATAGTAAGGCTCGTCTCACTGTATACGCACACAAGAAGATGTCACAACTTAGCCGTTGCCGCAATTGGCAACAAACTGTATATATGGTCACTCTTTTGTACCCAGCCAACACTTGCTTCCTCAATCAAATCCATTCACACAATCACACTTATACTTTACCGTTCCCACAAAAAACCCTTCCCTTGATCTGTAAACTATTTCCTACATCAGCAGACCATTGTTGGTACTCAACGCCTCCTCCTCAATCCCTACTGCATCACTGTCTGGACAGCTAGTGCCTACGAGTCACATATCAAGCAAAATATCCTTGACTTGATCCCTGCTAGCCCGCTCAGCATCAGCCGTGCATGATTCTCACATTAGCTATGTGGGAAACGCGTACCCGTTCACGGGGTGAATCATCCACCTGTGATAGTTTGATTATTGCTCCGGTACTAGTGAAGCCGACAGCTCCACAGGTACCCTTGATCCCATTCTTTAACAATTCCCTGCAAGCTGGCTGCGGGGGCGGGCGTGGGGAGGGAACTTGCACAGGCTCCCCGCACAACAAGCACAGGGGCGCTGGGGGCTGGCGTAGGGAGCCGGCCAAGAGGGCGCGGAGAGGTGACTGGCGCGGGCTCCCTGCATGACGGGCGTAGGGGTGCTGGGGTGTTAGAGCACTGTATCTGGCAAGTCTAACAGTGCTTGTCACCTGCGGTGTGTGCCCTAACAGTGTTCTGGTACCGCCTGGACCCGGGAGACCAGACGGCTCGAACTGGTAGTGAATGGCCTTTACGATATATTATATGCAATGACACGATACGATACGATGCGGTGCGATGCGGTGAGGTGCGAAGCGATGCGATACAATAATGCGATGTGCCGTTGCGGAATGCGTCGGGAGCAAGACGATGGGAGACCTATCAAGAGCCCGGGGCTGAGGCGATACACGAGGGGAACATACAGAGGCCTGAGATGGATGTATTACACCGCTAAGAATAGGCTAAGATGAGCAATGCTGCCCGCGCTAGCTTGAGTAAGCTGACCCGGTGACGAACCAAGAGCATAAAGCACACTACCGACGTGCTAATCGACTCGCAGAGGCTTTGTTCGTGAAACCAATTTGGACACAAGTAGCGAAACAAGCGCGCCCAGAAGGTCAGTGAACTGCAGCACTCATTCTCACAGAACGACGACAGAGCCAGTTCTCAAATCATGTGTACCGGCTTGTCTTGGCTAATCATCCAAAACGCGCCTGCATCTCGACGGCCTCGATGGCCTCCCTGAGCTCCTTGGGCCCCGGTCTTTGCGCTACCGCATCGGGCTCGAACCCAAGATGCTCAACTATCCAGGCTCGCGTTGTGGCGCCTAAGACCGCTACTTTGGGAAACCGGCTGACTGCGCTCCCAGCTTTGGATCCGAACGCCTGCGAGCTGACCGTTGTCTTGGGTGGAGAGTCTCGTGCCGAGGATGCGGAAGAATCTTGCGAGTAAGGGAGCTGCTCAACTTGGCTCGCCAGAGGCACAGATGCAGTGACTGATCCAGAGTCAGTATGATCTCCGTCTTCTCCGAGACTGGACTGCCCAACTGGGGGCCGTACAGAGTCTTGGCTGCCGTGATTCTGCGTGCCCCCTAAGGCGCTACTGCTGCGATGAGTCTCGGTGCTATCGTTTGTAAAGCGTACGGCGCTGTTCGTATCCGTGGTGCTGGATTGCTTGTCGGCCAATGACGTGATTTTACCGCTTCGGTCTGGCGGGAGCCAGTGCCTACGGCGGAATTCTTCCAGCGCATAGTTGACCCCACTAGGGGAGAAGAAGACGATCCAGTCCGGTCGACCCACGAGCCGCCGTTGGGTGACGGAACCTGTACCCAAGCCATTGGCCGATGATCCTGGCGTGACAGGGCCGAAACTGCTGCAGAGATCCGCCCGAGTTCGACTTCGTAGCAGCTTCAGTACAGACTCTTCCTCAATCGGATTGATGGGTTCCGGCTCAAGATCAGCTGGCGAGGCAATCAGATTTGGAGAGCCACCCACGGCCGTTGTCAGATGAGAAGGAGCCGCGGCTACGGACGAGCCGCCGCGCTTGTCTCCGGGCTCATGCGAGGTCATCGAGGCGACTCCGGCGGGGGACATGAGGCCGGCAGCTGCAGCAGCAGGAGGAGCGACGGCAGCTGCCCCGCGTTCCGACCCGGCCAAGGAGCTTCCGCTAGGACGTCGGCTGCCAGGGCGAGACTGCATGCTCCCTTGACTCGGACGACGGCTCGGAGGCCGTGACACGACGGTGGGAAGCGTCTTTGCAAGGATTTCGCAGCCCTCTGCAAAGTGCGAATCTGGACCGGTCTGGTAGACCTGCAGCTCGTCAAGGGGTATCGAGGCTGGCGGTTGGGCCGATTGCAAGAGGAGATCCGGTATGGTGGTGGCATTCTTGTCACCCACGAGGTAGAGAAGACGATCAGGCAGTGTGGCCTTGGGCGAGTTGACGTCGGCAATGGAAAGCTCCTCATCACTGCCCAGCCTGCGAGGTACACAGTGCTCGCTCGAGTCGTTGTTGTGCCCGCTGTCGATCAGTGAGGGTCCACTGAAGTGACGCACGACGTAACGAGCCAGGGCATCTCCGTTACCGGTCGCCTCTCCGCCCATGACCAAGCGAGGTCGAAGCCAAGGGGCAAGCGGGAGGGAGCGTAGCGCTGAAGCGGTCGCAGGTCCGACGGCAAAGAAAGGGATGCGGTTCCACTGCGTAGGAGAGCTCGAAGAAGATTTGCCCTTGCTGCGCAGAACATTCTGGGCCTGGACGCCAGCTTCGGTGTAGGCTTCGACGGCACGCTGGCTAGTGGCAATGACTCCACGGTAGGGCCTTCTGTGGCCGGAATCCTCATTGGCGGGACATCCGTGCAGTATGCGATCGACAAGATCGTGCTGATTGACCAGAGCATGAGACAGAATCGGGAAGGAAGTGACGCAATACTCGATTTCGATCTCGTTTCCATGGGGTCCGGAAGGATACGAGAGATGGTGGGTCATGAGCCTCGGCTGGTCCTGGATAAATTTGCCCTTGCGTCTACCGGTGGCTGAAGAGAGGGGCGGTTGGGTCGCAGATGGCAAAGCCGTTGAGGTCGAGGCTGGGGCTGAGGCGCTTGACGATGAGGATGGGACAGAGGTGGCAAAAGCTTGTTGGGCGAGCGCGGTCTTGAAGAGGTCGAGGGCAGATGCGTCTGAGGCGACGTGGAGAGAGGCCCTGTGAGCTGAGCCGAGACCGGGCAGAGGGGTAGAAGCGCCCGACTCGAGAGCCGACGAAGCGAAGGAAGGGAGGCAGAAGGAGCCGAAGGCATCGTGATATGGGTCGGTGCCTTTGGACATGGGCACTGGCGAGCGGAGAAGCAAGACCGAGATGGGG
Organism: Testicularia cyperi; assembly: GCA_003144125.1. Classification (NCBI taxonomy): domain Eukaryota; kingdom Fungi; phylum Basidiomycota; class Ustilaginomycetes; order Ustilaginales; family Anthracoideaceae; genus Testicularia; species Testicularia cyperi. The sequence continues at coordinate 889,283 of KZ819191.1, forward strand.
GGAGGTGACTCCTCCATGGCGTTGCCGTCGTGGAAAGACATGACTTTGAGGAGTATCGAGTGCGGCTAGAGAAATGACAGATTGATTGGATCGAGAGGGTTCAGGACCGGCTAGTCACTGCGATGGCGGAGCACCAGACTTCGCCCTAGCATGGCTTCCCTCGACGAAGCAAGCAGGCCTGGCACGACTTTAAAGAACTGCGACTGGACTCGAGTGCCAAAATTGCCAAGACTGACGGGTATGTCGAGGGAGAAGCAGTACGCCGAGCGACGTGAGCCTGGAGTCGATGTGGGGGAGCTGAGCTGGTGCGAGATGCGAGACGGCTCCCGAGCTGACGAGATACAGTAGTTGCAAGAGATCAAAGCGCGGGTGTGGCAGGAAGCAACCCAAAGGGCCGGGCCAGGCGGGCAAGCTGGCCTGGGGATAATGTCGCAGACTCGAGAGCTGTAGAGCTGGATAGCAGGAGAGCGGACCTCACGATTCGAGATTGATGTCGATCCGGATGTCTGTTGAGCGAGGAAGTCCGCAGCAAGGATGAGAGTTCTGTGCGGTAGAACGTGATGACGGATGGAGTAGTCAGATTCGTGACGCCTATCGAGCACCCGAGAGAGACAGTCTACCGTACTGAACTCACTACTGTACAGTAGCTGTACTGTACTGTACTATATGTACTATACTGTGCCTGCGCTGTGGCACGTACTGTGACTACTGTCATGTGTACTCGACTGTAGCATGTTGGTCACCCAAATGGCACGCGCGCTTGCGCCGGTGTGCATGTGACGTTTCGGGAAAGTGGTTGTCAGTTGTCGGTGGATAGTGAGTGGCTTCTGACCTGGTCCGAGCGGGGTACTATCTAACACGCCATGTCCTTTCTGACAAATTCGCGATCTGACACCACTGTATTACAACCGACCCAATTTCGAATTTGCGCCCTCACATCGACTAGTGTTCTGCACTACAGTATCCCGTACAGTGTTTGAATAATCTGGACCATCTACGACCTAGCTGCAACCGACGAGGTGCCGATGAGAGTCGAGCGAACAAGCCATCCACCCACAGTACGGCGCAGTACCGACAGTAGAGTATGCGCAACAAGCTGGACCGTAACAGCTACGGTAGTGCAGTACAGTACAGTACAGTCCAGTACAGTACTGCACTGCACTGCACTGCAGCTAGGGCTGGATGTGTTTCGTTTTGCCCACGCGTTTTGCTTGTCTGAGTTCTTGTGCTTGTGTGTGCGTCTGTGTTTGGGCGAGCGTGAGCGTGAGCATACGTGTGTGTATGTGTGTGTGTGTGCGCTGTTTTTTTGGGAGTGGGGAGGGATGGGGTCCACACACCACTGTACTGTACTTTGTTCTTCCTTCGACCCGTCCTTTGGTACTGTACTGTATCTCATCCTCTTGCCTGTCGAATCCGCCGCCTCTGCCTCTACCTTCGTCTTTGTCTTTTATCTTGTTCTCGTTGTCGTCGCTGCTTTGCCGTTCTCCTCTTACCTCAACCTGGTTCGAACGTGATGTCAACTTCTCCAGCTTCGGGCGAAGCCCATCTGGTCATCGGCGGCGCAGGATTCCTCGGTTCGAGAATTGCCCTTGCCCTTCGTGAGCGAGGCGAGAGGCACGTCTCGGTGTTTGACCTGCATCCTGCCAAGCAGCCAATCGAAAAGGTGCAATACTTTACCGGCGATATCACATCCGAGTCCTCCCTCCGCAAGGCCATTATTCAGGCACGGGACGCTGCCGGCATTCAACAAGGCTCCTCCACGGGCGTCGTTCTCTATCACACCGCTAGCCCTGTCGCCGGTCTCGGCCCCGAAATCTACCACAAGGTCAACGTTGTCGGCACGCAGACCGTCATCCAGGTTGCCAACAAGCCCGAACTTGCCGTTACCAAGCTCGTCTTCACCTCGAGTGCCGGCGTGGTGTATGACGGTAACGACCTCGTCAATGTAGACGAACGTCTGCCGTATCCCGAAAAGCCACTTGATGCTTACAACGACACAAAGGCCAAGGCAGAGAGGCTCGTTCTCGATGCTAACACCGACCAGCCCGGAACTCTCAAGACCGTCGCACTTCGTCCCGCCGGTATTTTTGGCATCGGAGATCGTCAGGCTCTTCCCGGTTTCTTCAACGTCTTGCGCTCCGGTAAAACCCATTTCCAAATCGGCGAGAACCAGAACCTCTTTGACTGGACCTATGTCGACAACGTCGTACACGCCCATCTCTTGGCCGCAGACAAGCTTCTGCTCCCCGGCTATCCTGCCGAGGCGCTGGGTGCCGTGATGCTGCCCTCCCGCGTCATTGCGGCAAATCAGCTTGCCAGCCAAAGAGACGTTCCTACCAGCGAATCGAGGAGCGACACGCCTGCTGGCTCGGTCGATTATGCGCGCAAGCTGCCCACCACGCTCAGCGCAGACGTCCGCCAGAATGAGCTCGATGTGCGTCCCGTCATCCGCAACAAGTACGACCAGTTCTTTCACATGATGAATCCGGAGCTGCCCTCGGCGGGAAGTCCGCTCGGTGTTGACTTTCCCCTGGTGGAAGAGTCTCTGCCCGTAGCGGGCGAGGCTTTCTTCATCACCAACGGTCAACCCATCGCCTTCTGGGACTTTCCCCGCGCCCTGTGGGCTGGTATGGGACATGTCGTTCCGGACAACAAGGTGTGGAAGATTTCAAAGGACTGGGGTCTCACACTGGCTGGCTGGGCAGAAAGTTTTTCGTGGCTCACTGGTCGAGAGTCGCAATTTACAAAGTACAAGGTTACCTACTCTGCAAGCGCGCGATACTACAACATCGAAAAGGCGCGGCGAGCGCTCGGTTACGCGCCCATTGTCAGCGTCGAGGAGGGCATCCGAAGAAGTGTCGAGGTACGTTGGCTCACGATCGTCCATGCACTGATCGCACCGACGACATGCTTGTTGCCGCCCATTGCCGTTTGTCTCTCAGACTTGTTGTGCGATGCAGATAGACTGACCTGTCATACTCCCCTCTGCCCCATTTTCTTTTCACTTCAATCTTGCTTCGACCTCCGAACAATTGGTTCCTATAGTGGTGGAAGAGCGAACATCCTCAGGATGTGGTAAGCTCGAAAGCGTAGGCCACCCTCTTTCATCGACCTAGATCAACCGCGAAAAAGAATTCAGTTTCCAACCAGTCACGCATTGTCTGTTCATAGTCTGCGACAGGCCATGGCACAAGCGTGAGCGGCGATAAGCGCTGAGCTGGGCTACCACTTCTTGAAGCGTAGGGCTGGAACGAGCGAATGCATTTAGCTGCAGGTACTCATGCTGGTGAAGATGCTGATGATCGGTCGGCCAAGCTTTCTACGTTGGACGTATCATGCCTGTCGGGCCGAACGAAGGTGAGGCGACGTGGACCAAGGTGGATAGAAGCGATTTTTCCCCGCTAATGGCCCTCTGGTCTCGCATTACCAGTAGACGCATGCAGAGGACCGCTTCTACGGTCTACTGTAAAAATGCAGAGCAAGGCAACGACGGCCGCGACTGAACTCTGGGGCCTGTGATGACAATCGTGATGTGGTTTGCCGGTCTCGGATGGAGCCGCAGTACGTACAGTAATAGTCTGTCAGCAAAGAGCGGGTTATCGACGCGCGAGCAGTAGTTTTGGCCTACTCCGACGTAGTCGAACGCTTACGTATGATGTGATAGTGTGCGTGCGAGCGACGTAAGTCGGCTGACGATCTTCGGACCGAACTACAGAACGTATTTGCCATTATTCATGGCTTAGAATGCCAGCGTCGACTTGTCACGCACGACGCGACGTCGTTTGAAGCCAAAGCTACACCATTTGCCGGCCGTGGCTGGGGGTCTCTTTGAGTTGGTCCAGCTCTATGCTTTCGTCTGGATAGGAAAGCTTGCTGTCAGCCCAACCTTTTCGTGAGAAGGTTGACTCGGAAGTACTGTACAAGCTCTCTCCGAAAAGCGGACTGAAAAGTCAGTCACACTAGCGGATGCAACAACGGCTGTAGCGGCGGCACAGCGCTTTCGGAACGCGGCCGTGCTGCTGACAGACTACTGCAGCCATGCAGACGTAACGAGCACGTTCTGTGTCAAACCCCAAATTGCACCCGTCTGTGGGCGACAAACGAGCGAGCTGCAGTACTGGCCGTAAGACCGTTCATATCATACATGCATGTTGTATCATAGCATATTGATATTTCAGACTTCCAGTAGGAATTATCTAATATTAATTGTCTTGACATTAATATATTTTATTGGACGTCTTAATTTAGCCAAGCAGCATCCTTCGACACGTTCCCGCCTTGCAAGGCAGATCAGCACATCAATACAGCTAGCAGTACAGTAGAATGATGACACTTTTCCCAGTCTCTCTCCCTCTCCATTATTTCCCCTTCATTTTTTTAAGGGTCCACCTGAGTGCTGCGTGTTGCAGCTACGGTAGCAATCATCTGGTGCTTGAGTATCTCACCTACCTGCCTCTTCGTGATCATCCTCTGTGCAGCTTCATATAGAGCTCACACTACGATCCGCCCCTTTGGTCAGCGTCATGTACTCATCCGTTTGAGCGCTGAACTTCGATCGTTGGCACGCATGCTCCGCTGACAGGGTCTTTATCATTTTCAGCCTTGTCACAAATACGCATCGACCGACAACCGCGTGTCTTGGGAGCGCTTTAGTCTAAGCCTTCGCATCAACCTTGATAGAGAGCTGCAGTTCCACGAAGGCTCTTCCACGCAGGATGAAGTTCGCCCGCTATCTGGACGAGAATGTTGTTCCGGAGTGGAAGCGTGTCTACATCCAGTACCGCGGCCTAAAGAAGCTCATCAAGCGAGTCGCAGAACATCGTCAAGCCAGACTCGAATGTGAAAACGAACTTGGCGTCCACGCGGCTCTCTCCGACACGACTGCTGTCGACATAGCATCGTCTGAACCACACTTTCGGAGTACTGCTGTTTCTGCGAGCCAGTATGAGAATTCGCCCAATACTGCCCTCTCGTCCAGCTCTGGCTTCCGGCAGCGAAGAGACTATGGAGGAACGCAGCCGCACTATCGTTCCGAAAACATACCTCCTATAAGCCTCGAAGGTACCGGTTTAGCCCTCTTGAACCAACCCGAGCTTTCCACCGATGCTCCACACGCACAGAGCTTTCCGACACGCGATGCAGAATCTCGTGCGGAGCATAACACAAGACCGGAACAGGACATTGCAGACGCTTCTTCACCTCAGTCGCCGACCGAGGACATTTCGCGCCAGGATGTCCCACGCTCCGGGACCAACGTCCGCTATGAAGATGCTCCCAAGCGCATTGATCGTACGAGCCTCCCCGCCAAACAGCCTCCAAATCGGCAGAAGCGATCCGATGCCAGCGTTCACGGCCGACGCATCTTGATCAACAGGTCGAATTCGAGCGGACGTCTCTCCTTCCGATCCATGCAGAAAGATGCCTTTCCCACAAGGCTTGACGAATTGATTCGCACCTGCTTTGATGCCGAAGAGGCCAAGATCTTTTCCGCCTGCGATAACGAGCTGGATCGCATCGTTGCTTTTTACGAGGCGCGCGAACTGGAAGCCGCGCACAAGTATGGCCAGCTGACACGTCAGCTCAAGGAGCTCGCCGACCATCGGCGCGAATACCGAGCCAAGCATTCGGTCCGCGACTCGGACAAGACGCTTCTCAACAATACCCGCTCCAGGCTGAGTCAACTCCTGCCTTCCTCGGCACCTTTGCCAAAGAAGAGTAGTGCAAGCCTCGGCGATGCGTACCAGGCCAAGCCGGTGTCGGGCACGCCTGAAATGGATGAAAATGTTCGCCAAAACCACGACCTCTTGGCAGATGATGCCCAGCCACCGCATAACGTCGACGAGTCCGAGGACGTCGGAGATCGCCGACGAGCTGCAGCGCTCGCGCAGATGCAGGACAGCCTAAAGGGATGGGACGAGGAGACGGACAAAGCCATCAGGGCCGCCAACAAGGCTGCTGCAATGAGCCACGATCCCGAAGCCTACGCCGCCGCACGCAAAAAGCTCAAGGCTGCTGTGCTCGAGTACTATAAGTTTCTCGAGACCCTCAACAACTACAAGATCCTCAACCGCACCGGCTTTGCCAAAGTGATGAAAAAATTGTCCAAGACGGTCGATGTTCCGTGTGCCGATGCATATTACGAAGCCCGCATGGCGCCCAGCATCCTCGTCACCTCGGACCGGATCGAGCGTCTGCTCAAGGCCACCGAGGACATTTATGCTGCCTACTTTGAGCATGGCAACCGCAAGTCTGCTCTGAATCGTCTGCGGGTGCGTGAGGAACATACGTCTCACCATTTCAGTGTATTTCGTAGTGGCCTCTTTCTCGGCGTTGCCATCTGCGCCGCTGTGGCAGGCCTCGTCGAGGCCATGCGTCCCACAACACAAGCACGCATACCGCAGTGGCCAGCACTGTTGCGCGTCTACGGTGCCGAATTCATCCCGACGCTCTTTGCACTGCTCTTCGGACTCAACCTCGCATGGTGGCACAGCGTTCGCATCAATACTGTCTTCATCTTCGAATGGGACGTACGACACACGATGGACCGGCGACAGTTTTTTGAACTTCCCGCAATCTTCATGCTGCTGCTTTCCGTCTTCCTCTGGATCTCTTTCACGGATCCCTTTCCCTCCGCCATCGCGCCTACATCGTGGCCGACGGTCTGGCTCGTCATTGTGACCCTGGCGATGCTGAATCCCTTCCCGGTGCTCGTTCGCGAGAGCAGATTCTGGTTTGCCCGCAGTCTACTTCGCGTCTTTTCCGCGGGTTGCAAACGGGTCGAGTTCCGTGACTTCTTCCTCGGTGACGAACTCAACTCGATCGCTTGGTCCATTTCCAATTTCTGGTACATGGGCTGCGAATGGCGCCACGATTGGGCATACCCGGACCAATGCGCACCCAACAGCACATACTGGACCGCTGTGCTGCTCTCGGTGCCCGCATTGCTTCGCTTGGGCCAGTGTGTTCGGCGATGGATGGACAGCGACTATCGAACACATCTCCATCTCGTCAATGCTGGAAAGTACACTAGTGCCGTGCTCAACAATTTCTTCTACATTCACTATCGCAAAGGCGGATCTTCCGGCGCCGGGGCCACCGCACTGTGGATCGTGTTTGCCGCCATCTACTCACTCTGGCACATTCTATGGGACCTCATCATGGACTGGTCGCTGCTTCGGCCACGGGCCAGGTACTTTTTGCTGCGAGACGAGCTTGCCTACCCTGTGCCAATCTATTACGTCTTTATCGCGGCCGATATAATAGGTAGATGCGTATGGATCATCTACCTCATTCCGGGCAGCGCTTCAGTGACACTGAGGTCGTTTCTTGCGGCGCTGATCGAGATGATTCGTCGCGTGTGCTGGAACAACTTACGTGTCGAAAACGAACAGATCGGCAACACAGACTCTTTCAAAGTGATCCGCGACCTTCCACTGCCCTACCACCAGGGGCTCAAAGAAGACGACGCCGACGAAGGCTTAGACGGCGACCACATACCACGCGACGGCTTATTCGCGAATGTCAGAATGTCCAAGTTGCGTCACAGGAAGTCAGACTGGCCTGTGGTGCACGACGAGTATCCTGGCATGTCGACAGACGCCGTGGCGCAGGTCTCGGGCGTGAAGCGGCCGAGTAGCTCATATTTTAGACACACAGGCGCGGAAGAACATCGAGCTGCGAAGAACATCGGGCGGAATGAAGACAAAGGCAGGCACGGGTCCTTGCTCATCGAGCGATTGCGGAACACGCTCGTGCCCGACGCACACAGTTCGCAGTATGGCCGCCGACTGGACGAGAGGGCCGTGACGAAAGGGCAGTCGGGCCGAGACTACACACCGCGAGCCCACGAGCTCGATGGGTCTGGCGACAGCGATCTCGACGACTCTGCCGCCAACACAACTGCCGACGAGAGTGCCGTTCCTTACTCGAGCGGCCCAGAGAACCACAATGAGGGCGCTGGCCGAGGGCGAGAGGCCTAAATAGCATAGCTCATGTTTATACATCTCTCGGTTTCGTAGCTTTCAATTAACGCGGAAGGTAGATAAAAGAAAAGGAAAAAAAAAACCCCATGATGAGAAACGTAGAGAAAAGAAAAGAAAATAAAAACAAACTCCATGATGAGAAACACCAGGTCGTTGATCGTGGTCGATTTCTGACTGACGCGCGCGGTGCGATGCAGGCTATTGAGAGAGTCGACGTATGGTTGGTGTGCTGCATCAAGCGAGGCGACCGAAAGGTGGCACATCCGATAGGCTTTTTCCTTTCTTTCTTTTTTCTCTCGCTGTGTTGATCGATTCTTACAGTATATGCTCCAAGAGGTGGCCAAGACATCGCCTATCGTGCCCAGGCAGAAATGTCGACCGGAGATGGAAGTCTGATACTTGCTCAAAAATTAGTTCCAACTTCAAAGTCAAAGGAAACAAGTGAAGCTAAGGGATGGAACAGTTTCTCACCGGAAAGGGGCGTGTAATTCGAAAGGCGACAGATCTGGAAAGTTGAGGGTGTGCTGAAATGCGTTACTGTCGTTGCCAGACAGCCACGAGCAGCTACACTGAAAAACTAGTATTGCATGCATTATCGACATTGTGCTGCCATGTTTCATTGAACCCGAAGCCCGAGACTATGTGGCAAAGCGAGAGGCTGCTCAACCTTGACGAGCGAACTGCGTGGCGGTCGGACGAAGCAAGTGTGCCAAACGCGTCGAGGTTGACGCGATTGGGAGTACTGTATCTGTGTTGTGTCACGATATATCATTATTGTATAATTAATTGATTGATTAATTATATTATGTTTGGTTGGGTTGCCGGTTGCGGATCATGGATGCAACCGTGTGCCAATGTAGAGCGCAAACCGGTTGACAGGACAGACACAGCTGGGCGGCAGCGGAGGAGGGATGTGTGCAGGCAGTTTGTGTCGACTCGAGGCCCCAAAGTCGGGTTGGCTCTATAGTGTACTCGAGCGTGGCAGCCGGCGCTAAAGTAGTGCTGTGATTTAGTCTGAGCCACGCGGATGAAACGGGCATGTTGATTCGCATGGCGTGGTGGAGGTCAGCGTGGGGCTCAGTAGCCAAACTTGATTCAGTTTGGTCGCCGACAGCGCTAACTTGTCGGAAGCCTGACAGCCAACAGCGCCCCGCCTGGCTCTGGCAGTCTGATACTTCGAGCCCGCATCGGGTGTTTGGCTTCAGGCGCACAAGGCCACGGTGGGTAGGCCAAAGCACAGCAGAAGGCTACTGTAGCAAGCAGCAAGCGCACAAGCTCGTACCGTACGCGGTGACAGGAACGCCTGCGCGTCAAGCGGAGCTGTCACAAGCCCTCCAAGGACGAATTGCTCTGAACCAGTACGCAGGTGTACGATGCTCGCCAAGCGTCAATCCTGACTTGGTCCAGGCTGAGATGTTGAGCAAGTACAGTTTCGCCGGAGATTGGAAGCTTGATTGGGGCTCCGACCACGAAACGTGGCGAGCTCGACAGGCACACTTGTCGACCAAAAGCCAAAACAATGGAGCCAAGCCGCTCGCTCGATACGGACAGCCAGTTTGTCTTGAGCCAGTTCTGGTCTACCTCTGTCCCTTTCTCTCTCGCCCTCGCTCTCCCCCATGGTCCACACCTCACCTCTGCGATGCCATCCCAGTTGCCAAGGGGCTGCGACTGACCTTGGAGATCGACAAAGCCCGAGACCACGGCGAGGCGCGCGGCGCGTTCAGCAGCGCTTCAGTCGACTCATCGAAGCGCACAAGTGGCTAGTGCCTATCTCCATGTTGGCGAGCGAGCATGACACGCATAAGCGGACAATACGACGGGGCAGGAACCATGACGGCAAGGCCGAAGCGAGCGGGGTCTCTGATTTTGCGTCAAGGCGGGATCAACTCCACACGCCACTCCACCGGGACAGTTGTCGGGAACGTGGCGCACATCGACACTTACGGTACATTTCAGGCAGGCTTGGAGGAGGACTAGCTGGCTACCAGAATGTTGGACTCGAGACACGACACTCTGGGGAGCGAAAGCTGCCGGGGCTAGCGAGCTAGCTAGCTTCTGAACTGTAATGTCGGCCACGGCAGTGCCCTACTCTGGCTGACCAGTCAACTGTATCTAATGGATTTTTGGCCGACACAGCCAACATCACCTTCCGCATCGGTCATTCGGACAGCAAAATCCAAAGTGAGAATCCAAAACGAGAAAAAAAAATAAGGGGAAGGGAACGACAGGTGAAACAAGCGAGAAAAAAGAAGGAGGCGAATGAACAGTGTTGGCAGAGGGAGACTCATGCATAAATTAATGTCAATTGATGCACTACTACTGTACTGTACTTGTCACTACTGAGCACTAATGTTGCCCCTGTGTCTCCGCGATTGGCAGCCTGTCAGCCCAGCCCCGTAACTGAATTTCAGTTCATATGATTAATACATGTTCTGTCCTCTTTCCGTCTCCGCTCAGTCAAGGCAAAATCATGCGGAAAAAACCCAATAATTTCAATCATTAACGCTATAATATGACAAAACATACACGTACTGGCTAGCTACTGTACAACGTACGTTCTAACTCCAGACAGTACGAGTAGTACTACTCTGTTTACGCACAGCAGCAGCAGCAGCAGCAGTAGTAGTACGGAAGTGAGGAGCAGACATGCAACCGCCTCGACGCTCCATAAGCGTCGCTGTCCCTCTTCCCTCGTACCTGTCGGTTTTTTTTTGCCTCCCCGACACCATCGACGTGCATCTACCGGACTGCTCACCTGGATTGGACTGGACTGGACAGAACAGAACAGAACAGAACTGAACGGTGCTAGTACGACACTAGCCGCTGCCGTCCTTCCGAAGTATTGCCGACATCCACTCCACCGGATCGGTACTGCACACAGCTGCCTCGCCTACGCTCGAGCTTCTTGCTCACGGCCTTTGGTTCCAGCCTCCGCCCGACCGCTGTGGCGGCCCTGGACCATTCATCATCCACGTACTACAGTAGTTCCGTTCCATCTACTTTATCTGTGCTGCAGCATCTGGCCCACCTCCCTGCCTGCTATTCCGGCTCGTTCATCAGACCGGGACCGGGCCTCGTCAACAACCTCAGCTCATGCATCTCGCACCTAGGAATCGTGCGGACTACATATAGTCTCGCCTCCAGCTGTGTACTAGTCGCAATTACTCACCGCCGCCTACCCTCGATCTCCGCACCGCAGTGTCGCTTGTCATCGAGCTGGCCTCTCTGTTGCACAACCTCCCACTGCCTCGCTCAGGTTACGCTCTGTCGCTCGATCACTTCCTAGCCTCTCTCCACAGCTCCAATTTCTCAGACGCATTTCTGCCGTAATGTCTGCGTGCAGCTTGCAGCATCCACAGCGCCGCCAACGATCGGCTTCCGAGGTCAAAAGTCTCCCCGGATCGATCAGAGCCCCGTCGTCTCCCTCGATCATTCGAACACAGGATTTCATCCTGCTGCCCACCATACCCACCCACGAGCCTGAAGATAATCTCCCGTCTCCCAGCGCGCTTCAGCATCGCTATGCAGCTGCTGCACGCTCAGATGCCCATGCACGTCGCCGACGACAGAGCTCGCTGAGTCAGTCAATCATCACCGGCATGCACGGAACACGCACGTCTGCTTTCGACCGACCCGAACCGGAACTCTTGGAAGAGCTCACAGACTCATCTCGCGCAGCCGCCACTGCACAATCTCCTCATCTGCCTTCCTCGGACTTGCGCGAGCTGCACCTCGAGACGCTCATTTCCGTCGTCCATGCCCTTGCCGACTCGTTCCACAACAGCGAGACACAAACGCCGCTCGACGCCAAGCTGTCGCAGACCCTTGACGACATCTTTGCTTCGCTTCGCCGGCTCGGCGGCCACGACACGCCTCTCTCCCCTACATTCGCTCATGTGCCCACTGTCGGTGCATTTGCTCCTTCAGATCTGGACCGTCTGGCTCACCTTGTTGACGTGCTTGACTCTATCGCGCCACCCGCGATCCGTCCGCAGGATACACAGCTACGTCTCACGCTCCGCTCTCACACCGAGGCCTTGACCCGTGCCGATCTCTCATCGAGAAACGGTAACAGCCCACCCTGGACTCCGCACACACCTGGATTGAGCTTCTCGGATCGGCTGTCACCGCTGTCTCCGCCTCTGCACTTGGCTTCGGCAGGCGCGCGGGGATCCTGGACCTCCTCACGAACGTGCGGCACTTTGCCAACTCCACCGCAGGACGTTTCCACCGAGATGCAGCAAAAGGCTGCTTTCGATGTGCTCACATCGGTTGCTCTTGCGCAACAGCCACATCAGGTACCCTTCTCTTCACTCCAGCAACAGCATTTCGATGGTTCCGTCTTCGAGATGGCCAGCGTCCGCAGGCCTCAAACAGCACAAGGAATGGCAGAAGATGCATCATGCCTCTCGACACTCGATGTCCAGCCTCGACTACGTGCTGAGTCGCAGGCATCGCAACGAGCGTCGACACCGGCCGCATCAGAATGCACGGCCGCCACGCCAGGGGAGACAACATATGAAGCTACAGACAGTGTGGTTACCTTGACGCTCCCTCGCTACTCATCTGAAGCACCTCGTTACGGGTCTTTCGACGACAAGGCAGATGTCAAGTCTGTTCGAATCAACGAATGCGATCGAGATGGCACGATACCTGTGATCACCGAGGCTTTGCCTGCCTATGATCGAGCGGATGGACATGTTCATGCCAGAGACTCAAGCGGTGCCTCATTGGAGACTCCGACTATTCTAGAACGCCGGCGTGCCAGACTCGCGGCGCAGCACAGCGCGTACGCTGCTCGTACGCCACAGGATCTCGCCGTCGTACAGACCTCTATCGATCACCTGTCCAGTGTGATTCCTCCCCTAGACAATCAGCGTGCTCTCTCCCCGGAGCAACAACGAGCCACACAGCTGCTGCGTATGTTCGACAAGTTTTCCGAGTCGGATCGTCTCGACGATCAGCGTCGTCCGCCGCCCATCCTGAAGCCCTCGCGGCGTGCCCCTGTACCGCCATCCACTGAAAACAGTGCGTCTGCTTCAGTCGTCCGAGCACGATCGGGTACAGGTGCGAGTCAGAGCCCCAGCGAGTCGGAGCTGCCGGCAACGCCAACGACTCCTTCGTCTCTGTCTTCCTCGCGCAAGTCGTCCATCGCCGAAAGCTTCAGCCGCAAATTGTCAATTGCTAGCATCACCAACACCCTGAGACGCGCTTCCATCTACGATACTAAGCCCAAGCACGCAAATCGAGAGGTGGATCGCGGCGCCACCGGTCGAGAAGATCCCCGCTCCAAGTCCGACATTGCCCAAGGTCTTACCACGCACTTTGGGAAGAGCGATGGCGAGCGTGTGGCCTTCCGTGCCATCGATTTTGCCGACGACACGCCTCGCGGACGCCGAGAGCACCTGGGTGAACCTACCGACGAAGAGGATGATGGCCTGCTCGACGACTACGGTTTCGCAAGCATCGACACGACAAAATCCAACCGGCGGTCAAGCGTAGTGGCGCCCGAGTCGCCTCAAACCATGGCCAGTAGCTCTTCAGGCAGCCGCATGTCGTCTCGCCGGAGCTCACAATGGATGGACTCTCAGCCCGCGACTCCCTCTTGGCCGAAGTCGCCCTTTACTCCCGTATCACCACAGTCAGTTCGAAGACCTTCCAAGCCCACCGTCACATTTGCACCCAGCACCCTCCGACCGCCCCCTCCCGGACGTTCCCGAGCAGCTTCGCTGCAGTCGCAATTGCGCGAGGCGGGTCAACCAACTTTTCGTCAATGTAAGTCTCCAAAGTCCGACGAAGCCTCTGTCGTCACTGCTGTCGCTGGTGTTGCAGATGCTTCTGCCCGTGCTGCTACCACACCTGCCGTCAATGCCACTGCTGCTGTCGGCCCGGCTGCCAGAGACGTCAAATCGAACGCTGCTGCTCGACCTCAGAATAAGGGTCCAAAACAGGAACCAGGCCAGAGAGGCACTTGTCCTGATGCCTCGGACCCTGCCGAGTATTGCGAAAAGTCAGCGACTAACCTCGTCCGTTCCGCCTCCCGTCCGCCTGCTCCACAGTTTGAAGCAAGCTCATCCATGGACTTCTTCGCCGAGGCACAGCATAGCATCGGTATTGTTTCCGTCCTCTTGTGGCTTTCTGGAGAACGTAATTCAGGTATGGATAGTGCAGACAAACATCATCGCGCTATGCCAGCCCGCCAAACTTCTTACCGTTTCGATTGGAGTTTGATCGATCAGGGATACGATTGTGCCGCGGATGAGAGTCGATGGCTCTATGTCGTCCCCATTGAAACTCAATCCGGCCTCGGCGATGGTCTCGCTTCAGCTCGGCTTCGGCCTGAGGGGCATGGCCTTGACCGCTATTATCGGGATCTCAGTGAAACCACGTTCTCGAAGCAAATACATCAGACCGTCAGCAGCAGCAGCGAAACCAAGCAGAGTAGCAGCGACGGCAGCGGTAGCAGCAGCAGCACAGGCGGCAGTGAGAAGCCCATAGTGAATATGGCTGGTCGCGACGGCAGCCCCACCATCCTGAGCGATGCCGTTGGTGGTTTGCGTATCAAGTTGCCGGTACCCGTGACATACCCGCAGAGTGGCGAGGTGGCCCTCTTCGCGGGCGGATCAAACGAAGCGGGCCCACTCGCGCAGGTCAAACTTTCCATGTCTGAGACCGAACGCCTTCGAGGGCTGCAGGAAAACCGGGCCGAAGGACTCGTCGATTTCCCGCTCTCAGCTACACAGCTAACCGCCAAGGGCCGTTCCGGGTCACACCTCCGTGCATTTGTTTGTGCCGGTTGTTTCCACAACTCAGGGGCAATGGAGCCTAAAAAGCTGGATACAATCGCACGCTTCCAGGCGAACTCTACGTTCCGTGCCTTACCGTCAGAAGGATGGGAGGAGCTTGTTGATGCTTGGATGTGCCATGGAGATCAGGAGCTCAATGCTTCGGTCACCGAGACAGCTGTCAAGTTCACTTCTCGTGTGGGGGGCAAGATGTCAGCCGCTGAGCATCTTCAGTCGGACGGGCCATCATCAAACAGCGCGAGATTTGGTCAAGCGCCGGGACCCGTTTGGGTTGGAGACACGTACCTGCTTGCGCCTGCTGCCTGTATCACCACGGACAGCATTCGTCCTTGTACGGATCAAGAAGTAAGTTCTGCTGTCCTCACACAGTGCTCAACTC
The DNA here is from genome assembly GCA_003144125.1 of Testicularia cyperi. NCBI lineage: Eukaryota > Fungi > Basidiomycota > Ustilaginomycetes > Ustilaginales > Anthracoideaceae > Testicularia > Testicularia cyperi. The sequence continues at coordinate 904,450 of KZ819191.1, forward strand.
AATGACGTGGTTTCCTAATCCCCTTGCCCGACGTTACGCCGTTTAACAGCTGCACGCCTCTCGCCTGTCGTACACCTTCTTCTCTCGTTTTTTGGGACTGCCCAGAAGATCGATCTCCCCGTGAAGTCAACTAGGGGGAACGGATGCGCCTGGCGCACCCGGTCGGTCGATACAGCAGTCCGAGATTGACTTTGCCTCGATGAGTCTCGTTCGTTTTCGAGGAATCTGTGCTTTGCTCCTTCTGTCTGAGGACGATGGATCAGAAAGCATTCCAGAAGAAAGCGAGAGCAGACTCAGACTCATTCGGCAATGTGCGATGACCCGGAACAGAACACCTATCCACTCGAAAGTTTTACAGGCGGTTATCTACTCTTCGCACAGACACTCCGCAGCTACCACTCTTTATCTCTTACTTGAGCCTCTTGTTCCTCTTGAGATAGCTTCAATCACTGACACATATGCCTGTTCTCTATTTACATGTGCACTTTTAAGTCATGGAATACTGTGCGATGCAAGACTTGCTCTTGCGAAGTAGGCGAAGTTCATCAAGCATCCTCGCCATCACCACCGTCGTACCGTCTGTCGAAGTACATGCTCGTACCCATCTTGGAGGGCGTCGATATGCGACAGGCAAGCTCAACCCATACAAAAGATACGGCCTGGTTATCGACGCTCCTCTCTTCCATTCAACAAGCTGCAGCCTCAACCGGCGCCCGCAGGCTCCGTCTGCGTCAGCGTCGAGCGAAAGACGCAGACGATGACTCATTTTCCGTCTGGCTATTCTCTAGAGCCGTATTTACTGGCTCACTGACGTCCGACCCTATGACGGTCTGGAGAGGCAGCAAGCTTCTCTTCTCGTCGCGTTCGTCCGAACGCGCCGTTCACGAAGCTGAAGGTACAGAAGCGCTGGAGGTACCGGACCTCATCGTCGGATGGACTCGACAAGCTTTAATCAAATCCAACGAGATGCTGCATCCTGACATGCGACAGATGTTTCCGGGCTGGCTCACCGGATACCTCGCAGTGGCCACTGAATGATTCGTCGCCCCGAGAGGAGCGAAGGACCACCCTTGGACCCGCTTACCAAACCGCACCGGTTGTTGTGTGCAATGACTAGCATTCACGCGCAATATCAACACGATGCTACTAGCCTCTTTCGCTTGCCTCGACCGGTGTCATGAGACGTGGATGTAAGGTTGCTGTCGATCGTCGCTCCAAATCAAAGCGTATCAGAAACCGCAAGGCATCAGATCACCAGTGTCTCTGTCCTTGTCTATTGTCTTTGCTGTCAAGCCCGTCGATGCTTTTCATGCCCCAACGGCGAAGGCATTCGTGCCTTGTTTGGCGATTAGCACGCTCATTCATGGTCGCTTTTCGCACGCGTCATTTGCCCTCCAGCAGCATGCACTCATTACGACAGCCAAAGACGGGCTTTCGGGGCAAATGGTAAGCATGTCGCTACGTAAGGTTCTATCATGAACGAGATCTCACAAAAGCATGCAAGTGACTGCAAATTATGATGAGGAACTGGATAAAGAATCTACACATGCGAAGGACGGTCGTAGGCGGATCACCATGTCTGCAAACTCTCAAGATCTAGTCGTCGATGCCTGCAAGGAGCGGACCGGAATGGCCTAGCTAGGCACTTCAGCCATTTACGGCTTCGCGGATGGCTTCTTGACGGCATCATCGTAAATGGCGAAGGGTCGGCTGAGCCAGACATCATAGTCGCGCATGTAGACACCGTCGGTGTACATGCGCTGATCGCGCACCAGAATACGATAGTCACCGGGGCCGACCGTCACATTCGTCTGGCTATTGGGAGCAGATGGCATGATCGGAAGAACCTGAGAATCAAAGTACGGATCGATTCCGTACGGATTGTATGGAAAGTCTCGTTGAACGAAATTGTCGAATCCGATGTTGGCCACGATGCCTTTGACATCATCAAACTTGAGATCGGATTGAGCTCCCTGGACGCCCGCGTGGCCGCCCTCCGCACCGTTGATGTTGATGTCAGCTCGAATCAAATCAATTTGTCCTAGAGGGCTCTCTTCCAGCCGGCGGATTCGCACAGCAGGCCAAGTCGAGGGTTTCGACAAGGGATATCGCTGACCGTCGCGCGTAATGTAAGTCTTTTCATCGGATTCCACCAGCTGGGGCAGCCCGCCGGAATAGATGTAGTCCGAACGATCGAGGATGGGCAGCTCCGACAAGGTTGAAGCCACTCCAAGATACGTTGTCAGGACGTCATCGGTCCCCAAGTCGGAGGGCGCCCGGCTCTGACTCTGAAACTGGATCCAGCCCGAATAAACCGGATACGTCCGCGGATCAAGATCGGTTGGCGCTGTGATCTGGATCGTGGTGGTGGCCGACTTTCCTGGACCGACGGTGAGCACTTCAGGGCTAGCGACCAGTGTCGCAGGCTTGTCGATCAAGGGTTTTTGCTCAAACAAGCTGTAGAACTCCATGTTGGTGGCGTTGATCCCGACAGCGGTTCCGGCCGGAATGTGAACAACCTTCATCGTCGCACTGGTAGATCCGTGGTTGGTCAAGGTGACCTTGTGGGTGCCGACAAAGTGAGCAGTGTCGTTGAGCTGCAACAGAGTCGGCTCGACTGCGATCTTTCGTGAGAAGGCCTTGGCGACATTGATCAGACCTGCCCCCAGCTTGGCAACAGTAAGGAGGCGAACAGGAATCGTAGTATTCCACTCATCGACGTTGCTCAGGGGTGTGCTGGTCGAAGCAAACGCGTCTATCAGCTCTTGGGGAGTCGTTTTACCGCCATGGGCGGATCGGTACAGCGCGTAGGCGCCCGCCACATGGGGCGCTGCCATGCTTGTTCCAGACAGAATGGCCCACGAGTTGTTCAGCCAAGTGGACAGTATGTTGCTACCCGGTGCGGACAAGACCGGTTGGATTCGCGACTCTGGGGTCGGCCCATACGCCGATGGACCAAAATCTGTGCCGCCGTACCAGTTGTTAAGAATGTCGACAGCCCCGGTCTTTGAAAAGTCCAGAACGACCTGCTTGCCACTCTTGACCTGTTGAATCAAGTAGTTGGCGTCTTCGTCCCGTAGTGAGCCAACAAGCTGTCCGGGAAGGCTGCGGAAGTCGATTCGAGGCATGTCGAGTGGAGCGGAATTGCCGTGAAAGAAGACCACCACGGCGCCCTTTGCATACAGGTTTTTGAGGGCGTCATTGTCGTCACAGCTGCCTCGGGGTACGACGACGAATTTGCTTGACAAGTTTGCATCGCTGGTCGCGGTTGACTGACAAGCATCTCGATCCAGAGCAGCTACCTGCAGCGTACTAGTGTCGTTCAGGCGCAGCGTGATGGGCGTGAAGAAGAGGATCTGTTTGACGGGAGAAGCGGAAACAGGCGGCGAGCCGAGAAGAACCTCGGCTGTAAAGCCCGGGAACATGACATTGTTCACCGCACCAACGGAGGTGACACCGACACCTGCGGCCGGAGCCGAGATACTGCCCATGCCCCAGCCCGCCTCATTACCAGCAGAGACGACGACGGCGGTACCGAGAGCGTTGATTCGGGACGCTGCCATCGGCGTTGCACTTTCCTCGGCGCCAAAGCCATAGCCCAGTGACATCACAATGATATCTACCCCGTCAGAATAGGCTCGATCGAGAGCCGCGAGAATCAGGTCATCGCTCGTGCTTCCGGAGCAGCCGAAGATCTTGTAGGCGGCGAGGTCGGCAGCGGGAGCGACGCCAGTGAAGCCGAACTGCGGATCGTGCAGACCTGCTGCAATGCCCGCCACGTGAGTATCATGTCCATCGCAGTCGTTGGGAATTGGATCAGGAACGGGCGGTGTTGCCTTGCTGGAGTCGTAGGCGTCTCCCACGAAGTCGTAACCGAGTCGAACCTTGCAGTTGGGCCCAAAACAGCCACCCAGAGACTTGTGCCCGTAGTTGACACCCGAGCCGATGACAGCGATGGTCTGGCCCTTGCCGAGGCTTCCTTGATCCTGAACTCGATCGACTCCGGTCATGACGTTTGGGAAAAACTTGTCCGGTGTGCGAGTCGAATCCGGAGCTTTGACGCCCTTGGCTGGCAGCGGGACGGTGTCTTCTGGAGCTCCATCTGTGGCGCTTTGTGGATCCTTGACTTCCGACGAGCCTCCAAATCGCGTGGGGAAGGACGAATGTGTCTCACTTGGGCGGAGGACAATGCGATTCGGGTAGACTCGTCGAACATTGGGAGCTTGCTGTAGGACTGCACGATCGCTCTCGCTATTGACAGTGACACTGACGCCGAGAAATACCTCGTGATTCTTGAACACGTGGTCAGTATGGTATCCCTTGATGTTGCTGGATAAATGATTATCAAACGCAGCATGGAGATCGTCGTCGACATTGGTCTTGGCGACTGGCTCGAATTCGACAATGAAGCTATTTTTGACATAGCGTGCTTGGGCCGAAGGTGGTGAAATCAGTAGCCCCTCATTGTCAAATCCGCTGTGTACTGGCTGGATCACAGCTCCTGTTGCGACCACATGCAGACCACTAGACAGCGTGACCAGGAAGAGCACGAGTAATCCTTTGGTCCAGGCTGGCGACATTTTCGCATCTGGCCTTGGTGAAAGTCTAAGGGCTATACCAAGCGAGCAGAGCGAAAGGCCGATAAGACTAGATGCATAGAAGGGAACCCTTTCACCATGAATCCTGCCGTGATGTACTATGAAAAGTCCTCACAGACACGTTTCCTACCGACTGACTTTTTATACGTGAGTCACACGCTCATGCTTGCTTGTGATGCTCAAGGCGCGCACCGATCCTCAACGGTCCGGCTCACGACGGTCAAATTCAGGCGGGACTATGCTTCGCGGCAGGGGCAATTGTCGCATCAGAATGTGATACTGCATGCCTGCTCTGGCCGAACGGAGATCAGGCACTCGTGATAGGACCGCTGCTCGTCGGTGGGACAAGCGGCAAGGCCGCTCCAACCTCTTTGCTTCCGTGCGAATTCTGCCAACGACGTCTCACATCAGCGCTCTACGAGTTTTCTAGCTGTGCCTTGAATCCCGATCGAGCCGGAGCAATGAGCCAGAACACCCAGCACGAGGTGTGGGAAAGCGTGTGTTGCATCTGCGCACTGCTGATGAAATACAAAGCCTGTCTTGATGACCCACCAAAAAGCCACGAGTGAGGTGTGGATCTACGTGATCACACGTGCCGAAAATTTCACACAGATTAGCGGACGGTAAGGCTGTCAGTGGGACCAGATGGTGTAGCCAGGATCCGCCCAACTTCATTGTATGTGAGCCAATAAAGCGCCCACATTATGGGATGCGGGACGTGGGAAAAGGCCGGAGCGTGATGCCGTTTTGTGTGGATGTCGGGCATCTAGGACCCGACGTCCGAGAGTCATATCTGTACGGTGCGTGTATAACATGGGCGACGATATTAGCTCTCACACCTTACTCAATGGACCAGGGTCTCGTTTGGCACGGGGATTCTGTGAAACGAACATGTACAGGCTCAAATGAGATCGAGTAGAGCCACTTTGTATTCAAGAGGACAATTACTCGGTGGCCAGGTTGAATGCGATACAAATACAGTACAGCAAGGCGGACCTCGCGAAGCTAATGGAGATCTAAGATTGGCGAGACAGGTGGGCGCAAATAGCGTGGTCGACCTGATTTGTTGATGCAAATGCAGCTCAAGTGTCGTCCTCGGCCATGGCCTCAATCTCCTGGATCTCGGCAAGGTCCTCGCCCGTGCCAAACTCATCGTCGAAATCCTCGGACTTTTCTATGATTTCGCCCGTAGCATGATCCACTTTGAGCTCGCCCTGCATGAGTTTGGCAAAGGTCTCTCGCTCCTTGGCCTGCCGCGACTCAATGTCGCTGAGTTCCCATAGACTGACGCCATTCTTGCCTTCGGGATAGGGCTGCGCCATGGTGCGGATGAACAGCTTGGACTCGACGATGGCCATGTCGGTCGAGAGATTTGAATGAGTATCCTTGATGTACTGAGCGATCCACTTGGGCAGCTTGTTGCGCTTGTCTGCGCGCGCAAAGCGCTTGTCGGCAAACACCATGAGACCGTAGTCGGTCTTTCCACGCAGCACACGCCCCACGCACTGCGCCGCGTGGCGCATGGCGTCGAACGTAAGGAAATCATTCTCACGGATGCGGAAGTTGTCGCGCAAGAACTCGAGGCGTGCCTTGAGAATTCGCGATTCGGTGTACTGATAAGGCACGCCAAACATGATGACTGCGCGGCCGTAGTTGTGGTCGAAATCGATACCTTCAGATACCTTGCCTCGTGCGACTGAAAGCAGAATGGCACCGCGGCCGTTGTCGCAGGCCTACGACGCGCCGCGACGAGTTGCACGGCACGAAATAATCACAGCATGCGGGAGAGGAAGTGGTCAGAAGTTTTGTCTCACGAACTGAGACAGGTCAAGTCTGAAGCGCAAAAGGACCTTCAACACGGCAACTTACCCGGCGATAGTTTTCAAGGGCAATGCTCGTCTCGGGAGCATCCGGCGTCTCGATGAAGATAAGCTTGTATTTCCAGACCTCGTCAAGGATGCCCATGTCATGCCAGGCGGCGACGATGCTTTCCATGTACAGGTATGACGGGAAAAAGGCGACAATGCCATCCGGGACGCACTTGGCATATTCGATTAGAATGCTGCCGTAGTTGCGCACCACGGCCGGGTCGTTGCGCACCTCGAATCGGGAGCTGATGGCGACCTGGTCGCTTCCACGGGTGATCACGAGAGGCAAGAAGCACTGCCGCGTGAGAGTCATCGCGTAGCTCTCCTGGACAATGGCGTCGAACTTGAGCATCTTGGGATACATGTCAAGCGGACTGATGGTACCACTAGTGATGATGACGCTCGAGAAGCGCTCAAAGACTGGCGCTATGGCAAGACTAGCATCGAGACAGGTAAAGTGGAAGATCGGATTGGGCACTGTGGCATTTTCGGTCTCAAAGGGCTCGAGAATGAGAAGAAAGCCTTTATCGTAGGTGGCTACCAGCGTGGCAAATGCAGCCACTTTTTGCAGCGCCGAGTACTCGTCGAGGCGGGTGAGCTCGAGGGTGCTGACCAGCATTCTCAGCCGCTCGGCACAGAAGCGTAGCGGCTTGCGCTCGATGTAGGTAATGTCCTTGAGGTGCTGCAGAAAGCTCGGCGGCGTCTCGGCTACGACGTGGAGGACGCGCATGCGGGTCTTGAGATACTCGACGAAACGTTTGAGGAAGGCAACAAAATGTTCTGCCCTGCGAATGTTGCCTGGCACGGCCTCTTGCAGGAGATCCTCGGGCAGGACCGGGTTGGCCATGAAGGTCTCGGCCTCCCTCTGCTCTCCCTGCTCCTGAAGACCCTCGACCAGACGGGCGTACTCGTCCTGAAGCTTGGAAGCATCGGTACGCTTGATCTCGTCAACGCGCTCCGAGAGCTGATTGATGCTGCGATAAGCGCTATCGAGCATCGGTCGCGTGAGGTCGATGGAGAGCGACTCGATGCAGACGTTGTCGATATTGTGGGCCTCATCAAAGACGACGATGGCGTCTTTGCTCATCTCCTTACTGACCTGTTCGGCAACTTTTGGGTCGAGCAAGTAGTGGAAGCTGTAGATGATGATGTCGACAAAGGGGATCATGCGACGGATTGCAAAATAGGGGCAGATGCCCTTGTCGCGGGCGTACTCCTTGACCTCTTCGAGAGTCCATACGCCTTGCGGGATGAGCTGACCAGGCTCCATCTTGCCAAGCTCTTCGTGAAAGTCGCAGAGCTCTACGCTACCCGGTTCCTGACGGCCCTTTTCGCAGGCCCAGCTGCTGGTCATGTCGCGGCACCGGGCATCAACGACCTTACCTTTGCGCTCGCGGCTGACGTCGGGGTGAATGCAGAGATTCTTACGACTACTGAGACCGAGGGCAAGGATTTCCTCCATCTGGCCACCAGCCTTGCCTCTGCCCTTCATCTCAATGTTGTGGTCGCCCGGTCCGTTGGATCCATCGGCCTCGTTTTTAATCACCTCAGACTCCTGACCCTCGGGGACGTTGTATCGGGCGCGATACTCCATGAGACGTTTGAGCTCTGCGAGTGCCTTTTCGATCTCGGGCACCGTTCGGGAGCAATATATGAGCTTTCTCGAGGCCGGGTGAAACTGCCAAAGGAAATGCAAGACAGATGACGAGGACAAAGCGCGACCGAGCGGCAAAGCATGAGCTGAGACACCATACGTTTTTCCACATAGAGACAAGTTCTATGGTAAGGAACGCACCTTTTGATAGCTGACGATGAGACTAAGAAGCGATACGGTCTTGCCGGTGCCCGAGGGCATCTCGAGGACGCAGTGACCGTTGGCGTCGAGCGTCCTCTTGAGATCCGTCATGTACGCATATTGCTCGGCTAGAACCACGGAGGCAGAGGACAGCAGGTTAGCGGAACGGCGAGACGAGATCGTATGCATACGGCACGAGGCAGCTACCACTCACGATATATTTTGGGATAGGGAAAGAGCACTGGAAGCTCGTCGATGTAGAACTTCATGATGGCGGTGCCGGACAAAACATACAGGTGGACATGTGCGTCGGCAGAACTGCTATCAGTAAGCAAAGAAGGTTGTGGTCAAGATCGAAGAGTTCGAGGCGGAGTCCGGAGCGTGCAGGGCGTGCAGAGCGTGTACTGCCCGAGACCGCTGTTTGACCACGCCTTGCTGATCGACGATGATGGCTGGAGAGAGTGTGACAGAGATTGACGTAGGATAGGGTACGGAGCTTTGGTGTTGCCGGGCATGTGTGCTGAGTTGGTCAACAGGGTCCACCTGCGGCCCCCATGGTCAAGTGGAGGAGCGAAGGGATCGGGGAGAAAAATGGAAGATCCGACCTCATCGGTGATTTTTTCGGAGTCATCTCATTTCAGTTTCAGGCTCGACCCGATGGAAAGGATAACCGATGCTCGACTGCCGGGCGAGACGAGTTCGGTCTATGAAGAACTCCCAGAAAATGGTGGGGCTCAAGGTAGCTAATCCCTTGGAGCAAAAGTCACTCCTGATCTGCCGTACTGGAGCAAGTTTCGGTATGTGTTGGCAAGGGTGGCGCCAATTCCCGAAAAAATTTGGACTTTTTGGAAGAACCGAGGGGTACAGTACTGTACACAGCAGTACTGTACAGTACGGTACTGCTCTGGAGTGACAGGGCGTTCGCACTGAGCACCCTCTGCAGTTGCCTGGACCAGCCCCGTAGGCATCTCCGTGCGTGGGTGAGGCGCGTGTGGCGGCGGGCGTAGGTTCGAACTTGTCAGGCTCGACCAAAATTTGCAAACTTTTTCGATGTCCTGTGTGCCGATTCCTCACCGAAAAGGAGCGATTTTCTCTCTGGTCGGCTTAGGGTGTCCAAAAATTTCTGAATGTGTCCGACAGGGCGAAAAGGCAGTGTCAGAACATCGGATTCACAGCGATCCGCGACCGTCCCGTACAGACAATCTTGGTCGACGAGAAGAACTACAGTACTGTACCGTACTACAGTACAGTAGTAGTAGTGATGTGTAACAACACCCCTTGCCCCCCCGAACCGCACTTGGAACCACACTGATGGGACTCTCCAAGTTTGCTGCAAGTGGCAGCGACACAGACGGCTCTGTCCATGAGCAACATCCGCTTCGAGCTTCACACTGGCTTTTGTGCATGTCTGGAAGAACGAGCGACAATCACATACAGCCACTGTATTGTAGTAGTAATCACACATGTAGGCCACTTTGCGTGTAAGGTCGAGCAAAACGTCGTGCGCAGCTAATACACTAGTAGTAGTGTAGATCGTGTCGAGCCAGGTTGGCATGGGTAGGCCCGCAGCAGACTCAACAATGCGCAGCCGCCGTCGAAAATCAGCCAGCCACACCCAGCGAGCGAGCCAGCTCAGATGCCGCAAAAATTTTCCTCGTTCACAGGCACGCCTGTCTTCAACTTTTCAATTCCCTCTGGGCAGCTGCTGCTCGGCACTGCAGCCCTGCTGGCCTTTCCAGCTGCCTCACCCTGTCCCCCTTCCCCCCTCTTTTCTTCCGGCTCCAATGAAGCGGTCGACATATTGTCAATCCTGACTAGCGTGCTCTTCCCTACTTTCTACACCACCATCACCCCCTCGCCCTTTGGCACCATCATCATTACTCAGAGCTGCTTTAGCACTCTTCCTTCCTCCCCTTTCCTTGACGAGCAACTCTTGCCATTCGTGAGCACGAGAAGCTTATCTTCCACCTGCAAAAGTCGACATTTTGTTCGATACCTTGCAGCCCTTGGTTTAGCCTGAACAACGAAAAGAAAACAGAAAAGAAAAAAAAGAAGATGGCGCCCGCTCCCACCGCTGCTGGCGTTCCCGCCACCGTCCCTGCCAAGTCGGTAAAGGACTCTTCGGCGGCTACCGCTGCCAAGAGCGGCGCTTCGGCTGAGAAGAAGGAGGCCAAGGTCGACATCGAGCGTCTTCTGTCCGGGGACAAGGATGCCGCCACCGAGCTGACCAACCTCGTCAAGATTGAGGGACCCGCCGCTCTTGCCGACCTCGGCATCGAGGACGTCTTTGTCAAGGCTCTCGGCGACAAGAAGAACTCCGCCGGCCGCGAGGGTGCTTGTGCCCTCCTCTCGACCCTCTGCGAGCAGGGTGTCGGCCACGAGGTCGAGCCCTTCATCTTTGAAAAGGTCCTTACCCCTCTGGTTGAGGCCATGGGTGACAAGGAGAAGGGTGTCCAGAAGGCATCGCTTGCTGCGCTCAAGAGCTTCGTTCAGGTCATGTCACCCTGGGCTGCCCAGCAGATGCTCCGCGTCCTTCTCGAGCAGGCCCGCAGCGCCGGCAAGTGGCAGGTCAAGACTGGCTGTGTCGCTCTCCTCGAGGAGATGGTCACTGCCTGCCCCGAGCGCATGGCTGCCCTCATGCCCGAGATCATCCCCGTCATGACCGAGGTGATCTGGGACACCAAGACCGACGTTCAGAAGGCCTCGCGTGCTGCTCTTACAAAGCTCTGCGCCCTCGTTTCCAACAAGGACATTGAGCGCTTCATCCCCGCTCTTATCAACTCGCTCATCCACCCTGTCGAGGAGGTCCCCAAGACCATTCAGCTCCTCTCTGCCACCACCTTCGTGCAGGAGGTCGACAGCGCCACCCTCGCCCTCATGGTGCCCCTGCTCTCGCGAGGTCTCAACGAGCGTCCCACCGCCACCAAGCGAAAGGTTGCCGTCATCACCGACAACATGACCAAGCTTGTTGACAACGAGCGCACCGTGCGACCCTTCCTCGGCAAGCTTCTGCCCGGTCTGATCAAGATCGAGACCACCCTCGCCGACCCCGAGGCCCGATCGGTCGTCCAGCGTGCCATCAAGACCCTCCGTGAGGTCGGCAACGTCACCGGCGACGGCTCCGATGTCAAGCCTCTCGAGGACGTCGACACCAAGGTCACCCTCGAGGCCCTCAACAAGAGCCTCGGCGAGCAGAGCCTCCAGGCCCAGTCCCAGCTGGCCGCCTATCTGGCCACCCTCGTTGCCAACCTCGCCAACGCTCGCAACTTTGAGCTCACCGAGTGGGACACTGTTCTGATCCCCTACCTCACTCTCGTCAAAGGCTGCACCGCCGAGAAGGCCAAGGTCATCAGCAAGAGTCTCCTCACTGCGCTCGCCAAGACGACCGGTGACGAGGTCGAGATCTTTGACGACGAGGAGGAGGGCGAGGACCTCTGCAACTGCCAGTTCTCGCTCGCCTACGGTGCCAAGATCCTGCTCAACACCGCCACTCTCCGTCTCAAGCGTGGCCACAAGTACGGTCTCTGTGGCCGAAACGGTTCGGGCAAGTCGACCCTCATGCGTGCCATCACCAACGGCCAGGTCGAGGGCTTCCCATCGCCCGAGGAGGTGCGAACCTGGTACGTCGAGCACGACCTCGACGGCTCCGAGGGTGAGATGACCGTCCTCGACTTTATCCTGGCCGACACGCGCCTCGGCATCACCAAGGACGAGGCTGTCTCGACCCTGACCGAGGTCGGCTTCGACGACGGCCGACAGAACTCGCCCATCGCCGGTCTCTCGGGTGGCTGGAAGATGAAGGTCGCCCTGGCCCGTGCCATTCTGTTCAAGGCCGATATTCTGCTGCTCGACGAGCCCACCAACCACTTGGACGTCGTCAACGTCAAGTGGATCACCGACTACCTCGTCAACCTCAAGACTGCCACCGCCATCATTGTGTCGCACGACTCGGGCTTCCTGAACAACGTCTGCACCGACATTCTCCACCTCAACCGCTTCAAGATTAAGCGTTACCCGGGCAACCTCGACGCCTTCGTCAAGCGCGTTCCTGAGGCTCGTGCCTACGCCGAGCTCAACACTGGTGAGGACTACTCGTTCAAGCTGCCTGACCCGCCCCTGCTGGACGGTGTCAAGACCAAGGAGAAGTCGCTCATCAAGATGAAGGACGTCGTCTTCCAGTACCCCGGCACCCCGGCGCCTCAGCTCAAGGGTGTCAGCATTCAGATCTCGCTCGCCTCGCGTGTGGCCATTCTCGGCCCCAACGGCTCGGGCAAGTCGACGCTCGTCAAGCTCGTGGTCGGCGACACGGAGCCCAACACGGGTGAGATGTGGAAACACCCCAACTTGGTCATTGGCTACGTGGCCCAGCACGCTTTCCACCACATTGACCAGCACCTCGACAAGACCCCGCTGGACTACATGCTCTGGCGTTACCAGACCGGCGAGGATCTCGAGGAGCACATGAAGGCCACCCGCCAGATCTCGGAGGAGGAGCAGGCCGCCATGAAGCAGGGCGAAGTCTACGTGCACGAGGGTGTCAAGCGCATCATCGACGAGATTGTTGGCCGAAAGAAGCTGAAGAACTCGTTCCAGTACGAGGTGTCGTTCAAGAACATGTCGTCGGCCGACAACATCTGGATTGCCCGTGACGAGCTGATCAAGCGTGGCTTCGAGAAGAAGGTCATGGCCTGCGACTCGCGCGAGGCCCAGAAGGCCGGTATGCTCCGACCCCTCGTTCGCAAGGAGATCGAGAAGCACTTTGAGGACTTCGGTCTGGAGCGCGAGTTCACCTCGCACAACACCATGCGTGGTCTCTCGGGTGGTCAGAAGGTCAAGGTCGTGCTTGGCGCGGCCACCTGGCGCAAGCCCCACATCATCGTGCTCGACGAGCCCACCAACTTCTTGGACCGGGAGTCGCTCGCTGCGCTCATCAAGGCCATCGAGTCGTACCAGGGTGGTGTGGCCATCATCACGCACTCGAAGGAGTTCTCGGAGGGCACCTGCAAGGAGATCTGGGCCATGGACGACGGTGTCCTCATCGCGTCTGGTCACGACTGGACCGAGTCCAACTCGAAGGGCACCAAACTCGAGCAGAAGGAGGACGAAGAGGACAAGTTCGACGCCCTCGGCAACAAGATCGCCGCCGAGAAGAAGGCCAAGAAGGCTACAGCGTCAGACAAGAGGAAGGCGAGAAAAGACAGACTTGCTAAAAAGAAAGCCGGCACCTACGATAGCGCCGACGAACTCGAGGATCTCTGAAGGAGACAAGACGAGCTCTTGCTGTCCATGCCTAACACCATTCTGATTGCTACGCAAGGCGTCAATCACGGTCGCACTTGTTGAATAGACTTCGTACAACACTACTACAGATTTGTCTGCCTCTTTTGGGGAAGAGTGGCTGTGATTACCATGTCAGAGAAGCTATGACTGCGAACACGTACACGCATGGGTGTTTACATTGGTCACTGATTTTCACTATGTTGAGGCCCAGGGTCTTTGACACTTTGTTGGAGGTCACACAAGATACTGAGTGTGCATGTGACGTCAGTACGGTTTGGCAGATGCACAATATATTTGGTTTGATGGTGGTATGGTTGTGGGCACAGATGCATGAGGTGAGTAATAACCATACCGCTACACAAACAGTTGTGATAGACGCTACTAAGATTCCCGAGGCCAGGCAACGTTGTGTTCGCATGAGGCATGATACTTTCGACCGGCCACGTAGAAAAGTGCGAGGAAATAATGATAAAATCTGTTACAGTGCTCGTGACAGACAGTTACTAGTGTATCTTCACAAAGGATAGCTTGGAGATATCCGTGCATCGTCGGTGCAATCAGGGTCCCACAGGAATCACCGTAAAAAGTCTTTCAGGCTGCATCCAACGCAGGCGACGCGAAGTCCATCTGCTCAGTTGATGCATCACTCACAATAGGCAGATGCCTTGTGTGTTTTCCCTGCCAAAAATCACACCATCAGACTCTTATGCCATGATTAAATTCCCATGTAATTGTTAGGATGGCCTCAGGAGTCTGATTACTACAGGAAGAGTGTTCTGGCCTGGAGCAGGATTGGAGCTTGCTTCAGCAATGCATACACCAAGCTAGATGATGAGTAATAGCCTACTAGTATTGAGCTATACTACCATAAGGTGAGGTAGCTAGGTACTGTATTTGACAACCTTTGATAAGGAGATTTATAGGATAGTTGGGGGTAGATGGTGACAAGGCACCCACCTGTGCCCTGCTGCCAGGTGCAGGGATGTTAGGGCTGTTGATAGCATCTGAGTCTAACAGCACCACTGTTCCAAGCTCAATGATGTCCCTAACAGTTGTCAATGTTGAGATGAAGCCCTCCCTGTGCTCTGTTGGCCCGGGAATCGGAGCGCCCGAGACCTGCACTTTGTTTTAGGGCATGTGCGTGCATGGTGCGCACATCATGTTCCTTGTCTTGCTCGTACTGTACACTGTGGTGCAATCTTTGTCTCATACCCCAACATTCGCGCTTTGCTCGTTCATAGGCCGTGACGCCAACCGTTTACGGATCCATCTGCAGCCATGCCGCGCAAGACCAAAAAGGCTGCGAGACCAGCCCTGGGGGACCACAACGACTCGCTCCGTCGCGATCTTCAGGTGAGCACAGCTGCCGGGGTAGCCTCTTTTACGCTCGCATAGTCACCAGCATTTCTGACACTGCTTCCAAACTCCAATTTACAGACCGTCAAAGATACCAGTACCTTCTCTGCCAGCGCCGATCCAAGTACCGGGGAGGAGAATGACAACGCCTTCGATATTGCCGACGATCTGCTCGCCGCCCTTGATGCACGCGATGCTGCTGAAGCGGCCGAGAGGGAAGCGAAGAAGGAAGAAGATGACTCCAAGCGCCGCAACAAGCCACACAGTCTCCGTGACGCTGTATCTGGCATACTGTATCCGTCTCATCAGAACAAGGAATCTTTCGCAACCTCCTCCGAATCACATCAGCCTGCCGAGGCCATCGAATCCACCCATCAACACCAACGCAAGAGTAGTATTCGCAGGATATTTGGCAGCAGTCCCAAAAGCAGCGACACCTCGACGGACCTGGCTTCAGCTGGACCCAAGAAAAGGATGAACAGGCAACAACAACGCAAGGTGAGTCTTGTCCTGACGCCGGACCCTTTTCGCGCTGCCAGGGGCGAGAAACATAACGACTGATTTAGTGGGCCGTGTATCCCGTGAGGTAATTGTAGGAGCGCAAAGCTGCAGAGATGGAGACAGTGCGCCGGCAAGCAGAAGAGGAAGTCAAGGCCAACGGCGGGCAACCGGACTTGGCCGAGATCGAGCGTCAAGGCATCAACGCCATGTGCCAGACCCTTGGAGTCACTATGCACGAGATCACTCCTGATGGGCACTGGTACGTAGACACCTCTGATTATTCTTGATCGAGTCGTCATGTCGAAAGATCTTTGTCTGATCAAACACGTTCGCATCCACTCTTCGTATCTCGATCGGTCGTTTTCTTGCTGAACCGCAGTCTGTATGCCGCGGTGGCAGATCAGTTGAATCTCCGAAGAAAAGGCCGAGAGCCGGTAGACTACAAAAGCACCCGTCGAGCAACCGCCAACGAGATGCGATCACATCCGCATGAGTACAAGCCATTCATTTCGGACTCGGACGAACATATGGCTGGCATCGACAACAGGGAGGCTGGCACTCTGAATACAGAACAGGCCCAAGAGAGTGAGTGTCACCTCTCTGCTACGGCAGAACTATGCCTGCACTCTGCGAGCCTTTTGCTTCTGTTCTGGGAACGACGATTCACTGACGTTATGCGCATCTGCACGACAAACTTGGTCTCCTGTTGGGACGTCTACAGAGCACTATATGACATATTGCGACGCAGTAGAGAACACGGGCGTGTGGGGTGGCCAGCCAGAGATTTTGGCGCTGACGAGAGCCTTTGGCACGCAGATCAATGTGATCCAAGCCGGCGTGCCCATCCTCAAAGTAGGCGAGGGAGAGTTCGAGGGCGAACCTCTGACGATTTCGTGAGTATGCCTCGTGTCTTGGTTGCCGCCTGGCCGGTCCCGGTACCGTCTGGCGTCGGTGTATTCGCGAGTGACGACTGTTACTGACTATTTCTTTCACGCGTATTGCTCGACGGGAATCGCAGATATCACCGCAAGATGTACGGGCTAGGCGAGGTAAGTTGCACAGACACGTCTCGCAAGTGTCTGTGTGTCCGATTTCACCGACACTGACGCTAAAATGTCTCTTGCCTTTCTCCTCACAGCACTACAACTCTCTGCGCCCAGCGGCGTAGAAGATGACACTTTGCCATTCTCAAACATCCTCGATCAGTCACCACACATCGTCATACCAAAGCACAACAAGAACACGAGAGAAATGCTAGATCGATTTCGTAGACAAGGAAAAAAAAATAAAGAGAAACGTGCTAAGAGAGAAGGGCGGAAACTGGAGGCTGTGCGGAAGAGACAACAATGACGGAGCGGATGCAGTCGAGGGCGAATAGGCAACATGAGCCGTAAACACACGCTGAACAAGGCATCTTTTTAAAGGATACAGTTGCGGAGCAGAACCGATCCTCGGATGGGAACAAGGGAGGATGGTGAGGTGCCGTTGCAAAAAAAAAAGGAGAAGAAAAAGAAAAAGTATCTATGCGGAGCCGTTCTCGATGCTGCGTGCGTAGTTTCGGAGGATGGAGTCGACGTCCTCCATTGTCTGTTCGCGGACGTCTGCGAGCTGCTTGATCTTGGCAGTGACCTCCTTGACCTGGTCCTCGGTGAGGTCGAGTTCGAGCTGCTCGCACCTCGACTTGACTGCGTTCCAGCCGGTGAGACGGTGGCCGATGGAGACGTATCGGCTCATGCCAAAGTCCTCGGGACGGATGATCTCGTACGTCGAGGGATTGGCGAGAATGGCCTTGGCGTGGATGCCGGCCTTGTGGGTGAAGGCGCAGTAGCCGGTGACGTAGTTGTTGAAGGGCACCTGAATCTGGACGGCTTCAGCGACGAGGTTCTCGACCTCTCGGAGCGCCTTGAGATTGTACTTGCCCATGACGTACTCGCGGTCGGCGGTGTACATGCGTGCAATGAAGCCGCCGAGCGAGGGGATACCGTTTCGCTCGCCGATGCCGAGGACAGAGGTGTCGACGTGGGTGGCACCGGCCTCGAGGGCGGTGTAGGCGTTGGCAATGGCACAGCCGGTGTCATTGTGGAAGTGACACTCGATGTCGCATCCGACGACGCCTCGGAGGGTGCGGACGAGGTCGTAGACCTGTCGAGGGTTGGCCACACCGACGGTGTCGGCGATACCGACACGGTTGACGCCGACCTTGTCGACGGCCTGGTAGATGCTGAGGAGGTCGACAAGATCGGAGCGGAACGAGTCCTCGGTGGAGAAGCGGATCTCGATGCCCTTGGACTTGACAAACTGGATCACCTCGATGGCGGTCTTGGTAATGTAGGTCATGTCCTTGCCGTGCGAGTACTCGCGAAGGAACTTGGAGGTGCCCATGACGACGTCAACACCATCGACACCGGTCTCGACGGCGATGCGAGCATCGTCCATGTGGCAGCGGATGTGGGTGATGACCTTGGCCTTGAGGCCGAGCTTGCAGATGGCCTCGCAGTCCTTGCGCGACTGCTCAGAGGCAGCGGGGGAAGTGAGCTCGATGCAGTCGACGCCGAACTTGTCGAGGGCCTTGGCGATCTTGATCTTGGTCTCGGTGTCGAAGAAGGCGTTCGCGAACTGCTCGCCCTCACGGAGGGTGGACTCGATAATCTTGAAGTTGGAGACGTTGCTCAAAAAGTCCGAGTATCGGCTATTGAAGGGCTGGACGTGGCCAACATTGCCGTTGTCCTTGGCGACGCCATTCTGTCCGTTTCTGGAGGTGTCGATGGCGACGTGGGTGTCGGGCGCGGCGCCGTTGACCTGCTGGATCTGCGAGGGCTCCGAATGGTCACACATGGTAATTTGTGGTATGCGTGCGTGAAGGAGACGACAATAAAAAGGCGAGGAGTCTGATCGTGTGCGCGAGGATTCCGATGAGAATGTGGAAGCCGTTGGGGCGGAATAAGTATGTGCAGACGACGGTGTTGGAAGGTTGGAGTCAGAGGGACTTGCAGGAGCGTCGAGCAAAAAGGATTGTGGCCGAAATGTGTGTGTGCGTGTGGAAAGCAGCAAGGTGATGTCGCAGGAGGCAGGCGAGTCAAGTACAGTAGTTTGCTTGCTCTACTCTCTCTACTCTGCTCTGATCCTGCTCACCGCGCCGCGCGAAGAAAGTACTGTAGCGTACTGTATACTGTACTACTGTACTGTATACAGAATACAGCTACAGTAGCACGTACGTACTCACTAGTAATGGCCGACCAGCTCAAATTCGGCCAATCCCCTGCCACACAGGTATTTTGCCTGACTCTACCTAGCGGCGAGCAGTCTGTGAGAATCAGCGTTCGCAACGTGAAATCCGCCACAGCGGTCGTGTGCCCGCGAAACAGTTGCAGTTCCAGCCACCCCCACTGCCAAGCGAAAACGTTGGGCAGGAAGGAGGGAAAAAAAAAAAAAAAATCAAAAAACCCTCCCGGCTTTGCAGTCTCTTGCAACACACATGCAAATGTCGAGTCAGTAAACTACTCATCAAATCATCCGGCCGAGTAACAGGTCTGATTAACCCGGTCAAGGCTATTGGATACAGCCGGATCCCCCCATCGCCTCCCAGTTGTCGCCCCCTGCGCTTCTCACACGACACGCTCAGCCTCATACTGTGGCAGCACAACGTAGGCTACAACATACTTTTCTTCGCCCTTCCACCCTCTGTCCTCCGCAATACGTCCCCTATCGCCGCTGAGAGAATGTAAAATGGCAATACTCTGCCAGCTTCCCTTATGTCAGTGGCGGTTTCTTGTTGTTTCGGAGGGTATATCAGAAATCAATCGTGGCCGATTCGGAACGGAGAGGCATGCGCCATGATGCGGAGTTGCCGCTGATAGCGTACATTCGATAGATTAATGATACTACTATACATAATATTCATATATCGTGTACAAAAAAAAAAAAAAAAGAGGTTCAGTGCCGTCACAGTACAGTACTGATAATAATTAAATTAAAATCATAATCGCAAACAGATCGGGAGATACGATTTGGGCTCAAATCGGAGTGACACTGGACTCGGCCTTCAGACACATTTCGCAGCATCATGAGTCGTATTGCTTTGCACTGACCATCGACATGCAAATTTAAACAGGTAAATCCCTTACAGTGACATTCTTAGAAACAACAAGACGAGGATCGCTCTAGCGCTGGCACTTCGACTGCTTTACAGGTCGGTGCGGCGAGCGATGCTGTGCGACTTCTCCTCCTGCGTGCGGATGCCGCGCGGGCCGTGGATGCGTCGCAGCAGTGGCTCGTTGTCGGCGTGCGAGTGGCCGATCTCGTCACGCTTGGCCAAGTCCATGGCCGGCAGCGCCGGGATCACGCGAGCCAGACCGCCGTGGTAGTGCTCGAGGTTGTCGGTAAACACATTCAGCTTGTCCGACCAGTTGTTGGCCCAGCTGTAGTCGGAGCCGTTGTTGAGCTTCTTGGTGATTGCCGCAAGGTCCAGCTGCAGGAACCTGGCAATCCACTCGCCGATCCACGTGTTCTCGTGCGCACCGATCACCGACGAGCGTCGCGAATTGTACGCCTTCAGCTTGTCGCCCTTGCTGTGCGGCTTCGGCTCGTGGTAGTAGAGGTCCACCGCAACACCCGAGTGACCGGTCGTGGACCAGCCCAGGTGCGCGCGCCAGTTGATGATCGACGAAAGCCACACAGTCAGGGGGATCGAGTCCTTCAGCTTCGACAGCTCGACAGCGCGGGCAATCTCGTCATCCTGCACGTCCTGGATACCAAGCGACTTGATCACTACCTCGTTCTTCATGTAGGCAGCCACTTCCGCATCAGTGCGGTTGGCGGCAGCGAGCCACTTGGCAGCCTGACCCGCAAGGTACTCGGTCGAGTGCGTAGCGTTGAAAAGCACGTCGGGGTACCACCCGTAAAAGGCCTCCTCGTCCTCGGTCCGCTGAAGACCAAGAGTGAGACCACCGCACTCGTGGTCAGCAACCGAGAAGAGCACTGTGTCGGGCTCGTGCGCGTTGTTCTTGGCGTTGTCATCCATCCACTTGGTGACAGCCTCAACCATCTCCTGGTAGGCAAGGATGTCATGAATGTGACCAATTGGGTCGTTGTTGTGCGCAGCGTGATCGATGCGGGCGCCCTCAATCATGATAAAGTAGGGCTCGTTCGAGTTGCGCAGGCCGTTGAGAGCAGCCAGAGCCATCTCCTTGAGGCTGGGCTCCAGAGTAGCATTTCGGTCCACCTCGTACGACATGTGGGAGGCAGTAAACAGAGCTAGCGAAGGGAACTCGATGCTGCTGCCGCCCTGCAGAGCATCAAAGTCGGTGCGGTTGGCGACAAAGTTGTATCCGCGCTGCTTGGCCTCCTCGACCAGGTTGCGACCGTCAGTTCGGATACCGGGCTTGGTGGTGTTGGGAAGGAAGTGACGAAGTCCTCCGCCCCAGAGGATGTCAACCTGGGGGCCCAGGACGTAGTTGCCAATCTGCTGGCTGGCGATCTCGTCCTCTGCGTCACGGTCGTCGACGTGGGCAGAGTAAGAAGCAGGAGTGGCATGGGTGATTCGCGAGGTGGTGACGAGGGCAGTCTTGTAGCCCTTGGCCTTTGCGGCCTCGAGAACAGTACCACAGGGCTTCTTTTCGGTGTCGACGCCGATGTAGGCGTTGACCGACTTGAGACCACACGAATAGGCGGTGGCCGAAGCGGCCGAGTCGGTAACGAGCGAGTCGGTGGATCGGGTACGGACGTTACCGACGAGGAACTTGTCCAGGGGCAGGGTGACATTCCAACCGAGCGAGTCTCGAGACTGAACATACTCGCGAGCAAAGGTCTCCGACGCGGGGCCAAAGCCATCAGAGATGAGCTGGATGACGTTGGGTTGCTTGGACTTGTTCCAATTGCCGTTGTTGGGGGCAGCCTGGGCGCTGAGTGCCAGGAGCATGATAGCCCCTAGCTCGATAAAGATACCAGCGAGCTGCATTTTGATGATGTATGGAGGTGAGTCGAGGCGTGGGTGATGCGAGAATGCACCTTGGCAAAGACACAGCGAGCATTTATAGAGTTGCGTTGGCCATTCCCACTGATAGAGTTGAGCAAGATGGGTAGAGAGTGAGTTGCCGGTACAGTGCACGGACGAAGGTCTGCACGTTCTTCCAGAGAGAAGCTCAGGGACGGGATGAAGCCCAAAAGCTCGAGAAGTCTAGTGCAACGAGCTGTTCGCATCCAGCTAAGCGAGCCCGAAGTCTGTCCGAGAAACTTCGTAGAGAGCGCAAAGCTGGACACGGTGGCCCGAACATCAGAAACGGACGACAAGCATGATGTCGTGTGTGCATTACCGCGGCGTGTGGTGCGCCATCTCCGGCAACCACTCGACTTACAAGGTCAGAGGTGAAGCACGTCAACTCTGCAGAAGGCCAAGGGAGCCACAGTGATGAGCGATCATGCTTCAGGAACGGGTGCTGTTCGCACATGAATTAGCGAGCACGTTCACCAGGTGCGACCAATTCGGAAGCAACAGCTCCGCTGCCGACCATCGACTCCGGCGATGGCCGACGCTGGGCAAGGAAACCTGCGTGAGCGCGCCAGAGCAGAACATGCGATAGTGCAAAATCAAATAAGAAAGTAGTGTGTATCAGATAGGTGAACAGGCAAATGCTGCGTAAGGTCGCTTGGAATAAGAGACGGTGCGTAGGTGAGCTAAGCCAAACTGGCGTCGGGTCGCCACACGCAGACTTGACCTGCAATAAAATCAAGATAAAATCTGGCCTTGGGCGCTGCAGAGCCGACAGGCTGGGCAAGAAGTCCAGTATAGGGATGTTCACCCACGGCGCAGTACATTATACTGTACAGTAGTGTGGGGATGCGGCGGATAGGAGTTGAAAGCTCAACGGGGATAGGTGGGCATCCACGTTCGCTCGCCGCGCATGGGAAGGAAAGCGACGACAGGCCCATGATTGGAAGCCCGTCCCTGCGGCTCATTGATCGGCCAAGTGTGACTTTTCATCCAGGCAAAGTACAGTACAGTACAGCACGAAGGGTCTGCGACCGTCGTTTGACCGACGGCTGTCAGCTCGAGCTGGGCCCGCCCACTAAGCGTCTCAAGAGCAGCCTACGGAGCTCGAGGTGTGTGTGATTTTTGTCGGCTTGCCAGAGCGGCCATACTGGACGGGCGACTTCCGACTGAAATGCTTCCACGGCTGGTGTGCGTGCCAACGCCGCCCAGCTGAGGGCACAGAATTAGATGGGATTTGTGAACGTGGACTCGCGCAAGTGGCACTAAGCGAAGCTCGGTTGGTCTCCGACAAGTCTTGGCGTCCAATCTCTTGCGGCTTTGCAGGCATGCACGTACGCCCCAGTGCTTGCTGTGCTGCTCATTCTGGCCTCGCCCAAGATTATTGTCAAATCACTGTAAGAAAGGGAAACCCCCCCACTCAAAAACTCGAAGAGCTTGGTCTATTCGCCAGTCGCCGTGCTCGTTACACCGACGTTGGCGTCTGTCACGTTGTGAACCGGTCAGCAACGATTTCAATGTCGGCATGGTCCCGACATCCAAAGAGTGTGCCCATCTACTCTGTTCCTTGCTAAAATACCGCATATTTCCCTGTGCAGCTGTTTGTACAACTTTTTCGCTGTGTTTTCCCACAGGATGCAAAATGAGCGCCCAATGCGCAGGCTTTGACGGCTTAGGTCGGCCAAATTTTAGGGATGTCAACCGACATCGCTGAGCACGCAACCGCTCATCATGGCACCTTGAGGTCCGCCATTAGATTGCAATGCCAACGTGGTTTGGACTCACAGACTTGCACAAATGTATTGCGTTCTAGCGAGACATCCCATCCCGTCCCCGTCCAAGCCCAACACGACAAGGCCACTGCCGACTCCTGATCGTGCCCCTTCGTATCTGCCTTGCACTGCGTTCGCGAGGTTCAAATACTGGCCACAAAAGGATTATGGCAAAACCAGTCAATGTAGTCCTCACCTGCGTCGGACATCACGGAGGCCGGTAGACGGTAGCGCTGCCTCCGTCGTGGCTGTAGAAATAAAGATACATGCAAACGCTGTTTTTTGGAATACATCTGGCGTAAGCGAATCACAACCTGTTCCAAGTGAGCCCGTCATTTGGAATGTTAGCGATATCCCTCCAATATGCTTTCGCACTGAAACCAGCATCGCTCTGTCGCTCGTCTGTGGGAATCGATAGGTGAATCCGTGTAACTGGGATCTCTAAAGTCGATCCCGATACCAGCACTGCGTGGCGCACGCCGCGCCGACCGCTTCGACCGAATCGAGCTTGAATCGGACCCTTCTCGGGATCGCAGCCGATGGCGGCTCAGCAGACTGCCAGGTTTGGGCGACCTTGCCCGTGCTTGCTGGGCTACGTCGGACCTGGCTCGGTGCGGCAGCGCATAGGGATCGATGTGTTCCAAGACTCGGGCCGAGTCCTCCGTCCTGTCCATCGGACACGCTTTTCCACCCGCATCCTGTGGCGCGTCCGGGTCATGGCTGTTGACTTCCGAATACACTTCCGGCCAGTCTGCGTCCTCCACTGTCACTGTAGTGAACGACGCAATAGCCTGACTCGATTGGTGGTCGAGTGAATTTGAGGAGTTTATGCTTCCACGGCAATCCTCAACGGTCGGGCCATGACCGTCGCCTCGATAGCCTTGTTGCAACGAGGTGTCAGACCCGCATGCCAGCGAGCTCATACTACTATCCGCCGTACACTCCGATGCGCTCTCCTCCGCCAAAGAGTCGGCATTCGACGAGGTCGTCTCCAACGCATCGCTGCCATGGTGCGCGGACGTGCACGACAGACCAACTGCGGTTTGATGCTGGTCTGCCAAGGGGCAGAGGCTGCTCAAGGGCGACTCTATCACTGGCACGCGAGTAGATGCGCGGATCTCAGGAGAATCGGACCTATGCGTCCCTGGTGATGACCGCAGAATGTCATCCAGATCAAAATCCATATGTTTTCGTGCGGTCCAGCCGGGACAGCGGAAACTTGCAGGAGCGCTGAGAAAGAGGTGCGTTCTGGTGGGAGCTAGCGCCGAGCTCATGAAGGACTCCAGGACTTCCTCGCCGACCAGCATGCGAACGAGCTTGCGTTCCCAAACTCCACCAGTCTTTTCGCGAGCCTTTTGACGGTCATGTCGGGTGGCTTCGGCCAGAAACTGATCCCCCAGCGCTTCTAGAACAGCATTGTCGTCTAAGGAGCCAGGGTCGTCTGTACTGAGACAGTCTAAGGACCATTGCGCGCCTGAATCGGCCAAGATGGAGCCGTGAACATCGATAACAAAAAGCTGCCGGGGAAGAGATGCACTGGAGCCTAGCACCACAAGAAGCCGGACACCTTGTGCTGTATTCGTTCGGCTCAGCGCCTCTGATGAATCGAGATCCCTTTTGCTTAGGCTAAGGTCGTCGTGACTGTCTCGACGCATGCACTCCAACGCTCGTACGAGGTGTATGCCAATCTCGTCGAGCCTGCGCAGTAGCCTGGCCCTTTTCCTGTCTCTTGTCGAGCTATGCCTCGGTCGTTTTGCTGGGTGAGAAGACGAGATCTCCTCTGTGTTGCGTTTTCTGGAGAGACTGACTGGTTCCGGTATTTGGCCTTTGGCGAAGAGAACGTGATGGATGCATGACTCGATCAAACGCGCCGCCAGCTGTGTTGTGTGACCGGGGTCTTGCAGCTTGGCAAGGTCAACACCACTGCGGCCGAGAGCGGCAGCAGTCTTGATCCACATGTGCTTATCAGACTGTAGTGCAGAAGCTGCGATACGTCCATGTCGCTCGTGCGCCTGTTGAGCCGCCATGCTTGGCCCGAGTTGGAGACGTGGTGCATCGAGATCACCGGTGTGACTGCACTTCGATCCGTATTGTCTGCGCCGTTGTCGCGATGCGGCAACAATGTTGGTTGCCGCATCGCGGTCGACAAAGCCGTTCAGCATGTCATACACGACGTGGCACATGCCAGTGCTCGAATCTTCTGACGCTTTGGTCGAAGACTGTCCGCTTACCAGAGGGACACCATCGGTGCAAACGACGATCGCTGATGACTGCCGTGGAAATTAGGTTCGAGCGAGGTGGTAGACTTTTACTCACAGCGAACACGGGAAGTGTTGTTGACGTTGTACGGTGGTGGCAAGGTGCGGCGATGGCGCAGAAAGAAGCCGCTAGTAATGCTCAGCCCCACGAGACTTCCCCCATGTCAGTGCTAGAAGCTTGTCGTGATGATGTGGAGAGCTGTCGATGCGAGTGCGGCGGCCTCACTGCTTTCTCTAAGGTACCACAGCACAGTAATTTACTGTACAGTAACTTACAGGCCAGCGAGCAGAGACCGCGAGACAAACACTACTACTGTAAACCTAGTACTATACAGTAGTGTTGGTTTTTCTCCAACCTGTCAGATCAACACAATTAAGCCTGGAGAGTCTGCACGCGTCAGGAGAGCATCACGTGTAGAAGCGCACAGAAGCCAGCCAGCCAGCGTAGTCTTTAACGGACTTCTTGCACTCTTGACCTGTCGGCACCAAGATGGAATTCTAGTCCTCTACCCCTGCTTCAAATGCACTGCGCGGGACTCGGATTTCCTAAGTCGATTCAAATTCAAATTTCGAAAATTGTATTACTTTGGCGAGTCCCGCTGTACAGGTAGTAGACTGTCCAGCTGGCTGGTCTGTACTGTATTATGTTCAGGCTGGCAGGGTCAGGCAGGCTATGGCTGGGCGCGAGAAAAGAAAGAGTGAGAGAGTGAGAGAGTGAGAGAGTGAGAGAGTGAGAGAGTGAGAGACCGGACGTGCCTCTCGCGACCTACACCCACTACAGTACTCTGAAGGGTGCTCCGATGGTAGTACAGTACAGTACAGTTATGTTCTGTACTGTACGGCTTGTGGCAGGTGCCAGCCCAGGAAAGCCCTGGTATGCCTCTGGAAGAAATGCAATGGCACAGGCCACAACCACACACCCACACGCCGAAGTGGTGGAGCGACAAAGCTACTGTAGCTTCTGTTGGAGCTGTTAGTTCAGACAGCACACTTGGCACGGCTGGACAGTGAGAAATACAGAGTACAGTATACAGTACACAGTACTGCTACAGTCGCACGTTACAGTACAGCACAGTACAGTACAGCACTACAGTACTACTGTTGGGTGAGCTGTGCGCTGCGTGTTGGCTTCTGGCTCGCTCGCAAACGACTTCCAGCTCATCCCGTGCAGGCCCACCCGCAGCACCGAGTCCATCGCTGTCCCGTCCATGCTGCGTTCGCTTTGGCCTTCTTCTTCTCTCTCAAAACGTATCTTTGACTCCATTCGTCGCCCTTCTTCTCCTCAATAGTTCGTCAGCATTTCCACGCCCGTTGCCGGTAGTGTCACGGCGTGTGCGTCTCCTCTTTCTTTCTTCGTGCCAACAGAGGTCGAAAGATTCGGTCGTCGCCGTCGCTCGATCGACACTCACTCCACCGGTAGCAGGTCCAACTGCCCTTCAGGACTCCCGTTTCTCTCCGTCTTTGCTCTGCTGATCGCTTCGCTAAGTCGCATGGCCTGGATTGGCCTGTACGAACCGAGTGTTGTCCATCCTATCTACAAGCTACCACACCGACACGTCGCCTCCTAGGTCTCCCAGCTGTCCAATAAAAGGGTGACGTCTCCGTCCCCGAGCAACGAAGGGCTGCCTCTTACCTTGCCAACGCGCCGGACCGCAGTTGTTGCCCATCATGCAGATGCTCACAAAGTTCGAGTCAAAATCCAACAGGGTCAAGGGTATCGCTTTCCATCCAAGGCTGCCCCTTCTCGCCGCGTCCTTGCACAACGGCTCGATTCAGCTCTGGAATTATCAGACGGGCACCATCTATGACCGCCTCGAGGAGCACGATGGACCCGTTCGCGGCGTCTGCTTCCACCCTTCTCAGCCCCTGCTCGTGAGTGGTGGTGACGACTATAAGATCAAGGTGTGGAATCACAAGACCCGCAAGTGTCTCTTCACACTCAACGGCCACCTCGACTATGTTCGAACCGTCTTTTTCCACCACGAGCACCCATGGATTCTCAGCGCCTCCGACGACCAGACCATTCGTATCTGGAACTGGCAGAGCCGCACCTGCATCGCCATCCTCACCGGTCACAATCACTACATCATGTGCGCACAGTTCCATCCCAAGGAGGATCTCATCGTTTCGGCCTCCATGGACCAGACCGTCCGCGTCTGGGACATCAGTGGCCTGCGCAAGAAAAACACCTCAGCTCAGCCCCTGAGTATCGAGGAGCAGATCGCACGCGCCAACAGTGGCCAAGCCGACCTTTTTGGCAACACCGACGCCATGGTCAAGTACGTCCTCGAGGGCCACGACCGCGGTGTCAACTGGGCCTCGTTCCACCCTACCCTGCCCCTCATTGTCTCCGCCGGCGACGACCGTCAGATCAAGCTTTGGAGAATGTCGGATACAAAGGCCTGGGAAGTTGACACCTGCAGGGGCCACTTCAACAACGTTTCCTCGGCCCTTTTCCATCCGCGTCACGAACTCATCATCTCGGACGCCGAGGACAAGACCATTCGCGTGTGGGACATGGGCAAGAGAACCGCCGTCCAGACTTTCCGCCGCGAGTCTGACCGATTCTGGGTCCTCACGGCCCACCCCACCCTCAACCTCTTTGCCGCGGGTCACGACAACGGTCTCATCGTCTTCAAGCTGGAGCGCGAGCGTCCGGCATTTTCAGTGCACCAAAACACTCTCTTCTACATCCGCGATCGCCAGGTTCGCTCTCTCGACTTTAACACCGGGGCCGACCATGCGCTACTGAGCGTCAAGAGACTTGGCAATCAGTACGTGCCGCCGCGCACCCTCAGCTACAATCCTGCCGAACGCTCGGTCATCGTCACTTCGGTCAACGGCGACCAGGGCGTATTTGACGTGGCTCCGCTGCCGCGCGATGCCGGCGGCGACCTGGGCGAGTCGTCCAGCGTTGGCAAGCGCGGCCAGGGCTCCAGCGCCATATTTGTGGCGCGAAACCGCTTTGCGGTGCTGGACAAGGCTGCACAGACGATTGAGATTCGCGACCTCAACAATGCCGTCACCAAGACCATCACACCGCCACAGCCGACAAACGAGATCTTCTTCGGCGGCACTGCCAGCTTGATTCTCAGCACCGCCACTGGCGTCATCCTCTACGACATTCAGCAGCAGAAAACCCTAGCTGAGATCGCCAGCCCACCGGTAAAGTACGTGGTGTGGAGCATTGATGGCAGCATGGTGGCCTTGCTCAGCAAGCACACGATCACGCTTGCGGACAAGGCTTTCAGCTCGAGCAATCTGATCCACGAGACGATCCGCATCAAGAGTGCGGCTTGGGATGAGAGCGGCGTCCTCATTTACAGCACCCTCAACCACATCAAGTACGCGCTTCCCCAGGGCGACAACGGCATCATCAAGACGCTGGAGCAGCCCGTCTACCTGACACGCATCAAGGGCAAGACCGTGTCGTGTCTGGACCGCTCGGCTCGGCCCCAGAACATCAGCATCGACCCGACTGAATTCCGCTTCAAGCTGGCACTGGTGCAGGGCAAGTACGACGAGGTGCTCAGCATCATCAAGAACAGCAATCTGGTCGGCCAGGCGATCATTGCATTCCTGCAGAAGAAGGGCTACCCAGAGATCGCTCTCCACTTTGTGCAGGACAAGAGCACCCGTTTCGACCTAGCCATCGAGTGTGGCAACCTCGAAGTTGCGCTCGAGACTGCCGAAGCGCTGAACGTGAACGAGGTCTGGGAGCGCCTCGCAGCTGCCGCTCTGCGTCAGGGCAACCACAAGATTGTCGAGCGTGCTTACCAGCGTACCAAGAGCTTCGACAAATTGAGCTTCCTCTATCTGATCACCGGCAACACAGAGAAGCTTGCCAAAATGGCCGTTATTGCAGACAAGCGAGGCGATCACCTCAGCCGATTCCACAACGCACTCTACCTTGGCAGCGCCGAGGCACGGGTAAATGTACTCTCCGACGTCGGCATGCCTGCGCTCGCATACGCGACGGCGAAGACTAATGGCCTCGAAGAGCGTGCGGCGACCATCGCAGCCCAGTCCGGTATCTCTGAACAGGCTGCTGATCTGGATCGTCAGCTGGATCTCGGAGAGGGCACGTCAAAGCTCAGTCCGCCCACACCCGTCTCGCAGTCTTACCAGCACAACTGGCCCATTATCACAAACCAGCAGAGCTACTTCGACCAGGCCCTTGTCGCCGGACACGAGGGCGGCCCGATCTTCAAGGACAATGCCGTCAATGGTGGCAAGGCGCACGACATTGAGTCTTGGCTCGACGGCGATGCCCTTGAGGAGTCGGACGAAGAGGAGGAGGTCGGTCTCGACGCTGCGCCCGAGGACTTTGGCGAAGCCGAAGAGGCATGGGATCTGGCGGAAGAGGAGACAGCCCTGCCAGAAGAAGAGGCCGCTGTGGTTGCACCCCTGGAGGAGACGCCCTTGGAAGGCTTGGCGGCCGGCAGCTCGGAGCCAGAGCACTGGCTGCGCAACTCGCCCATCGCCGCGGACCACGCTGCTGCCGGATCATTCGAGACAGCCATGACGCTTCTTTCGCGACAGGCAGGTATCGTAGACTTTGCGCCGCTCAAGCCTCTTTTCATGGCCGCGTACGTCAGCTCGCGCAGCTACCTTCCGACTGCTCCGAGCGCGGGTCCGATCGAGCTGTATTTGCGTAGAAACAACGAGGAGACTGACGGCAAGGTGAGCGTGGCGCATCCGGCCGCGCCACGCACGGTGCGCTCGCTGGCGACCAACGAGCTGCAGGAGGGTTACCGTGCCGTCAGCAGTAACAAACTGGCAGATGCCGAGTCCATCTTCCGGCGATTGCTGCACCAGCTGGTGCTCACGCCCGCCTCAAATGAGGCCGAAGCAACCGAAATCCAGGACCTGATCGTGCTCTGCCGTGAGTACGTGCTCGGTGTGTCGATCGAGCTGGAGCGTCGTAGGCTGGCGTCCTCAGAGCCGGACAACGTGGCACGCAATCTTGAGCTTGCGGCGCTGTTCACGCATACACAGCTGCAACCACAGCACCAGACACTGGCACTGCGCAGTGCGATGACTGAGGCGCGCAAGGTCAACAACTATGCTATGGCGGCTAGCTTTGCCAAGCGACTGATGAGCCTGTCGCCCGCGCCTGCGGTAGCGGAGCGAGCACAGCAGATCATCTCGCTCGCCGAGCGCAGCCCCAAGGATGCGGTCGACGTTGCGGGCTACGATCCGCTCGAGCGAAGCTTTGTGATTTGCGCTGGATCGCACAAGCTGATCACGGCGGCCGGCGCAGGTGCGGTCACCGATCCGCTTACGGGTGCCAAGTACCTTCCCGAGTTCAAGGGCACACTTTGCAAGATTACTCAGATCTCCGAGGTTGGCAAGCTCGCCTCAGGTCTTCGATCTTTGGCTGCCTGAGGCCTTGCTCGCCCTGGAGAGGCTTAGAGGAGAACAAACGCTGCCTTGCTCCGGATGTAGATATAAAGCATACGTGGCGCTTAAATCTTGTCATTCTCGAATGTTGACGACGTCTTTTGATCCCATATCATCGAGGTGTGATCGCTGGGCATGGAGCGGATGTGCATCGATGAGGCGAACGCTCGACTGATGGTGACACCGTGTGATCCAGCTGACAGCGCCGTTGAGTTCTCAGGTTGATAAATGCACTTGACTGTGACAGATGGATGCGAGGCTGGTAAAGTACCCCTGATCGATCAGCATGCGCGCGCGCGTCTTTGTTTTTGTATGTGTGCATACGTGTGCGTATGCGTGTGTGTGTGCGTGCGTGTACTGGTACAGTATACTGTATGCACAGAAAAGGGTTTGGAGCGACGCCTCTCTTCAGCATTTTATGACTACTGTATTATCTTGTATTTTATATAAATATTAATTGATTATTTAGACAGCGAAGTGCGCCTCCACTCCAACACTTTTCAAGCATCAGTACAGTACTCTGATTTGCGTGTGAGACATCCTATCCTAATGTACCTCGTTTTTTGGGGCTTTCTACGTCCCTTTTCGGCCACTTTACATCGGCTTTTCTCTTTGCATGCTGAGCTCAAGCAACGGCTGCATCGTCGAAGCAAGTCTCAATCCTCCATCATTCGCAATTGCGCCGATTGACCCGTTACGACGCGCGGATCGAGTACAGCGTGTTGCACACCGACTCACAGGCGCCCATTGGCGCAAGCATGTCCTTTCTGCCCTTCAATCCTCTGTCGCCCCTAGGCTACTCGTCATCTGCGACCCAAATCTCTTTCAAACCCGCAACGCTATCCTACTTCACTATCTTTTGCCCGGCACTCAAACCTCCAAAATCCAAAACAAAGACTGCGGATGAGAGCGACAAGACCGGAAACAGCAGACGCAATAGCAAAGGCAGTCACGGGAAGAGCCAACACAGTGATGACGATGACGAAGAGGGCGAGGACAGCGATGCGGCGCGAGAAGCCGCGCAGATCCTTTTCTATACCAGCCGAGCACGCGCAGCTCTCAAGGAGAAGATGCTCCGACAGATCGGCGTCGCCAAGGGCATGGTTGAATTCTGCAGCATGGTGTCTGGAAGCGGCACCAGCAGCGCCAGCGACACTGTCAATCACGCTGCAGCGACGCTCGCCGCAGACAGGGGTAGGTCTTGGAACGTCCACTCCAGCAAGAGGCGGATGGTGCTGGTCGAGGTAGAGCACGGCATCTGGGTTCATGCAAGCATCGATCTGCCCCATACTGTACGCAGGACACCACACCCCTCGAATTCCGAGCCCGACAGGACCTCTCGCGAGTATCACGACTCACTCCTGGCAGACGAGTGGCTCGAAGAATCCATAAAGCGAGCTTGGAGGGACTGGCTCCTCCTGAATGGTAGTCCTGCGCAAATTCTCTCGCAAAAGAAAGGCCGGGTCGCGCTCGAGCGCTCTCTCGAAAAGTACTTTTCCGTCTGGGCCTGGAGCTGGGACCTCGAATTTGCGAGTAGCTCTCAGGCGTATGGTACGGATACAACACATTCGAACTCTCGCAGCGTGCTCTGCGAATGCATCGCCGGATTCCCTGTTGTGCCCCGAGCACCACGTTTCAAATTAGCGAAACTCATGCACTCGCCGTCAGTCCAGAGTCTACAATCTGGCAAGAACGGACGCCGAGAATTGATCATACTGGCAGATGCAGCGCTGCTTTGGCCTCCCACAGATGCGGGATGCCTGGACTCGGAGGACGAGGATCTGGACGAGATCGACCCAGTAGACTCAACGTTCGGAACGCCAAAGAACCATCGGCAGCCGTTGGACGCAGAAATCAAGTCAGAGCTATTGAGAAGGATTGTCAGCCATCTCAATGGACTCGAAAAGGAGAAGGATCTCATCCGAGCTGCTGCTGTGTCCAGTGTCAGCGACGGAAGGAGGCGAGGAACCTCAGGCGCCATCCGCGAACGGAGCTCTGCAGGCAGCAACAAACGCGATATTCGCACTGGGCTGCTGTCCTCTGGCGCTCCTGCACAGAAGAGGGTCGTGTCATCTCCCGTGTCCCAGATACGGTCCACCAGTGCGTCGAGCACCGCCTCGTCGCTCAACGACACATCGAGGTGGTCGAATTGGGGCAGCGTCTTTAGCGGATTCGGAAGACTACCGTTCAAAGGCGGCGAAACGGCTGGTGGTAGTGAAACACCAGTACCCACTGTATCGCTGCCTGACCAGAGCAATCCCGGAGAATATGTGAGCGAGCATGCCCCACCAGTGGACCACACAGATGACGCACGAACGACTATTGCCACGAAATCCAGCAGTGCAACATCGAACCAGCTGCCAGAGCGATCAGGTGCCGAGACGCCGGATGGGAAGATTGCAGCTAGCTACCCGAAATCTGCGCCGTCGCTTGCCAGACCTGGGCCCCTTGATTTGATCCAGCAGCGACTAGCTGAGGCACTGCCGATCCAAGAAGCGGGAGGTAAGATCTGGAGCGGGGCAGAGACAGCATTCCGGGGTCTCGGCGCCTCGCTGGGTCTCGGCAATGGCTCGACGCCAAACAAGGGCGGGGACGAGGCAGCAAATTCCAATCCGTCAGCCTCTGAAACAAAAGATGCACCAGGGCCATCAGAGTCCGAATTGAGCGACCACGAGCGTGTTGCAGATGCTTCAATTGATGCCGATGAAACCGACTCCAGTATTGTGACAAAGGTCTCCATACTGGAGCCCGAGGTCAACGTCAGCGAGCTCGCTGCAGCCCTCGAAGGCGGCTCCGCTCCGTATACCGACAGCCAAGCAGAGACCGCTGAAGAGCTCAGCACACACGATCATCTGCATACGATTCAGAAGACTATACCGTCAGAGGATGATGCAAACACACCAACAGACGTAGGTGAAAGAATCTTGTCCCCCGGGAATCATTTGCCGTCAAGGATTACTGAGGAAGGAAGCAGCAGCGGTGACTCTGCTTCGATTCGGACGGGCTCGAGTGCGAAGGCATTCCCGTCGATTTCAGTGACTTCGGCCGCTTGGTATAACACCAAGGCACTCAAGTCTGATGCCAGCACGGGCATCGCTTCGTCGTCGCCCAAGCTACCGGGTTTGGTTGACAAAACGGGTAAGCCCACCACGTCGAGCAGCTTTGCGAACATCTCTGGCAAGGATACAGGGGCGTGGGGAAACAATGGCGTTGATGACTCTGACGTCGGAGACACCTCACTTGGTGCAGCTTCGTTCCAGTCAGAGCACCATGACTTTGAGCTGGACGGCTGGGGCCAAGAGCAGCCAGCTCCGTTCCAAAGCTTCAGATGCTTCGTGGGCAAAACCGAGACTCCTATCCCTTGTGAGGCGGGCGCTCAGCCTCTGGAAAGTTCTGACCGGCTCGCCACTTATCAAGCTGCCTTTACCACGCGACGGCTTCTGACGCTCGTGCTCATCGAACCCGAGAAGCAAAATGCCACAGAGACCAAGGAAGAGGTGCCAACGGAAGTGCTGGATGGGGCGTGGCAGCTGTTGCGGCGCGTGCAACGATTGCTCAACGACCACGAACGAGTCTCCAAGGTCCGAGCGGAGACGTCGACAGAGTCTTCCGTTCAATTTCTGCATCTTGATGGCCCGACGTGCACGTTTCAGAGCAGCATCGACGGCGGCGGTGGCGAAAAGGATCAAGACAGGGAGGTCCGAGCTGTGGCCGAAGCGCACTGCCTGTCAGCCATGGGGATGATGCAGCGACACGACATTGTCGAGGCATTCGCTCGCTCATCCAACGGCAAGACTTGGACAGCCAGCCGACGGAGCCAGCCTCGCACCAGAAGCGACTCCGCGTACGGTCACACGACGCTGGCACGTTGCAATCAGACGTTTCTGGTTCAAAGTGGCAAAAAGATCAGCATTGTTGATTGCGATCACGAACTTCGCAAGCTTGCCAACGAGTACCCGAGCTTTGGAATCTAACGGATACAATCGCTCTCACCAGAGGCACTGTGCTCGTCCCTCCTTATTACTAGGATGCCAGCCATGTAGATGTCTCTTCGACCTGCCCTGAGCTCTTGCAATGCACAGAAAAGACTACATGACAAACGTCTCCTCTTTTTCGCCAAGGTAGCACTCTTCTTCCTGACGCTGAACAGGGAACCGAGTCCTTGTTCTACTTCGCAGATGCCCAAATGGCGACAATACACGATTGTCGGCGGAGGTCAACGGGCTACAAGAGATCTATGAGTCCGCGAAGTCGGAGACGAATATTGTCAAAGAAGACGGGGAACAAGAGGCGGGGTGGGGGAGGGGGTGTCGGATTTGGCGGTTGGCAGAGCAAGCACGGGGTCCTGTATTGCCTGACAGCCCGATGTACAAGTGCCTGTAAGATTTAGATTAATAGGTTGCGTGTGAATACGGAAAAAGCGTGCGGAGGAGGCGGAGGAAGCGGAGAAAGTTGTGTGCGCCATGAGCGTGTGCCGCGGCAGTTACAAGGTCACCGGGGGGCGCGACAAGATGCGGCCATGAGGGATCTCTGGTTGGTCGGATAGCCAGAAATCGGATGCCGCTGACCAATAGGCAGGCAGATGGAGACGGAGACAGGTCTCTATGTCGCCGTTGCAGGAAGAACAAAAATACTTTTCTACAGTAGCTAGTACTGCATATCCAATCGCGAGCCGCACAAGGAAGCCAACATGATGACGGGGCGTTGCTGCAGCGTATTTCTGTACAGTACTGGTTTGTGCTGAAGGACTGGCTGAAATCTCGCTCGCGGTCGATATCAAATCATACAGATAAAAAAAAACATTTGTGGACACCTACCATAAGAGGCAGTTACAATTCCCTTTAGAGGCAGGTGGCCAGATTGATTGTACCGTGGCCTCCGTGGTCGTGCAGTAAGATCAGCAGACCCTGTGGGCAAGCAACAGACGACGCGCGCGCGCATATTGCAACTGAACCGAGCAGTGACTAGGCAGCGTGGACCCGTTTCACCTATGATTATATTTTACTACTCTATTGCTCAAAAATACAGCACTATAGTATGTATGACCCTCTGTCTGTCAGCCTACACTGTTTTTTCTTTTGTTCTGCAACCGAGTCTCCTCCTTATTGGTCGCCCCGCGAAGCAACTGCGTTCTCCTGTTGTCTGTCGCGGCTACCCTCGTGACGAAGCTTCATCCCCCCTCCTCTCCCCCCAGCGAGCGCATGACAACTGATGCGGTACCGCGCAGTGGGTGGATGTCATGACCGGACGACATGAGCACCAGCACATAGCGGAAACAGCAGCAACAGAGGTATCGACAGCTCGAATTCTGTGTCGGAAAAAATGCAAAAAATTTAGCGGGATGAGCTGTCAAGTGGAACGCCGGCTTTTTTATTTTGTTCAATTATTTTTTCAGGCCTGCTACAGCGTGAATATTAATATTGTAATATTCAATAATGGCTTTGACGGCCACAAGCATGCACAGCTCATTCACCGGGGGGTTTTTTTTTTCTTTCTTCTTCTTGGATGCGAGTTGCGAGTGTGAGATGCAACAATATAATGATTATTAATATATTCTCAGTGCTGAGCGATAAAGCGAGCGCTTGCTCGCTGCACGTCGACCCCACGCGCCATCCAGGCCCGGCAGCACCCACACTGGTTAGAGGCATGCACAGCCCTAGTATTAGCATTTGAGTTACAGTAGTTGGTGTGCCATTTCCGTATCCGGAGACACGTCCTGTACCTGTACCAGCTTGCTTTGTTTCTCCTCTCCCCCGGCTTCGCAAATAGCCGTGAAAATGGGCGTCTTTGCATCCTCGCACCGACTCGCAGCCACCTTAGGGTACAGTACTGTTCACTACAGTACAGGGTTCACTCGCAGTTACAGTACCGTACTGTATCGCCTCGGGCCTGTACAAGCTCGAAATTTTTGCCTCGTCTTGACCGACGTTGGCCATGGCGGTACTGTACAATGTGCGGAGGACCTCTTCCGCCCTCGACACCCACAGCGCAGTCAGGCCACGGGCCACAATACCAGCCAGCCATTACCTTCCACTACTGTATCCCTGTCACAAATTTCTATCTCCCTGTGCCGACGTTGCACCGTAAAAGAATAGAGTACGATGCGTACCTGCCTATCTGCCAAAAGTTATGTGCCTTGTGCTCAGTTGCAGACCGTTATCCTGCCGTTGCCGCTAGCTCTTCTACCCATTTCACTTCTCCTTCTCCTCCCCATCAACGCCACCACCACTACCACTACCACTACCACTACCACTACCACTACCCCTTGTCTTCCCTGTCGCTGTCGCCCTCATCGTTGCCGCTCTGGTCATAGCGAGCGTCGATTACCAAGTCCTGCATCACCCAAAGCTCGGAAGGCGCACGCCACTCCTTTCCGCAGCGCAACACTCCCCTTAGCAGGCTTTAGCGGCGATTGATATTCTTCACTTACGCTCCTCCCACCTCTCTTCCTTGTTGTCCTGCGTCCTAGATCTAACCAGTCCCTGTTCCAGCACAATGATGGCCACATCGATGCTGGCGCGCTCGCGCGGCACGGCGTCGCAATCCTTGCGATCCATTCCTAGCGTTTCCAGCTCCCGCTGGGCAGCCAAGCTCAACGCACCCGCGCCTCGAGCCCTTGCTGCCTTCTCCGTCAGCACTCGACGTGCTCTGGCTACGCAGAGCTCTACCGAAAATGCACCGGAGCTCGGCTCTCGTCACGTCGCCAAGTCCATCTTTGCTCCCCTCGACACCTTCGAGACCCGCCACGTTGGTCCCCGCGAGAAGGATCTGCAGACTATGCTCAATGCGCTCGGCTACTCTCAGATGGAGGAACTCGTCGCCGATACCGTATCCGCTAGTGTGAGGCTCACACAGGATGCAACGTATGCAGAGCAGATGAAACCCCTCTCTGAGAGTGAGCTTGCACAGCGCGCCGAGACCATTGCCAAGATGAACAAACCCTTCAAGAGCCTCATCGGCATGGGCTACCAGAACTGCCTCGTCCCTCCCGTTATCCTCCGCAACGTCCTCGAAAATCCTGCGTGGTACACCAGCTACACCCCCTACCAACCCGAGATTTCCCAGGGTCGACTCGAGTCGCTCATCAACTTCCAGACCATGGTCAAGTCGCTCACCGGTCTCGACATTGCCAACGCATCCCTTCTCGACGAAGGCACTGCTGCCGCCGAGGCCATGATCCTTGCATACGGACAGACTAAGAGCAAGCGCAAGACTTTCCTCGTTGACCGTGGCGTGCTTCCACAGACCCTCGCCGTTCTCCGTCAGCGAGCAAAGGGCTTCGGCATCAAGATTGTCGTCACCGACCTTCGCAGCCCAACCGGTCACCGACTCCCGCCCGCTGACGAGATTCCGCGCGAAGACGTCATCGGTGTGCTGGTCCAGTATCCCGATGTCGACGGCCGTCTTACCGACTGGGAGGCTCTGGCCAGAGAGGTCAAGGGCTTCGGCGGTATGGTTATTGCTGCCACCGACCTACTTGCACTCACCATGATCAAGCCGCCTGGAGAGTGGGGTGCCGACATCGCACTCGGCAATGCCGCTCGCTTCGGTGTACCTCCCGGTTTCGGCGGTCCCCACGCGGCCTTCTTCGCCGTGCGCGATTCGATCAAGCGCAAGATCCCCGGTCGTCTTGTTGGTCTCAGCAAGGACGCCCGCGGAGAGCCGGCCTACCGACTTGCGCTTCAGACTCGTGAGCAGCACATCCGACGAGAGAAGGCTACCTCTAACATCTGCACCGCTCAGGCTCTGCTCGCAAACATGAGCGCCATGTACGCTGTCTACCACGGTCCCGACGGACTTCGCAAGATTGCCGGCAAGGTGCATGCACTGACCCGTCTGCTCAAGCACGAGCTTACCGAACTCGGCGTTCGCGTTGTCAACCGTGACGGAGCCTTCTTTGACACTCTCACCATCGACCTCAGCAAGGCCGGTGTGGGCGCCGTCCGCGTCCACGAGGAGGCAAAGAAGGCGGGTCTTAACCTGCGACGCATCAGCGACACTCGCGTCGGCATTACGCTCGACGAGACTGTCAGCATCGAAGAGCTGACCGATCTGCTCAATGTTTTCGCCTATGCCGTCAAGCAGACCAAGTCGGGTGAGGTGCCCTACAAGCCCGAGGACCTGATCGAGATTGCCGCCAAGATCGGTCTCGATGCGAGTTCGACCGCTAGCGTCCAGATCTCTACCCCAGTCTCGGTCCAGCCCTCGAACAATGCGGCGGCCCAGCGCTCTGATCTCCCCCCGGTCCCCGACTTCAGCCGCACCTCCAAGTTTCTAACCCAGCCCGTCTTTTCGGCACACCGCTCCGAGACGCAGATGCTCCGATATATCCACTCTCTGCAGGCCAAGGATCTCTCCCTTGTTCACGCCATGATCCCACTCGGATCGTGCACCATGAAGCTCAACTCGACTTCGAGCATGATGCTCATCTCCAAGCCCGAGTTCTCGCAGCTCCATCCTTTTGCCCCCGAGGACCAGGCGCAGGGCTACGACGTCCTCATCCGCGAGCTCGAGCGTGACCTGTGCATGATCACTGGCTTCCCCGCCGTATCTCTGCAGCCCAACTCGGGTGCCCAGGGTGAGTTTGCCGGTCTGTCGGTCATCCGCGCCTACCTCGAATCCAAGGGCGAAGGCAAGCGTGACATCTGCCTCATCCCCACCTCTGCTCACGGCACCAACCCCGCATCGGCCATCATGGCGGGCATGCGTGTGGTGCCTGTCAAGACCAAGGCAGACGGCTCGATCGACCTCCACGACCTCAAAGAGAAGGCCGAGAAGCACAAGTCGGAGTTGGCCGCCACCATGATCACCGAGCCCGCCACCACGGGCTGCTACTTCTCTGGAATCCAGGAGGCTTTCAAGATTGTGCACGACAACGGTGGTCAGGTGTATCTCGACGGTGCTAATCTGCAGGCCCAGGTGGCGCTCACCAGTCCAGCCATAATGGGCGCCGACGTCACCCACCTCAACCTGCACAAGACCTTCTCGATTCCGCACGGCGGTGGAGGTCCTGGTGTTGGCCCGATCTGTGTTGCTGAGCATCTCGCTCCGTTCCTGCCTGGTCACCCGCTCGCCTCGACTGGTGGCGAGATGGCCATCGACCCCATCTCTGCTGCGCCGTGGGGCTCTGCCTCCATCCTCACGATTGCATGGGCCTACATCAAGATGCTCGGCTGGTCGGGTCTCAAGTCGTCAACTGAGACAGCACTGCTGTCCGCCAACTACGTGGCGCACCGACTCAAGGATCACTACAAGCTCAAGTACACTGGCGACCGAGGACGTGTGGCGCACGAGCTTCTCATCGACGTGGCCGAGTTCGAAGATGCCGGATTGAAGGTGATGGACTTTGCCAAGCGACTGATCGACTACGGCTTCCACCCGCCGACCTGTTCGTGGCCCATCTCGACTGGTCTGTTGATCGAGATCACCGAGTCCGAGAGCCTTCAGGAGATCGACCGCCTCGTTGACGCCTTTATCTCGATTCGACAGGAGGTTGAGGAGATCCGCCAAGGCAAGCAGCCCAAGGACAACAACCTGCTCAAGAACGCCCCGCACACGATTCAGACCCTTACAAAGGCCGATTGGGACAAGCCGTATTCGCGTGAACGTGCCGTATACCCCGTGCCTGACCTCAAGAAGAACAAGTTCTGGCCCCCGGTCGCTCGAATTGACGACGCTTTTGGTGATCGTGTCCTGGTTTGCGAATGTGGTGATGTCGAAGACTACACCTCGTAAAACACATCGCACAATCCGCTGCCCTTTTCAATTTTACCCCCTTTTCCCTCTTGTTTGCCCCTCTTCTTACTCTCTCCCCCTCTCTCTCTACTTTTTTGCGATAACTTGTACTACTAATAATCATCTCTCACTCGCGTTCCCCCTTTACTCTTGTTCTGCCGTGCTTACCGCATTGATGCAGTCCAACCTGCCACTATTGCGACGATAATGCAAAGCCGCACAGCACAGTTTCTGTGCCACCTCTGCATTGGTATAAACTCGTCAACCCCTCAACTATCAACATCGCCCTCTCTTTTTGTCCCACTTTTGGCTCTTAACTGGCTCCCTTTTCTCATGACATGGGTTTTCAACAACGCAACACTTTCTGTTCGTATCAAACATCGTCTTCTCTTTTCTTCTTGTTTTCGCAGTCCCGACCCTTAGGTCTCTTTCAACAGCATATACCGGAGTGTCCTTCATCTGGCATTCTTTCCCTTTCCACATCTCGTGTTCCTCTCGCGATCTCGTCATTCGTAAACTATCTTCAGTCATCGACGATCTATTCACCTGTGTCTTGTGTGTGTCTTGTGTATGCCTTCTTTTGTGGCTCAGGGGTAAGGTTGGCTTGCTTGCGCGCAATCTTGCTGCCTTTTGGGCGACTCACACAGTACTGGACCTGTCTGCGTCCCGTGCCTGGAACTGCGTGATCGCGCAAAAAGATACTCAGAGTACAGCGAGTGAGCGACAGACAAAAATTCAGATGAAAGTCAACAAATGAGTGATTTTGGCCGAAGGCAAGTAAAAGTGAAAAGTGAAATCTAGAGGAAAGGCTCGAGATTGAACTCGAGGGCGGAGCAGGGGAAATCGATGGAAAAGTTCTTGAGAACTTGCGGATGAAGGACACCGATGTGTCCTACGACGATGGAGGAGTCTGCCGTCGAGGAAGACGAAGCTGAAGAGGCGGTGGGGAGAACCTTTTCGAGAGCCGACTTGACAGTGTCGAGGGCGGAGGACTTTGTGTCCTTGTCCTCCTTGTCGGCGGGAGCAGCAGCAGAGGTGGCGGCGCCCGGGTTGAACTTTGTCTTTGGCAGACGGACGTGGATGGTAGCCGCACGACCGGGGAAGAAGGTGTCGTTGTCGGCGTCCTCCTGGATCCAGTATCCCTTGTCTGTCGAGTCAGTGGGCTGGATGCGAGGAATGGCGAGGGAAAGCATCAAACGATCAAGAAGACCATGGACGACCTCGAACGAGGCAGTCTTGTCGCAGTACACGGCCGAAACATGTCTTCGGTTGCGTGCACACCGCTCTGTCTCGCTGGCATCTTTGAAGGCGATGTCCGAGACCTCAAAGGTGCGCAGAGGAAGCGCATGCTTTCGGTTCTCCCTGACGGTCTTGAGAATACCGGGGAGCAACGAAGTGCGAACCACCTGGTATTCCGCCGTCTTGGGGTTCTCGAGCACAATCGCCGAGGTACCGTCATCCTTGCGCTGCAGCCAGGCAAAGTTCTCGTCGTGCGAACACAGGATCAGTGGCAGAACCTCGACCCAACCGGCATATGCACATTCGCGTCGCACAATGTCGGCCAGCTTGTTGATGGGCAGAGGTGCCGCCACAGTGTTGGTCGAGGGGAAAGTCTTGGGCAAGTTGTCAAAGCCAAAGGCGACCGCTACGTCTTCCATCAGATCGCACTCGTGCAGAATGTCGGGTCGGGTTGGTGGGACATCGACTAGGAGGCGTTCTGTTGGTGCTGCTGGATCGATGGTGGCGGTGTGGCCCATTTTTTGAAGGTAGGTGATCATCTCTTCCGGCTTGAGGCCGAGGCCGGTGCAGCGGTTGATGTAATCGACCGAGGCGGGGAAACGGGTGTTTGCGAGGTCCGGGGTGATCTTTTCGGTGCCGTCCGGATAGATGACCTTGACTGGCTCGACGGTGAAGGGCTCGGCACAGTACTCGGAGAACATGGCAACGATGATGTTGATCACGATGGCGAGCTTGGTCTCGTCGATGGCGGTAGTGTCGATAAATACGTTTTTGGTCTCGAGCGTGATCTTGGAGTGGTTCGAGTTGATGATGGGCGGCATGGAGAGGACACGGCGCTGCGAGTCGTAG
Organism: Testicularia cyperi; assembly: GCA_003144125.1. Taxonomy (NCBI): domain Eukaryota; kingdom Fungi; phylum Basidiomycota; class Ustilaginomycetes; order Ustilaginales; family Anthracoideaceae; genus Testicularia; species Testicularia cyperi. The sequence continues at coordinate 947,090 of KZ819191.1, forward strand.
ATGATGGGGTAGACCGGGCTGTCCCTGATGATGTGCAGGTATCGGGAGAGGTGCTTATCAGACTCGTAGAGCTGCATAAGCTCAGAGGCGTCGTACTCCTGCTCCTTGTTGAGCGGCGCAAATTTGATGTCCTGGGGTGGCAGTGCCTCGTAAGTGAAAGGACCCTGAATGGTGTCGAGGTCGTGGGTTCCGATAGCCACGAGCGTTCGTCGACGTGCAAGGTTCTGGTGCAGCTTGTCCTGAAGGTCGATAAAGTTGGCATAGCTCTCGGGCGTAAAGGTGACATTTCGCAGCACGGCACCAGCAAAGTAAGGTCGGATGCGGGCAACGTCCTTGGACAGCTTGACCTCGAGCATCTGGGTGGGCTTGGTCAGGGTCAGCTTGGGCTGCGGGATGTTACCGAGGAAGACATTGAGGGCGCGCGAGATACCCTCGTGGCACAGGAGATCATATCGATTGGCAGGGATGTCGATCTTGAGCTGGGGTCGCTCACCAAGACCAGCCTTCTCGACCTCTTCGGTGGTGTCATCGTCGAGCTCGATACCGAACTGGAAGCAGAGCTCGTCAAATTCCTGGGTGGTGTAGGTGCGACCGAGCGCCTTGTAGAAGTGCTCCTTGTCTACGCTGACGGTCGGCATCTTGGGATGTGCGACAGACGCCGAAAGGGTATGGGTGGGAAGGGTTGATGAGGTAGAAAGAGTTGGTGACCAAGAGCAACGCCAGGGCAGCTTTGAGTTGAGCAATTTGGGCTCCAGCGCGCTCGGAATGCAGGAATGCTAAAAAGCCGAAGAAGGAAAGCAGCAAGAGAGTAGCACAGTACAGTCCACGTACAGTACAGTACAGTCCACGTACAGTACAGTCCACGTACAGTACAGTACAGTGCAGTGCAATAGCAATCAGGCAGGCGCACAAGACGATGTAACACCAACCGAGCCAAAAAGTGTCGCCAAGTGGAAGAAAAGGTCAAAAGAGCATGCAACCGACCCACACGCCCATTTCCACCTCACGTCGAGTGGGTTGCATGCACTTTACAGTATTGGGCCATTTTGGCTTTTCTGGCTTTGGAGTCACGCCCTCTATTCTTCCAAAAAGCATCTATCCGCACGAAAAAGGACGAAAAAGGTCTAACACCATCGGTCGGTCAGCTTCTCCTCGATCGACATCGTCGCTGCTCATGCTTCAGGTCTACACATTGCCACAAAACCTACAGACACGTGATGCTGCGACACATATAATGAATACGATGACCTTTCAGCTGAGTGAAACGGGATGTACCCTCTTCGAATTGTTCTGGCAGGTGCACACGAAACCTGGATCTATTGTGGGTGATGAGGATGATGATGGTGACCATGTTGGTAGTGTCCAATATGGCTTGCTGCATTGTTGTACGGTGCGGGCGAAGACGCTCCAGTGACAGGCCCAGGGTAGTAAGGGTCGCTGAATGGCGAGTTCCTCGCTCCTGTGGTCCCGAAAGCCGGACCCATCGTGCGCGTCGTCGGCGTCATGGGCGACTGGTTGAGACTCGAGCTGCCGGATCCGCCGCTGCCATAGTACTGAGACATGTGCGATGGAGGGCTGAATGCAGCTTGACCTCCCGTCAGATGCTGCTGATACGCGCTCGAGCCCATAGTGGCCTGCTGCGACGGCGAGTTGCCGTAGCCGCTGAAAGACGAAAACGCGTTCGGTCCAGACTGTCTACGCATCGCATCGTTCCAAATTCCTGGCTGTCCAGCGTGTCCGCCGCCCATTGGGACCTGTGAGTGTTGTTGGAAACCCCCCGAGACACCGACATGCATCTGGCTGCCGGCTCCTGCAGTCGAGACACCAACGTCGGCTGGGCTCAGCGCCCAAATCGAGCTGATAGCGGCTCCATTCGGCAGCAACATGCTCTCTTGCTGACCGATCGAGCCCGAATTCGATCCACTGGCAGCTGCAGAGCCGCCAAAGCCTTGACCTACGCTGCGCTGCCCCAACATCTGCAGGTAAAGTTCCTGCGCGTTGGATGATTGCTGTACCGTGCCCGTTCCACCGCTGCTTGACGAGCCCATAGCTGCACCGGACGAAGGGACCGGGTAGGCATCGAAGAGCTGCTTGGTCAGATCTGGCTGTCCAGCGAAGCCTCGAGCCTTGACCTGCGCCGGGATGAGGAGATCTCGGTCGCCTCCCTTGTTGGCTTTGGGTGCCTGATCGGCCACCGACACGCTTTGCAACGACTGTTCCACAGACCCAAGCTCCGTGCTGTCCACAGTACGGCGACCATCGACAGCCCGCATAGCCATCTCGACCGGGTCGTCCGTCATCTCCGAATTACCTTCTGAGGACGCATCGTCGCGAGCTGGCTCCGATTCCTGCACGCCAGCATCTGCGCGGGGTCGCTGCGGATTGGCTCGAGCAGTCTCTGAGCGAAGTGCCACCGCCGCAGCAGTGGCCGCAGATCGCGACTGCGACGCTCTCCCGACCGTGTGCACAAAGACATTCTGCTGGTCGTCGAATTGAATGGGACTGGCATCAGACTCGGCGATCACCTTGGCATCGATGAGAAGGTCCGCGATTCGCATCAGTTGCTCCTCGTTCGGATGGACCTGGCTCGGACGCACTGCATCAACGTTGGCGCAAACTTCGCCCATGCCAAACGTCACAATAGTACCTCCGGGCACGGTCGACTGGGTAGCTTTGCGCGTCGGTGCGAATCCGCGCATGTCCGAGTCCTCCTCCAGGCACAGTGCGGGCGCTCCGACCGAACCGACCTTGCCAATGTTGGGCAGAGTATCAAAGGGGAAGGCGAAGCGCAGGTTATTGATCAGCGCAACATAGCTGCTCCAGCAACGCGAGATCGAGCTGAGTGTGTCGGCGTACGCGCTTTGGTGGTCTGCAATGTGGTCAGATTTCGGATCAGCCTCCATACTAGACCGTGCTGATGCGTCGCCGCCCGTCTCGACTGCCTCGCTTGCCCTCTTCTCAACGCGCTGCATATACTCGAGATGCGTCTTGGTCCACTTTGTCATGATGCGAAGCGCCGGCAAAGTTCTGCGTACGACGGCGGTCAAGTGACGGACCGAGTTGGCCGTTGTCGCTGCTGCCTCCGCATCGTGACCGTTCGTGTTGGCGTCGATCGCATCTCGCACCTCGGAAGTGTCGATTTCGGCAAGCTCCTGAAAGATGCCGAGGACATGGGCCAGTACCTGAAACTCGACGCAACGGCCCGTCTCCGGCGAAGGTGCACGTCGCCGCGACGAACGTTCGCTTCGAATGGCTCGTGGACGTTGGCGGTCGTCAGAACTTCCCGATGCAGGTCGATGCGAGGATGAGATCGCAGAGCCTGGCGCGCTCCGCCAGAGTCGTGTTGTCCACGAAGCGCTGAGTGCAGTGACGAGGAAGCGCACGATTTGGTCTGCACGAAGCGCCCGAGCTCGGACCAGGGTGGAGAAGGTGGCGAGTACCGACTTGGACAGGTACATGACGTGATTGAGATGGGAGCGCTGGAAGAAGAGGCCATGGAGAACGATGACCTGTTTGGTCCAGGAGGTTGCCAACTCCTCGGCAGCAGTCACGTTGCTGGCGAGCGTCTCGACCAGCTGTGAGTCTCGTGCCTTTGCGTCTTTCTCCGCGTCCCAGGTGAGATCATCCGATCGGTGATGGTCGAGATAGTGCGCAGTTGGCTTGACAAACAGCTTCTCCAGGTTGATCTTGGCTTTGGTGAAAGGCGTTTTGACGCACAGGGCTCGATAGTAATGATAAAGGGAGGCGAACGTGTCGGCGTTGTAGGTCGAGACGACGGCTAGCTGGTTGGATGGGTTGCCTTGATCCGGCAGAATGAGGCGTGCCTGTTCGTAAAAGGCGGAGGCACGCGACAGGTCGTACTTTGGTCTCGCAGCCGTCTTTGAGGTACGCATGCTAGACCTTCTTGCGGAATCTGAAGATTGGGCGGCAGAGGCATCTGCGCCATCAACCTCGTGGGATGCGATCTCGCGGTATCGCGACAAATCGCCGCAAAAAATGAGAAAGTGGTGGAGCATCGCGATCAGATGCGCTCGTTTTGCCGGTAGCAGAGCAGCTTGAGAGAGGGCCTCGTCGGGCTCGTTTGCCTGGCGCACAGAACGCGAAGCTAGGGAGTCGGGCGGGAGGGAGGAAGCGACGGTGGTGTCGCCATCGCTATCGACGTTGATACCGAGAGATTCAAGGTTGGCACGGGCCTCATCGAGTGAGAACAGGCGAGCCAGCCTGGCGACAAGATCGTGCCAAAAGGCCTCATCCTCGGCGAGAAACTTACGGAACTCGTTCTTGACTCGGTTGGTGTCGTGCGACAACTTGCCTCGCCTGCCGGGCGCCTGCACAGCAGAATCTACGGTCTTTTCGGCAGCGCTGAGATAGGAGCGATATGCGGTGATGATGTTGTACGAAGTATTTGTCCAGATGAGGCCGTCCGCCGACTGAGCTTCACGGGTGAAGGTACAGGTGAAGAGGAGGTTGAGGTAGGTGTTGCGGAGATTTCTGCGAGCAAACTCGAGCTCCGAGTCGAGAAGTTTGTGGCCGGAGTCCTTGACGTGTGCACGCGGTCGCGAAGAGGAAGAAGGACCGGTGGAAAAGGAGGGATGAGCAAAGGCGGCCTTGATCATTCGCTCTAGTTCGCTCTTCTGCTTGTGGCCCTGCTGCAGCAGAGTCTGCGCTCTAGCGTCCCTCTGCGATGTAGAGTAAGCCATCACGGATGAAACCACACTCGTCAGAAGCCGGCGTAGCGGTGGAGTTTTGATCTGACGGCGGCTGGAAGAAGATGCCAAATGTGCTGTGTAAGAACAGCTACCTAGCTGAGATGCGGCTTGCGACAGAGCAGGCGATTACCTCAAGAGTCGTGGCAAGTGGAGAGGTAGGAACACGGAGGAGCTGAGCTGGCTCCTTTGACCGACTTGGATCAGGCCATGTTCTTGCCTACGTCGTGTAGCGTACGTCGGCCTGGATGTCGCCGGACTGTGCCGAATGGATTGGTGATCGATGGCACCTTGAATCGCAGCTCGTGGGATGGAACGATGCGCAACAATGTGATTAATGTTGGTGTACAGAGTACTGTAGTTTGAGAAATAATGTTGGATGCCGAAGAGGCTCGGGTCTCTCGCGTGTGTCGTGCAGCAGCAGCAGCAGCAAGCGCCCATCCAACCAGCTCGGCAGATGGCATTCGAGTCGCCCGGATTTAATCCCGAGTCAATCAACGTTATTATATTATATTATTGTTATTATACATTTACATGTTAAACATGTGTTTATTTTTGGTGCTTTTTCCTGGCCCGAATTCTTGTGAAGCCTTGATTTTACAAATACAAATAAACGCGCGATAGCCTAAGCAGCGCCCTGAACGTATCCTGCCTACGCCGATGCTCAAAATCCCAAATTAACCCACACATATTACTGTAACAGCACTACTGGACGCACAACGACGTGCTCTCGTGAGCAATCGTCAATGCTCGAATCGCAACGTTCCGATAGACAGCTGAGCTCGATCAAGGTGGGAAAGCTAGGTTCATCGGAAGAAGGAAAGTCAGCATGAAACACCATCATGGCTGTGATCATTGCCTGGAAACTACACGCGTGAGATTGGCACCACCTGGCATCGGATATGCCGTCGACGAAAGGATGTATTTTTCAGACATCGAGGGAAACGAGCGAAAGTGCATGTGCGAGCTTTGTGATCGATTCGGACTGGAATCAGAGCGGGAAAGGAGGAGAGCCAGTGAGGCAAGGTCCATCACATGAACCACAGGGACTCAACAAAGGCGGGACTCTTGTTGAGCGTCTCCATGATCTTGACCGACTCAGCCTCCGAAATTTCGGCAATCTGCTCTCGGCTGCGTTCCGACGACACCACCGTCTCGGCATCGTCGGGGCCATAGATGAAGGCACGCGCCTTTTCGCACAGAATGTCGGCGTAGTAGGCTGGCGGAACCAGTGAAACTGAGCGGGTAGCACGGCAGTAGGTGTAGCAGAGCGAGTTGATGCTGCGGATCAGGTGGTCGCTCGAGAAGCCCACTTCGTTGCACAGCACCGTGTAATGGCACGGACGTGCCGTACCCACCAGTCCGGCCTGCGACTGCAGGTAAAAGTCAAAGCCAAACGGCGAGACAATCTTGGAGTCGACCACAGTACCAGCAGGCAGATTACCAGAACGGTCGGTCTCGCGTCCATCCCTCGCAAAGAACCGGACATGATGACCCTTACCGCAAACGATAAACGTCACTTTGATGCTGGCATCCGGGCGAATCTCGCGAGCAGCCGCCTTGATGGCTGCCAATTCGTGATCCAGCACGGCTTGGAACTGTCCCTCGGACACACCGTCGCGGAAAAAGACGACCGAGGAGGGCAGGGAGCCCTGGTTGGCCTTGACCCACTTCTGTAGATGCGCCTTCATCATGCCCTTCGAGTGCAGCATCACTTCCTGAATTGAGGCGCCGCGCGGGTTGGTCTGTGTTCGGATCTCGCTCGAGTAGCGCCGTCGGCTGCCATCGATGGTGGCCACCGAGCCCGCAATCGAGGGACGATCAGATCCAGGACCCGGATGGGTGACGTCGGCACCAACAAGCATACTGGTGTTGCCAAATCGAGGCAGATCGCGCTCGCCCGCCACCACCTGGTTGGTGCCGCCGAGCTTGACATTGATCTTCATGGCGACGTTGGCCACATACTGCTGCTGTCCTCGATCGTTGAACGCCTTGCGTGAGTTGATGCACTGGCTCGGCACCGGAGTCGACAGTTCGAGAGCGCAGGCGCGTTTGATCGTGTTGTAGAGCGCAGCGTCCTGCTGATCGAGCACAATGAGGAACAGCTGCGGCGGAGGTGGACTCTTGTTCATCTTCTGCGCAAGCTGCTTGGCCTGCGCGTACGCAGCTCGGCCTGCATTCTGCAACTCGTTGCGGATGTTGGACAGATCTGGACGCGCGTTCTGGATGAATGGAGCCTTCTCGAACACCTGCATACCGAGGCCCTCAAGCGACTGCACCTGCGCGCCGACAAAGTGCTGGATCGCACGAATATCGGAGCGACTGAAGTTGATTACAGCCCAAGTAATCAGGCTGGTGCCGGCAGCAATGAAACGACTGCCAACCAGGTTCCAGGCGCCAAACTGGACTCTGGGTCTCTGACTGCCAGGGGCGTACTGCACATCGGGCGGGTTGAGCACTCGGGCCTCGGCAACCATGGGGTCACGATCGACCGAGATGCCCCAGGTGCGCAGGCGCTCGTCGCGATCGTAGTCGATCTCGCGTCGGATCCCCTGGATGCGTGCGGCGCGAGCATCAGGGCGAAGAGCAGAGACACGGATCTGATCGGCCGACTGGAGCGGTGTGAGGCTGGTGGCCGGGATAGGACCTTGAGGCACAACTTCGCAGCACTCGATGGGCACGGCCGATTTCTGAGCGCCAATGCGGACACAGGGTAGATGCGGGAAGCGAAGGCGGTAGTTGTACTTTTCCAAGAAGTACTGTGTGATCGTGTAGCGCTGTCCATCGCGAGTGTCGAACTCGGTCTCATCAGCTGACTTGGGAGTGAAGCCCTGGAACGATTCGAGCTTGTTGGCGGGCCGATGGGTCACCCGGATCTGGATATTCTTGAGGCGCAGTCGAAGCTGGCGTTGATCCTGAGGAGAAAGCTGGTTGATGGTTGACGGAGGACCTCCTCCGCCTCCGCCTCCACCATAGCCACCGCGTCCGCCGCGACCGCCACCACCGGGAGGACCACCACGGCCGCCGCGACCGCCTCGACCACCTCGACCGCCAAAGTCGCCGCCGCCCGACAGGCCGACGCTTAGGAGCTTGGCCGCTACCTCGAGAAAGGGACCGGCACCAACAAAGGCCGAGAAGGCAGGGTCGAGGTTGACGACGAGGCCACCTGCGCAAGGGCGGGCGGATTGGAAGAACCCGGGCCAGATCTGTGCGCCCTGTGCGATAGCAATGGCCTTGCTGGAATCGTAGAACTTGCGCATAGCGTTGGCAGTGGTGCCAGACTGGAAGCGACCAATGAGACCCTCGCGCAGCGCCACGTCGATGGCCTGGATCACGTCCATAACGGCCTCCTGCGGGTTGGCGGCCGAAGCCATGATGGCGCGACGGTCTCCTCGGCAGATATCGAGGACGCTTTGAGGATCAATGAAGCGCGCAACGGCAAGCTTGATGGTAAATTTGCGGTCGCGATCTCGACGCCCAGTGGGAGCAGGAGGCGGGACGGCGCCCATGGGACCTCCAGGAACAGGCGCGGCCGCCGCCTTGGGGGGCAGCTCCCACTCCCACTCCAGGACATTGGCTGCGGGCTCAAAGGGAGTGAAGGCAAGGGCCCGGCCATCGTAGACGATGCTGTTGGCGAATTCGAGGCTGATGCCATTGATGTTGTTTCGAGCAGCGTACTGTAAGGCGTACTTGACGATCTCGCGATTGAGTGAGGGAGGCAGAGGTCGATCGGCCTTTCCTCCACGAGCCGGGAAAGCCTCGTCCTGAATGGGAGTGATCAGAACATCAAGTAGGTGGACACCGTCGATAGAGGGACCGCGAATGGTGACAGGGAAGAGATTGGTCACGACCGAAATGCCGCGTCCCGACGTGATTCCGGCATCCGGACGAGGAGCGGCACCAAAGAGGGTGAGCGCCTCTTGTCTGCCTCGAGCGGCCATTGTGCAGTGTATCCAAACGAAGCGCTCAAAGAGTCCAGGTCCCGCGATATGTGATACTTTCCTTTTGCAAGAACGCGTAAGGAGCGTGAAGGCTGGACAACGAACAGAGGGATGGAGATGTGGTCAGCTCTTCTGAAGCAGGTCGTGGGACGCCAGGGTTGGAACTTACCGGTGCCAGGGATCGGGGGATGGTAAGCAAGGCGAGAAGGTGAGGATCAACGGACAAGACGACAAAGGACGACAGATTTATAGGTGAAGCGGGATGCCAGGCGTCGGTGGTCGGTGCAACGGGACGATGTTGCGAACGGCTTCAGGGCTGCGGTGCAAGGACAATGGAGCGGACCGGATTGAGGACTAGAGGACAAGATTGAACGATAGCAGCGATCCGAAATGAAGCTCTCTCTGGTCGTGGAATTGAAACTTTTGACAAAGTCAGCGTTGATGAGGATTCCAGTGAAGATGATCAGGGCTGCGACATGATCGATTCGCTCGGACTGCCTGCTTGGGAGGAGGACGAGGTGCTGGGCTGGGAAGTTGGAATCCGGTGGAGCAGAGCGAAACCCCAAAGGGCAGGTCACGTCGCCAAAGCAGCGCGTCAGAAGAAGATCTTGGGCGAAGAAGGTGAAAGAAGGCGAATGTCCGAGGCGACAATTCCGAGGACGGGCGGAGGCGGTGGACCGTCAAGTGACGGCACAGAATCGACAAATGAGCGACAATTGCGAAAGCCACCTAGATTCGGAAGGTCTAGTTACCACTTGCGCCGGACTGGATCAAGTTCGTTCAGATCTAAGCTTCTACGGCGAAATTATAGGAGAGAAAGAGAGGGAAACGGACAAGTATCGATCGGACGGTGAGTCGATATGAGGGTGCGGCGCAGCGTTAACGTCCAGGGTCCGAGCTCTGACCGGCGGCGGAGTACGCGGTTCAAGTATGGGCGCACCGTGGGTTCTTGCTACAAGTACTGTATAGGACCCTTCTCATTAATCTGTTTCGTATTCTGGAACAAAAAAAAAAGATGCTGACTCCCTTTGATATGCGACACCTGCCAAGTGGACATTCCCCGCGTCCTGCTCGCGCACGTACGACAACTTAGCATGCTTGTGCCTCTCTCACACGTATATTTGATTGACTCAAAATGTAGCAAAATATCGAGTCGAGCTGCTGGTCGGACCCTGGAAACGACACTACTCTACCGCTGCACGCGGCAATTTTGTTGTTCTCGACCTGCTTCGTTTGCAGGAGTGTCACAGCAGCTGCAGGTCGATGTGTTGCGGCGCAAGGCACATGAATGCAGGGCGCATGCACGGCAGCAGAATCAGCAGAAGGAGCAGGCGGCTTGGTGAGAAAGCTGGATGTGGAGGCCAACAAGGGTGCAATTAACGCGACGACGGACCCAGAGGTCTTGGTCAGCTGTCATGCGAGAAGTTGGCAATAAACAGCTCAGCAGGCCGTCTGGATCGTACTACAGTACTCTACTGTACCGTCCACGTTGCAAGAGGAACGGGTCTGCAGACGGGCGAACAGGCCAAGTTCAGTTCAGACTTGATTCCGCTCGACAAAGAGAGTTGCGTTCCAAAATATTTGTTCAGGTTGTCAGGCTGGCCTCCAACTTTCCCTTACCGAAGGACGATTCGATCTCGGGAGGCGTCGGGCCATCCGACCCGCAAACACACGGCCAACTGCCTGCGCCGCTGCAAACGCAACATCCAACTGAGCAGCGCAGTTCCTAAGGCCTGTGGAGTACGGAGCCGCTCAACAAACCAGATTGAGCATCTCATACAAGTACACTTGTACGTGACGCTCAGACAAACAAGCCAAGGGGGCCAATTTCGCCTGCGGTGTCGCAGCCCTCGATTGCCCAATGAGCGTGCGCAGGACGGCACGGAGCTCGGTGGATAAGCGCCTCAGCTATCGTGAGGAGAGCGACTCGGAAGATGCAGGCCGTGTCTCTGAAGATGGCCTCACCGAAGACGAATTCCAGGCAGAGCACTCGAGCAGCCAAGGAGACGACGAAGACGGGGAAGAAGATGAAGCCGCTGCCCTCGTCGGAGAGTTGTCCGAGGCCTCCGACGAGCAGAATTCCTCTTCCCGAGCCGCAAAGCGACGCAAAACAACGAAGGCCTCCGCATCCCGTCGGACCTCGGGCGGCACCAAAGCTAATCCCCAAAATAAGAAGAAAGTAACCGCAGCAGCAGCAGGGGGATCGACAGGGGGAGCCACAGGCGACGACTGGGAGCCGGGCACCACACGCGTTGTGATGACGCTAGCCGGACCGCCCAAGACGGGCCACGTACCTCGAGGCCAGATCAGCCCCAATGTGCTCGACTTTTTCACCAAGCTGCAGCAGAACAACGACCGCGAGTGGTTTGCCAAACACGATGCGGTATATCGCTACGTGTGGAAGAACTTTTGCGACTTTGTCGACGTGCTGATGAACGACATTATGGAGCAGGTCGACGCCACGGTGCCCTGGCTTCCGGTCAAGGATGTGGTGTATCGCATCTACCGCGACGTCCGCTTCTCCAACGACAAGACGCCGTACAAGTCCAACCTCATGGTCAGCTTCTCTCGCGGTGGACGCAAAGGTCCCTTTGCCGGCTATCACGTCATGGTCAAGCCCGGCGGAAAGAGCTTCTTTGGCGCAGGACGCTGGCAGCCCGAGAAAGACGATCTCGCTGTAATTCGCAACCACATCATCCAGGACACCCCAGAGGCCAAAGCCCTGAAGGCCGTAGTCAAGTCCCCCACCTTTGTCAAGTGGTTCGGACAGCCCAAACGCAAATCGAACGGCCAGAGAAGCAGTCTCTGGGGCTGCGACGACGAACTCAAAATCGCACCCAAGATTCCTGGCGTAGACAAATCCCACAAGGACATAGAGTGGCTAAGACTGCGTTCGTTTGTCGTAATACACAAGTAAGTTCACGCTCTGCCATCCTGCTATCAAGCGCATACCGCTCTTTCCCCGCTCGTTCGCTTCCGGCGCCAGTCGCTTGCGAGTCCAAGAGCGTCGACCAGCCCACCCGAGCGCCGAAAAGCCACTTCATCTGATCATCTGACGGGCTTACTCTGGACTTCATTCATTCCTGATCTTCTCATGCTTGGCTTTCCTTCCTATGATGGCGTGATGCAATAGTTTCACCGACAAACAAGTGTTGAGTTCCGGGTTCCGAGATCTGATTGTCGAAGCCGGCAAGATCACCGAGCCACTTGTTCGAGTGTAAGTCATGGCTCTTGTTGCGCCGTTTCCACACATGTGTTTGACGCAAAGGCGAAGGGATAGAGATAACAAGACTGACCACGTTCCTGCATTTCGCACGCGGATTATTCTCGGCAATCGCGGGGAGCAGGCTCAATGCAATGACTTCGCCCGATCCGCCACCGCCGCCAGAGTCAGACGAAGAAGGTGAGGCAGGCTCGCCCGAGCCAAACGGACAAGCCGACAATGAAGAGGAGGATGAAGAGCTCGTGTCAGATCAAGAGCAGGGTCTGGTCTACGATGACGCTGCCGACGACAACGACGACGACGACGATCAAGAGGACAGCGACTAGAGCTTCGACTGCGACATCAAAGCCACACATCCCCCGCGCTCCTTCGACCTCAAGGGTGCCACGGATACTTGTATGACCTCTAAGCGTTTGTTGTAGAGCTGTATTTTTTTTAATAGAGGAACGCGGCTACTTGTACAGATGGATTGAAACGGACGACTGTAGAGGGATGCATAGGTGCTGTGAGAGTAAGATGTTGATTCGCTGTGGTAGTTTGGTGCCTGCTAGAGCTTGACCAGGCGAGTTCCATCACGGTCAATGATACGGATGGTAAATTCGCCGAGGTCGACGATGAAGCGCTTCTTGAGTTCGTCGATGCATTTGCGTAGGAGTTCAAGGCCCTCTTCGAGGTTCATGTCCGGGCGGTGGAATCGGTCCATGGTCGACATGGTGAAAAAGGCACCATATCCATGCGCAGCATAAGGGACCGTTGCCATAGTGCCGAGATAGTCGATCCAGTACAATGCCGGTTCCGACGTGGGCAGGTCAAATCCGCCAAGCATGAGGTTCACCTGATACGGGCTACGCGATCGCAACGACTCGGCGAGCTGCTTGCGGATCCATGCTGCTGCTGCCCTTGGTCGCAGCTCGACGTGGTGTCTATGCAGATAACGTCAAGTCGGAAAAGGGTCATGCCAAAGAATCGGGTCAGAATGTCTTCCTGACTCGGTATGCACGCCAGGTAGGCTTTCTTGGCCCCCAAGAATGCCATGGCTGTGATGAAAGAATACTTACCTGATACCGTAGAGACGCAGATTGCGCTCGACATATTCCGAGAATTGCAACGTGTCGCCGGCCTCTCCAGAGTAGGTCATGACGAGATGGTCGCTGAGCACCGACTGCTTGTCGACGTCGGTCTTCATCTTGACGATTGACCGCGCCGCATTCGAGTCTGACGCAATGATGGTGTAACCCTTGCCCGTGATACCAAAGGAGCACTCCATGATGGGCTATGCTTTCGGAAAGAAGGTGGAGTAGATGATTTGCAGGACAGTCGGATTCGAAGCCGAGCTAGAGTGGAATTCTAGAACTCGATGGCGATTTTAAACGTTTGTCGCGGAAACCGTTGGGCGAGACCAGCTGTGGTCGGAGGATGGGATGTAGTTCTGAATTGCCTAGTCGTGTCGTTGGTTAATTCAGCTTTAAGGACAGGGCCTGGTGTGGAAGGAAGGCTCGACGATGGCTGAGGATGGTGAGTGGAGTAAAAAGCCATGGACAAGTGGTACTTGCGCAAGCGCAGGGCTGGCTTGCTACGCACTCTCAACGCTGGAGGGCCGTGTCACTTTTGGCTCATGTGTGTGTGTGTGTGTGTGTCAAAGGTGCGCTTGCGAAGTCCCATAAGCGTAGGTAGGTACGGCAGCCAAAATGTGGAGTGATCGATCCCGTGACTTTACTTGAAAGTCTAACAGTTGACCCGCGCTCTCGCCTCCCCCCGCCGCTGAGTCCCTCAACGCGTCAAGTGTGATTGATGCATGGCTCGCTCAGCCCGAGACGCGCCCTTGCTGCACGTCAACTCGAAATTTCCGCAGATGGTGAGCGGTGGTTGTGGTGGTGTTGTTCTCCATCCTAGCATGGTCTAGCACCCTTTGCAGCGCACCGTCATCTGTTTAACAGCAGATCAATCGCCACCAGGTGCGACAACGATGCCGGCATCGAGACGATCGTCACAGGCTGCTTCGTCGGCAGCAGCAGCAGAGGCAGCAACGAAGCCAGCCCCGGATGCCGCACCATCAGCAACCGCCTCGAGCTCGACGGCTGCACCAGTCACCACATCATCAAAGGGCAAAGACAAGGCGATGAATCCCCCACAAGGGCAAAAAGACGAAGCCTCGACGGATGCGCATCTCGAGTTGCTAACTGAGCATTTTGGCTTCAATCCCAAGGCGTTCATCGATGCGCTGGTCTATCTGTCCAATGAGCACCTGTACAAGATTGCCGAGCAGTTCGAGATTGTGGTTATGCAGCAGCTCGAACATCTGGATGGAGGTGATTTGGAGGCGGAGCAAGGAGTGCATGCCATTCTGACGCTGATGGAGAACGCGTTGGATCACACACTCGACACGTTCGAGCTCTACTGTCTCCGCTCCGTGTTTGGCATCAAGACGCGCCAGGCTCGATACATGACGCTCAACCACCATCGAGGCCTCGATCTCCGACCTTCGAATAGCAGCAGTTCCAAAACAACCTCGTCCAAGTCGGTAAGCCGAAAGAGTCTATCTACCGCCGCAACCTCGACCACCCTCTCGGCAAACGAGAGAAGTTACCAGCTCGGAGAGTCGGAGGACACCCTCAAACGCAAGATTGCAGCGGCCAGAGCAACTCAGCACAACCTCCTTCTCGCTCAGAATGCCGCGCAAAAGAGTCTCGATCATGCGCTCCAGCTTGCACAGCGCTTCTCCGCCATCTTGTCATCGACAGTCTCAGATGCAGACGGGGCAGCAAAAATTCACGAAACGGCGCTGCAAAGACAGCCCATGTTGACAGCGACATTGGGCCAGCACGCCCGCAAACTCAAGGCAGATACAGGTGCGCTTCTCAAGTCGCTGGGCGAGCTCCGATCCACGGACCCGCTCGGCGACCCACTCTTTGCACCGACTCAGGATCCGTCCTCCAACCCTACGACAGGAGCAGCCAAAAACGGAGAAGGAGATGGCACAGAAAGAGACGAGTTTGAAACAGGAGAAGAACCCGCAGTCAGAGCCTGGGAACGCGGCCGTGAACCCTATCTCAACTGGGAAGCTGACCGGATCATCGCCAAGTCCAAACGCGCTGCTACAGCCGCCAAACAGCAAGACCCCACCGCGCTGCCAGCGCAGGCCGACTCGACCGACGCAAATCCAGACGACGACACAACTTCGGCCAAAACGCCAAAACGCAAACGCAACCCTGCTGCTGCACCCACTTCGTCAAAGCGAAGGACACCCGCCACTGCCTCCAAATCTCGTTGAATGGTTATCCCACTTTCGTCAGACACATGCATCGTCAGATAGCAGCATTTACGATCATGAATATACCCCGCTTTGCCTTCTTCCGACGCTAGCAGTTCTCAAGTCAGATCACACCGGAAGCCTTTTAAAAGGATCATTTTGCAGATGGAATACAAGGTATAGACAGAAGCAATGAGACAATTATGCAAAATACTAGATGAAACGCATCGGTAGATGGAGTATCATGGTAAGAAATGAGGAGAGGGGGAGGGAGCTTAGTTAAAGATACCGACTTCCTGCGTCTCGCGTCGAGGGTCGACGGTGCCAAAGATACGATCCCAGACACGGGTCTGCTTTCCGTAGTTCATGCCGGCCTTGCCGTAGAGGTGGTGGTTCGAGTGGTCCTCGACGGTGAGCTCCATGCCGAAGGGAGCAAGAACGTATCCGAGCACAGGGTGGGCCCAGTAAGCACGGATACCAGAGTGACCAAGAGCCTCGACGTAGAGGGTGTAGCAAACAGTGAGCCACATCTCGATGAACGACATCTTGGGCGAGATGGCGGTGGCGAGGAAGGGGACGATAAAGACCTCGAGCACCTCCTGGTAGTCGTCGGCCAGGATGGAGAGAATGGGTGTTGGGTGCTTGGTGGCGTGGTGCTGGCGGTGGATGAACCAGAGGAAGTCAAACTCGTGGCACGATCGGTGGTAGAGGTAGAACCAGTAGTCGAGTGCAATCTCCCACCAGCCAATCTTGAGCGGGGTGGCCCACGAAAGACCGTTGAAGGGGTTGGTCATGTCACCGCGCCATGCGATGAGGAAGGGACCCAGGGTTCGGAAGATGGTGTAGATGAAGATCGACTGGCCGAGGTGGTTGACGTGCTTGTCGTCGACCATGTCACGGCCACGGTTCTGCTCGTCGAGACAGCCGTACTCTGCCATGTACCAGTGCAATCGCTTGATCATCGAGTAGGCAAAGATAATGAAAGCGGTGTGGTACATGAGCCATGCCGGTGCCCAGTGCATCTGGTGGTCTGGCAACAAAAAGTTCCATGCCGTGTGGAGGACAGGTGCAAGGGATGCGACAGGGAGAATGAAGGCGTTCTCTTCCCAGATGGGTCGGGTCGGAGGAGGACCCCGGAGCTTGGCGGATGAGTCACGCTTCTGGTAGCACGAGTCTGGTGCAATGTCGAGCGAAGCAATAAACTCCCAGAGGTTGCGCTCCTTCCATGGCTTGAGGTGCCATGTGGTCTTGGGTCGAACACCATAGACCTTGTCGTAACCCTGTCCAGTCTGGGGATCGGTGGCAATGGCCTTTTTGCCGAAGCCACCGGGTGCAGAGGGTGCGGGCTCGTCGCACGCGTTTTCGGGGGCGATGGAGGGGATCTCGCTGTCGGTGAGCTTCTGGTCGCCCATGGAGGGGCGAGTGGCCGGAGGCTTGCCTGCCTCTCGCGGGATCTCGGATGCTGCGGTCGCCATCTTGGATGTTGTCAATGATAACTTCGGTGACAGAAGGCAAGTTGGAGATTGTGAGCGGGGGCATCGTAATCTCGGCTTTGTATATATGGATGGCCTAGGGTGTGGCCAGCAAAGGCGAGCCAAAGGAGCGCGAATCTGGCTGCAGCAGTTGGACGTGGCTGCGCTTGTGCCTTCGCGGAGTGGGGTAAAAGAGGCAGCACTTGGCGGATACACCGGAGGTTTCAGATGGGCATCCACACTTCTGGGGCGTCACGATTGTTGCAGTTCTGGCCAGAACCGGCGTGTGCCACCAATGCCAGGGCAAATGACGAGTAAGCAAGATTCAAGCTAGCTCCGACTGCAGTACAGTAGTGTGGAGTATGGGCAATGGCAAAGAATAGACAAGCTGTGGAGTAAAGCTGAGATGGCGGATGG
The DNA here is from genome assembly GCA_003144125.1 of Testicularia cyperi. NCBI lineage: Eukaryota > Fungi > Basidiomycota > Ustilaginomycetes > Ustilaginales > Anthracoideaceae > Testicularia > Testicularia cyperi. Next base: position 964,099 of record KZ819191.1, read on the forward strand.
CGGGTGGCGAGTCTTAACTCTGGGACGGTCTTGAGGCACTAGCAGAAGGGCAGACGCCGGGCGGCAGGCCACGATACAGAATAGCAGAGTACGATACCGCAGGTGAGCAGGCACGGCGTGGCGGCCAATCGAAGCCGCTGCTCTGGTTGCGAGGGTCAAAGCTGACGTGCAGGGTTTTTCGCAGCATGAAAGGTCCAGCGAGCTTCCCATGACGAACGCGGTAGACAAGAGTTTGATTTTGCGAGAAAGACAGGCAGCTGCAAGCGACAAGCGAGATAGCGAGGCTGAGCTCATGCTCATCTTTTCGGCTCCTGAGGCATTCAGCTGAAAGAAACTTGTTGGTGCCTGTGGCACGCACCCCTCGGCAAGCGCAACGAAGGGTGGAGAACTCGTGCGGACGGCCAGTCAGTCTGTTACAGTAGCAACTCAATACAGTACAGTACCGCCTGGCTCGAGCATGGACGTCACTGACAGCTCGATGCACTCGCTTCGCTTCTGCCGTGCGTTGCGTGCCTTCCTCCTTCCCAGCTCAAATCTTGGGCACCTTCACCAAATCGTCACTTGATGTATACCTTTCCACAAGGGCACCAAAGCTGTCCTCGCGATCAATGCAACGAGATGCCTAAGAATTTCAGCGGAAAAGCCAGTGTCCGACGACGACTAGGGATGGTCGGCTCGCATTAGTGACAATAGTGTGAGCCTGTGACCGCAGGCAACGTTGCATGAACTGGTGCCCTCACCGCTGCGCAGCGAGAGGGGCTGGAGATCAGTAGGATATTCTACAGTACTGTAGTAGGCTCGTCTGGCGGACAGACTCCGACGCGGCGGATGAACCAGGGTTGACGCCATCCGACCTCGCTGAGTTGAAATTCTCCCAATTCGAATCAGCGCGAGCCTGCGGACGTCAAGCGCTTAGCCAAACCTTTGATCCTGGACTGACGAGACGCTGCTTAATTGTTTCCACAGGGCAGGGCTCTGTCTTTGCTAATCCGCCCAGCAAGCTATGATGCGCATCATTTTGCGGATCCCTGCGCATGTCGGACGAACGTGAAAATCAACAGATCCCTCGCCCAGCCGAACCGTCATGCTGCAAAGATACAGGATCGTCGATGCATCCTGGATCACAGGTTACCACACAAGGGGTCTCGCACCCCTACGCCGTTGTTAGATATGCCACTTTAGATTACGTGAGAGTCAAACCCTCCATTTCAACTGGCGGTGACTACAGTACTGTACCTCTGCTTTGGGGATGAACCCGCCGTTAACGCCTCTCTTGGCCGCCCCTCCGCTCCTCTGCATTCCACTGGACACCAGGAGCAAGCTTGACTATGTTGTTCTATTGATGGTGGTCATCAGTGCATACCACAAGCACTATCCCACCGATTGAGCGCATGGTTGCAGCGCTGTTGTCGTGTGTGTCTCCGCCTAGACATATGCACTGTGCGGCGTCCGGGGTTTCGGACTTGTAATCAAATCTGGGGTATTCTCCCGCGCGCAGGTCGCGTGAAGCTTGACTATTCAGACTAAGACGCTAAGGCTCCTGCTAATAACCCAACAAACAAGCTACATGCCGCTCTTGGTTTCACGAAGATCCACCATAGCCAAAATTCATCGCTCTCGGTCAGGCACGTCACAACTTGTGCCCGCTCAGAGAAGCCAGGTGCCCATCCTGGTCGGTTCAAAGCCTTCGGCCCTTGAAGCTGTCAAACAGTCCGGCTGGGTCGCGGTCTCCGCATGTTCGCCTCGCCTAATGACTGTGATGCACGTCATGGCGCTCGCAAAAGTACTACAGTAGTACTTCGATTCAGTCTCGCCCCTTTGATGTGACACCCGATGAGTGGCTTGTTACTGTGGTCATCCCGCTCAAGAAAACCTTGTTCACTCTCTGGCTGCAGTCACAGTCGCGGAATTGCGCATTGGTAAGATTGAAACAAGCTCTAAATGCTATTGTACAAGTGCTAAGATGTGGAGTGAGCGAAATGAGAGAGAAAACTACTACTACCTTGATTTTGATATGCGAAAGGCGAAACCTGGTCAGGGTCGGCGAGGTAAGGGAGCGGGACAAAATCATGCATAGAAAGGTGGACTGCTCACAGCGCGGCTTGCCAGCCGTGAAAGATGCTTGCCAAGTTGCCGGCGTCAGTGGCCTGCTGGATTAGGTCATTGACAGTGTACTCTACACTCAACGACGATGAAAGCTTAGAAATCACCGATGTGATGGCCCGATCTGCACTCAGTTCCGCTGTGCCCATGCCGACTAGTTCATCAAGGCCCCCGACAGCGCCAACGCCGACTGGCGCTGGCGTCGGCGCCCGTGTCTCCGCTGGCGAAGTGGAAGATGCCGAGATCCTTCCGCCGGCGCGGCCAGCAGATGCCGTCGCCCTTGACGTTCCTGTCGGTCCTCTCGGCTCGACGCGGTTCGACGGCGATTCCGTCTCCATCTCCTGTGCCCTCAGAACCTTGATTGGATTCGACGTCCAGGCAAACAACGGATCGTGTTTGAACACCTCGAGCACGGTCTTGATCACGTCCTGATGGGAGCGCAGCACTCGGAGCGTCTCTTCGCTGCAGCGGCGGAACGTGCCTTCGACCCCGTGCATTCCCATGCCGTCCACAAGGTCGCGAGTCAGCCGGAAAGGGACCAGTTCGGGGATCGGCAGCAGCTTGCCCTGGTCGAATGCCACACCAAAGTCGATGTGCACCAGTTCTCCGCTCTGTCGATCGAGCAGAATGTTGGACACGTGACGGTCTCCAAGACCGAGAATGTGCCCCACGATTGAGTTTGTGGACACGCTACGAGTATATCGCAGCCGGGTTGCAAACCATTCTCGTGGCACCTTTTGCGTTTCTGTGAAAAAGTATCGGAAAGCGGGCCGCATCAATCGGCACACGTCGTGGAACACATCGATTTTCTCTGCTGCAGGCAGTGGCTGTGCTTCGCGGATCTTGCTGCGGGCTTGTGCTGGCGTGAGATCGTCGGCACGGTATCTGGCATGCATCGCCACTAGTACCTCACCCAGCGGCATTGTGTTGACAACAAATTCGAGAAGTCCGCACTGCGGGCCTAAAGGTATCACCGAATAGGTGCGCACTTGTAGTTCACGCTCTCGCGTACGCCTGTCGACGCGCAAGACGCTGTTGACCAGACGAAAGACTTGCTGCATCACGGCGTCCTGTCGGAGATCGTCATCGCGCTTAAACAGTTGCTTGTAGCGGCGACCGTCGCTTCCTAGGCACTCGCTAATCTTGGGAAGATGAATGCCGCCTGCGGTGGTGAAAGTATCGCTGTACCTCGTGATAGATGTGAAGTTGTCATATCGGCAAGAGACATCAATCTCGAGGTCTGCCGTGGCCACCGGAACATGCAGATTCCTTAGCCGCGAAAGCCGCAGCTCGCCTGACGGTGGCATGCGAAGGCCCCCCTTCTTTATAGAACCGTTGCCCTGAAAATATCGATCTGGTCTCGTGGTTAGGTCGTACTCGGCCCATTCCACGTACGAGAGGCAAGCTTCCTCGAATGCTTGTATGCGCTTGCTGAGGGGCGCCTGCCTTTTGACTTGATTCCAGATCTTTTCAGCTGCAATGGATCGGAGAACTTGCTGGGACGGAAGCTGCGCGTTGCTTTCGCGTGACACGCGACCTTTTGAACCACGTTGATCAGCAGCCTTGGTGTCGGCGCCTGTCTTGATCAGGGCAAATATAGAGTATAGGGCGTGAAAGGGATGGTCCTGGCAGATCCGCAGCAGAAGGCTGCCGAGATTAGTCTGAAAGCTGTGTGGGCCGCTACCAGGGAAAAAGCCGGAGCTGTCCGAAAGGCGAGCTGAAAGCTGGTGCATGAGCTGGAGAAATTTGTGGGAAGGTATCGGTCTGAGGCAGCTCTCGAGCAAACGATTGAGCTCGACATCGTCGGCAAATTCGAACCACATTGAGACGAGACGCGCGATCGCATCGTCGTGCTCATCCGAGGTGGCCAGTGAACGAGAGTACATTACCATGCTTCGGCGGAGGAAGAGCGTCTTCGAAGCTTCCAACTCCTCCAGATGGGCCTCGTCCTGCCGAAGGATCTTTTCGGCTTGACGCTGAAATTGCAGCAGTCGATTCCGCTCCGTTCGGGAAGCAGTCCGCTCACACTCGCGCTGGTTCTGGACAATCTCATCGCGACGCCGTGCGATGTAAAGCTGTAAACGCGAAATTTCTTCGTTGTTGGAATTGCGGAAATGTTCTTCCGCAAACTTTGCCCATCGGTAGGCGATCTCGGCCTGTTGCTGCTGCGGTGCCTTCTGCCCAGGACTTGCCACGACGGGAACAGACCCAGATGTGAGACTAAGTGCAGGCTCAAAGAGAGTCTTGTCGATCTCACGGGGATGCTGAGAACGCGCAGTTGCTCGCCACTGTGCCAGAGTGGTCAGCAATATGGCTTTGCGGTGCCGCTGTCTGGCTGGAGACTTGTTTGTGGTCGGGAGAGCATCAGCGATCTGACCAAGCAACTGGATGGCCGATGAGTGCTCTTGCTGCTCCCACAGTACCGCTGCCAGTTCCTCCTCCGCAATGGCCGCCTCATCCTCAATCTCTGCCTCGACTATCTGAGCTCGGATGGTGGCGTTGATGGCGGTCTGCAGTTTGCTGTGATCTCGAGCCCGTACGCTCAAGGCGACCAGCAGAGAGCGTTCGAGATTTGCTAGCTCCAAGGTCGAAGTACCCATGAGGTCGCCGATCTGCTCGGCCTGCTGTCGCTGTCGTAGCGCCTGTACGACCGACTGTCGCGCCGTCAGGACCCGCTCTGCAAGCTCAAAGTTTTCCGGTATCTCCAGCTGGGCCCAATAGCCTTTGAAGTGCGAAATGGCTTCGTCGACACCGAGTCGCTGCGCGATTGACCGCCAGTCGTGAAGTTGCTGCAGTGCCAGCGTTTCGCCTTGCGCATCTTGCAGGGCGCCGCTAAACAATACGGTTCGCTCGCCAAATTTCTGCAGTGCGCTCTCGAGTGCTGTTTTCAACTCGGCTTCGACATGCGCTTCTGTGCCCGAGAGCCTGAGCACTTTGAGCACCCTTTGCAGGCCTTCGCTCGTTCCCGAACGTGTCGCATGTCCTCCAGGCAGATCCCAGGCGGCCGAAGGTCGGGACGAGCTAGATAGCTCGGAATGCTTGTGTTTGTTGGGAGAAATCGTGTGATCAGAGGCTTCGACAAGATGAAAAAGCCTGTTGAATCCAAGCATATTCAGGCTGTGTCCGACATTGGCTGTAGCCGTAGCGCTTGCGGATCGACTTCCGGTGGACGACGCCTCGTATTCCGCAGCATGGTATTGCAAGGCGCGGTGCCACTGACCTTCGTGATGAAGGCGCTTGATCAAAAGTTCGTGCACAGGACCGTCAATGATGCCGTAGAATGCGTCCGGGTCGCTGACATTGGCGTAAGCTTTGAAGACCAAGTCCGAACGCTGTCGCCGCTCATGGGGTGCTCCGTTGCTTTGCGCTTCTGCATCAGATTCCGTCTGTGTCGGCCTGCCATGCTCGATGAAGAGGACAGCAGCTGTATGCATGCCACAATCTATGCAGCGTCCGGCAACCAGATCCGGATTCACCTCGAACCAGTAATAGGTCGTGTCAGGGTCGCGATTCTGGCTCGTCCATTCTCGCACTTCGAGCAGTCCTTCTACAATTGCCTTCCAGCACTGCGGATCCGCTTCCTTAGCCTGGAGTACGTCGGTCATGTGCTGTCCGATGCTCTTGCGACATGCTGCAAAATGGCCTTCGGTGTGCTCTGCATGCTGCATTTCGTCGTCACCTGCCGTAAAAGCCAGGAGCAGTAGTGGCAGGAAGTGTTGAGCGGCCATCGCGTCCTCGGACAGCATTTCACCAACCGAAGAAAAAAAATTCGCCTCTTGGCCGCCGGAACTGAGCATAGAGCACAGCAGCGTTGCGATCTGACGGATCCAAGCATTGAACTGGCTGGACAATTCCCGTAGTTCCCGCATTGGCAAGCTTCGAATTGGACTCGACGAGAGGCACGGGGGTATCACGGCCTGGGCAAACCGGTATCGCTCGAGCGCTTTGCGGGCCAATCGCGGCCACTTTATTTGACCAGACTTGACGAGTTCAGGCATAACCGACAGAATAAAGCGGAGTGTCGCGAAGGCACGATGCGAGCGCTTCACATCAGCCAGCTGCGTCTGTTGCAAAAGTAGCAAAGTCGACGCGGCTTGCACGGCCTGCCAGATGTCACGCGGCGTAGAGCTCAACATCGCTTCCACTGCCGCACGATCGTGCGACACAAAGTTCTTTGGCGAAACCCCGTCATCGTGGCGAAGGATCTCACTGTGCATGGAGAGCATGGCGATGATACTGATCACCACGATTCTGCGCTGTGATTCATCCGCCACATGCAGCGCGCCCCTGTCGCTCTTCGCAAGCCGTTGCATCAGTGAGGCCAGAGTCGAGCCTCCCAAAGCTCTCACATCAGCAGCGCTCGTCCGGCGAAGACATGCTCGGATTCTTTCGAGACTGGCTAGAGAGATTGGCATCTCTCGGTATGCCATAAGAGTACGGCGAAAGTCGCTTGGTGTAATGGCTATCTCAGTCGCGCTATAGCTACTTTGACTTAGAGGGTATGGCCAGAGCAGAACGAGATCAGCGAGGGCCTGTCGTGACACCGCCCCAACTCGATCAACGAGTTCCAAGAGCCACGCACTTCCCAAGCTGGACGATATCTCGGCTGTATGGCCCATTTCTTGATCTCGATGATGCAATATGAGGATCCAATGCAAGATACATGGCACCGTCGCTGACGCCATGTCGGCAATCTCGCATGCTGCTCGACACGCGCTGATTGTTAACGGGCGCAGCTCCGCCTGCAGATGCATTTGAGGCAGAAGAGCCTCGATGCTCCGTAGGACGATACCGACATTGAGGTCATCCTTCCATACGCTGTCGCCGCAAACGGCGAGGTAAAGGCGCAGAGCCGCAATCAAACGAAACTGGTCGTTTGCGAAGTGTGCCGTAGTAATGCCGTGGAACGTGTGTTGTAGCACGTGAAAGGCCACAGCAGGATCGAAGGGCTTGGCATCAGCAGCTTCAAGCGCTTGCAGACTCTGATAGATGGCAGCTGCGGGAAAGAATGGCCTACTTGGCTCGTGTATCCTGGGCGCGAGGCCGCGTAACTCCGACGAAGGAATGAGCTCGTCAAGTTGATAGGCTGTTTCCACATCTAGGCGCTCAATCGATGAGGTATCTGGTTCTCGGTCGTAGCAAAGACAAAGTAGGTTCGAGACGATCCGGTCCGGCATGATGAGAAAAGCCTGCTTTAGTTGTGTCTTATCCTCGACTGCAGCCAGCCTTGCAATTTCTGCTACAGCCGCTTGACTGACGGCAGTCGCTGATGGCGCCTGGGCTTGCACCTCGGTCTCCACGTTGCTTCCGAGATGGAACGCAAACAAAAATGGCAGACACTCCTCGAGAGCTTGCGGCTGCGAACGGCCGGTGAGCTGCGCAAGATTTTCGAGCTGCTGATGACTGTCTTGCATTTGTGCAGCTAGCAACATGCAAGCGAAGGCTGAAAAGTTCCGCTCAAAACAGATTTGCTCGGTTTGATATCCCACCACTCGCCAGGGGAGACGCAGGAGATCGTACGAGTTGGTTACTATTCCCCAAGCCAATGGCCCCGCGAAGTTTTCAAAGAGTGCTGCAGCATCGAAAAAGCCGAGACGTGCGGCCACACCCCCAATAAGCCGTCGCACAATGCCGGAAAGCGAACCGGTGGCCAGAACGATCTCGAGCAAGTGGAATTGCGCCTCTAATCGGGCTAAAGAGGAGATTACGGCGACATTTGCCAAGCTTACGGCTCGCGTAAAGACTGCCTGTGGACTTGATGCATCGCTTGGCAGTGCGCTTCTGTATGTTTCATACAGGCTGGAAGTTGCCTTCTCGTCCAGGTCTTGACGATCGAAGAGGACTGCAACGAATGGTTGGCCGAGCACGCTGACACGGATGTCGTCGTCCAAGCTCGTTCGAAGCAGAGCATTCGCGGGCAGATTCGCCTGACGACCGGACTGCCACAACGCTGTTGTTGGATCAACTTTTAGGCAATGAGCTACAAAGCTTACCGACGCCAGCTTGATTTCCCAAGGTGCATTCCACTTAGGCCTGTACAGCTGCTCCGCAAAGAAACTTGCCAGCTTGAGCATCCTTTCGGCGACATCTGCTTGTGCCTTCGCGCCGCCGCATTCCGATGCAAAGATACACGAGACTACGCGAATCGCAGCGATGCGCATACCAGGATCGCGTGCAAAGCGATATGGTCCGAGAAGATCCAGACCAATACGTTCGAGGACATCAGACAGATCGAGTTGGCTCAAGAAGAGCACACCTTGTTCGTACGCGTGTAGTAGAACAGGCGCGAGAATAGAAAGGCCACCGGCCGGGCATTCAAAGAGCGCGGTCACGAGTGCATCATCATGGATCGGCTCAGACGGGTCTGCGGACAGGAGACGTCGAGCTCCGACGATCAATCGGACCGCTACGTTGACCACCGTTCGGACCACGGCAGAGCCGTGACAAGCCTTTGTTGATCCGCACATACTGCAGCTCGGCGTCGCGACTGGGTCCGTGGTGAGGGGATCGTCGAAATCGTCCTTTTGAGCTGCCGTACGTTGCGCCTCCATTGGATCGCTTTCGTCTTCTCCAATTTCTTGTCGAAGGAGCTCGAAGACGCGATCCAAGATGGCGTCATGAGTAGAAAGCTCTTTCAGTTTCGTCCAAATTGCCAAAAGGCTTTGGTTTCGCCGCTTATCCTCATCTTGCAGTCTGGTGCTGCAATGGTCGCGGCTGAAATGGAGCGATGTCGTTGCAGGCGTGTCCACGAGACCGCTGCGTTGACCCGCAGCCGCGATGAGGTTTGCAATCTCGACATCTGAATTTGCTGACCAGAGCGAGAAGGGTGCAATGACATCGAGCTCCTGCAAGACAAGCAGTCGCTCTTTCCGTGTGGGAGCATCATTTTGACAGCTCCGAGCTAGTGCCTGTTGCAGCAGTTTCGAGGCCGCACGCGCAAGGTCCACATAATCCGATTTAGTGGTGCTGTCTCCGAGCACTGAAACATGCAGTGCCAGCAGTGCCAGGCGCACAGTGTCAACATTTTGCTCGACGGACGTCAAAGTATCGATCATAGGTCGGACCACGATGGAGCCAACATCTGTAGGGTTATGCACTGAGCTTTCGCTACCTGTAGGTTGAGACAGAGCTGCCAATTTCCTTTGCAAAAGCGTGTGGATTCTGCGCAGCTCGGCAGTTTCGTAAGGGCCCGCCGCGCGTGTGCCGCCTACTGGCCCGCTGGCTGGACTGTGCTTGTGCTGTTGCCGATTGGATGGACCGTCTGCGCCACTGGCAGCATCTGAACCGAGGACAAACATGCGCAGAGCGTGCGTCCTCTTGCGGCGACGAAGAAGCATCAACACTTCGTCTTCAACCAGCAGAGCACGTCCAGAGAAGATTTCTAGGTGGTCTACTGCCTCCTCTGATGCCACAAGAGTGACTAGGTCAAAGACGTCGTGTAATGAAGCGAGACACGAGCCGCTTGCAAGGTCCGGTGACGAGAAAAGAGTGGGCCCAGAGCCTAAAACCGAAACGAGCCAGCTGCATATTTTCTGCCGTGGCTGGACATGATTAAGCATGCCGCTAGATGTCGTGTATCGAAGCAGCGAGCAAGCAAGGTGACAGACACTGTCATAAAGCGTGGCTGGTCCCTGAACCTCAAAGTCGTTCAAAAGGCTTGCCATTGATGCAGAGCGCTGGTCTTCCAGCAGTATGGGGCTGGAGAGGCACTCACCGAGCAAATATGCCGCGTAGCGCGTCAAGTCCGGGGATGCCAGCTTTCTGGACGCCAAAGCCCAGACTTGCACAGAGTTCAAGCTGAGAAAGCTCAAGATTGGCGCACCAACCCTGGCGACTTCTTTCCCCATTAGATGTATCACCGCGGCCAGACCGATCATAGCCCAGGACGCTACCTCCGAGTGAGTGTCAGAGACAAGGTCCAACAAGGTCGGCAGGCTCGCCGTCACGAGCTCCGACCGAGCGCGATCGTCGCTCCAGGAGTGTGTGTCGTCCAGCAGACTGAAGACCAGAAGCTGCAGACTACAGAGGCGAACCATCGAGTGGGCATTTGATGAGGAACCTGAGCTGCAAACAATGCCCAGCAGCTCGTCGGCCCTGGGGTGCAAGGCAGACGTAGAGTCACCTTCAGCCTCGAGACGCATACGCTTGAAAGGGCTAGATTTTACCGGAGACGCAGACCGCTTTCGAGGAGCATGGACCGTGTTCAAATGTGAGTCGAATAAGTCCGGCGTAGTTGCCAACATGCTGGGAGGGACAGTGGCCAATGTACTATCTGAAGTAGCAGCCGGAGTGACACTTTCGGTCTTGATCAGGTGAGTCAGAATGTCGGATTGGAGTTGAAGCTTGATCCAAACGACAACATCCTGATCCGCAAACGTGGGCCCAGCTCTGAAGCTGCTCTTGATAAACAGGCTACAATCGTCCGTAGAATGTACGTTTGCTCGATTCAGGTCTGTGCCTCCCAGAATGATCGAAGTACAACGCATAGGTTCGAAGCCCCAGCGGCTCTCGCTGTCCTGCAAGAGAAGCGAATAGATCGAGGCCAAATTTTGTGATGCTTGCTGCTTGAGGGTGATGCTGGACGCAAACTCCTTCGAGAGCGTTTCGATGGGATTTTGTTGCGTATAGGCGATCAGGAGAGGCGTGACGACCGCAAGATAGGTCAGCAGAAGCGTCTTAAGGGGTCGACTCTTGGTTTTCCACAGCGACAGCACAGCGTCGTGAGCAATGATAGCGAAGACGATTACATCCTCTGTCGCGTTGAGTTCCAACGTTTCGACGAGATGTAAAAGAGCCCTGAGCATGGGTAGGTGGGCCGAGGATTCGGCAGTGAAGCTGGAAAGGAAGGTCGAGAAGTCATGGAGGAGTGCTTTGGCAAGACCATCGGGGCCGAGCAGAGGTGCTGTAGATGATGCGAGCAGGCACTGTATACAGCTAGCAAAGGCAGCATCGTCCAAGCTGAGACCACGGCTGGAGTTGGAAGACAGTGAGCGCGCCGGGCTCTGCTGGCTCACCACGTCGTGGAGCTCGGGACGCTGCACATCACGGATATTTACAGACAGGTCGCGATCGAGGATGGTGCCGAAAGAGATGGTGCTAGCTAGTATCCAGTCTTCCTCATCGAGGTGGTCGACGTGGTGTGGATGCTGAAACAGAGTGACCAAGGCTGCAACGTAAGCGGATGCGACGGGTCGGAAAAGGGCGCCGCGATGCTCGAGCATCTGGAGGATGTGAGTGACGAGAGCCTTGACCGTCTTTCGCTGTAGCAGCGAGGCCGACTTTTCCACCAGAGACCGGAGCGTCTGTGCAGCTCGCTCGAGGCGCACGAGTGCAATGGGCTGCGCATCTTTCCATGAACCCTTCTTGAGGCAGTTGGCCTTCTCTGCGAGGACGCAGAGAAAGAGAGACTGGAACGTCTTGAGCCACGGCTTGCCGTCACCCTTGGCGTCGAGCTCTGCCACATTGTGCGGATCGGAAAAGATGTGCTCGAGTGCTTCGAGGCCCTGCTGGCGATCCTTGATTTTCTCGCTCCTTACCTGCTCCAGCGCTTCTTGTAGCGAAAAGGCCATAGTGGTGACACTGGTGGCCACCTTCGTTTGGCGAATTGTGGCTCCGCTGGCGAAGACTTGCTTTATGCTTTGAGGGCGGTCGCCGATAAAAGCTTGAACCCGGACCAGCGTCTTCGCAGAAGGCCGTGCTGCTTCAGACTTGCATTTCGACGTTCAGGGATCCATCTGCCCACGCTCTCTCACCGGCACCGCCATCGGCACCCCGAGCGCTTACAGTTGCTTCACTCAAATGGTCACTTGCACTTTCGGCAGCGCCGACACGCAGCTCTTGCACAAAATTGCGGCGTGAGGGAGGTCCGACGCCCTAAGGTGATGCCGAAAAGGCGGAGCGAACGGGCTGGACACAACTAACAGATATCCTGGAGATTGCGAATTTCGACCCAATGTAGGAAGAGAAAGAGAGTGAGCGACGGTCCAGGTGCTGATGAGCGCTGCGTTGGGATGTAGAGTGTACGCGCAGCCCTGGCCAGGAGCGGGCGAATGGTGTGATCTTGATGAATGTGCTCTGAAGGTGGAAGGTGATGTGAAGCTTCCAGCCGAGCGACGTGTGCCGCAGCCAAAGTGTTGATCTCTGCCGTGTCTTGTGACGCTGCCGACGTCAAAGCCTCCGCCCTGTTCTTCTCGAATGAGGTTTGTTACAAGCCAGATGAGATAGGGACGCGCCTCCACAAGGGTTGCTTTGTTCGCAGTGAGTGGCTCAGTTTGGACTGGACGCGGACGCTGAGCATCTTCTTTCGTTGAGGCTCAGCCGAAAAATTAAGCTGAAATGCACGTTCGGAAGCTCATGCTTGGTCGACCTTGGCTTGGCTCCTGCGCTGCCCAGCAGTAACAATTAATGAGTACAGTACAAGCGGCGTAACCTTAGTTTTAACTCGCGACCGGGCCATCTCTCATTACCGCTTTGGTCGAAGCGACCACCTCCTCCGCATACCAGCATCTTTTCATTCACATCAGACTTCTTTCGATGCGACAGCAACATCTCTGATTCTTCTCGTTCTGTCCTTGCTCTGCAATATACTCGTCCACAGCAGTCGGTGGACCTGTCGCCGCCCATTTGACCAGCCCGGCTTTATCATCATCCTCGAGCCTAGAAACATCGGGAGCCGTTTGTTCGATACGGCTGGTCCCGCAGGAAGCACCAGCCCGCCCCACTTTCTTGCTGCTTTGTATACTTACGCTCGAGCCAACGCTACTCGGACACTTCGAGCAAGTCGCTGCGGCCTTTCTTGATCTCAACACAGCTTGCCCTTGAGACTGATCCGTTGCAGCAGCACCACCATGTCGGCGGCATCAGAGATGGAATCGATTGAGATCGGCATCATTGGCATGGGCGACATGGGTCGCTTGTACGCCACAAAGATGCGCGATGCCGGCTGGAAGAAGGTCAATGTCTGCGATCGACCCGAGAACTTTGAATCGCTTCAAGCCGAGTTTGCTGGCTCTGGACTCAATGTGCTTCGCGACGGTCACCTCGTCTCTCGTCGCAGCGATTTCATCATTTATTCAGTAGAAGCAGCCTACATTGACTCTGTCGTCGAAACCTACGGCCCATCGGCCAAGATCGGCTCCATCATTGCCGGCCAGACCTCTGTCAAAGCTCCGGAGAAGGCCGCCTTCGAAAAGCATCTCCCAGACGATGTCTACATCATCTCCTGTCACTCCATGCACGGACCCAAGGTGGACCCGACAGGGCAGCCGCTGATCCTGATTCAGCATCGAGCGCCGGACGACAAGATGCGCCTCGTTGAGCGCATCATGTCGTGCTTCAAGTCCAACTTTGTCTACCTCACCTACGAGGAGCACGACACTGTCACCGCCAACACCCAAGCGGTGACACATGCTGCCTTTCTGTCCATGGGAACGGCGTGGTGCTGCTCGAATCAGTACCCATGGGAATCGGAACGATATCCGGGGGGGATCGAGACTGTCAAGATGAACATTTGCCTCCGCATCTACTCGGCAAAGTGGCACGTCTATGCTGGACTCGCACTGCTGAACCCAGCAGCAAAGACACAAGTGACACAGTACGCCCAGAGCGTGACGGACCTTTTCAAGCTTATGGTCGCCGAAAAGGAGGAGGAGCTGGTCGAGCGCGTGTTTGCGGCACGTAAAAGTGTCTTTGGCTGGGAGAAGGATGAAGAGACCAACAGCGTCAAGACCCGCAGCGGTTCAAAGGAAGAGCGAAAGCCGATTCTCATGAGCGACAAGCTGCTCGATCGTTTCCACATGGCCGCCCGCAAAGCTGCCTCTTCCACATCGCCAGAAGCCGGAGAGGCACTTCACGCCGCTCCGTCGCAGCCGCCACCCAACTCGCATCTCTCACTCCTCGCCATCGTGGACTGCTGGAGCTCGTTGGGTATCAATCCCTACGACCATCTGGATCTGGCCGCCACTCCCGTCTTCCGTATGTGGATTGGCGTGTGCGAATACCTCTTCCGCTCACCCGAGCGACTGCGACAGGCCTGTCACGCGGCTGTGCGTGACTACAACTTCCGTGCTGACGACACTGAGTTTGTGATCGCCTCCAGGGGCTGGGCCCAAGCCGTCCAGTTCGGCAATTTCGACAACTACCAGCGAAGGTTCGAAGAGACACGCACATTCTTCGAGCACCGCTTCGCAGAGGCGAGCGCCGTCGGCGCCGAGATGCTCAAGGTGGTGCTCAATAGCTAGTGCCTTCATGTTTGCCATCATGCTCGAATGCATTCGTCAACACACCCTCTACTTTGCTCGGACAGTACGTGTAACAGACGTCTAAAGGTATGGTCATTGCGCTGTGCTTCATTTCAGACCGCCTAGGTCCAAGGTCAAGCTACACTGCCAAGGCGACAGGTACTGACAACGGTGCACGGGTCCGTGCTGAGCTGGGGACATTACTGTGCTCTGCTGGCGAGTCGAATATGAGATTTGCGACTGCCACCGCCACGTACAACGGAGCCCGTGCAGGGCGCGAGCGAGATGAAGTTTGTGCGTCACAGTGTTGTCATGAAACAGTGACAATGCACACTGTCGACGTGCTCGCAAAGACTTTTGGAGCGATCAAGCACCGAGTTTCATCCTGGTTTGAGACTTCATATCGAAGCTGTAAGCTGGTTCCAGATGTGTCGACGGACCACCGTGTACTGGCTGAGGTGGTAAGAGTATCCCGGCAGTGAGGAGAGCTAGTCCTGAAATGAAACGAACCCGCCGTTTCGCCGCGGTTGGTAACTCAGAAGGTCAAATGTGGCTCGTCTGTCGACGCTGTACAAGACGGCCCCCCTCTTAGGGAGACTCGAGATTGCTCCGTCTGCTTTTTATGTTTTCCAGTGCCCGACGTCCATCCTCTCGTACCCGTTGCTATTCTCGTGTCCTCGCGCCATATCATCCAATTTTCAGCTCAAGAACGATAGGGGCAACAAGCATAGCAAAATGCTGCTGAGCCGGAATAAGCAGTTGTGGGGAATTCTTTTGACGATCCTGCTCATCGGCATGGTTGCTGCACAGGCAAATGGAGGAGGAGGAGGAGGAGGAAATGGCTCTACAGCTGCAGTCGGCGGCGATGGTGGTAGTGGCGGTGGTGGAGGCGACGACGATGGCGACATCTCCAATCCCGCAGGAGGCGCCGATGCCAAGGCCATTATCCAGAACTCAAAGTCGATGGTCCACACCTCGGCCGACTCGGCCGATGGCGGCGACAATTCCAGCGATGCACTCTCTGGTTCGGACAAAGCTGCTGGTGGAGGCGGAAACGGAACACACCAGGGACAGCACGGTGCCTGCGTTCTCGGCTGTGCCACCCAGTCCACCCAGGGCGTCGGATGTGGAAACGACCTCTCCAAGCCGGACTGCTTCTGCAAATCCCAGGATTTCATCAACCAGGCTTTCTCGTGCGTCAATGCTACTTGTCCTGAGCAGTACCATGGTGCTGCTGGCGTCGTCACTGTAAGTGCCCTGAACCCTGCCGTGTTGATACCAAACATGATCCGTCGTTGTCCAAAGACTAGTATACTCATTCGAATTCTGTTGATGCTTCTGCTATCCTTGCTCGAACCAGTCCATTTGCGGTGCAGCCAGCGCCGCACCCCCTCAGATTCCTGGCTACCGTGGCAGCGACAATCTGGAGAATATGCCCAAAGTCGTTCCTGATGATCAGAAACCGAACAACGGAACCTCCACCAACAACTCGACCGGCACGGCTGCCAATGGAACCACTCCGACACCCGCAAGCACACTCACACTCACCAGCACCATGGCAGCTGCCACATCCACCTCGACTCAGTTCAAGTTCCCAACCGACTCCTCCAACAATGGCACTCCGGGCACCTCGAGCTCGGCTGCCCCCGCTGCACCTATTTCGCTTCCAGTGCATGCTGTCTGTGCAGTTCTGGTCGCGACTGTCTTGGGCGCTGCTGGCATTTTTACTCTCGTTTGATCTAGAACGCTTGCTGCTCACATTGCCTCTGTCTCTCGTTTTCTCGCGGCCTCGTCTTCTGTCCATGCAATCTCACTTTCTCTCCCTTTTCGCATATTAGAGTCGTCAAACGTATGTGTGTGTGTGTGTTGGTGAGATCGACGTGACGCGATTTGATATTTTTTGGCGACAGAAATGCGAAGAGAAAAAAAAAATAGGCACGAAAAATGACAACTAAAGCGAAATACAAAGGGAGCTCATCAAAGTTGGAGCCGAGAGCTTTAAAAAGCCTGTCGACCCATGATGCGGGAGGCACGCATCTCCGGGTAGTCACGCGCAAGGAAGCGGTCGGAATCGCGCTTGTTCATGTCCTCGGGTGTGCCCTTTCCGTTGGTGCCGGCGGGGGTGAGTTTGTAGAACTTGATCGAGTGGCTTGGGACGCTGACGGTGGGGAGGTTGGACTGGAAGGGGGAGCTGTCGAGTTTCATTGCGTCGAGGGAGGAAGCCTGTTTGCCAGACTGGAAGTCGACGCCCTTCCAGAGGTCGTATGCGTCCCAGGCGTCGTCCTGGAGCATCTCGTCGGAGAGGTACTCGTCGAAAAAGACATCGCTAAACTTGACAGTCATGTCCTTGGGGGACTCGGAGAAGTTGATGGCTGCGACGGCGTAGGTCGAGTTGGCGAGTGCGATCTTCCAGAGCTGGGTGTTGCCGTCGTTGTGCTGCTTCTTCCAGAGTCGGATTCCCGGCGAGCCCGTGGGGTCCTGGGAGATGTCGATGACGTGCTTGTTCTTGATAATGGCACGCGTCTGGTCGGTCATCTTGGTGAGGTCGTTGCCAAGGATCAGGGGGCTCTTGACCATGGCCCACATGGAGAAGTGGACGAGCTGCTCGTCGAGAGTCATGCCGGTGTTGCCGACCTCGAGCATGTCGAGGTCGTTCCAGGCGCCCGGGTAGGCCTTCTGGCCGAGCGGGGCTGCAAACTCGAGGATCTTGGCAATGGAGCAGTGGAAGCCCTGGAGATTGCAGTTGGTGATGTCGGTGCAGGGGCATCGGTCGTCTTCACGATCAAAGCTGGGGTAGATGTCGCCCGAGATGCGCCACGAGTTGGCAATCTCGGTGGCCCAGAGCCATGGCCAGTCCTCGCCCCAGTTGCACATCGAGTAGAGGATGGGCTTGCCGGTGGCGTTGAGCGCGTTGCTCATCTTGCTGTATCGGTCGTAGGAGAGCTTGGGGTTGCCAGATCGACCCTCTGCGAAGCAGTTGTCGTACTTGAGGTAGCTGAAGCCCTGATCGGCGTAGAACTGGGCATCGATCTCCTCGTAGTCGAGCGAGCCAATGTGGCGACCGCAGGTCATGACACCGGCAGACGAGTAGATACCGGCCTTGAGACCCATGGACTCGATCTCGTCGACGATGGGCTTGAGGCCGTTGGGGAACTTTTCGGGGTCGGCCACGGGTGCCTGGGTGTCCGGGTCTCGCTCCGCAGCCTGCCAGCAGTCGTCGATGACGACGTAGTTGTATCCGAGCTTGTCAAGGCCTTCGTCCTTGATGGCCTTGGCGGCCGACATGATGGTGGTCTCGTTGATGTTGCAGGCAAAGGTGTTCCTACACGGCCAAAGTCGAGAAAGGAATGCAAAACGAACGGGAAGGATAGCAACAGTCAGCAAGCGTGTATCGATTGAGGCATCAAGGTCGAGCGCGGTCTGGGCTACTCACCAGGTGTTCCAGCCCATCTGCGGGGTACGAGCGAGGCCATTGTTGTAACCGGACACAAGTGCCGAAAAGGCCAGGGGCACGAGGGCGGCGAAAGCGGGAGTGAATGAGACCATGATGTTGTAGGGCGATGATATGAAAGGGAGTGAATTGATGGTGAGGAGTTTGGTACAATAATCAAGTCAGAACACCACGTCTATATAGCTTTGCCCGGTATGGGGGAGTCGACCGAGTGCCGCATTGGGGCTGGTTCGAGATGTCAAGACCGTGCGCGTCAGGGTCATGCTGAAGCGGATGATGAGCAAGTGGCGGCGGGGGAGGCCGGGCCGTGGAAGAAAGGCTAAGGGCAAGAGACAAGGGCCGCAGGAAGAATTTGCTCGGCTGTGGGGGCCCACATGGAGAAAGCAGAGTTAGTGCTACAGTACAGTACTGTAGTGGTTGTACCGTGAGGCACCAAAGGCAGCGGCTTGCAGGAGGTAGTGTACTGTAGTGTAGTGTACTGTAGTGTAGTGTACTCACAGGACCGTTGGGAAAGTTGGGGTGGAGAAGAGAGATGGTTGCCGAGACGCGGGGGTGGCAAGTCCGACCAAGCCCGGGAACACTGTCCATGTGCTGTGCGGCTATACTGCAGTACAGTACATTGATGGGTGTTTGCATCTGCGTCTGTCAGCTTCGGAAACAAAGCCGGAGAATTCTGAGATTATTATTACTATACAGTAGTATATTATTATTATTAATTTTGATTTTGCCAGTCATCTCTGTGCCCGACGACGCTGCTCGCCTTTACTCTCGACCTTGGATGTAGAGAGCAGTGCCTGCCAGACGTGGGCGCAAGTTACAGTAGTCAGCGTCGCTATTCGAGTGTCAGAGATCTGGTCGTTGTTGCTTTCGGAGCATGACCCGATGTGGTGGGACGCGAACGTGACAATAGCCCAAGTCCCCGCTTGCTACTGGCGCACGAGCAGCGCAGCCTACACTACGCCTTGTTGGATTTGCGTTCCTTTGCTGAAAGGCGCGACTGCGCAACAGGGCACGGCCAATGAATGTGCTCTCACTAGTCACAAGGGTGATATGTGCGTGTGTAGGATATGGAAGAGACGTGGAGGGCGAAGTGCCATGTTGACAAGAGACTGGAATGCTCGACCCGATCAATGCCGGCCAGGTCCTTCTGATGCTGCGAGATCCGACACTGCCAAGCCTTGATTCCCTCCTCGCCTCACGCAGACGATTCACAGCTGTAAGCTCATCACGAGACTCGACACAGAAGCGCGTGTAAAGCGCGGGGGAAAGAACAAACGAAAGCAACCGCGTTGACAGCCGAAACAGGGGACGTCTGACCTGCGTTGCTTCCGAGCGCTGTGTCGGCTCGGTGCTACGGGTACAGCGGACTTGGTGAAATTCGACCGAGGAGCTGCCGCAACAAGCTTCGGCTAAATGACGCCCTTGCCATGCCTGTACTGTACTGTAGTGTACTGTACTGTACTGTACTGTAAAATGCCCCCATCAGGTCACGTTCTGTACAAAGCACAGTGTGAGGAGTGGATGTGTGGAGAGGCTTGCTCGGCTTGGGCAGTAAATGCCACGGCCAACCTCGGTAGGCACGCTTCGCTAAACGAACGTCAGCATACCGAACCCCGACCGAGACAGACGACACCAGTGGGAAATGGTTATTGTTAGACTCGACATTCCTACTCTCTCTCTCTCTCTCTCTCTCTCTCTCTCTCTCTTTCTCCCTCACTCACACTCTCTCTCAACCGCGAGACCCTGAATCGCGCTTTGCGTTTGTTATAATGCGGGGCAGCAGCAGAAGCAGCAGCAGCAGCTGCAGCAGCAGCAGCAGCTACAGTACAACCGACACTACTCTTCACTTCTCTATACTACTGTAGAACTGTACTGTGCAAGTAGCTCTTGCTCCACCTCACACGCTTGCCCAACCTTGCTTGGCACACTCGCACACCTGCACACCACTTTGCTTTCGCCCTCACCTCTCCATCTTCTTTCTTGACAGCTGTCCCGCACCCACCTCGGCGTGTGACGGGCGCTTCCAGAATCTGTGTCCTGCAGCGCGCCTGTCTGTCTATCCTTATCCGCCCCATCCGCATCTGCATACCACAACCCGCATCCCGCATCCGCACCCGGTTCCCGTCAACGATGCCCTCACGGCCTCGGTCGGCCTCAACATGGACGAAGAGCTTGCCAAGGAGCTCCGCGAAGCCACAAATGAGCTCTTAGTTCCCGGCACCAATTCATCGCCTTCCCGCCCGGCGTTCCTGAATCCTTCCCCCGACACTTCTTCGGCTCATCCAGCTCACCGAAAGTCGCAACTGCCGACGAACCCCATCCCCTTACCCCGATCACCCATCTTTTCCCCCGACGCCAAGCTCGAGCTCATCCCCTCGCCCACCGAGATCCGACCTCCACAATGGCCAGTTCCACAATCCCCACTCCCCAGTCATTCTGATACCGCATCGTCGACACCGGGCGCTCAGCCAGCTATCAAGCTCGAGCTCGGCGACAGTCTCCTCACAAATGCTGACGACGACAATCTTCCCGCTAGAGGGCTGTCCAGCTTCATGGGCTCCGTGAGAGACCCGCACAACCTCATTGCAGCATCACCTCCACCAGCCTCCGAAACAGAGTCGCACCCATCCTCGAGCTCGGCTGCGGATCCCTCCTCGCCAAGCCGGTCGCCCAAGGCGGCCAAGTCGCGCATACGCACGCCTGTCAACGACATATACATCAATCAGTATGGCGAGAGAGTGCTCAACGGCAAAGTCATCGGCAGGACTCTGGGTGGACGCCCGCGCTCGGGCCTCACCGTAGACAGCCTGCCGTCTCGCTCCTCCAGTCCATTTGCGCCAGAGCTGCTCGAATCGCGCGCAACCCCGACCGTCAAGAGTCCGCCTGCCTTCTTTCTCGAGTCCTTTCCCAATGCACTCTCACCCACCAAGCAGTTTCTGCCGCTTCCTCCTATTCTGACTCCAAGCGAAGAGATCCAACCAACCACCGTGACTGAGATCCAGGCTCCAAAGCCAGTGGCTCGTCCGCTTGTCCTAGCTCAGACAGACGATCTGGATGACGTCGACGATGTGGATGATGTCGCTGACGAGCCTAGTTTCCTCACCGCAGACGCCGATCAATCACGATCTGGGCCCTCTTCGCCTGACCATATCGGTATTGCATCTGCTCTACAGCGTCTCAGCCTCCAAGCGCGGCCCGGATCTGCTGGTACACTCAGACGTCAGCTAGAGTTGCCGCTACTGCGCAGGCCAACACCGACGACCGAGGTCACCTCGGCCGAAACTGGCCACGTTGTCCTGCACGGCAACAAACGCCAGGCACGAGCTTCGGGAGCCTTTGAGCCGCCATCGTCTGCGCAAACTTCCCCTGAGCAAGAGAACCGGGCCTCGTCTCCGTTCCTCCTTCCTGTACTGTCCAAGCGTGTCGAGAAGCTTTTCACCACGCCCCTCATTCCGCCAAAATCGACGGCGGAGAACGTCGATCCGCACAGACCCCAAGAGGAGGACGAATGGAGCTCGAGCACGGAAGATCACATCGGCTTTGACGTCATGGCCAGTGTCTCTGCGCCATCCAGTCCCACCTTGGGCAGTCCAAGCGGGTGCAAAGCCGTTGATGAATCCGAAGGGATATCTGCTCTCGAGAATGGCGGGGATGTGGATGCAGATGACAAAGCGTCGCTGGAATCCGCGCCCTCGTCGCTGCTCTCTCTGCCCGTCTCTACACTGACTGGTTCATCACATGCGCCCAGCCAATCCAGCGGCGCCGGTAGCCTAGAGCGCCGACGAAGTTCCAGCAGTCGGTCACGGCGTCGTGCCGGAGCCGATCGACCGCGACGATCCGATCTCTCGTACCCCGACGACAACTTTGCGCGCGACGTTCGCATCCGAGGCTGGAACGAGGTCGGAGGCCAAGCTCGCGGCTGGGTCGTGTTCGAGATTCGAATCGTCACCAAACAGGGCACGACCATCACGGCTTTCAAACGCTTCAGCTCATTTGTAGCTCTCAGACAAAGGCTCAAATCAGAGTGCCCCGATCAGGCCAAATGGCTCCCTGCTTTGCCGTCAAAGAGCACTGGCCTCCTCCGCAAGTACGACGCAAAACACCTCGAAAACCGCCGCAAAAACCTCCAGCGTTGGCTAGAAGTTGTCATGCTAGACAAGGTGTGGGGCTGCTCAGAGTGTCTCAGAGACTGGGTCCTTGGCGCTGAATAGTCCAACTGTGCTCCCCCCCGCAGTCTGTCCAGCACCATGGACTGTCGTGCTAAGAAGCCCATCGACCACCTTTCCTGCTTGACCATGAGGCAGCTCTCTTCTTTAGCGCGCCTAGTCGAGTCATATGTAATACTTGTACTGTAATCCGTGCTGTGCCACTAGATCGCCGATTGATCGCTCTTGGGTCTGTCCTGCTTGATCTGTACTCCCAGATGTAGCGCAAATATCGGGTCGGGCGGAGCAAAAGTGAATCAGGATCCCATTGAGAGCATGAGGCTCGAAGCTGAACGGCGAATATGCGTGTTTCTGAGTGAGTGATATGGCATCGGGTTGTGGATCTACTCGTCGTCCTCGGCGGGCTGTGCGGCAGCAGGAGGCTTGGTGAGCAACGAGTCTTCTCTCGTCTTTCCTCTCAGATCCCATCGGTCCTGGTTGGCAAAGCAAAGCGAGAACATCCATTCGGCAGTTCAATTTGTCAGCTTCATATGGTCGCCGACGCATCGTCTTCGTACGTGAAGAGTACATCGCACGAGCGATAGGGACTTACGTTGGTGTACGAGGCGGCATAGTAGGTGAGAACGGGAACAGTGAGGCCCCAGAGCAAGACAGCACGGGTGTTGGCGGGCGTCATTCGGAACCGTTGGTACATTGTCGAGTGCTGTTCCGGTCATTGTTCGCATCGTACATGTCGAGCGCGAGTCAGTTGCCAGTTCTTTCCACAGGTTGAGAGTACGCCGATATCTGCTGAAGCGAGTATTGAGCTTACCAGGTTCTGCCATCGGTCAAGAGCCGGATCGGCCTTGAAAGGGTCTGTTGTGGTCGTCATCGTCGGCCGCAGATTTTCGGCAAGTCGATACTGCGTCAGTCTTTTTCATCTCGTTTCCTGTCATGTCCAGATACAAGGAGACCTACGATAGTTTCCGCCAGCCATGTTGTATAGTGTCGCGATTGTGGTCAACGGTTACAGAATGCAAGGTTGATGGTGGTGCCAATGAGTACGTGTGGGAGAGGCTTGAACCTGGAAATGTTCGGACCTCGGCCACCTTGAAGCGCGACCACTTTCGGCTCCGAATTGAAATATTTACGCTCTAACATGCTCAGGTGTTAGAGTTTCCATTCGGCGCGATGCCTCCACCTTGTGTCTCCGTCGGTGAAGGCACAGACGCAAGAACCTGCAGAAATTTCTGGACCCTTTTTCCGCTCTGGAGGTCAAAGCAGCTTGACCTACTTCACATCTTGCTTCATTTTCTCGCTTTCCAGCAAAGACATCCATCGTTGCGTTGTACTATAGAGCCGGTTCCGGACCATCTACAGAGGCAAGATGAGCTCGAGAAGGCACTCTCCGCCTCCTCCGCCGAGGCAGGACGACAGAGCGTCAGGCAGCAGAAGAGACGAGTCGAGATCTACGCGATACGACGACCGCCCCTATTACTCCTCCAGTCGACGAAGTCCAAGTCCTTACTCGAGCCGTAGACAAAGAGATGACGGACGAGATGTCGACCGATACCGAGACTATGTCCGCGGCGACGTAGATCGGGACCTAAGACGGGAAGACCGAGATCGAGGATCTGGGCGAGAATGGGACCGAGGCAAGGACCGGGAGAGGGATCATGGCCGTCACAGGAGTTCGGATCGGGATTCCCGCATGGCAAGAGTGGAAGATGCGAGACACAAGTACGAAGCCCCGAGACCGAGATCCGACCGACAACATGATGACTCGCGCGATCGATCGGACCGTGACCGAAGGTCCCAAGACCACTCTGACAGAGATCCCGGTTTCCGATCAGATAAACGTCGTAGTGTCTCGCCAGCAGCCGCCAACAGACATAATGACACCCACTCGGACGTCACATCGTCCAAAGGCAAGCATCCGGCTCAGACCACTCCAATGGACCAAGAACCAGAAGGAGGCGATGGGGACGCGCAAGAAGCTCACGAGGGTGTGGAAGAGGACGACGCAGAAGACGCGATGGCAGCCATGATGGGCTTTGGTGGATTCGGTACGACCAAGGGCAAGAAAGTGTCTGGCAACGAAGCCGGCGGTGCTCAAATCAAGAAAGAGCATACATGGCGCCAATACATGAATCGGTAAGTGGCTGTTCCATAGAGCATTGTGTTGCCACGGCTCCCACATTTCTATCTAGACGGGTTACTGACGTTGCTACATCCACCTTTATGTCTGCCTCTCGATCACAGAAAGGGAGGTTTCAATCGACCTCTGGACAAGATCAAGTGATACGATACGACTCTTGTACGCGTCTGCTCGAGTGCGAATTTTGTTATCACACACTGCTGAATACGCACCGCGTTGTCTTCCAGTCGAGTGATATGGTTGCAACAAGGCCTTGGCGACCGCCGAAGGAAGAGGAAATTGTCGTGGGCCTGGAAACGAAAAGAAAAAGGGTGTAGCTAGATCTGTCCAACATCTGTGATGGTGTGGACGGATCACGAAATAGCCTCGGAGCCTTTGTTGTGTCGACGTGGCTGAATCGAGGCTCTAGGCATATCTAAAAAACGCTCCGAGAGCCAAATTATAAGATCAATATTACTTTGATTCTCACTCTCGGCCACGCCGTTTGTCCGTGAGCTGGGCAGAGCTGGCGGTCAGTGTCGGTGTGGCTGAGTTGATCGTCGAGCTTGACCGAGAGTCGATGTCGTGCGACGAACTCAAACGAAGGAGAAGAGGGGGATGCGATTTCGAGCAATGTTTGGTGTGAGGCAACGCAGAGAGTGGGCTACGCGAACCCTGACGAAGCAGCTGGGCGAAGTGGAAAGTGCGCAATTTACACCGTGCCTGACGAGCCGGACGTGAGGTGTGTGTGGAGCCGTGCATCGTGCAGCTCTGTTCGAGCTTTAAGTCCGACCGACACCCAGCCTTCCCTCTCACATCAACGCTTTCACATATCAACTTCAGACCCTCACCATCATATGCCTCCTTTCGCCCAGCATCAAGCCAGGTGACAATATTGGACACTACACTTCGGACTCTAATCCACAAAAGGGACGCTGGCACGCACACGACATTCTCTACCAACATCACACACCATGAGCGCGGTAGGTATCGCACCGAGCTCAAGTACGGCCAGCATACTCGAGATGCTTCGTGGAAGCTTACCAATACCTTTCTTGCGAATCTGTGGCCCTACCTTGTGCAGCACGAGTACAAGTTTGAGGTCGTCATGACATGTTCCGGCTGCTCTGGTGCAGTTTCGCGAGTCCTGTCCAAGCTCGACGGTGAGTGCTCTCCAGTCCTTCAGCAGTATTCCAACACAAGCACGTCCGTCTCACTTACACTCAAGCTCGCACACTGTCTGACACACCGATCATGTTCCCCGTACCAAGGTGTCGACTCTTTCGACGTCTCGTTAGAGAATCAGACTGTTCTGGTCAAGGGAACCGCTCCTTATGACACTGTACTCGAAAAGATCAAGAAGACCGGCAAGGAGGTCAAGTCTGGCCAGGTGGTAGCTTAGACTGCCATTCAAGCCGTGTTACACTCAGCACTATCGTCGAATCTCAGCATATACCTCGTCTGTTTCACGTCCTCTCAGAGCTGTCGGCTCGTGATCCCGGTGGTATAATCCGGCACGGGGCCGACGATTGCATGTGCAAGATTAGTGGACAACGTGACCAAAGACGAGGTCCAAGGAAGGGTTTCGTAGTGAAAGCACAGACTAAGACGGCACCAGGGGGGGCCGCACAACACGCTAACAGAGTGACTGATCAAAGACCCATCCGCCTGCCGCGACGCATCGGCGTGGCGCCCGGCGTGGCAATGGAAGGCGTCGACGCCGCCTTCTTGCGATCGAGCCGGTCCTTGTCCTCTGCAGCTCTTCGCGCGCGGTCCTCTTGGATCTGTGACTCGAGATGGGTTTGACGAGTAAGTTCGGAATCGCGCTCTCGCTTTGTGGCCAACGACGTTGTGTTTCGCTCCTTGATCGAGTAGAAGGCAGCACCGAGCTCGGCAAGCCAGTGAGGGTCGACCTGCGTGACGGTGTTCATCATCTCCTTGCTGGTCAGAATGACCTGGTGGTACACGACAAACTCGGGCGTGAAGCCGAGTCCGTACAGAGCCGACGTGGGATGCAAGTGCATCTTCATCCCCGTACGGTAATTGGCGTATTCGCCGATACCTGCTGATCTCGCGGCTTGGTGAAAGTATCCCGAGGTAATGCATTTGCGCACTACATCCCAGTCGGTTCCGCAGCTTACGAGCGAAAGTCGTTGCTGCTTCATGATGTCTTCCAGCTGCAGCCGCACCTCGCGAGCTTTACGCAGTGTCTTGGAGTGTAGAAAGTGGCGGGTGCACCACGAGTCTCGGTAGCCGTTGGATCGCCACTGGTTATAGACGTGCAGCAGGGTGAGATGGTCACTTTCGGCAACGAAAAACTTTTCTCGCGCCGCATCACTCTCCTCCTGCCGTTCTTTGGGGCGATAGAACACCGACGGCACACTGAGCATGCTGACAATGGTAAGAATCTCGACGGAGCATCCGTACTCAACGCTTGAGATGAGGATCTTGGAAAGGCTCGGCTCCATGGGGAACTCGCTCATCTTGCGACCCAGGGGAGTGAGGTCACCGACGTTGTTGAGCGCGCCGAGTACCCATAGCTGATACATGCTATTGAGAATGTTGTCCTGCGGCGGCGGATCCATGAAGTCAAACTCAAGCAAGTTTTTGACGCCGAGCGACTTCAGCATTAGTACCGTATTGGCGAGGTTGGTTCTTTGGATCTCGGGAATAGTGTTGGCAAACAGTTCGTTGCGGAATGCCATCTCGGTGTAGAGCCGGTACGCGGTGCCCGCACCCGTTCGTCCGGCACGACCGGAGCGCTGGTTGGCGTTGGCCTGGCTGATGGGCGTGATCTGCAGCGAATCCATGCCCACCTTGGGGTTGTAGACCTTTAGCTTGTAGTAACCCGCGTCGACGACATACATGATACCGTCAACCGTGAGTGACGTCTCGGCAATGTTTGTCGCAACGATGCACTTGCGCTCGCCGTGCTCGGCCGGGTCGAAGATCTTTGCCTGTAGGTCCGCGGGCATCTGCGAGTAGATGGGCAAAACGAGCAGCGGTGGTGCGCGCTCAAGCTGCGAGAGCCGCTCCGAAATGATCTGACAGGTGACTTCAATGTCCTCCTGTCCAGTCATAAAGATCAAGATGTCGCCACGAGGGTGTGAGAGATGAATCGAGAGCGCCTGCTTGACAGCACTCTCGACATAGTCTTCACAAGGCGTCTTGCTGAACATGGTGTCGACCGGAAAGGTGCGCCCTGGAATGGTAAACATCTGAGCCCCACCGTAGAAAGAGGCAAATTTGTCTGCATTCATCGTAGCCGAGGTGACAATCAGCTTGAGATCGCGTCGGCGCTGCAGAATCTTCTTCAGCAGACCCATGAGCACATCGGTGCTGAGCGAGCGCTCGTGCGCCTCATCAAGAATGATGGCGCTGTAGCGGTCCAGGTCGCCCTCGTTGAGCGACTCCCGAAGGAGCACACCGTCCGTCATGTACTTGATGCGCGTCTTATCGCTTGTGCAGTCCTCGAAACGAATCGAGTAGCCCACGGTACTGCCGAGCTCGCACTCCATCTCTTCACTGACACGCTTGGCAACGCTCATTGCGGCAACTCGTCGCGGTTGCGTACACCCGATCATGCCGTAGTTGGTGTAACCGTCCTCATGCAGAAACTGGGCCAGCTGTGTCGTCTTGCCCGAGCCGGTTTCACCCACAACCACTATGACCTGGTTCTCTCGTATAATCTTCATCAGATCCTCACGGCATGCAAATGCAGGAAGATACTGTCGCTGCTCGCGTAGCGTCTTGCTCCGACTGAACTCGGAACTGCCGACATTCGCCTTGAGGTGGCGCGCAAACTGAGAGTCGCCGCGGCCATCTTCGGTGGCGCTATTCTGCTGCGTCTCGCTACCGCTACGGCCAGACGAGGTGCTGGTCTGAGCTGCAGGGGGTCCGTCGTCTTCATCGTCGGTGGACTTGATGCCAAGAATGTTACCCAGAGTGGTACCACCCATAGCGGCTACCTTGCCGGCCGCCTTGGCACGCTCGGCCTTCTCGCGTGTTTCGCGCACGAGTCTGCTGCCCTTGCGAGCGAATACGGCCATGTCGGACAAGCCGTCTTTGACTGGGTTGACAGGCTCAAGCTGCTTGGTGAATACAGTCTTGCCGTCCAGAAAGGGGGGCTTGAGATCATGTACGAGCAGATGCACGCGACTCTCGCTGTCATCGTCGAGATGATCAAGATCGACCGTCGTACGCGGACCCATGCCACTGGTCTGTAGGCGGTTGTTCTCCCAGGCATCCGTATCGGCGCTGTGTTGCGCCTGTCGGGCCGTCCGCCTTTCTTGCTTGGCTGCTAAGGGTGCTGAGATCTGACCGGTCATGTCTTCGTACTGCGAGAACGGATTGTGCTCCTCGTCGGCGGCCATACCACTCTCCTCCATGTCGTACCAGTTCCGATCCAGATCCTTGTCGTCCTCGTCCCAAGCCCGCTCCCTTAGGCCGCTCTCATCTTCGCCAGTCTCCGGAGCCAAAGCTCTCGACGGCGTGGCATCCCACCTACGTGAAATGGCTGACGGTGTGTCGCGAGGCGCACTTCTGTCCTCGCGACGAGGAGTCCAGCCATTGTCGCGTGACGCTGTCTTTGCCACGCTAGGGGTTGAATTCCAACTTCTTCTGGCAACACTCTGACCACCGTTGCGTTCCATACCGGCCCACGACCGACTGGAAGGTGTGTCGTCGCATCTTCCATTGCGATCAGGCCCATCATCACGAGAGCGCTCCAGCTTAGTCTCCCGCTCCCAGTCTCTTCGCCCTTCAGACTGGGAATCGCGCAGCGTGCGCCCATGCGTCGTCGACTCCTCTCGGTCGGTCGGCCTACGGCGAAAATCTGTTGGTCCGGAGAACCTGTCGTTAGGTTTCTCTTCGTTCTTGACAGCTTTTGTGCTGCTGCTAGCCACATCTTTCCTGCCATTAGCTGTTGCCGCGCGTTTGCGCCGGTGCTCCTCCAAACGCCGGGCGGCAGTCTCGCTCAGGCCACCGGTATGACTTGGCGTCTCGTTGCCACGCTGCCTAGTCTGAGCTTGTGCATTGAATGCTGGTCTCGCTGGAACTCTGAAGACAGCATCCTTGGATACCGAAGGGATAGATGGCGAGGACTCGGCCTGTGACATGTCGTCGTCGAAGAAGTCCTCGACCGCGACCGCAATTCGCGGTCGCTTTCGGACCTGCGCATCTTGGCGTGCGAACTTGCCGAGGTCTCTCTTCTCTTGAGCTGGACTGTCCAGGTAGAGCAAAGAGTCTCGAGCTTTTGTAGGTGCGCGGAAAAGATGCTTCTCTCCTGTGGTGTCGATTCCGGCTCTTTGCCTACCCGGGGAAGCTAGTTGATCGGCTGTGGAGGAGCTCTCGCCGTTTTTGCCGAGTGCATGCACCGATTGAATAGATTCCGGTCGAGAAGAGATGAGGGCTCGAAGACCGACTAGAAAGGCCTCGTCAAAACGTCCAAAGGCGCGAGCAGCATTGACGAAGGCCTTGTCGGAGGGCAGAGAGCGGGCCAGACCAATGACCCTGGAAGCTAGTAGTTCGTTTGGATTCGGTAGACTCAATGAATCAGCTAGCCGAGCCGCGACTTCCTTCTCTAGCGACTGCGATACCATAGCTAGAAAGAAGCAGCACCTCCAGGAGCTGCTGTGAGGAAAGAGAATGGATGGAACAGATTGTACACCACCGATCTCGAAAGTGCAATGATGGCCAACGAGTGGCTCTGAGCGACTCTGGACCCTGTTCGCACCGGCTCGATAGTTGGTTTTGAACAATCAAAGTGGAGCAAATATCACGCGATTACATAAGCTGAGCTCTCTCCCCATGTTATCTTCTGATCCAACATGATTTTGTTCTCCCTCGGTCTTCTGCGAGCTGAAAGCTCGTGCGAGGCGAGCGGTAGGCTGTCAGAGGCACTCTTACACAGAAAGAATGGCGGTGCACCGATGGCTTCTGGACCAGCCCGGACTCGGACTCGAGCTGGCAGCGTCAACGACAGCAAGGCGAATACTGCACAGTGACAGCAAGCGAGCACAGCGAGCACTTCCCCAAACATGCTATCGAAGTACGTGTTTTCTGCGCGCAGGGCTTCCGACAGAGTTTCGGGGGAGATACATCGGCGTGGAACCTAGCGCGTCGTTTGAGACATGGGCACGCTAGCGCGACGATCAGATCTCGAACGATTTCCGGTACTGTACCTCGTGCCCCCTCATGTGCCTGCAACGCCTCCAAAACCATGCAAGCAACGAAGAGATCGCTGTCAAGGATCGAGCGCATCTCGAATCACCCCGTCTGGGTGGGTTGAGACGGCGGCGTACAAGCCGCCCGTGCGATCTGCACCGGCCAATACAACCTAAATCTGATCAACGGGATCTGACAAATGAGCCGGATTACGATGGATCGGCCGATTTTGCCCGGTTCCGTGACGTCTACTGCAACGATGCGCTGAAAAACAAGTCACAAGGAATCGCTCTTTGCCCCGCTCCAGGCACGATTTTTTGCTTTCGAGGGTCACTGTCTCTGTTCGTGCCGGGCTTTCACAGCGGAGCCTTCGACAGGCACCGGATCTGGGCCCTTTTCTGCTGCTTCACACCAAAGGAACATGTGCAGTTTAACTGCTGGATCAAAGACAAACTTAAGACCGGCCTTACTTGCGCTCTTGTTCAACCCGAAAAGAAGGATGCCCTTCAAAGAAGACTGGACCATGCGAACCGCGCTGCCGGGTCACGCATTCAGCCGCAGAGATCGATTGAATGAAAGCCGCAAGCCGTGATATCAAAGGCCGGGGATGCCAAGAACGAAGAAGAGCAGCACTCGAGTTCTGGATTGCCCAGGGACGGCTCACTTTTCGTAAGACGAGCCGACTCGCTCGTAAGTGCGTTGCTGTGATGTCGCGCTTCTGATTCTACATCGCCATAGGTGAAGAAGCGATGTCGTCACGCATCCAGTTGCCGCTGGTTCCCCAGAGCATCCTGCCTCTTGCAGCACGACGCCACGCTTTGTATGATCACATGCCTGGACCGTCGTTCGTGGCCCGGTCATTCAGTCGAGCTCGACTCTTTCACAACTGCTGCAGCAGGCTATTTTCAGTCCATATCGGCATGAGTTCGCCAGAGTCTAAATTCCGACATCATCATCAGGAGTGGCTGGAGGAGGACGGGCTCCGGCGCATGCCACGATCTCCGACAGAGGGTCTGATGTTGTTGGCGACGTCCGCTGGCAGCAGTTTTTCCTTGCGCCTGCCGCGGCATCTGCAGGACGTCCCGGCTCCCGAGCGCTCACACTGGCCCGGCCGGTCTATCCGCACCCTGAGTTGGGATGCAGTCTGCATGTTGCTGCATTGTGTCGTCCTCCGGTCTGTCAGTCGGGGGCGAGCACGGCTTCGTGCGTCTGGGCAGAATCGTGTGCCGGTGTCATCGTCGCAGTCTGCGTTTAAGCGTGTTGCGCACTGGCACTCGAGCACTTTCCTGCGATGCATGTTATCGTCAACGTCAGTCCAACTCCGCTCGTGTTCCTGAAGCGGCGCTTTTCGCCCACAGCGGAGCTTTCTTCTCTCACTTATTTTCGTCACAAAGTGCTCAGGCACTTTGCTGTGTTAAGTCTCGCTATTGTTCTCGTTCAAATTTAAGGGGTGGTCTTGCGACAGTACCGCGCATCCAAGCAATAGTCTTTCCTGCACTGCAACCCGTACCTTGCTTGCGGCCAGTCCGGAACGGTAGAAATCGTGAACCGAGGGCAGCTGCCCTCGGATCGACTCGCTTGGCAAGTTGCTTCTTGTCTCGTCCTAGTCGCTTCGCTTCTACTGTAATAGCTTACAGCATCAGACCCGCACGCAACCTTGCGGTCGAGATAGAGGGCATTTAGACGGGCGTGTTGTCCTCTCACTTGGCGATAAGGTCCATGGGCTTGAACGACGACGCAGCTTTTTCTCATTTCGGCTCTTCACATGTGCACTGATTTGTGCTAGAGAAAAGAACCCAAAGTGTCGGCTAACATGGTAGACAGACAAAGTACTGTACTGCAGCTGTTGCGAATGCAGTACGTAGTTGCTGCACACGACCACCGGTCTCCGCCTCTCGCGTGCACACCGCAGCCGTCTGCTGTTTGTGCAGTGCATGAAGAGACCCTGTGCCTCGCCTAATCCCAAATCTGTGCTCGATTATTGTTCGCTTCTTCCGCACTCAGATGTCGGCGCCTGGGCCCCCAACTCAGTCTCAGCGGTGTCTTGCAATAAATTCTTCCGCTTGGCTAGTACCAGCCTGACCGGTTGTTGCTGCGACTGTAGAAGCCAGGTGCGCAAGCCCTCTCGAAGGTCCTTGCAAGGCTGGCGAATAGTTCCAAGCCTTGTTTCGCCTCGCTAAGCCTACGTGCAGCTGTCGCGCCCATTCCGAGTTTTCGTGACTTTGCTTGCACCCTCTTCCCACCACGCTGGTGCCTGCCTCTGTCCCTTTGTGGTCGGTCGTGCTCGTCTGTTTGTGTGCCACCAATGTTCCAGCGTAGTCCATCCTGGGGCGTGTGGCGGTACACCTTGTCGATAGCGTGCTCGTCGACGTGGCACAGCAGCCGCACCGGTCAATCACACGTAGATTCCGTCGGCCCTCTCTCCTGCACCATAGCCTCCGTCTCGGTGTCCGACGACGTCGGCGACGCTCATGCCATACCGCCGTCATCGCTTGCCAGCAGGTTGGCTCTCCGACCGTATAACTTACGCGTTATTGCCCTTGCATCAGTTCTTATTTTTGGTGCCAATTCACACATGCCAACTTTCACTCCGCCATCACTTTATTGTTCTGTGCACATTCCCATCGTGTCCCGAACGCTCCGATCCGAGCAAGGTGAAAAGGAGCAACAACACAGAGTGTTGCCTTACAGTGTGTGTGTTGATGATCTTCCCATAGGTGCTGCAGACTTGCGCGTGGTCTAGAAGAAAGGGACCTGAGTGCAGTCGGTATTGCCGAGACGCAGCGGGTTTCCTGGGTGCTCAGCTGGCCACAGCTACTGTAGTTAGAAGGCCACGCCCGCTGCCTCCGAACCCTCTCGGTTTCAGCCGTCCGCTTGCCAACAGTACTCATGTCTCAAACCTGCCCTCACTCTCGTGGCCATCCCACATCCTCGTGTTCCAGTCATCTCGTCGCTTTCAAGCTTTGTCACAGCGTTGTTCTGCCTCGATTTGGGCTGCCGTTCTCACGGGTACTACTGTGGTAGCGTCTATTCGTTAGTCTGCGTTGTCGCCATTGTTGTCCTCACGCACCTGATCGTCTACAGTAGTACGGTTGTTTGTACATGCTTGCTCCACCTGCCATCCGGCTCGGCACCCATGCTCTGCCTTGCGAGTCTCACTCGGATCTCTATTCAACGGTGTAGCCGATGCAGTGATGCCCCTTGGATCTCGCTCGCTTCTCGACACCTCTACTGACCTGAACTGTTTTGTGAGTTGGGGTTCTGCTGAGTCCTTCGCCCAGTAAGTAGTACTCTCGCCCTGCCCCTGAACCCATGTGCACAGGCCCTTCTCCCCTCCCCTCCCCGACCCTTTCAATGTGTCGTCCACCCTCGAAATAGACACCTCCTCTCGGTCCCTTGGACGGACCCAGCCACAGGCTGCAAGGCTCTGTCGACTTCCGAAGAGCACGAAACCAACTTCCACCCTCTCTGTAGACGTCTGAGTCGCAGGACTCCTCTCTTCTTCTTACCTCACGCCAACAGATGATGTCCCGGCGCTTTCATCTGTCTTTGTCCACCTCGTGCCATTTGTTTGTTTCAGCATAGAGCACTCTGCCTACCTGCTCGAATGCACTCGCCATGAACCTCCTTTCTCGCCACCCACCAGCATCATCAACCTTCTCCCATCATCCGTATTGCATTACGAAGCCTCTTTTTTGACGTACAGGAGCAGTCTCTGTGCCAGCACCGCCAGGGCCTACGGAGATGCTCGCCATCAGCTCAGAATGGCCCAAGTCAACTTTCACGCCGGGTTCCGGGCCGTCACTGGAAAAGAGCAGCACCAAGAGGCCCAGACACCATACCCCGGTATTGATGTGGGAGCCATATTCAGCTTCGCCGATTACTTCATATTCTTCAACTTCAGGTCCGGCCCGGACCCCCTGGAAGGGATGCGGCCGTCCACCAAAGCTAGCACAGGGCTCTTGTCGATTCTGTACAGCTCAAGGTGCGCCCATTCGCCATCCGAAAGCGCATCTGACCTCTTCGGCGCGTCAGACTCGGTCAAATCTGTGCTCGTCTAGACTTGGTGTAGTCTCCGGTGGGACAGGCGATCTCTCTGTTTGCTGGCAGGAGAGCTCAGCCCCAGGTTCCAGAAATCTGGCACCTGAACCCACCTCATCTACCTCATCATGCAACAAAGGGGCTTGTGCCACAGACAGCAAGTCTTGGACGTCGGCTAGCAACGCCCGAGGCTCGGCTTCATCATCGGCACAAACCCAAGTGGGCGGCAGCAGAACTGGCACTAGAAGTGATAGTGGCGATAGGGGCAGAGTTCAAGACTCTTCTGGTGCTTTAGCTGAACGTGCACACGAAGAATTCGGACGCGGACCGCCTCAAATATCTGTGCCACAGTCAAAGAGACCCGAGAATTCGATACAACGGTTAGTTCAGTCCTCGCTGATAAGTTCCTGGTCGTGTCCTGCCTCGCATCGTCTCTGAAGCATTCCCGTCATGCAGCATCTCGAAGCGCCTATCGAGGCGGATGAGTGTGCCAAGATCGGACGCTCATGAGTCTTGATAGCGGTTTCCTGCCCTGCCTCGGACGGATGTGCT
The DNA here is from genome assembly GCA_003144125.1 of Testicularia cyperi. NCBI lineage: Eukaryota > Fungi > Basidiomycota > Ustilaginomycetes > Ustilaginales > Anthracoideaceae > Testicularia > Testicularia cyperi. Next base: position 998,932 of record KZ819191.1, read on the forward strand.
GCCTCAAGGGCATTCGTATATACGTCGCCGTTGCTGACTGTCCCAGATCTACTGACCATCTGTCCTTCTCCGTATCGTTCCTCACTTTGGTGTTGTGATTGTCCGCATTGAACTTTGTCCACATTCTCTTTTTTTTATACCTCTATTGGCACAATGACAACCGACAGCTCGAATCATAGAAGGTACGAACTAAGGATAGTCCAACAGCCGACCATAGGATCCGCGTTTCACGAAAACTTGTTTTCAAGGATTGGACTAGCTCCTCCTCTGATCGTCGAGCTCAAAGTGCTGTCGGATGACAACGCAGAGGTGGAAGCGTTTGACGAGCTTCCATTCTTGCTCTGTCAATGTTCACTAGTGGACGAAAGCGGTCGATCTGCCGACATGGTGATTCCACCAACGCCTTCTGCTCCAGCTTCAGCGGAAAACAGGCCCACAGGTCCGGTTTCAGCCCCGGCAGCAAGTACGAGTCGACGGGGTCGCACAAGTGCATCGGGCGTTCGGAGGCGTGCTTCCCGTAATTCAGGTTCAGGGACAATCACGGCCACGGCAGATGCGAACAAGACACCTGGTCGATCGACGCCGAGCTCGGCTTCGAGCACCACACCTACTTCGGCAACACCCGCAGGCGTAGCACCTTCGCTTCCCGATACCCCTCCTACGCTGACGGACGCATCACCGAATCGGCTAGTCCGAATGCTGTACGGAACTATCGTTGCAAGTCCTCAACCCTTTGAATCGCCGGAAGGCGACGTGAGACCTTTCTTTTTCTTTCCCGAGATCAGCATCCGGGCTCCTGGCCGCTTCAAGCTGCAATGTAGCCTCATTCGCCTCTCCTTGTAGGTACCACAGCCCCGATTGCACCGTCACACCCTCCACTCACTGTGCTCTGGATCAGTCTTGCTGATCGTTGATCGTCCTTCTCTCCTAAATCTCTCAGACCTGGTCTGCCTAGCTTCGGCGAATCTGCTCCCGATTCAGGGCCTCTGGCTACAGCCGAGACCGAAACCTTTGAGGTCGTGGAGCGCCAGACCTATGTCGCTCCATACATCACCGAAGTGTCGCGACACTTTGCCCGTCAAGGTGTTCCGCTCCTGTTGCCGCCCGGTGCCACAGCGGACTAGGCTCTATATCTCGTACACCCTTCTCATAGATACTCCGCGATCCGGACATTTGTGTATAATCTGCGTTTAGACGCCATGATTCCAAGCTTAAAGCCGTGCATGTTACTCCTAATTTGGCTCTCGTTAATCTATCACTTGTCTACGCTCCTAGCATGACGGAACATTGACGCGTCAGATGAGAGTGCCGTTCCCTATTCTACTGGTCGTAACAGCAGACTGTCTTCATCTGGCGTTCACGTACCTTCTTAACGCCGAGCGACGCTTGGTGACCCAACGACAAGTGAGCGTGTCCTGTGTCGACACTGCATCGGCCAACTTTGACACGCCCCCCCTCCCCATCATTTTTTTTTTTTTTTCACGGTCGAATTTGTGTTCGCGTAGTTAACGTTATGGTCAATAGCGAGTGATCTTCCTTGGCATTTGGGCTCTGGTTCAAGCGGCGACAAATTGTTTCCAATAACGAAAGCGTAGCTTCCGTCCATTAAAGACTCGGACCTAGACAGCAGTAGCAACCGTAACAAAGCAGCTGCGCCTTCCAGGCTAATATTTGCGTCCCAAGGGAAGAAGTGATTGGGCCGTTGATCATATCTCCCGCCTTTCTTCTTCTTTCTCGCCTTCCTCCGTGTCATCGCGACCACTACAATCAGAGACCTGAGGACGTGGTCAGAGCTCTTGTTGAGCTAGAGGCCGGCTGATACCTACAACAGTCACGTTAGATATAGGGGCTGTGTTTAATCAGAACGTCTCTCACAGCTGCCCAAGAAGAAGGCAAAGGAGCCTACAAGAGAGTGGCAGCGTGGAAGGACGTACAAGATGAGTAGGTATGTGCTCTTTAGATCAAAATCGGCTACGCCGTCATATCATGGCACATGTATGGCTCAGAGTCAAGTTCGAAACGAAATTTTGCTTTGTACAACGACAAAGGCCGAAGCTACGGCTCGTAATATTCCGGGGCAAGCCGAGTGACGAAGCAAGGGCAACGTAGATCCCCAGTGCGCCTTGTAAGCCATCGGCGAGAATCCATATCCGCAATTGCAGCTAATTTTCCTGAGCATCCCTTGCCTTTGCGCAGTACATCGTCTTCGAAGAAATACATCAATGGCAGTGCCATGATCTTTCTGTCGTGGGACGTGTATTGACTTGAGTATTGTTGCAATGTGATCTATTTAATGTACTGTTCGTTTAGCCGCACATCAGCAGAGACCATTTCACACATCTAGAACATCGACGCACATTGCCAAGGCTTGGCAGCGAAAGCCACAACTCGCTCTGGCATCTACCGGCAATAGCGTATGTCAAATCGGAGCACAGTCCCGAGACCAGGTCCGGTACTAGGGAACGTCAATGTTAAGCGCCCCCCCAAAAAAAAAAATTTGTTGAAGGAGCATGATACGTGGTTATGCGATGCAGATGGTGGCGAAACATGATATTAGAGCGACAACGGGGATGATTGGGGAGAACGTGATTCGTTGGATCTGGATCAATTAGGTCGGATTCAGAAAGCAACTACTCGTGCTGCTCTCTGTAATGGCGGAGGCTTTCAATATGCGTCCGTCTGAGCCCGAAGGAAAGCAAGCGGCCTACGTGCGCTGGTCCTCGTTCAGGGTCGAGGTCGAGTCCGATTGTTCCGGCCGACGCCTGACGTCGTTGCGAATCGGTACCTGGATGCCTTGCCGTGCTAGACATTTGGCTAATTCGGTCGACTCAGTCATGCCCGGGAAGCGACGAGGGCTGTAGACGGTGAAGGGGCCCGTCAGAGCTTCGGCAACGAGCCGACCACCACCCTCGTCGGACGCGGGCATCCCTGCCGCTGGGGGGCCGATGACGAATAGCTTGAACAAAAGTCTGAACTGTCCTTCCTGCCGGATACTCAAGTCAGTGAACACGAAGAAGCAAGCTTTGGAGCCGTCGAGGTCTCGAGCGACATTGGCGCTTGCAACGAGGCGACCTTCCAGCATTCGAGTCCATGGAAATGCGGGATCATTCGACTCAGTGAGCACGGCGTCCGAATGCTGATTGGTTGCTGGGTCTACTTTGCGGAGAGATACGTGCACCATGAGATTTGGGCTATTTTCAGCTCTGCTTGCAGACAAAGAGAAAAGTCAATTTCGTCAGCTGAGGGTCATGATATACCATGGCGCTGGCTATATGCGCCACGCAGACACCTACTCGTGGTCCTCTGAGCCCTCTTCGTTCAGTATTCGAAGCTGCAAGATGGGTAACGGATCCAAGGGGCGCTTGTCTTTGCTTCCGAGTCCACAGAGCCGGCCTTGCTGCGGCTGCTGTCTCACCGTAAATTGAAATCTTCTACTTTGTCGGAACGCAGTCGTGAAGCAACGAAAAAGTGCATATGTTGTCAGAATGTGGAAGTCAACGACGAAGAGCAACTCAATCAGCGGCTCTGTCGGTATACGAGCCTTCATGAACACTCACCTGCTATTTACGTCTCTGAGAGGTACATCTGCCAAAACGGGTGGTGGTGCTTGGGGACCCGTCCGTAACGATTGTAGTTCGTCGCGCGCGTCAAAAGCTACTCCTTGGCCCTGAAGTGGTGGATACTCGCTGGAATGCAGAGACTGGGTAGGTGTACGACTGTCTGGTGAGCGATTGCTGACATATGGTCCTTGTGACGACATCACATGCGCTGACTGCATCGATGATGGCTGTGAGCTTGGAATCCGACTGGGACCAGCCGCCGCAAAATGATCGTGTGAATTCTCAGCAGGCAAGCCGGCCCACCTCGCACGATCATGGTCGGATTCATAAGTACGAGCCTCCTCTCTCTGCTCGTGTCGTTGCCTCTCAGGCCGTTCACGATCCATGATGAGCGAATGGAACGTAGCTGTACCAACTATTTGGGCGGGGAAGCTTGCGAGCTGAGCTGGACTTTCCAATCGACGATGACGACGGGGGCAGATGACGCGTGACGTGGACACAGCGTGTGTCAGAACGATTTCATGTCAATGGACATGGCGTTGTACATGGATCGAAGTGCGAAAGATGGGACAAGGCGTGGGTGTGAGAAAGAAAGATAGAGAAAAGTAAGGTAGACAGGCAAGAGCAGAGCCCAAACGATGGAGGAGGGGTAAGCGGAACGACAAGTGGCACCCGAGTCGAGCAGACGGCGCGCGAGCAGATGCGACACACGTAGACGAGCTGAGGCAGAAGCGTTCCGCTGGGCTGGGTCGAACAATGTCCGCGTCGGCAAGCAAGGCAGAGAGCTTTGCAGGGTAGAGTGCTGTCGATTCAGTTGCATGCCCAGCAACGTGGGTGGCACGGTGCGTAAGGTTAAGGAAGGCACAGTGTCGATGGTCGACAGAGTCGGAAGCGAGACGGGGGAGCAGTGACAGCAGCGGAGATGCGTGCAAATTGGTGCCGGAATGAATCCAATGACGGGACGGCGAGCCAGAGTGGCAGCACCACTAGGGTGGGACCAGCCTCACAGCGAGCGCGAACGAAGCGGTACGACAACTACACTGCCGACCAAGCGTGGAAACAGCACAGAGACGAAAAGAGGACAGAAGACGGGACCTCTGCAGATCCAAGTCCGCTACCTAGAACCGAACACGGAGGAGCGAATGAAAACAACTATCGACGGCGGGCGGTAAGGCTGAGGTGATGGGAAGATCTGCGACGAAGGAAGAGGAGAAGGAGAGTCTCAAGAGGCGAAAAAGGGGATGAAGAGAGGGAGAGAAGAATGTAAGAGGCTGGGGAAGAGGGGTAGCGGAGGGGTGAAAGATGGATCAGCAAACAAACAGTCTTGCCCGTTGACCTAATGCTGTTGTGCCCTCTGTCTCTCCTTCTTTCTTCCGGAATAGCAACCAGGGACGATGGAGATCAGACCCAGGCGTGGCCACACGGTTTTGTTGTGCGGTGACCGTGGTCAGCTGAGAAGGCGAGTCGCAGAAGCGAGCGGCCGCTCCGAGCAGACGAGAGCGACGGTCGACGGACCTATGGGCGCGCCGCCACGGAACGAGTCGAGATATCCGTCAGGTGCTCTGCCGGAACGATGAATGTCACGAACCCAACGCAGTGGGTCGGGGAAGTCGCCAGGCGCCAGCACCACTGATCCAGCCCTTTGCAAGCCTTGCCGAGCCGTTCAAGTGACTGGATGCCATCCCGAAGCTGGTTTCACAATGTAGATGCCACGGGGCAGGAAACATGTTTAGCCTTCTAATCCGACGATGGGCGACAGAGCCGAGACAAGAACCGTGGCTATCAATGGTCTTTCGCTGAGTACGTCAGCTTGCAATAAGTCAAGCACACAGCGAAGACAGTAGTCACACCAGCCCTGGCCAAACCTGTCTGCCTGTGGTCTAGCAGCCAGAAACGGCCGTTGTCTGTCACGAAATCTCTTGAACCATCCCCCGTGTCGCCTCTGGCACAGATACGAGGAGAGGCTGGAAAAGCAATTTACCAGCCTGCAGATCTATGCATGCCGCTTCAGCTTCAAACCGCAAACAGCCATCAATACGAAAATTCCCAGTCAGATAGAGCTACTATATGCAGTCAGCAGCAGAAAGTCGATGAATTTGCTAACGCGTACGCTCGCAGACATGCTTCCACCAGCCAGCCAGCCAGCCAGCCCGCCAGCCAGCCAGCCCCGCCCGCAAGCATGAACGCGCGCTACAACTCAGTCACCTGCAGTCACACGCTCTTGCGAGTACACGCCAAAGTGGCTGCCCCCCTCTACCTTCGGACATACACGGCATCGCCGAGCCCAATGCGACAGAGCGCCTCCTCCCTTCTTCCCCCCTGTTTTTTTTTTGTAATCCTAGCCCTCTTCTTCACCTATACATTGCACCGCGCCACACCGCATGCGTGCGTAGACATACAGCAACTAGCGCCCGTTATGACTGGTTCGACCCAAAGTTTGACCCTCAACGTCGAGTTAAGGGTGCAGACGCTGACTCGGGTCGACCAGTCAAACGCACTCGGCAGACGAACGGACGGGATAAAGTCCGTTGATAGTTTCAGGCAAGTCGGAGCGTCACGCAGTCAAGCACTGTCTTAGCCTATCTAATCATTGCCTCTTTATCTGACTGCTAATACATGTTGCTAGTGCGTTTCACTCGAGTTGGAACACAGCTAGGACTGTCTTGGTTGGCGCCTTACACAGTAACAGTCAGTCAGCGACAGCAGCACAGCACTCGGCAAAACGTCGTCATCATCTCGAGAGGGTCACGGATAATTCCTCGGAAATGATCAGATATTCACGTACAGTACTTCTGTTCTGGCGAGTTTGGTCTGACGCAGGACGACGGGTTGGCGACGGTTTAAACACGAAAATAATTAATTATATAAAAGAGTTCTGATAATAAAAACACCAGCTGTTCGGTCCTCGTTAGATGGCAGGCACCGTTGCTGCCCAATCGAACTTCGGGAAAGAGTTGGCGGGACGAGCCTGTGGAAGCAGATTGTGGAAGCGAGGGCAGTGGGCTGGAGGGCGAGACACCGCTGATGCCGTCGTCGCAAATCATGGCACCGCTGAAGGTCGTACCACAGACCCACCGCACGTTGCGTTGCAGAAAGCTGAAGACACAGACATGTCAAGCCTCCCCATTTGATAGAACGGCACTACACGGGCGCCGCCTGCGAGCGCTATCTGGCCAAATGTGCGCCCCATAGCCCGACGGCTGGTTAGATGTCCTTAGTCTCACCGTAATTATACGCACGATTTTTCCCAGGCCAATAATCCTTTCGGTGATTGTCGCGGGTTTGGGACCGTGCGGCGGATCGCATGAACAGAAGAGCGTGAACGGAGGCGCTCAGAAGAAACCACAGAGTCTCACCCTCCATCCAATCATCGCTTGTGTCTGCGTCATATGCCCTCCGTCTCCGACCATCCCCCGTTCCAAAACCTTCATCCCCCTTCCTCTTCTCTCTCCGTATTCCTTTGGAACGTTGGCACTGGTTTCCACTTGTGGCTGGGTCTGGACGTCAATGCTGTTCCTGGTGCCAAAAGGCAGTCACAGATAGAGGCTTTCAAGGGACTTATCATCGGGCAGTTCCGTCATCACGGCCGCGATGGATGTCCACATTTCCGAAGTCCGCTTCCAAAGCTGGGATTACCGATAGACACAAATGCCGTCGCTAGTTTCCCAGAGGAAGAAAACACAAACACATGTCAAGGTGCAGAGTTGTCTGTGTAGTATGTCGTTGCAGGGGAAGACGTGCTGGCTACAATTGTTGTTCAGTCCGATGTTGCAGCAGGTCGGTTCGGTCTGTGTGTGCCATACAAGCGAGCTTGTTTCGCCGCAGGACACGAGCTCAGCACGCCTCTGGTGCATTCGCCCGTGATGCAAGATTTAAGAAACTCTGCAAGGCATACTGTTGCTCACCCCATGGGAACTTGCAGCGGACGGAGCTACAGCGGCGCCGAACTCGGAAGGGAGACAGAGAAGGGACCGAAACGCTCATTTCCAAGCCAGCTCCAACGATAATCGCTCGATAGTTATATTATTATTATTTTCGTCGTGTTTTGATCTAGCTTGCTGCCGGACGGCGGGGACAGAGCCGAAGGGCTCGCTTCGTCCTTTTGTTTTCCGTCAGCACTGATCTGGACGTATTTGTTGGGCGTAGCTGAAACTGAAGAGTGCTTGTTATCTTTCCTTCTTGCTAAAAAAAAAAGGTTGACTAGCTGGGTCAGGATCGACGGAGGTAGAAGCACCGCGAATGTATGCACTCACCAGCGGCATACAAACACGTTTTGCTTGTGCCTCAACGTGCCTATTGTTCAGTCAAATAAGGCGCGAGTCCTGCCCAAAATGCCACCTGTATACCCTGCATCGTCACAGAGGTCACATCACACGACCGGCCACGATCAAGACGGTACATATCCTTCTCATCGCTTCGTACATTTACGACCGTCACATGGCCTGCTGGCGAGCTTCGCCGGGTCGTAGGACTGAATCTTTTTACTGTATGACCTTATATCAGACACAGATGGATATCGGATAGACGGACGCGTCAGGTTATCACATGTCGCCGCTACTTACACCGAGAGCAAGGGACTTGGATCGCCTGAGACCTCTCTAAGCGCGCTACTGGGCCAGCCCAGCCTCGGCGTAAGGAGGCCCTCGGTCCACCACACAACGAGGCTCCGCCAGCGAGCTGTTCCTGCACTCGAAGGCCGATCTTTGTCTGCGTCCGAGACAAGCTTCGGCTGCAGCTGTTGAGGTGAGTCGCCTCGTGATCTCCAGGCCGCTTCGCTACGTGTCAGTTTCGGCTAGCGCAACGGTTGCTGCTGCAGAGAAGCGCGCTGCCTCAATCCGGCTGGCGCTCCTGCGTCTGTGTGGCTTTCGCCAGGCTTTCGCCAACTGGGCCGTGCACTCCTTGATTGTCTCTCTTCTAGCCACGTATGCGCGATTTCGATGCAAGCGGCACCAGCACAGGACATACAGGTAGAGGTACAGGCGTAGCCCTATGCGCCGCACGAGGCACATGCAGAATTTTCATTCTGATTACTAGGGTTACTGTACTGTAGTGTAGACGAGTACGTGTATCATTATTTAGATCAATCTTGCTCTCGGATCGAGGTCATGAGGACGAAGCAGCCCCCGACCGTGCGATTCGTGGGGGCGCTCTTCAATCTGCCAAGACTTGCCCGTACGCGCAGACGTGCGGAGCCGCTCATTCGCCTCGGCTTTCCGCTAGGCCGTGCTTCCCCGCGTACCGCGAGCCCTATCCCTGCTACGGTATGGTGGACGAGGTAGAGCGCGAAAGACATCATTCATTTCTGCCACCTCTTCAATTCAGCCTGCTCGGGCGGAGTTTTGTCTGGTTTTTCAGACGGCCATTCCCCTCTGTTACGGTGGACCACGTCGGGTTGAACTTTAGGTAAGCGATCGAAGCTGTGCGCACTAGAACCCGTACTTGTTGTATGACCAATGGCCGAACGAGTCGAGACCTCGATGCGAGGAATTGGACATCGGGCAGACGCTGCATTTCCGCGAATCGGAACGCGGATACCTCCTTGTCAAGCTTGCTGCACCAGCTCAGTAGGCCTGCCGTTCGTAAGCGCATGCCCGTTCTCTGCACTAGACGCCTCGCCATCCGAGAGTCCCACTCAACTTAATTACTAGCCTCGCGGACTCGCTTCGCGACCATGCTGAAAGCGGTTATCACCACGCTGCTACAGTAATCGTCGTGGTCTCCACTAATCCGACTATTTGCGTCGGCTTTGAGGCAGCCCCTCGCTCACAACCGCATAACAGCTTCGCCGATTTTCCTCCGGCAGACGTTTAATTTCCAAGCTCCCTTCCTGCACACTTACCCTGTCCCTGCCACTTTAGCTTCAAGGTGGGTAACGCTGAGCCGAGATGAAGTTCAAACCTTGTCGAGCCGCCCGTGGAACCGCTCGCAGCCTCCTCCGGCCTCGCGTAGTTGCATGAAACGCGTGCTGCTCACACCCCTCTACATGCACGTTTTCTGTGATCGTTGGCCTGAACAGTGAGGCGCTCGCTTTCGCATCATCGGTTTTTCCGCGCGCCTCACGAGGTCATTCGACGGTTCTGCTGTGGGAGATTGCGGCTTCTTTTTCAACGACTCGCGGGTGCCTGCTGCTTGGTAGATCCACACGAACAAGTGACGAACTCCAATCTTTCTCAAAACCGAACTTCAAAGCGCAACGGAAAAATCCGTAAATAGTCATGAGATTGAGGTCGTGGGAACAATACGTCTTCACACTCGCTCCCGGCTGCCCAGTGCAGACGTCCAGATTGTTCAAATTAGCTGCGGGTGCCTCCAGCAAGTCACGACGGGACGCGGTCCTTCCTAATGTCGTGAGACATGCTTTGCAGCGAGTCATAACAATATTCTTTCATTACCACCGCCTTGTATTGACACCTTGCTTCAAGTGGATCGAATCAGGCTGCACGGACTGGTCTTGAGACTCAATTCTTTCGCTATAAATTTCATCATCTGCCTACAAACGGAAGATGCAAGGTCGGAGAAATCCGCCGAACGGTACAGTACTACAGATATGTGATGGGATCCGCCGAACGGTACAGTACTACAGATATGTGATGGGAATTCGAGTGAAAGACAGGAAGACTGTCAGCCAAGACCGTGGCACGTTGCGCCAATGTGTTTGGTTCACACCATACACTGCACCGGTGACTGGCGTTCTCGTCAAACATGTTGCCGGTGGAGCTGATCGACCCCTGGTCAGCATCAGAGTCGCCGGATGAGCAAACTGCGAGCTCGGAAGCATCGGAGCGACGTTCGCATCTAGTTGCTGATCTCAAGCTTGGCATACAGACCCTCCTTAGATGCAGTTGAGTGCCAGTTCTACCGTACGCTCCTCCATACCATTACAATTTCCACTCTGGCAGAGAACTTCAGACCTTGCTTGTTTATCGATATTTGACGGGCAGCGGACCAGCGAGCAGGTAGGTCGTCGGCCGCGACGGTCCGACGAAAGTCTTTTAAGACGGGGCAGTAGGGTCAAACGGTAGGGGGACATGTGTGCTGACTGATGTCTATATAAAAACTAACACTGAAGATTACTAGAGTAGGCGAGAAGCCAAAGTAAGACAGGGCGTGGCAAGGCATGAATAATGCGACTGTTGGAATGAACAGCACTGGCTCATGTACCTTTACGTCGTAACAATGAGTGCAGAACTCAGCCTTTTTGAGTTCAGCAAATCTCGACTCGGGCGACGGCAAAAAAAAAAAAAAAGGGTTGAATCTCATCGACTATAGTGCAAGCATTGCAGCAGGCTGGCTGTCTTGCAGACACACTGTACTAGTGTTTTGCAATCGCGTCGATAAATTAATGCACGGGAGCATGCACGACGGGCTCTGTGCGATTGTGTAGACTACCCATTCCCAGTCATCATCATGCAGTCACATTCCACAGGTTCTAGGCCATCAGCCACTTTATGGACTGGCATCGCCTGAGCTGATAAGGGAGCGAAACTCATTGAGAAAAGGTAAACACGGACAAATTTGAGGCACAAGATGAAACGGCGATTGCTCGATGACCAAGACGATCACAGTCACTGTAGTTCCAATGAGAGACCAGTTCAAGGGGATGTTGGATCGCTACCCTGTTAAAGCAGATAAGGAATAGGCAGGGTTGTGCAATCGTGTGTGGCCTTGCTCGATAGAACGTTGATCCGTCTGCCAGAGCTCTTGCTGTAAATGTGAGGTAGGAAGGGCCTGTAACAGTTTGCATTAATACTTTCTAGCGAAAAGATTACGGGAGAGACACAGAGTAGTGTATATTAAGGCGAAGAAGGCTCAGCATCGCTAATGGGGCTGAGAGGACGGGTAGACGAAGCAGGAGAATTCTCGTTGCTCGACCAGGTTCCACTGTGATTCTCGTCGACAGCAGGGCCACCGCGCAGGTGAAACGACCAGATGGCATCACCGTCCTGCTGGCCTCGCTCCTGTGATGGAGGTGCGGTCTCGGCCTCGGTATCAGAGTCGCTGTCGAGTCGCAGGTCCACGGTGGCATTCGTGTCGCTCGCCGTAACCGCCGTACTCGAGAGCGGAGACGGTGCCACCGTAGTCGAAGCAGCGGTGGTCTGGTTCTGACGAGTCTTGGCCGCCTCCTGGAACTTTTGTCTCGACTTGCCCCCGATGGGACGCGTCGTTCGACGACGGTAGAAGAGAAGGTAAGCCGAAGAGCTCTTAACTGTCTCTGGGTTGGCAACGGGACGCACGCTCGAATCGTCGAACTCGTACCACTTGCCGTCGGCCGGGTTTTTGGCAAACGCCGTGTAGTGGCCGCCTCCTAACCCACCAAAGTGGTTGTCCACGGCATAAAGGTCGTAGATGGGGCGGTCCGTCGCCACTGCATCGTCGTTGTCCTCGAGTGGGCGCAGGATCCCAGAGCCGAGCATGCTCTCCGAGAGTTCCTCACCGTTGGCCTCTGCCTCCGCCTGAACCCTGCGCACCGCCTTGGTGCCTTCGACACGCTCGGTGAGATCAAGCCCTTCCAAGGGAAAATCGACAAGGACATTAAGCTTGTCCCTCGAATGACGACCAGCACTGAACCTCTTCAGATGCACCACAAGAATGTCGGGCACCTTCCACAAGTCAAACTTTTTAGTGGCTTGGCGGAACTCCTTGCAGTCCGGGCAGTACCAGGGATCGTCCTCGCCGAGTTGCTCTTCCTTAGTGAACTCGTCCATGCAGTCTTCGATCGAAAGCGTTTTCGGCTTGCCCGAATTGCTGTTCTCGGAGGCTCGGATGGCATCATCGACAATCTCGACGACAGGACCCCAGAGCTGCTTGGACTCAGATTGGATGAGCAGCTTCTGCTCCTTGACTTGAGGCGACCAGCTGCACAGAAGAGCTCCGCCGGTGTAGACAAGCGGCATGATCTTAGCCGTTTGAGACGCCTTCCCTGCTCCATTGGCCGTCACTCCGTCAGGATCTACGAACTCTTCGTCGTTGTCGTCGTCGTCGTCGCCACGAGACAGGCTGTGAACGGAAGCAACAGACAGGCGAGCGTGTCTCTCAAAGAGATCCTCGGACGTGGACTCTGAGCCATCGTTGCCACCCTTTGGCATAGGTCCACCACTCTGTCCGACACCAAAGCGTATTGACAGCAGCGGTGCAGTCTGCGTGCTGGGCTTTGCCTCTGTGGTGGCGTCTGATCGATCGACCATCACTGCGGCGTCCGCATCTGTCTCAGCAGACCGGACAGAAACGTCCGGCACCACGACAGCCTCGCCGTCCTCGCGAATTTCGGTCACGACACCTTCGTCGCCGGACGCCCCGGATGAGGTCACCAAATCGACGGCACGGTCGGAACGACTCGATTCGTCGACCATCTCCCAGTCCGAAATATGTGCCTGTCCCTTGCCATTGGTATTAAAGGTCTGTGTGCTGCCACCAGCACTGGTCTCAACGGCAGCAATCAGCTGCTGTGGATCATCTGAGAAACGCTTGTAGCCTTCCAGGACGGCAGCACGCACCGCATCGATGTCGTTGACCTCGCTCTTGGGCACAGAGATGAAGAACGGAATGCCGGCCGCCTCCTTACGACCGTGTCGATTTCCGTACGAAGGGCCAGCAAATGATGAGCTTGCGCTTTCCTGTTCATAAGAGGTGTATACGGGCAGAACAGCGTACTCCTCGTCGGGCACCTCGAGGTCCTCTTCAGCCTCTTGAACTGAGCTAAAGTAGCGGTAGCCCTGGTGTTGTCGAGAGAAGCGAGGCGCAGTAGGTAGCTCCCAGAGGTACACGTAGTCTCCGGCCTTGATGTCGATCACGGGCTCGTAGTCGTCGAGCCACTTGTAAATACGGTGGTGCCACACCTCTCCGCAGACGAGACGCTTGGCATCGACACTGAAATGCGTAGCTACCTTTTGGCGGATCTTGCTGAAAGTGGAACCTGCAGGCAGCTGGATCTCGAACTTTTGCACCGGCGATTGAGCGGCATAGGGCACAAAGTAGACGTGGCCCTTCCACATGCGCTTGTTGGGGATAGGCAAGGTGAGGTACATGAACGGATCAAATTTGAACGAGACCTTTCCGCAGTCAGGACAGACCAACGTGCTGCGGTACTGGCCCTGGAAGAGATCGACGATGACCGAGTCATTACGCGCTTTGTAGATGTCCCACTGGCGCTTGGCGAAAGCGACAAGGTCGCGCTCATTGCCGCCTTCCCAGTCGGGAGCCTCAATATAAGGCTTCTTGAGGATGCGGTTTAGATCCTCGTGCAGACCATCCAGCAGGAACGCAAGAAGCTCCTGGCTGTCATGCTGCGCGTAACCGCTGAATTGTGGCGCAAATCGTGAAAGAGCATACTTGAATTCGCGGGGCCAGAAGGAGCCGCCTTGACCGTTCCAAAGATTGTTGACAAGGTTGCCGAAGGCCTCGGCGATAGCACCGCCCATGCCGAGCGGGTTGCTCTTGTTCAGCTCGTCGCGGTAGACGCCAGAGACGAAATACTGCTGCAGCTCGTATGTGTTCGACATGCACTGCAGCGCGCTGTTCATAAAGCACGTGTTGCCGAGGTTGTTGAGACCGCGCAAGCCGCGCGATCGACCCATACTGCGGTCCATAGCCGTCTGCGATCGTGTCATGCGTCCCTGCGCATCGCCTGCCGCAGCAGATGCACTTGCAGAAGCCGAAGCAGCGCTGCTCGATGACGCTGAGCTGCCCTGCTGGAGGTTGCTGAAGAAGTCGCCGCCCTGTTGTGCAAATATGGCTCGGCTTGGCAGTGGCATTGCTGCCGTTGGCGGTTCGCTGATCCATCGTCCTGCTGTGCGAGTCTCGACGGCGAGGATCAACTCACGCTCGTCAATTCCCAGAGACTTCAGGCTGACATGGGGCTTGTAGGTGTCGGGTTTCGCTTCGCCGGCGTCGATTTGTTCAACATCCTCGTCTCTCGTGCGCTCTACGGCGACGAAACCAAGCTGTGCTTCGTCGTCTGTTGGCTCGGGCAGATGCCAGAAGCGCATGTCTGTGTCCGCCAAAGTGGTATCCAGCCCCAATGCCGTCTTGACTTTGATCTTGAGCTCCGAGAGCGGGCTGCTGCTTGAGATGCTAAAAGAAGGCATGCCAGATCCCTGAGCAGCGCTGTCATCGACAATCTTGAGCAGACGAACGATGGGCGGGTAAAATTCGACGCTCTCCTGGCCGGCGCTGAGACCCTCGACGACCTTTCGGGCGAAGACAGGGCCAGTGACACCGTACCACTGCGATAGAAGCTCCCAGCCCTCTTGGGGCACCATTTCATAGTGAATGGATTCCATGATCTGCTCTTTGAGTTGCGGCTGTGATGGTGTTGAATTCTCGTCAACGAGAGGCGAGTTGTCGATAGGACCCACGGGGTCTGAGCCGGTATCGTCATCTTCATCGACAACAAGTTGGCTCGAACAGTGAGCATCCCAACGACGATACCATGCCTTTGCGATCAGGTACCAAGTGTCGCCGGCCTGCAGAGCGCGGTTCTTCATTGGCTTGATCACGCTCAACTGCTCTGTGCCAGAAGGGCGGGAGCAAGGCGCATCGCAATCGACCACCGACTGGCCGAGCGCCTGCTGATAGCTCGGCAGCGTGTCGGAAGTCGAAATGTCTTCGTCGACGTTGGACTGCATGTTGAGCTGCTTCGATGTCTTGTCGTCGAGACTGAGCGACTTTTCGGTCATGAGACCCTCGATGGTCTGTTCTGGCGCTGCCATCGTGGGATTGGCAACAATGTCGGACGATGAGAAGCTTTCCCGCAGAGGCGTGGGCAGTAGTTGAGAGGCAGGGTGCAATGGCGTGAGGACAGAGGGCGCGGCCGCTGCTGAGGGGTCGGAGGAGCCTGTCTCGAGGTCGCCAAGTTCGCTGTTGGAACGTGAATAGATGGATTGCGCTTCTTGCTCGACGTCGCTGCTGTTCTCGTCGATGATGGGGCTGACTGTCCTGGCACGTTTGTAAGAGCCCAGACGAGGCGGATATGCGGGTAGCGACGAGGAAGTGGACGCGGACGAGCTAGAATCGAATTGCGCAATGTATGTGGCTTCGGGGCTCTGCACAGGTGACGGCGCAGTCCTTCGGATGCTACCGACGCGAGGCTCGAGCTTTGCGATCGATTCTGAAAGAGAATGTGCCTGCGCAGATGCAGAGTGATTGTGAATACCCGAATCGTCGTTGTTGTCGCTGTGAGACTGTGCGAGCGGACTGCTGCTGGGCGAGTCACGCATCGGCTCAAGGCTGCTACTCCGCCTGCCGCTACTGCTGCTGCAGGTAGAAGCAGCGATATCAACGACAGTCTACCGCAGAGTTAGCTGGTGCGCTCTTACTAAGCGCCGGTACAAGATTGCACCGGACCAGCTACAGTACAGCAAAGGCGATACGGAGCCGTTGCTGAGCCGTCGCGTGTGAGATGAAGGAGCAAGCCGTGCCGTGAATGCGGAGAACGATGAGGTGGAGGGAGAAAGTCAGCCCGAGCTCAGACCGTCGCCGGAACAAAGGGGTCCTCTGGCGCTGTTGGACCTTGGCAGCGAGAATCAAGTGCGGACACCAACAAAGATGCAGAGAAGACGATAGAGATGGCTCAAAGAAATAAGACACTTGCGCTTTGGGATGGGGAGCTCGGACCTCGACTGTTCTATGCACAAGGAGCCTTTTGATATGCTAGCTGCTGCCCCCGCCGCAAGGATGGTGTGGGCACGCCAGCTAGAGCAGAAAAAGTTCTCATCACACACACGACTCGCAAGATCGCCTGTACAGTACTGTACCAGATCAACAAACACCAGCTTCAAAATTTCCGCTTTTATTTTTTCCTCCTCCGTGCACATGCCGTACTGGCCTCTGTGTTGCGTCGGGACATCTTGGGTCTGTGCTCCAAATCAGAGTAGAGTGAGACTTTCAACCTCCAGCCAAACAGCTGCTAGATCTTTGGCCAATCAGTCTCGTCACGCCTGTCTTTCGCTCATCCAGGTCGGCTGTATGCTGGCTGCACAAGTACGGTTTCTCTCGACGCGATTAGCGTGCAGCGTTGACCCATGATCTGACAGTCGTTTATCCTCGGTAGCTCCGATGACGGCTCGTCCGAAGAGCGACTCTGCTTCCATCTTTGAACCAAGGGGCGACAGACGTATGCTATGCTTGGATGCGATAGTGTACAATTGGTGTGCAGGTGTGGCAGAGACTATTAGAGGAAGAGAAAAGCAACGTGACGTGTGATGCGTCCGAGCAAGGACTTCGAAGCTTTTAGGAAGAAAGAATTTGTTTCTGCTGCTCACCTCTTACCTTGCATTCCTGCACAAAGGCCTCGACGGCTGCGTGTGGCTCATCTGGAAAGCGAATGAAGAGTCCCTGAAGCTCAGCCATACTGACGCCGCCGGACGCAGCCGGCAGCGGTCGGACCGAACGCGCAGATGTCGATGACGCGGAAGAGGGCGAGGCGGCAGGCGATGGTGTGGCGGGCCGCAAAGTAGAACGACCGCTAGGGTCCAGTCCGATAGCTCCTCGGCGGGCAGCTGCTTCAGACTCGACCACCGCACTAAAGGACGAGGCGAGCTGCTGAATCTCCCTGTCGGCAGAGGCGATGGCCTCCGCCAACGTTGGCGTCCCAGACAGGTCAGGCAGTGGGTCGGCCGAAGCCAACTTTGCAGGGATGGCTTCACCGGCCAAAGGTGCAGCTGCTTCCGCAATGTCAACGTTATCGATTTGTGATGACTGCTGGCTCGGCTTGTCCGATGTGTTGAGCGCTTTCTTCATCCTTTGCTCCCTGAGTGTGGCACGATAGAAGCGGATCATGAGCTCCTCGACCTGCTCCTTCTCCGCGTCGCCAAGCTCAGCAATCATGTCGACACGGCCTGGCCGGATCAAGGCTGGGTCAAGCCGCTCGATGTGGTTGGTCGTCATAAAGATGATACGGCTCTCGCCGCTCGCTACGCCATCCAACGCATTTAGCAGTCCTGAGAACGTGACTGAAGCCTGGTACCCGTCTTCGGCCGCCTGTTGTCGGCCCAGGAATGCTGCGTCCACGTCCTCGAGCAGGAGAATGGACCTGTCGGGCGCGTTGGAAAGCAAATGGTTGAGCTTGTCGTCTGTCAAGCCACGCTCCGAGAGATTTAACAAGCAGATGTTGAAGTCGAGATGGCCAGCAAGCGCAGTAATAAAGGACGATTTACCAGAGCCGGGTGCACCATGCAAGAGGTAGCCCCGACGGTAGGGAATGCCGCGCTCGGCATACCAGCTGCCGCGCTCCAGGAATCGCTTGACATCGCCGACAATGGTTTCCTTTTTCCCTTTCCCCAGGACGACGCTGCCAAGCTCGCGTGTGCGTCTGGGCTGGCCAAACGGCCTCCATTCGGGGCCCCAACTGGTGTAGATCACCGTCTTACCCTCGGTCGAGGCCAACGCCAGTTGGCGAGCCTCGTCCAACAGCTGCGGAAACAGGTGCGCATACGCAAACAATGTGGTCAGAGTGACTGTCTCCCACGGTGCGCCCGTCGAGAGGTCCACCATCTTGCCGTCGCGCTCGCGGGTGAGTCGCATCCAGACGCCCTTGTATCGGAACCAATGTGTACCTGGTCCAGGTACCAGCGAGAAGCGTGCCGTTCCTCGTTCGGCAGCCTGGGCATTTGGTGTGGATGCCGAGGCATGTGGCTTATAGCTTGTCTCGACCGAGAGCTCGTGACTCAAAATCCTTACAGGAGAGACGGTGTCGCCGGTAGAAGCGATGGTGAGTGGATCGTGCACAGAAGCATTATGCTGATGGGTCCCCCGACTAGAAGCACTGCCTTTTGCCCTGACCTTGTCACGATGCAGACTGGAGCCAGGCCTCGCTGGTGCTGGCAAGCTCGCAGAACGGTCGCGCAGACCCAGGAACTCGACAAGTCCCTCCTTGCGTGGCTTGCCGAGGAGGCCACGCTCACGCATCGACTGGGCGCGCGCCTGTGCGGCCATCCAGTGCAAGAACCATGGGTGAGCGCGATCCTTGGATGGAATCTCTAGTGATATGAGTAGTCGTCTCTGCGCTGTAGATGCAGCCACTTTGGTTCCTCTTCGGATGATAGCCAAGGCACCACCGAATACCATCAGGCCCAAACCGCCGGAAAAGATCGGGTTGTCGGCGATCAGTGTGGAAAAGAATGATGAAGACGACTCTCCACGGACAGAGGGTGCTGACGATGCCGATTTCGATGTCAAACCAGGTATCTTTGAGCTCGATCGGGCGGTAAAAGCAGCCATATCGCTGTCCGATGACACCGAAACGGAGTCGCATGGTGCATGTGCCGAAGTGGGCGAGCCTGCCCCCGATGAGCAGGGCATGTCACGAACCGAAGTGGTGTCTTCGGTCGAAGCAGCCGCTTGCTGCTGACTCTGCTGCGTATCTTCACCCACAAGGGCCCTTGAGCTCAGCATGGCGATGTATTGTTGCTCTGCAGCAAATCAAGCTGGCAGGGTAGTGAACAGAGGGTTGGACAGCATCCGGATCTTCTTGCTCCACACAAAGAAGTGTTGCATCACTTTTTGTTTTTTGGCAGGAGACGGATCTCGGAAGACGGACCTTTTTGCTGAGCACAACACGAAGCGTTCGAAAAATGGGTCGAAGAAGGCGAAAATTGGCCGAAATAGAGGCGAAAATAAGTTGGCGCTGGAAAAGAGCACAGCACTGAGTGCCGTAACTCTGTAGGACCCTACGACAGTCTCACCGGTGTTGCCACTTTGCAAAGCCTCTCGTTGAAGCTGTCTCACGCCATCATCTTGCCACGTCGTCTCTGCGCTATTTCCACTACTATTGCGGGCTTCTCTGTCCGTCTGTGCAGACGAGAGAATGGCACCAAAGCTCTGCGTGATCTGCGCCAAGGAGCGTGCGGTACTGCGGCGCCCCAAGACTGGCCAGCAGATCTGCCGGGAATGCTTCTTCTACGTCTTCGAGACCGAGGTGCACCACACCATCGTATCCAACAATCTCTTCAAACGCGGTGACCGCGTTGCCATCGGCGCATCTGGCGGAAAGGACTCGACGGTGCTCGCACACTGCATGAAGGTGCTCAACGAGCGCTACGACTATGGCCTTGACCTCTTCCTGCTCAGCATCGACGAGGGCATCACAGGTTACCGCGATGATTCCCTCGAGACCGTAAAGCGCAACCAGCAGCAGTATCAACTTCCCCTCAAGGTGCTCGGGTACGGAGAGCTCTACGGCTGGACCATGGATGACATCGTCAAGACCGTCGGACGAAAGAACAACTGCACCTTCTGTGGTGTATTTCGACGACAGGCGCTGGACCGGGGAGCCGCCTCGCTCGGCGTGGACCACATTGTAACAGGCCACAATGCAGACGACGTAGCCGAGACGGTTCTGATGAATGTACTGCGTGGTGACATCGCACGGCTGGAGCGATGTACCGAGATCGTGACCAAGGGCCCCGACGGATCCGAAGAACCAGGTCACGAAGGATGTGGGACTGCTGGAACCAACGGCATCGGTATCGGCGGTAGCGGTATTCGACGAAGCAAGCCTTTCATGTATGCCTACGAGAAGGAGATTGTCATGTACGCCTACTTTAAGAAGCTCGACTACTTTTCCACCGAGTGCATCTACTCTCCGAATGCCTATCGCGGATATGCCCGTACCTTTCTCAAGGACCTGGAGTCCATCCGACCTTCTTCGATCGTGGATATTATCCAGTCCGGACAGAATCTCAAGATCTCCAACCTCGTCAAGCAAAACAAAAAGACAGAGCTGCAAAACTGCCTTCGCTGCGGTTACATCTCGAGCAACAAGACCTGCAAGGCTTGCATTCTGCTCGAAGGTCTCGAAAGGGGAACCCCGCAGCTCGGCATCGGCAGTGAAAAGTCGAGAAAGATTCGCGAGATCCGCCAGGACAACGCTGCAAAGGACTCGGCGGCCAAATCGCCATCTAGCAATGAGATGCCAACGTCCGCCGCCGCCACCACTACAGAGAGGCGCATCCCGCGCTGGACCGGCGTAGTTCGCGACTCTCAACCACAATCTCCGGCGACCCCCTCTGTCACGTCCAGTCCAAAGGTGGATCTTAGCTTCTGATACCCTTTTGTTGCATCTCGCAGCGTGCTCTCTTCATTCTACCTTCTTGCATTTCTTCCTTCCATTACTGGATCTGTACTTGTATCGTCTTGCATCAGGACCACACACTCTCTCGTGTCGTGTTGAATCATATCCCGTTTCTGCATCATGCATGTCTGTAGCCTTGCGCTACGTCAACGAAGAGCAGCCTGAAGTAGGACTTGCAATGCCACACCGGTGTGACGCAAAAACACTGTAATGATTCGGTGAAAGGGGATGCAGTGGGATCAAGGATCGTCCTTGCGTCGTGCGAGATCGGTAAGAGCCTCTGCGTCTCTTCCTTCGTCCCAGATCCAGGTTTTCACGGTGCCGTCGTCGCCACAGGAAGCCAGCAGGCTCTGAGCCTTGTTCCAGACCGCGCCGTATGCGACATTGTTGTTGGTCGAGAGCGACGAGAGATCAGAGGCGATCGAGGAGCGCGAGGGTCGGCCTGCTTGGTTGGCTGATGCCGAAGCCGATGTTGGATCCGTCGATGTGGAAGAGAGGATGGATGCCGGTTTGCCGGATGCTGATGGGCCAGCACCACCACCGCCTGCGCCAGACGACGAAAACGTCGGTGGGAATCCAGCCGACGTCGTAGTCCTAGAGTACAGCGTGTCTCGCCCGTGTCCCTCGAGCGTCTGAAGCACTTCGGAACTCTCCTGATCCCACATGTAGATCATGCCGTCTTCGGAGCCACCAACGAGCAACGAGGTATGTGCGAAGCTGGAGCGGATAAAGTTTTTGCTCGTGTTCTGGTGGCCTTTGAAGCGTTTCAGAGGTCGAAGCATGCGGATGTCCCAGAGGCGGTTCGAGTTGTCCTTGGACGAACTGAGGAGCAGCGAACCGGTCTCGTTGATCTCGACGGACGTGACTTCACCCAGATGCCCCGTAATAGTGCGAATGCACAGGCCCGAGACCACATCCCAGAACCGAATCGTTGTGTCCTTGGAAGCAGTGACAATGAGGTTGCCGAGAGGATTAAAGATGGCCGACGACACACCGAGCTGGTGACCGGTAAAGGTCTTGACAATGCTGCCCGTCTCGACGTCGTACATGCGGACCAGCTTGTCGTAACCGGCAGAGACAATGTGGCGTTCGTCTGGATGGATGCGGCAGCTGTATACATCACCGACGCCAGCACGCAGCGTTGTCTTGCAGTGCCCCGACTCTGTGTCCCACACCTTGACGGTGGAATCGCCAGAAGCCGAAGCCACAAACTGTCCCGACCTGCCCGAGTCAACGTCCCAGACTCTACTCCTGTGGCCTTCGAGCACAGCCTCGCAGCGCCCCGTATTCGAGTTCCAAAGCCGGACCGTATTGTCGCTACTTCCACTGACCAGCTTTCTGCCCTCTTCGCCGACGAAGCGGACGCTCTTGACGTTTTTGCGATGTCCTCGCATCGTATGTGCGACCGAGTTGGGCACGATGAATCCGGTGTAGTCGTGCAACAGGCCCGAGATGACCGGCGCCTTCTTGGGATGGTATCGTGCAAACTCGACCTGGTACGCAACCGCCTGATGTAGCATCGTCAACAAGCGATGCGGAGGCACGTAGGTGTAGCCGTTAGCTGCTGCCGCTACCGCGTTTGCGGTGGGGATGCCGTCGGCGCCCAGCATACCAGTGTCGTCGAGCAGAGACGGGTCGGAGCTACTGCCGGCCATATCGGCTCGGTTGGAGCCACTCTTTTCGGAGCCACCGATGCCAACCGAGCCACCGCCAATACCCACACCGGAGCCCGGCAGCCCCGCTTCCTTCTCCATCCAATCCTGTTCGAGCATGGCAGCAAACTCGGTGACGAGCTTCTCCCTTGCTGGCTGGATGCCCTCCCAAGCCGAGAAGGAGGGAGCATCGGTGACAGCCTTTGCCGAGAGGAGATAGCAGAGATCGCGGAATTCGGAGGGATGCGGCTGGTAATGCTCTAGTGGCTTGAGACGTTTGTTGAGGAATGTGAATGCCTTTTGAAACTCTCGGTGCTCGATGTGTTCAAGAAATTGCTGCTTGTATACGGCATAGAGAAAGGCCTTGTGGTTCTTGACGAGGGGTTTGGAGAGGAGCTTGTCGGCCTCGGGCCAGTCGCCTTCGAGGATGCAGCCGCGCAGCTTGCGTGCGTCCATACCGGCCTCCTCGCGCTCACGACGCTTGACGCCAGCCTCGTCCATGAGAAGCTGGCGGGTGGCACCGAAACCTTCGTCGGCGAGCCACTGGTCGATCATGCGGAGAATGTCGTTGCGGATCCCTGGATCATCAGGTCGAAGGATGGCCGTTCGGGCCGATGCGAATGTGGCTTGGTTGGCGTGAGTGTCTCTGGATCCCGAGCCGGAAGAAGGACCGGCAGTGTTGCTGCTGCTGGCCTGTCCGACCGAGTGGCCGAGGATGGCCGAGTTCTGGTAGTAGGGTTGGTAGCTGTAGGGTGGCGGACGCAGCCCGTGCAGTTGCAGGTCTGCGATAGCGTGATCCTTGGCTTCGGCCAGCAGGACCTGCTTGCGGCGTTTCCACGTTTCCTTGGTGCCGCCTACCGAAGCCTGGTGCGAGGACGAGCCAGGGTGATTGGACCCGTTGACGCCGGCAGAGTCGGCCGAGATTCCGAGTCCGTTCATCCGATTGGCGAGGTCGGGATGGGCACTGGCTGATCTGTCTAGCGAAGTTGATGCCAGCGAGGCAATGTTGGGTGGGGGGTCGATGTTGGTGCTGGTGCGAAACATGGACGATGCGGCCTGAGGCGATGTGGGCGCGGTGGCCGAGCCACCCAGCATGTTGGATGGCTGATTCGAAAAGGCAGCCGATGTCAGAGTTGGCGTGTGTGCATGCTGATCTGAAGAGGCGGTGACTGCTGGGATGTTGATCGGGATCTGGAAAGTGGAGGCTCTTGGGGTCACTGGTACCGACGATGACGACGAGGTAGAGGCAAGGCTGGACTGGCTCTGCGGTGGAGGCGGAACTGCTGCAGAGCTGGTGGAGCCGTGAATCGGGGAGGTAGAGCCAGTGGCAGTCGAGGGAGATGCGAGAGGCTCAGCAGCAGCACTGATGGTGATCTTGGCAGGAGGCGGCTGCTGTTGTGAAGCCTGGTCGTGTTTCTTGGTGTCGTTCAGGGTCATGACTGCTGCAGGCAGGTACTGGATGCGATGGGCAGTAGAGTTCTGGCTGCGTCGTTGGTTCTTCTAGACACCTGTTTGTGGCATGCTGCTGCTGCTGCTGCTGCTGATGCTGTAAAGTGGTTGGCTTGGCCGGTCGATGAGATTGCTACTCTACAGTAGAGTACAGTATGGCCGAGACATGCGACATTTCAAAGTACGATGCTACGATATTGACTGCTTTACAGTACCACATGTACTCAGAGTGTATCGTAGGTAGTGTAAGGTACTAACTGTACCGTGCATCTCGAACAAGCAAAGCGATTGCGTCCAAAGGGGGAAAGAGAAGAGGGGGTTAAGACCCTTGCAATATTATATTAAATGTTCATTGATTGATTGATTGGTTGTTTGTTTGATTGTTTGACCTCCCACGGTGATCTCTGACCTAACATCAGAGTTGAATTGTGCGTTTCAGAAGAAATTGGTCAGAGAGGCGCGCGCACAGACATGCCGAGGACAGCGTGGAAGACGCCCAACCCAACCATGCAGCTCAGCACACAGCATACTACTGTATAGTACACTACAGTACACTACAGTACACTAGTCCATGCATGTGTTGTCGAGTCCATTTTCATCTACTCTTGTCTCGACATCCAGCATCACAACCACGGCGTCGTCGCTTCTCCATCGCGGCGCAACCCATCGTCAAAGCAGCCTTTCACTCGACGTCGGAAACGACGCAGCAGCGGGTAGGATGAAGGTCACCGGTGCTCTCCCTTCCTCCGTCTCGTCCACGGCGCTGGTCGCCCGTGTCGGTCTTGTCCTTGTGGCCTTGATGGCGATATTGGCGAGTGCACCCTCGACACAGGCACAAAAGTCGCAGCAGCAGTCTGACCTCTTCCGACGCATCCAGAACTCTCCAAAGGGCTACATTGACGTCGACTCCAACGAGTTTACCTCGATCGTTCAACTTCCCCGCAACTATGCCGTGACCGCACTGCTCACCACCACCGACGGCGGCATCAAGTGTGTGCCGTGTCTTGCCTTCCAACCTGAATTCGACAGCCTTGCAGCACAATGGAATAAGAACAAGGCAGTCAAGTCCAAAAATATCTTTGTCAAGGTCGAGTTCTCCCGAGCCAAGCAGATCTTCGCCCAGTTCCAGCTGCAGCATGCACCAGTCGTCTTCACCTTCCCCGCTCCTTCCGACACCAACGCCGTTCCGGATCAGATCAACTACGAGTTCAACCAGCACGGATTCGAGGCCCAGGGTCTCGCCGATCATCTGGCACGCACACTCAACCTGCCGTTCAAGTACAAGCGTCCCGTCAATGTCAAGCTGGTGGCACTGACCACCACTGCCATCGTCACGCTCGCTGCCACCGTCTACTTTATGGCTCCCTACCTCTCTGTATTCGTCAAGTCCAGCAAGCCGTTCTGGATGCTCGTGTGTCTGGCCACCATCATCGTCTTCACCTCCGGCCACATGTGGAACTCGATCCGCAACGCACCCTACGTCGCCATGAACCCCACGGGCAAACCCGAATACTTTGCCTCGGGCTTCCAGAACCAGTATGGCATCGAAACCCAGATCGTCGCTGCCCTCTACGCTCTCCTTGCCTTCAGCTTCATCGCTCTCACCGCCCTCGTGCCCGCACAGCGTGACCCTACCCGCCAAAGAGCCGGCGTTTACGTCTGGTCCGCCATCTTTCTCACCACCTTTAGCGTCCTCTTTGTCGTCTTTAGAATGAAGAACCCAAGCTACCCCTTCCGTTTATTCTTTTGACCTTTTCGGATCGCCTTCCCTTATCCGCTTCCTTCTGTCTCTCTCTCTCTCTCTCCCCGACATCGAACCATTTTGCACTCCGAAAAAACGCAAACCATGCAGCACAATCAAACTAGACGACGAAGAGACTTGTGTATAGAAATAACGGTGACATTGATGAGAATGACCAAGAAGCCCAGGTATTTTGAGTTTTGGGGAGATATGTGCAGTTGAAGCAAAGAACAATGATGCCGGTAAGGCGGCGCGAGGAGGGATCAAGTAGAGTTTAGCGGCTGAAAAAGTGCACTTCGAGCAATCGAAGTGGGATGTAGAGGAGGAAGGAGGCGACGAGACCAGTTTCGAAGCCGAGGTCACCAGCGCGTGCTGCGATTGGGCCAGTGAACCAGACCTGGTCGATGGATGGGACTACGACGGCGAGCGAGATGGCCGAGGCCCCGATGGCGGCGAGGCCGAGGGGGAGCTTTGACCAGTTGTCCCAGATGGCCGTGTTGTACGACTCGTATCTCCTCTTGCGGATCACGACGTGGTCGGCAAACACGACGCCGACATACAGACTGGACCAGTATCCGAGGACAGCGGTAAAGTCGGTGAGGGTCTCGTAGAACTTTTCGTGACCGACGATAGCAAGCGGCAGCACAATAGCAATGGCAAACAGAGGCCACACGAAACGGGGGACCATCGAGAGCCTGGGAATCATAGTCTGGAACGTAAGACCGAAGCTGTAGATGGTAGCCGAGATATTTCCACTGACCGAGAGGGCAAGGAGCACGACGAGGAACTTGCCAAAGTTGCCGAGTTTGCCAGCAAGGATCAGCTGGAAGAGCTGACCAGACGAGACACTGAGCGCATCTGCCCACTCGGGGTTGTCGTACGAGGAACAGGCGAATGCTGCACCGATCATGATGAAGGGCACGCACGAGAAGAAGAAGCCGCAGTAGACGGACCAGAAGAGCTTGTGCGGGCTCACATCGGGGCGGAGGTAGTGAGATACGTCCGAGACCAGAGCGGACCAGGAAATGACGAAACCAGCAACAATAGCGGCAAGACCGAGTACAGCACGCGAAGTTGGCTCTGGCTGGTTGCTTGCGACGTGAAGACCCTGCGGACCTGTACCTGCCTCACCGATGAGGACGAGGAAGCAGATGAGGACCGGCAGCCAGAAGAAGCGCTCAAAGTAGTGGAGCACGCGAATGCCCGAAAAGGAGACCACCAGAGAGATGAGAGCAGCAATCACGATGCCGACATCGGGAGTGAGGGTCGAGGTGCCATTGGACTTGGACGAGACGGCTGCGAGCGTCTGACCGCCGACGATCGAGTTGAGAATGCAGTAGCCCAGCATGGTGGCACCGTTGAGGAGGCAAATGATGCTTGCGCCAAAGTAGCCAAAGGAGAAGCGACAGTGGACCATCTGACGCGTGCCGAGTCGAGGGCCAAAGAGGGAAAAGTAGGCGGGGAAGAGACAGCAGAAAGCGCCGACAAAGAAAATGGTGAGCATGGCTGAGCGCATGTCGAGTTCGAGGAGAGAGGCAAGAGTTCCGGTGGAGAAGGAGAGGACGTTGACGTTGGCCGAGAACCAGAGAAGGCCGACGGACCACCAGCTCTCGCCGGTGCGCTCTGCCACAGTGAGGGGTCGGATGCCGATGCTCTCGACCCAGATGCGGTTGAGCTTGGCCGACAGCCGGTCGAGACGGCGTAGAATGGGATCGCTCGAAACAGAAGCCTTGTAGACACTCGATGCGCGGTCATCCTCATGTCTTTGCACGGCGGGTGCGGTGGTGGGGGTGGTGTTATTCTTGTGACCGAGTTCAGGGTGGCGTTCGAGATCACCATCTGGCGCATTGGATCCGAAAGTCGCCACAGTCATGACGAACAGACTTGCCAGCTCCTCGAAGCTGCGTTTCAGAGAGGAAGTGGTAGTGAGGAGCGGAGAGGCTTCGATTCTATGGAGCAATATGAGGAGGAGATGATCAAGGAGGAGATAAGGAGGCCCACATCAAACGATGACAAGGGACTACTGTAGGAGATTGCAGAGGGCGAGAGTCGCGGAGGAAGGAGGAAAATGACAATACTGTCATGCGGGTGTCCGACTGTCAAAGGGTCAAGAAGGGTCCACAAGGCACCTAGTGCTGTTTCCTGTAACTTGTCAAACTTCCAAGACTACTAGAGGAGTAGAGTACAGTACCTCGTACTGAACAGTAACAACTGGCACCGGCCAACATGTCGAGTCAACGAGCGACAATAATTCACAGCTATCTGACATGCCCAAAAACCGAATATAAATAAAAATAAATAAATAAAAAAGAAGAGAAGAAAGCGAAATAATAAGAAAAAGAATAAGAAAAAGAAAAAGGAAAAAATCAAACGTGGCAATCAATTGCCGATGTGCTCCGGCGGTCGCCTGCGATAGGAAGATCAGCTGGGACACGCTGGGTGCACTCGTGATGCTCGCTCCGAGAGCTCACGACATGAACACGCATCGGCAAGCTTCTCTTGTGCAACAACCCGTGCGCACATCTACAGATCGGCCAAGGCAAGACTGCACGAGGCAAGGAAGGAAGGGAAAGGCTCTTTGTTTTCGAAATTCGGCTGTTCGTCGGCCACGGTTTGAAAGAGCCCGTCATGAACGCTTCATTGAGGACAACCGATGCGTTTCTGATACCCTAGACCACCATGAACAGTGGTGAGTCTGGTACATTGCGGTGAAGGGATGACCCTGCAAAGGCCGTGCGCAATGCACAGCGTGAGCGAGTGAGTGAATCAGGCCAGCAAAGCCGAAAGCTGCATATCCGAAAGCAAGCCAGACCATCATGCACCACTGAACCTCGGAAGCCTTCATCGATCGGGCTTTCTGGCATGAGAAAAAGACGATTGCGACAAATCGGGACTTGAATGTTAGACCGCAATGCTGTAGTACAAAGTGTAAGCCGCGTCAAGCGCGTACAACTCTTGGAAGCATGCGTGGAGCGGGATCCTAGCGAGAGCGGTCCATTGGCAGGCTGGCCAGCAGACTTCGCTTGGATGATACCCTCCCGTCCCCATGCAAGGCGCTGGCACACGTCAAACGAGAACATGTCTCTCCCTCGGCCAACCAACCAGCGAGAACGATGCTACAGTACTCTACTCAGCTGTTCTGGTAGGAGGGCGCGAGGCAACTCTGATGTTGGCGCGTCCATGTGAGCGTGTGCGCCCACCGGCCCCGACAGATTTTGCCTCTTGGGCATCTGGTGTGCACGCAATTGCACCCTTAAAAGAAAAGATCCGTCGCCAAGCTGAGACATATTCGGTGTGCTTGCCACGCCGTCCCTGGGGCGTGCCTCGTCGCTACTGCTTCTTCTGAACGCGAAAAGCAGGACCAACACACGAGTCCAATTTTTGCACAACAGCTAAATCAAAGGGCCGAGCCCAAAAATACAAGCGCAAGTGCAGGCGAGGAAAAAAAGAACACGGCTGCACCGATGTACTAATTACAGTTCGTACCCCCCAGCCAACCGAGTCGCGAATCGGAAGAGCTGCGACAGCAAGGGTTGCTGAACCTAGTTGGGAGCCGAGCCAGCCAAGCCAGTTGTGACCAGCCGATATGGTGCACCAAGTTACAGTACAGCACAGTCCTGTAGTGGGCGCCTCTTGCCGTCCCGCGATTCGGCACACGCCTTCGCCTTCCTCGGAGCTCGAGAAATTAGAACACATCAACGCGCCCGTGAGCTACGGTACGGTCCTGAACTGGACTGGACTGGACTGGACTGAACTGCAGTGCAGTGCAGTGTAATGTGCCTGCCTGCCCGCCTAGCCGCCCGCCTACCTGCAGCAGCAGCAGCAGCAGCAGCCTGCTGCTTGCTGGGTCCCAAGAGAAGAGAAGGGTGCAGATGGATCTGAGATTCTTTCCCTTGTTTGCTTGTGCCGGCGCGCCGCTTTTCCCAAATGTGCAGAACAGTACTGAACTACTGTAGTGTGGTGTGCGGCCGCCCGCGCGTGTGATGCGTGTCGGTAAGTGCAAGTGAGTAGCGTAGTGAGAGGTGTGTGTTTCGCTATCGTGCATCGTCAATCTCAGCTTGCTGTCTCCTCGTCCAGCCGTGTCTTGCTTGCTTGCATCAATGCTTCCACAAGCTCTCACACAGGCTCGGATTCTGTAGCGCCTCTCTTCACTCATTGCCATCAGTCGGCTCTCTATTGCTCACGCTCCCTATTGCCATCACTTGTCGTCGGGCTCGAGCCGGCAGCGCACCGTGATACGGCGTTGACCGTCCTTACAACTGCATCCGCCCGTCTGCAATTCTCGTCTCTTTTCTACCGTACCACGCTGCTCATAGCCAAGCGCTCACCAGCTGGCTCTTGTACGCGGCGGTAGGCGCTATCGGCCGGTCTCGGGAGACTGCACCAGCTCGATCAGCGCTCGCCACATCGCAAATCGAGCAACGCCTCAACGGCCGCGGCAGTGCACCCATGTGCCAACACACTCGATCCTAACCGCCAGCTGCTCAACGACACCCAAGCCGCCATACTCATCCGATCTGGCCTGCGCTACATCTGCCTGATCGCAAATAGTGGCGCCATCTCGTGCATCTTTGTGGGGTCGTTCAGCCGACGGGCGCCCAGGTAATCTCTGTCCATTGTCCTGTCGCTTCGAATCACACCATCATGGACTCAATCTTTGGTCGCAAGAAGCGATCTCGCCAGTTCAACTCGGATGCTGCCGACAAAGCCATCCCCTACGAGCGCACTGTCGGCGGCCGCACTCCTATCCCTGTCGACGGTGTCAGCCCCACCTCTTCCAAACTTAACATTGGTAACCCTGCCAGCAACCCTTCATTAGGCAATGGTATCCGCTCCAGCGCTTACTCTGAGATCGGTGCATTTGACATGGTCACACCCGTCCACTACACGCGCGCAAGGACCAGCGGTGCCTCACCAGGCGAAGAGTTTTCATCCTACCCGGTCGGGACTTCTACCTCGTCCTCGTCCTCCTCTTCCTCGATACTTCCCAGCCACCTCAATGGTGCCGGTGCAAGCGGTAATGGAAGCTCCGCATCGCATCGGCGCAATCCGTCCGGCGCCTCCTCCTCCCGCTATGGCAGCGCAGCTGCTCACGACTCCATCCGGTCCAGCTCGTCGTACGCCACTCCCAACGGAACCCGCTCGTCGCGATACACTTCCAGCACAAATGGCGGGATGGAGTCATCCCGCTACAACCAGCATCTACCGCACGACACAATGAGCAGGTCTTCGATTGCCTCCTCGGCCACGACAGCCACCAACTCGGCTGCACCCCTCCCCAGCGCCCACTACTATGCCCAACATTCTGGGGCAGACGAACGCACCTCGTCGCTCTTGCGCGAGACTTCGTCGTATCTCACCCACTCCAACAGCACCGGCAGTAATACCGGTACGCCTACCAAGGTACCCGACTTTGCATTGCAACGGCCCTCGGACGCCGAGGTGGAGCGCCTCTTTGCCGAGCTCATGGACAAGCGCGACTTTCTCAACGTGCCCGGCGGCAACCTCTCCGACGAGCTCAAGGAGACTGCACGTCGCAACATGCTTGGCTTCAGCGTCGATAAGAAGTGGACGCTAGTCTACAACGACAAGCTCACCGAGTGGCATGCCGAAAAGGAACGCGACCGCAACCGTCGCCAGCATGCCGGTCACGCTGGTCCTGCGGGTTCCGGGTCCAGCATGGTCATCACTCGCAACTCGCCCGAGTGGTTTATCAAAAAGTTTATGGACGGCACCGTGACCACCAAGCATATCGAGTCGCTTGCTGTGACCCTACGTACTTGTGCCATCGGCTGGATCCAGAGCTTTGTCGAGGCCAAAGGTACGCCCGTGCTCGCCAGCTTCCTCAGCGGCCTGCACGCCAAGGGCATCAAGAACGACAACGACCTTGCACTGGAATACGAGGTGCTCAAGGCCTTCCGCTCGCTCTTCAACTCCAAGCCAGGCGCCAACGACGCGCTGGCACAGCCAAAGTGCATCAGCGGCATTGCGCATTCCATGATCTCGCTGCAGCTCACCACCCGCAAGCAGGCGGCCGATATCCTCCTCTTCCTCTGCCACTGGGACAAGCCCACCGGCCACCGCTTTGTGCTCAAGGCCTTCGACGATCTCAAGGCCGGCCAGGGCGATCACGGCCGATTCGATGCGTGGTTTCGCGTGCTCGAGCAGACCATCGACGGCCGCGGCAAGATGGGCTCCATGGTCGGAGCCTCGGACGAGGTCAAGAAGCTCAGCGTCGTCGGTCCGCACGAGTCGAGTCTCAACGAATATGCGATCAACAACATGTTCCTCATCAACGCCATTCTCAACGCCGACATCGCGCCCGAGTTTGAGGTACGAGTGCATCTACGCAACCAGATGGAGGCAAGCGGCCTGCAGCGCATCCTCATCAAGATGCGCGCCTTTAAGAACCCTGACCTCGACGCCCAGATTGCTGCTTTCGAGAAGGGCTCCGAGGCAGACCACGAGGACGTCATTGAGACCTTCAACCGCGAGGTGCTGACCGACCTAAGCGATCCTGTCGACGTCTTCAAGGCCATCGTTGGCAAGGTCCAGGGCTCACGTGCCTACGACTTCTTCCTCTCGTCGTTGCAGCATCTGCTGCTCATCCGCAGGGATGGCGACGACCTCGTGCATTACTATCAGCTCATCGACTCGATGGTCACCTCGGTGGTAATGGATCGCAAGGGTGCTGTCGAGAGCAACGATATTTCGTCACTACTAGGTGTATCGGTGAACAATGTGCTCTCGCGCTTTGCCGACCAGGATCACATCAATTCGATGCAGGCCGACCTGCAAAAGGCTAAGGCGCGAGCTGCGGCGCTAGAACAGGACAAGATCACGCTTGAGTCAAAGCTCAAGGCTGGCTCGGATGGCCTGATTGGAAAGCTGCAGGAACAGATCGAAAAGCTCGAAGAGGATCTGTCGCTTGCGCGTGACAACGCCAGTGCCACGCGGGACGAGATGGATGAGATGGAGAAGGCGTACATCGATCGCGTGGTGGCGCTAGAGGTCCAGCAGCGCGAGCTGTATGACATGTTGCGCGAGGCACGCCCGGATGTCGGCGACGTTGCTGCGCCTGGCAAGGGCAGCCTAGATCGCAAGCAGCTCGTTGACACGCTCGAGAAGCAGCTCGAGCGCAACAAGACCATTCGCAAGCTCGAAGCCAATGCGCGAAAGAAGCAGGCCGTTGGAGAAGCGGTGCCGCCGCTGCCAACCGAGGAGGACCGCAAACGCATCTCGAGCTCAATTCGACGCCAGTCGACGCTCGATCGCGAGGCTGCAGCGGCACGTGCCAGTGGCAGACTTGTTACCGGCTCGATCGGTGAGGAAGGACAGGCTGATGCAGACGCGACCGAGGAAGACGAGGAGGACGACACACAAGAGGAAGAGTCAATCGATCCCGAGGCTGCAAAGTGGAAGATTCAGGCGACGCTGGCTGCCGGTATGGCCCAAAATACCGACCTCGCCTCCCGCATGGTCGATGCGCGCGAGTCGCGACGCAAAAAGGCAGCCGTAGGCGCCACCAAGCGTACCTCGCATCCTGCCGTACGTACGCTGCTCGACGAGATCCGCAAGCAGCGCGACTCGGACTCGGACTCGGACGACGAGCTGCTGGCTGGCCGTGGCAAGAAGACGCGACAGGTGGCGCAGCCCGCAATCCAGGTGGACTCACCAGGTGGAGACGCCGTCGAGGCTGTCCTTGCCGCCGAGCCAGAAGGGGACGCGCCGCCGCCACCTCCGCCGCCACCCCCGCCGCCGCCGCCCGCGCCACCTGCACCACCAATGCCCGGCTCTCTCCTGCCGCCCTTCGCGGCACCATCCAGTGCCCCCTCACTCCAGGCACAGCTGGATGCCGCAGCAATGCCGCCACCTCCGCCACCCCCTCCGCCTCCCGCGCCAGGCATGGCACCGACCCTCTCACAGTCCAGCACCCACTACACTGACGTTCGCTCGGCCTTCTCGACGCCCGACTCCTCACGGCCACCGTCGATGCTCAACTCGGTTGCAAGCACTCCAGCGCCACCTGCCCCACCGCCTCCTGGATCAGTGCAGGAGTCGCCCTTGCAGGACAATCTCTACCGCAACTCGATGCTCAATGTCCGTGCGTCGTACGCGCCCATGAACTTGGGCCCCGCCGGACCGACTGCCGCGCCGCCAGCTCCGGGCATGGCGGGCCTCTTTGCACAGCACGCGCTCAGCCGTAAGGAGGTGTTGGCCATGGCACGCAGCAAGATGAAGCAGCTACAGTGGGACAAGCTGTCGCCGCAGCATGCCGCCGAGACCATCTTTGGACAGCACGCGATCACAGCCGAGGAGGAGTCGATCGTCAAGGCGCTGCAGCAGGAAGGTCTGTTCGAGGAGATGGAGGAGGATTTCAAGGCAAAGCAGCCGGTCAAGAAGGTCAATGCAGCAAAGAAGGACAAAATCGAGCTCAAGACCCATCTCAGTCTGCAGACACGGCAGGGCATCGAGATGGTGCTCAAACGGGTCAAGTCGAGTCTCACAGACAGCAAGCAAGCGTCGCCCGAGGAGGTGGCCCACCACATCATCAACTGCAACGAGGCGGTGCTCGACCAAAGCTTCCTCACCGAGCTTCTGCGCCACTATCCCGAATCCGAGACAAAGGGACAGCTGGGCGAGTATCGAAATGCATCCGACGAGGAACTGCGTCTGTTGCATCCCGCGGACCGTCTGGTGGTGCTGCTGATGACCGTGCCACACCTCAAGGAGAAGGTGAAGGGCCTCCTCTACATGACACGGTACAAGGAGACGTACGACCTCATCAAAGCCGGTACCGTCAAGGTGCGCGACGCCTCCGAGGGCCTGGTCAAGGCCAAGTCATTTGCGCGTCTGCTGAGTCTCATCCTGATGATGGGCAATTACCTCAATTCGACGGGTGTACAGGGCGGTGCGTTTGGTTTCAAGATCAGCTCCATCAACAAGCTCGTCGACACCAAGGCGTCGGACGGCACTACGCTGCTTCATTTTGTCGAGCGCACCATCTCGAAGTGCTTCCCCGAGGTCGAGGCGTTCATGGACGAGCTCGAGCTGCCCGCTGAAGCATGTCGTGTCCAGCTGTGGGACCTGCGCAGGGACCTGGCCGAGCTCAAGAGTGGCTCCTTCCAGCATCGCAAGGAGCTTGACCGCCTGATGGACGAGTCCGATGAGAATCTTCAGGACCCCTACGTCAAGATCATGCTGCCCTTCCTCAACGAAGCGCAGTCTGACCTGCAACGCCTCAACGATCAAGTGCAGTTCAGCGAGCGCGTCTACAACGAGGCGCTCAAGTTCTTTGGCGAGGGTGTCGATCCCAAGAAGCGCGGTCTGGGACAGCTGGCGAACCAGACAATGCGGACTGAGGACTTTTTCGGCATCTTCAAAGAGTTTCTGGCGGCGTACAAAAAGGTCAAGGTTGACAACGTCAAGATTGGCGAGCAGCGGCTGCTCGAGGCCAAACGTCGCGCTGCGGCCGAGGAGCGCGAACGTGAGCGCCAGGAGGCGCTGGCGCGCAAGGAGGCTGGCGTTGACGACAGCGCTGTGCTCGAGACGCTGCTCGGCTCGCTGCGTAGCGGCGGAGGCGCGCCCAACAAGCACCGTCGAAAGGCGCGCGAGCGTCGACAGACCAACGCACGGTCTGGTTCAGCACTCGACGGCAACGCCGCATCTGGCGGTAGTGACGATCCGCTGGTCGCTCCTGCGCAGGGCAATCCTTCGGACGTGGCTGCTGCCATGCTGGCCAAGCTGCAAGGCGACGGTTCTGGCTCTGGCGGTGCTGATGGCAGTCATGCCGGCGAGAACGGCGGAGCTTCCCCATCGACGAGCACCTTCCGAACGACCCGGCGACGTGATCGCAGGTCGGGTCGGGATGCTCCGACTACCACCTCGGCGGCGTCTGTGGCCTCGGCGGCGACAGCTTCCGCCGACACGCACGCGACTTCGTCACCGGCCCTCACCAGCGACACTCATGGATCGTCTCCAGCGCTGTCGCAACAGGAGCATACTGGCATTTCATCAGCTGATGCGGTTCCGATCTCTGCATCATCGTCCTCGGCCTCGACAGGAATCCGAAATGCAGGCGACGTTACGGCTGATGCCACCATTATTCCTTCGGCGCGCAACGTTGCAGCTTCCGCAACGTCGTCTCCAACACAACTAGGCGGCATGCTTCATCAGGATGAGGACAACGAGGAGGACGATCACATCAGCGAGCACGAGGAAGAGGACCAAGACGAAGACGATGCGAGCAACTACGACGATGATGAAGAGGGAGAGAATGTCGGAGAAGCAGCGGCGCATGACAAGGGGGATCCGAACGATGGTCCGCCGGCTGCAGAAGCGCCCGATCTCGAATGGTTCGATCCCGACCTCTCTGGCTTCTCTGCCGCCGGGCAGAGCACGCATTCTCGCTCCGATGTCTAGGGTACGCCACCGCTCACTACTCGATGACTTGCAGTTTACTTTCTCGTCTTTCGGAAAACCATACACACACGCTTAAGCGTCTGGCGACGGAAGTGTCGTTGTGGTCTCTCCTCGCTGTGCCCCGCTGTATCTCTAGTTTCTGTAGTCTGGTTTATTCGCATACCACTTGCTTTCTTTCTATTTACTTTCTCGGGCGTAGTGGCCGTTCCACTCGGTCTAAATGCTGAAAGATGTGTAGTTCAATGGATGCTTGAAGACTGTAGACATACCCTGGCTAAAGTGGATTGGATATGGCGGTCTGGAGCATATCTGGATCAGCAACTTGTGACCGAGGCTGTTCAGCTTTCGATTGACGATGCCAAAGCCTGCATTTTTTGTTGGTGGCACAGGAAAGAAAATAATAGTGTCCATAATATCGCGAGAAAATTAGTTCAAATAATGTGGGGAAAACAAATCGAAGAGATGTCCGCAATATGCCCGCACAGGGTACCGCACACCTGACCACGACACTGACGCAATCCATGCTATGTCTGTATTCTATTATGCTGCCATAATTGTCTAGCTCCCTAGGTCTATTTCGGATAGAGCGGCAAGCGCCGGGCTCTGGACTTGGTAGAGAAGTGCAAGCGAGCATGAGTGGTAGGTGTGGCTCCGGTCAAGCCGCAAGACCGTCACGCTGCAGGATTTCCGCAATGATGGCAATGACTTCGGTCGAGCCTGGTGCCGAGTGCATCTCGATAGGGTTGTCGATGGCAAACTCGAGGACAGCATCAAGTAGGCGACGGAGCTGTGCAGAGAGTACGCCGATTCGAGCATTGGCTCGCAGACGAACGTGGAGATCTGTGCCATGACCGGGAGTGCGAGAGGATTGGTCGGTCGGCTGTGCAGCCGACGACGACGACGACGACGCTGTAGCGGGAGACGAGGAAGGTGCGTTGGAAAGGATACTGATACCGCCTGCAAAGTGGTTGATCTTGATCTTGCCGCCAAAGAGCAGCAGACCAAAGAGTGGCACCTCGGTTGCATCGCGCAGATAGACCTTGGCATCACCCGAGCCCGACGAGGTCTTTGCAAAGTTGACGAGGTAGCTAGAGTCGAATCCGTTTGCTGAAAAGAGTGTGCTGGAAGGATGGAGAAAGACTCGTCCGATATTAGGGTCAAAGTACTTGAGCTGTCTTGCTTCAGATTGTCTCTGCACGGTTCCGCTAGACGACTGGTCAAACTTGGCAGACGGCAGATCGATGCGAATGACACTAGGCCAGAGACCGGACAGGATGAGCGATCTGAGCAATCCCTCATGCTCCGAGTTGGCGTCGAGTACTGCATCCGTATACGCTCCAAACGGACTGTACTGTCGAGGCACGAATCCCATCTCCTGCAGATGCGAGAGCAGGTCGAGTCGGGTCGTCTGAATCTCGCGCAGCGTTGCCTGAGAGAGGAAATTGGACTCGCAAAACTCGCGAATCTCGCTGTTGGGTCGTCGTTCCGCCCGCATCACCGCCCAGCGTGCAAATGCAGCCGCGTCGGTCAGCAGATCGCTTCGACAGCCGTTTGAGAAGCTCGCACGCGCCTTGGACACCTCTTCGCGCTTCTCAAAAGGTGCGGTAAACAACGGTTTGCAGGACATGATACTGGCGACGGTCAGCATGGGCCCCAGACATCCAAAGATCGTGGCCATGATCAGCAATTTGGCCAGACGAAGGTCTAATGGCAGCTGCGCCAGGTGCTTGCCGAGCGCCGTAAGTCGACTCTTGAAGCCCTGGTCCGAGGAGAGTGCGCCGACCTCGATCAGATTGGTCAGAGCCGAGTCCATCGAAGCTAGGCTCGGGGGATCGAGGGCGCGGTTGAGGTACTCGCGGACGTCTTCGTCCTCGCGCATCGACTTTACTTCGAGGAAGAGCGATTCGAGCGGCACTCGGCGCATTTCGGGTGTCTGCTGCGCCGCCATTCTCTTCTCCTCGACATACCGGGTGTAGAGTCGATAGCACTCTCCGGCGCGAACTCGACCCGCTCGTCCTCGTCGCTGTCGACACGCGGCGCGAGATGCCCAACACTCGACCAGACGTGTGAGGCCACTCTCTGGCTCGAAGCGAGTCTCTTTGACGCGTCCTGTGTCGACAACGTACGACACATCCGGAATCGTGATCGAAGTCTCGGCCACGTTGGTAGACACCACAATCTTTCGCCTGCCCTTGGCGACGGGCAGAAAGACGCGTCTCTGCTCGTCGCTCGACAGGTTGGCATGCAGTGGCAGAATTTCGACGCCGGACTTTCCACCGCTAGACGTCGAGCGCAGAGCGGTCGAAATCGCATCGATCGCCTGCCTGATTTCTCCAACACCGGGCATGAATACCAAGATGGCACCGCCCACGCTCGAGTCTGCCTCTCCCCTGCGTTCCTGCTCCTCTGCTCGCTCAACGACGTACTTGACAGCCGCTCCAACAAGCTCGTAGCTGATTCTGCCGCCATTGGCACGGGCGAGACTTTCTACCGTACGGGCTGTCTCTTCGTCGGTCCCTTGGTTGGCAAGGTGGTTGCGGAGCGCTGCAATCTCGTCTTCTACCGCCTTGCCTCCTGTGCGAGGTCCGAACCTCGGCTCGTTGCCGGAAGGTCGGTATCTGCTCTCGGCGACGATGTCTTCGAGGTAGTAGTCGGTGACCGGGAAGGTTCTGCCAGGAATCGAGATGCAGGGAGCTGCGCCAAAGTAGGACGAGAAGGTCTCCTGGTTGATAGTTGCACTCATGAGTACGACACGGATTTTGGGGTTTCGGTGAAGAAGCTCGCGGAGTTCGAGGAGGAGGAAGTCGGAGTCGACATTGCGCTCGTGCACCTCGTCGACAATGACGTGCGAAATGCCAGAGAGGTCCTTGTCGCCCCCCGCGCCCAGACGTCGGAGAAGCACTCCTGTCGTGGTAAATAGCAGCCTGCATCCTCGGGATGCTCGACGCTCTCCTCGAATCGCATACCCGACGAGGCTGGAGTCGGGAACCGACCGAGCTGATTTGCCTTCCAGATCCTCGCCCCGTTCCACCGCCACACGCGACGCGACTCCAATCGCACTCACTCGACGGGGCTGCGTAACGACAATGTTGCACTCGCTGCCCATGCCGTTGGAGATGGCCTCGTCGAGGATGAACTGCGGAACCTGGGTGGTCTTACCACATCCGGTCTCGCCTGCTACGATGACGACGCGGTTGTTTCGGATCATGTCGAGCACGTCGCTGGCAGCAGCTGCTGCGGGCAACGACTTGCGGATTGCCGACATTTTGGAAAAGGAGGTGGAAGAATGCAATTCCCGCTGCTGCTGCTGGAGTCGGCGATCGACGTCGGGATCGCGGACCAGCGCTGAACGAGGACCTCCTCGCTTAGAA
Organism: Testicularia cyperi; assembly: GCA_003144125.1. Lineage (NCBI taxonomy): Eukaryota > Fungi > Basidiomycota > Ustilaginomycetes > Ustilaginales > Anthracoideaceae > Testicularia > Testicularia cyperi. The sequence continues at coordinate 1,038,195 of KZ819191.1, forward strand.
GAACCCCGGCCCGATTTGGATCCAGAGGCAGGGTTGGGCGTGCCGGCTCGTGACGAATCGGGCGTGGGTTCATTGCTTGTACCGGGACCTTGCAGGCCGTCCTTGGCTGCAACAAGGTGACGCATAACACCGTTGAGCAGGGGCGGATCGTCGACCATGGCTGTCCAGCTCGACTCGAGCTCCTCGACCATTGCAAGAACAACGCCGCCATCGCCTGCCTCGATCATCTCGACCCAGTCAGTTCTCGCTGTGGCCCCGTAGAATCCGTCGAGGAGATGCTGAGTCAGTGCGAGCTTGAGGTAAGACGGAAGGGTGCTAGAGACGACGCAGAACGAGGGCAGCGCGACTAGGCTCGAGCCACCACGACCAGGGCTCGGGTATGCGGCGCATTCGTGCGAGGTGATGCGCAGCCGCACGTCTTCTTTGCCGCCCAACGGCGTGTCTGGTCCGGCAATGAGGACGTCGTAGTCGGTGGGGAGGATTCGATCGTGGTCCGAGACGGCTCGGATGCGGTCTTCGCCGAGCACGGCTTCCACAGCTGTGCGTTCGTCGGCTCGTTTGCTGGTAATGGCTTCTGCGTCCTCCCATTCGATCTGATCTTGGAAGGATAATGCGTACTCGAGCACGTCCTGCGAGCTCCAACCTTGCTGATCGACCTGATCCCAGCCGGCGAGAATGCGATTGAGCATCTCGAGCGCTAGACCTTCCTTTGACTGTCTCGAGAGCAGCGTGGTTTCGCTGCTGCCTGCCGTTCTCTTGGCCTCTGCGTCCAGGATGCGCTTGAAACACGCCTGGACGGTGGAGCGCGGGTATCCGCCCTGCTTGGAGAGCCGGTCAATGGCCCATCCGACAGCCAGCGCATCGCCGCCAGCACCCGCCTTGGAAGCGGTGACAAACTTTTCCGACGAGGTGCTGGGCTTGAAACGTTGCGGCAGATCTTCCTCGGGCGTGTAGAGCATGAGGTACTCGAGGGCAGCCTCTCGATCGGCGAGGTTGGCAGCAGAAGCGAGGAGAGGGTCGACGAGAAAGGCGTTGCTGGAGGCTGTGGCTGCACCGGCTAGAGTCTGTCGGGCCGACGTGAGCCAGCGGACCGCGCTACGCGCATGACCGGGTCGAAATCCGAGAGATGCGAGTTGCTTTTCGAGTGCCTGCTGATCGACGAGCTTTGCTGGTGCTGCTGTTGGTGTTGAGGTTCCCGACCCTGACGCTGCTGCTGCTGGCGAGTCGGAAGCCTGTCCTTCTTCAGTCAGATTGAGAGGCACAGTGCATGCTTGAGGAAAGACGCTCATGGCGCGTCGGATAGTGGCCTCGATCTTTTCACGAAGGGAGCTGGCGAGGCGCACCTCTCGTGCTTCTTGCCAGGCCTTGCTGAGCGGTTTACCGGAGCCGTTGAGCTTTCCATTGACGATGGCGACGTCTCCTCGCGAAGCGGCGTCGGCTGCCGCCTGCTTCTCCTTTTCCTTCTTTGCCTTTTCTGCATCACGCTTCATTTGTGCCTCGAAGGGGTCAGACTCCCACATCCAGTCCTGATGCGAAGGGGCCTCTTTCTTGTAAGCCTCCATCTTGACCCAGTACTCTCTGGGGCCTGGCGGTAGTGCCAGATTGAGCGATAGGTGGTTAAATATACGAAACAGGGCATAAGTTGCGCCCCAGTGCTTTGCCTCTAGACTGGACTGGCACTCTAGTCGGAGACCTGGCTCCTTGGGTTCGAATACAACCGTAAAGGGGTTCGAAGCGTCCTTCTTGTTGACCTTTTTCAGGGTGACAGCGCAAGAGTATCCGTCGCGATGGCGACGCGGTTCTACGATGGGCTTTTCCCAGCCGGGTAGCTTGTTGATTCGCTCGTAGAGCATGTTGAGAGGCGTCTTGCTGCCCGGAGGGAAAAGCATCTCTCGCTCTCCCCCTCGCTGCTGCGGTGCGGCTGGCTTGCCATCGTTTCCGGGTGTTCCTGCTGTCGCCACGGTAGAGGTAGCTGATGCAGCAGCGGCAGGAGCGGTGGACGGTGCGCCAGAGCCAGAGGCATTGCTGCCGCCAGCAACAGCAGCTTCTTGCTTTGCCTTTGCCTCTCGACCGGCCTTGGTGTAGGAAGGTGGAGGCTTGGGACCACCGCCCTTTACCCAGTCGGGTAGCGGAGAGGCCTTGGAGGAGGTCGTGCCGCTCGACTTGATGGCGGGGTTCTTTTTCCTTGGCGCCATCGTTGCCGGCCCCTTTCTCTTTTGAGATGGCTTTTGAGATCGAGAAGGGTGATCGATCAACGGCGCCAAAATGGTACATTAATACAAGTGTCGGTCTTGTGACAGGCGTGCACTTGCATTATGTTTCTTCTTGCCTCTTTGACGGTGCACTCTTCCAAAAAAGAAAAGGAAAAAGAAAGGTCAGAAAGGCATAAAGTGACCCGATTCAGGTGCCCGATGCAGTTGGGCACGCCCTGGCAGCTGCCATGTGCCCAAGTGGAGGCGTCGATGTGCCTTGCTCACAGCCACAAGATCGAACGTCGCTGGTCGGAGGCTGAACTGCAAGTGCACACCGGTCGCACACATCACCCGGCAGCAGATCAGCAGCTTTCGTTGCTCGTACGCGAAGAATATCGAGTATCGTGACAATCTGCACAGGGTCCCTTTTTGCCAGGTCAATTAATCAGTACACATACTACAGTACTGTACAGTAGTACTGTGGAACGCATCACGGCTCATCAGCTGCAGCTGCTGTAGTCTTCGGAATATCCGTGTGCAATCAGGCAGCCCCGTTCATAGTCACCAAACTCGCAGCAGCACCGTCCGCGGGGCGGGTAGGCCGATGTCCTTTAGGCAGGCAGACAGGCAGTCAGACAGGCAGTCGGTGAGGCCTGCGTCGCATAGGCCGATTCCGATATCCGTTGATGTGCTTCTCCACCCTTTCCCTCACTCACCCTCTCGCCCAACCCGATTGTCCCCTCCTTCCATGCACGCCCGTTGCACATCTCTCCATCCACCATCCATCTTTTCGTCCTTCTATCCTTTTCCTTAGATCCTTCTGTCGACGTCTATATAGCCCTACACCTGCTCCGATCTCTCCTCCGCCATGGCCATCTCCAAAAAGGCCGGCGGCAAAAAGGCCGGCGCCGCCTCCAAGCCACCACCTGCCAAGTCGGGCGGCGTGGTCAAGGGCGGTGTTGCCAAGGCCGACTGGCGTGAAGGCTTCAAAAAGGCTCAGGCCGGCGTATCCGACATGACGTTGCTCAGCAAAGTCTCCAACGAGGCCATCAACGAGAATCTCCAAAAACGATTTCAGAATGCAGAGATCTACACCTACATCGGCAACGTGCTTATCTCGGTCAATCCCTTCCGCGATCTTGGCATCTACACCGAAGACATCCTTCAATCCTATCGCGGAAAAAATCGACTCGAAATGACCCCACACGTCTATGCCATCGCGGAGGGCGCTTACTACAACATGAATGCCTACAAAGAGAACCAGTGTGTCATCATCTCGGGCGAGTCGGGTGCGGGCAAGACCGAGGCAGCCAAGCGCATCATGCAGTACATTGCCGCCGTCAGTGGCGGGTCCGGCACGGGTATCCAGGATATCAAGGATATGGTGCTCGCCACAAATCCGCTCCTCGAGAGCTTTGGATGCGCAAAAACCCTCCGCAACAACAACTCTTCCCGCCATGGCAAGTACCTCGAAATTATGTTTAACGCGCAGGGCGAGCCTATCGGCGCCAACATTACCAACTACCTTCTCGAAAAGAATCGTGTAGTCCAGCAGATCCACGACGAGCGCAACTTCCACATCTTCTACCAATTCACAAAGGCAGCAACAGCCGCACACCGCGAAAACTTTGGCATCCAGGGACCCGAGGCCTATGCCTACACCGCCAACAGCCAGTGTCTCCAGGTCAACGGCATCGACGACAACGCCGACTTCCAAGAGACCATCAACGCCATGAACACCATCGGCCTCACCCAGGATGAGCAGGACAACATCTTCCGCATGATTGCCGCCATCCTCTGGATCGGCAACGTCCAGTACGTCGAGAATGCAGAGGGCAACGCCGAGATTGCAGACGCCGCCGTGCCCGACTTTGTCGCCTACCTCCTAGAGGTAGACGCTGGCAACGTCAACAAGGCCCTTACCCAGCGCATCATGGAGACCCAGCGCGGCGGACGTCGTGGATCCGTCTACGAGGTGCCCCTCAACCCCGCTCAGGCCGCTGCTACACGCGATGCGCTCGCAAAGGCTATCTACAACAACATGTTTGACTGGATTGTCGAGCGCATCAACCAGTCCATGAAGCCGCGTGCTGCCTCGGCCAACGTCATCGGCGTGCTCGACATCTACGGCTTCGAAATCTTTGACAACAACTCGTTCGAGCAGCTCTGCATCAACTACGTCAACGAAAAGCTCCAGCAGATCTTTATCGAGCTTACCCTTAAAAAGGAGCAGGAGGAGTACGCCTACGAGCAGATCCAGTGGACGCCGATCAAGTACTTTAACAACAAGATCGTCTGCGACCTCATCGAGGAGAAGCGTCCGCCGGGTATCTTTTCAGCGCTCAACGACGCCTGTGCCACTGCCCACGCCGACCCTACAGCAGCGGACAACTCGTTCATCCAGCGTACTGGCATGCTTTCTTCTAACCCGCACTTTGACTCGCGCGGCACCAAGTTCCTCATCAAGCACTACGCCGGTGACGTCATGTACAACGTTCAAGGCATGACGGACAAGAACAAAGACTCGCTGCTCAAGGACATCCTCGACCTCGTCGACTCGAGCGCCAACAACTATCTCCAGAAGCTCTTCCCCGATCGCCCCGACCCCAACAGCAAGAAGCGTCCACCCACCGCCGGAGACCGCATCAAGGCGAGTGCCAACGCTCTGGTCGACAACCTGATGAAGGCGCAGCCCAGCTACATCCGCACCATCAAGCCGAATCAGAACAAGAGCCCCACCGAGTACGACACCCAGGCCATCTTGCATCAGATCAAGTATCTCGGTCTCCAAGAGAACATCCGGGTGCGACGTGCCGGTTTTGCCTACCGCAACACGTTTGAGAAGATGGTGGAACGCTTCTACCTGCTCTCGCCCTCGACCTCGTACGCCGGTGAGTATACGTGGCAGGGAGATGCACGTAGCGGTTGTGAGCGCATCCTGCTCGACACCGGTATTGCACGCGAGGAGTGGCAGATGGGCGTTACCAAGGCCTTTATCAAGAATCCCGAGACACTCTTTGCGCTCGAGACAATGCGTGACCGTTACTGGCACAACATGGCCATGCGCATTCAGCGTGCCTACCGCAACTATCTCCGCTACAAGGAAGAGTGTGCTCGCCGCATCCAACGCATGTGGCGCAACAACAAGGAGGGTCTGGCATATCTGCAGCTTCGTGATTACGGCCACCAGGTGTTAGCCTCGCGCAAGGAGCGACGCCGATTCTCTTTGCTTGGTCTGCGCCGCTTCATGGGCGACTACCTCGATGTCGGAGGCGTCAGTGGAAAGGGCAACGGCAGTGCAGAGGGGCAGATGCTGCGCCAGGCCTCTGGCATGGGCCCATCGGAGCAGGTAGCCTTCAGCAGCCGTATTCAGTTGCTGGTCTCGAGACTTGGCCGATCCAGTGTGCGATCGCCGCGCTTCTTCATCATGACGGACAAGGCGGTCTACATTCTCGTCACGCAGATGATCAACAAACAGGTACAGACCACTTGCGAGCGTCGCATCAATTTGGGCGCCATCACGTCGGTGGGTCTGTCCAATCTGCGTGACGACTGGGTCGTGCTCAACGTGAGCAACGCCGAGGAGGCTGATCCCGTCTTCCACTGCTACTTCAAGACAGAGCTGGTGACACATTTGCTTCAGCGCACCAACGGCGGTGTCAATGTCAATGTTTCGAACCAGCTCGAGTACTCGAAGAAGAAGGACAAGAAGGCGCACATCACATTCAAGAAGGACGAGACGGTCAAGAAGGACGATGTGTACAAGAGCTCCACGGTTTCGGTGTGCACGGGAGAGCCGGCCACGAGCGTATCACGCCCTGCACCCAAGAAGAAGCCTGGGCTGGTTCGTCCCATCACGCAGGGCAAGCTGCTTCGTGCCGGTGGACCGTCGAATGCTAACAACAAGCCCAAGCCACGCGCGATGCCGCGGTCTACACCTACACCGGCCAAGCTGCCCGGTGGTGGAGCAAGCGCAGCACGCCCTGTGCCTGCCGCCGCCGCCGCAGCACCACGGGCGTCGGCTGGTGCCGCTGGCCCGCCTCCGCCCCCACCGCCTCCGCCTGCAGCTGCACCGGCCGAGCCACAGGTGCCTAAGTACAAGGCTCTGTATGCATTTGCCACGGACAACAGTGGCGAGATGGCGCTCGAAAAGGACGACGTTGTTGAGGTGACGCAGAAGGACGAGAGCGGATCTGGTTGGTGGCTGGTGAAGAAGAACGGCGTCGAGGGCTGGGCTCCTTCCAACTACCTGGAGCTGATCCCGCAAGCGCCACCGAAGCCCAAGGCTGCTCCGGCACCCCCGGTGAAGCGGGCGCCTCCGCCGGCACCGACTGCTTCGGGGTCAAGTTCAGGCACGTCGACTCCAACGAGTCGACCTGTTGTTGCGCCAAAGCCATCCGCTGTGTCGTCGTCGTCTGCATTTGGCGCCCCCGCACCGGCAATCAAGCCCAAGCCGGCAGTCAAGACCGTGCCAGCGGGTGCCAAGCCTCACGAGCGACCCGCCGCAGTGGCTCCGGACGCCAATGCGGCTCCTATCGCCGTGATGCCGGGTATGGGCGCCCCCGGCGGGTTTGCAGCGGTCCTGGCCAAGAAGAAGGCTGAAAATGCTGCGGCTGCTCAGAGCAACGGCGCTGCTCCAGTTGCTCCTGCTGCGGCTGGCGGTGCAGCTCGTCCTCCAGTGGCACCCAAGCCACCTGCCGGCGCAGGTGCTGGAGCCAACGGCCGCGCTGTTCCACCGCCTCCACCCCGCCGATGATCCATTGCAAAACCGTAGATGATGATCCATCACAACATTGTAGTCTTTCTCTCATCTCGTGTCTGGCCATCGACTAATATTACCGGATACTTGTCATCTCTGTCTCTCATGCTGTAGAAGAGAGGTGTCTGAGCGCGGGGCAACAACCTGCGAGGAGCGTCGGAAGGAGAAGCTTGGTTAGATCAGAAGAGTTAATGAAGAGTTCGGTTCTGGAGGTATGAAAGATGTAAGATCATGAACAGCCCGCAGAACAGGTTGCTGAGTGCTTAGAGTTCAGAATTGCAATGCAAGCAATAGTCAGGCCATACGGTCCAATGAGCCGCGTAGGTCTGGAAAGGGGCTCGTCCCCGCGCGACTCTGATGCAAGTTGGCGTCGAATCAACGAGACTGGCTAAATGTGCAGCAGCACCACGGTGCTTTGCGAGCTCTAGCCGGGTCGGTGTGACTGTAGTGCGTGTATTGTTCTTTGATTGCAAGTCTTTATGCCGGTGATTTACCAGTGAACAACTTGAATATTCAAGTGGTGAAAACCGCTTTAGAGATCGAATCGGCGGCCTGCAGATGCAGCTGCATCTCGAGGGACAATTTGCAAAGACTGGTGACATGCCGTTCAACTTTCGAGATTTTGTGAACACGAGAAATGAACCGCTGGAAAGACGTGCGGAATCGACGGTTCGCGTATGTCGGTGTGCCGTAGATGCCGCTGTCCGATGCCTAGGCTCGTGTTTTCCTTTCTCTTTTCGCCCGCTTCAGGGTCTTGTCAATTCGACACGGCTTATGCCCCTGACCAAAGTAGTCTCAGCGCGGGGCCAGCGACTTGCGTACACGGCCTGGCACATCAGCCGCGTCTTGCCCTCGACACAGCCCCGACTACAACACGTACTGTACTATGAATCTTCAAAACAAGCACCCTTCGAAAGCTCTCGTGGACCAGTGAGCTTACCACTTTGAAACTTTCGATATCACCGCCTGCCTCGTGTATAGCCCCAGTATGCAGCAGATGTCCTGTACGAGCTCCTCTGCGTGGATCGTCGGTGCGACACTATCGTGCAGTATAGTATGTCTTTCTCAGTGCTCTCTGGGAGCCAGAATTAGATCGGAAATCTCTTCAACCCCTCAATTGTGGCAGATCTTGTCATTTTGTGAGCCTAGGGTAGTACTCGCAAGTCTTCCGTTTCACAGCATAGCAACAAAATGTATTAGCATTGGGGCACGCTGGCCTCGGATTCCCTTTGTCGCCGCTGTCGTATGCTCGCTCGTCCGTCGGTCCATCCCATGGCCACGCTGCTGTGACAAACTAGCTCGCGAGCTACTACAGTATCGCGCCAAGGCGTAAGGTTGCGTTTGGCTTGGCCTCATCAGCGGGCACGCATGTCTTTTGCTTTCTGTGAATCCGATCCACGGCTGAGGATTTGTACTGCTGCAGCCCGCCTTTAGGAATGGTTGTTAATTGTTATTTACTATATATATATGTTTTTTTTGATATTTTTTCTTTTTAACTTGCTACTACTTGTCTAGTCCGCACCTGCCGCCGTCTCGCCTGCATTGCAGCCGGCGAACAGTTTACTGTACTACACCTGCAGTACAGTGCTGCAGCACCTTAGTCAACCGACTACAGCAAGAGTAGTACTGTACTAAACTGCAGCACGTAGTCAGTCACTCGCACCCCTTTAGCGACGCACTTTCTCGCTCCCGCACCTTTACTCGGCCTTCTCTGTACGATACCACATCCTCGTGTCCATCCCAGCCAACGTCGATAGCCAGCCAGCCAGTCATCCGGTCAGCCCAAACCCACGCGGTCCTTGCTTGTCAATTTGTGTCTGCAACACTCTGTCCGCCATCACCACCACCATCATCATCTTCATTCGCTCGTCTCTCGACCGCTACCTGTCATCCGCCATCGCTGCCAGCGTCGTTCGGATCTCTCGCCGTTGTCGTTTCCTTAGTCGTCAATATTCGCGATCAACGACTTCATTGCGCCTTGAACACGCACCCCTCGTCCGTGATTTCGCATAGTCTTGGGAACAGGGTCATCATCTGGACACATCGTTCATTCACAGTGCGCTCATCAGCGTGATTGTTCGGGAATACGTCCCGTCACCAAACCGCACTCGCGACTTCTTCGTCTGACTGCCTGATCGTTCTGTGGAAAAATCAACACGAATTCACAAGCTTTATCGACGCATCTAACTTGCCCAAACACCTATACTCACCCACATATACCATATACCATAATGCTCGCCTCCTTGTCGTCCATAGTTGGCAGCGCATGTGTACTGCTGGCTGCTGTCTCCCATTTCCCATCCGTCTCTGCACAAACGTACGGCATCGGCGACCCCAACAATGTTACATCGCTGTCGGGCACGTGGAGCACCGGCTCTGCACACGTCGTCACTGGCTCTGGCTTCTATAACCCTGTCAACAACTCGTTTGTGTATCCAGCAGTCGCGGGACAGTCGTATAGCTTTACCGACGATGGATATTGGGAGCAGGCACTCTACCTCTACAACACCAACCCCGCCAAGCCAAACTGCGTCTCGGCACAGCTCATCTGGCAGCACGGCACCTACCTTTTAAACAGCAACAACACCCTCACTCTCAACATCTTCAAAGGCGATGGTCGACAGCAGGTCTCGGATCGTTGCGCCGAGAATTCCAATTATGTCCAGTCCTACGACCAGGTCGAAAACATGAACGGTTTCGAGATCCACCTCGACACCCACTTTGGAAAGACTGTCTACGCCCTCAAGCTCTACGAGTTCGACGGTACACCAAAGCCAATGATGTACCAGGTTTACGATCCGCCATCGATGCTGCCCACTCAGCCGCTTCACGAAGAAGTCATTGGTGAACTCAACAGCTCGTGATTGGTCACCTTGTCATCTGGTTTCTGTCTCTGCTATTCTCACTGTCTACTTGTTGTAATCCATCGGACTCTGCAACTCGTCTTTTCCTCTTGCTCAACTGCGAGCTTCAATCCATCTAAGCATCTCTCTGCACTCTTCTCCGCTCCCCATTCCTCCGTCCAATCTTCGCATATCCATCGTCTTGTCTTGCATCACGCCACCCTCTTTACGCGGCGGACCCGGTTTCTTTGTGGCTCCGCTCCACTCGTCCCTTTCCACATCTTGTCACGCCGTCGCGCTGTATTTGCCGTTCCGACCAAGTGATATCCTGACTTCCTTCTTCCATGAAATCTGGGTCCGCTTATCTCATGCATCAGCGACATTGAATGCGGTTGACATTTCTTCGTCACGATGCTGTCGGTTGCTTGAGGGTAGCCGTCTCTCCTCCTTCCACGTTGTACTGTCTTTCCTCTAACCCCCCTCCTACCATTGGCTAATTCTCCCAGTCGCTCTTTTCCCTGTTCCTATCCTTTTTCGCTCTGTCTATCTTCCCTCTCTCTCACACAACTTGCATAATGGACAATATTTGACTTGCTCACTTCGTTGGTGTTCATGTTCCGGGTCTCTTGTGTGCATCGCGAACATTGTCCCGAGTTCGTTGTCGTTGGCTGGGTGAGATGGAGTGGTTTACACAAACGACTTCTGGTTTCTGGAATGCATGACAGGCATTGCTTGTATTCGCATCGACTGCGACTCGTCTGAGCCTGTGGATAGACAAGTCGGCAGCATACATTGTCCTTTGCGGAAAGAATCACGATTGTTTTGGGGATAGGGAAGGAACCCCAAACAGCCACTCCGTGTTCCTTCTTGCAGCCTCAGCAACCTGCTCAATAGAGCAGTCATGGACACCAGCCACACAAGCGGCAATGAGTCCGATGACACAAGGCTCGTTTCTTCCTTTCACCATTGCGGTTGGGCTCCATTTTTCCTTTTTAACCAACCCGGGTTGGTACGCTGAATATAACTCGGGGTTGGAAGATTTGAACGGCCCGATCAGAGCGGCGGATGCATGTGTTGACCTTGGATCACACCACGGTGCGTCTGTTTCAGCACCAACCAAATGAACAGAACAGAAAGCGTGCAGTTGGTGAAGGGTAGCAAGAATAGAGTGAGCAGAGAGCATGATGACACTGCTGGGTCGTGCATCCACGTGATTCAAGACGTACCTGTTTCGAGCATGATTCGGTCAAGAGGGATGTGTTTGACGACATTTAGATTCTCTTGGGTCTTGAGAGAGCAGCCGTTGATACCGATAAAGAGACCGAGGTCGAGGAGTTCCTTGACTTCTTCTACGGTGCCTGTGAAGCTGTGAACTACGCCAACTCGTTTGGCTTTTGGATCGGTAGGGTGAGGAGCGTACGTGGCTGCCTGCACTGGTTCTTTGTCTTGATCGGCTGGTGGAAGATTCGACATCGACGCAGACAAGGCGGCGTGAATAGAGTCAACATGCTTGGCCAGAATGTCGACAAAGTCACGGTGTGCTGCTCTGGAATGCAAAAACAGGGGCAGCTGGAAGCGTTTAGCTAGCGACAGCTGTGCTTCAAAGTTGGGTCGTTGAGTGCAAGCAGGCGAAAAGTGTAACCTGTCGTAATCGAGACCACACTCTCCTATCGCGACTACCTTTCCTCTGGCTCTGGACGAGGAGATTATCGCACCCAAATCGTCGAGATATGCCTGCGGACCAGTTTCAGCTCCTTCAGCTTGATCGTTCTCTGCAAGTCTAGCTGGAGAAGAGGAAGAGGAAGAGGGTGCATGAGACTCCATCTCCTGCGTTCGAGTAGGGTGACAGCCAACAGTGCTGTAAAATCCATCTCCGAGCTCAATGGCCAAGTCGAGTGCCTCTGCAGACTCGGAGAGGTTGCCGCCTGTTAGAATCGCACCAGTCACTCCGGCGGTCTTGGCTCGTGCAATGACGTGTGCCAGATCGTCCTCGTGCGATTGCTTGCCGTGATACTGTCCCCGAAACATGGGGTCCGCAAGGTTGAGTCCAATGTCAATGAACGTCGGCCTGGTCGCCGAATCGGCGTTGCCTGTTTGCGTTGCCATCTTGATCCTGGGATCTATTGCTGTTGCTGCTGATTCTGAGAGCGTCGACGAAAGCCTTGTCGTGTGAAACCTAGATGCTACGATTGCGATGAAAGAAGGGCAGCTGACAGAAACCGCTCGAAGTCTCCCTCCAGATCGAAACAGAGCCCGGGCTGCAAAGGGGAGCATGCAGATGCAACGAGAAATGATTTGCCTCTCTATTCACAAAGTGTTGCCATCGCTATCGAGGAGCAATCAAGTAGGAGATGGAAAGTGTTTGTGTTGCTCCTGCGGGTGCATATCCTGCCTGTTCTTCCAGGTGCGAGCATGTCGGCCACAAGACCAACACACGAGAGAGAACCTCCACCTCGATTTCAAGTCTAACACTGATAGTTCTAAAGTCAAAATACTTTGCTCTCGGGCGGAAGTGTGGCAGTGAAGGATCGATACGACTGCCGATGCGTTTCCTTTTCAGACGATACAGCTCATCGCCGGTCTGGCCGTGGCAGCCGACGCTTGCTCGCTTTTGTTCGGCTTTGTTTTGGCCGTCGTGGAAGGTACTCGGAGCACTCACACGCCACCGATTCCTCCACTCACGATCGGTAGCATCGAGCTTCATTCGAGGCTGGTGAGACATGAATACTCTGAAAGCTTGGGCCTCCTGGAGCTCTGTCAGGTGGCCTCGCGACGGTCAGCTCAGACTATCTGTGATGTTGAGTTGCAAGACGCATTTGACGAGGGGGTATCCGAGTGGGTATCCGAGGGTGAGCCGATTGAGACGGCTCTGTACTCAACAAAGGCACACGCGAGGAAGAGTAGAGAGAACGAGCCGAGCGCTCAAGGCGCCGACACAGCATGCTCGCCCTAGCCTGCGGAGAACTCGAGCCCTGAACCCTCGCACGCATGAGCACAATCAATCAGGGGGTAAGAAAGAGGTCGAGAGTGGACCCGTAGTGCAGGCGAGAATGCCGGGCTGACCGCGAGGCGGAAGAACCCCATTTCTTCTTGCAAAATTCAATTAAAATCGTCAGATCGTCTGGCGACAGTCGCACGGCACCAGCTGCCGGGCGAAAGGTAGGCGTCAGCTTGCCCGCGGAGAGTATGTCGTTCTTGGACGAGAGAAAAATAATCTAAAGCTCGGTGCAACACGCTCCACGCCTCCGACCCTTGCCGTCCGTCCGCCCACTTGTCCGCCGTCCGCCGCCTACAGCTCTGGTGCACCCCAACCCCGGCTACAGTTGTACTGTACCTTGCGAAAAAAAAAGCTTCGTCAGGGTGCTGTTCTCTCTGCTGGACAGTACTGGAATGTGTGGCCTTGAAAGCACCGCTTGCGAATCCGTGCATTTCTTTCTCCACCCGCTCGCCCAACACACACGCACGCAAACTGAGCCTTGGATCAAGTGCCGCCTGTCAATCACAGCGAGTACACTACACCTACAGGACACAGCAGTACAGCACCGTTACGGTATTGTAGTGTAGCTTACGGCCACGGCGCGCATTTCTTCCAACCCTGTACGGCAGCTTTGATCAACACTACAGCACCGCAACCAACTGCGCTTCGTCCTCCTCCCTCCTTCCTCCGTCCTCTTCACCACATCACTCCATTCTCGTCCACCCCGTTTTTGTCATACCAACTTCTGCTCAACGGCATTGGATTTTGGCCGACCGCAGTGCTTACTATCGGCTCTGATCCGAGAACTATCTTGCGGCGTCATATACTTGGAGCCTGACGAACGCAGGGCTCCTGTCCTGTCTCTGCCCCCTCTTGCACCTTCAAGCATCCCCTCTTCTGGTACTTGACTGAATCAGAAGCCCACCGCACACAATCTCTCTTTGTTCCTCTGACGCCTGCCCTAAGTTTGCGCAGTAGTGCCTTTCTCGTAGCTAGCTTTGGACTGTACCTTCGTTTCGAACTTCGGTCCGATCCTACACCGTCCGCTTGCTACCAAGCTTGCCAGGTCACCACACCCTCGCTCATATTCAGCTTCTTCTCAAGCCCGGCGATTGCGTCTTATTGCTTTGCAACTGTTGCACATCATGTCGATTCCCAACCCCTCCGCTTACTTTGCCAGCAAGAGCCTGGCATGGGCCTCGGGGTCTCTTGTGGCTGCCAGCCGCGCAAGACCTGCACTTCGCCCTCAGACTCAGACCGACGTCCTTCAGATCTTTGTTCCTGGCTTGCGTCCTCAGAGTGCTGGTTTCTCCACCGCCCTCACCAAGCACTACCATCAAAGGAGAAAGGTGGAACAAACGCAGGCGCTTCTCCGCCAGCGCTACGTCCGCTATCAGTCCACCGAGACAAGGCAGCAGCACTCCTCCCCCTCATCTTCGTCTACCTCTACGCCTTCGTCAAACAACCACACCTACCCTCCGCCCTCGCTAGGCAAAGGTAGTGGCGGCAGCAATGGCAGCGGCCATGCAGCCAAGTATGAAGGCCAGTCGGCCGGCGCTCCGCCCAAGGCACCCACCCCCGTCTCTGACAGCACCGTCACTTCGACCATCGACCCGCTGCCCGTGTCTTCCAACACGGCTGCCGAGCTTGGCAGCCCGGCCAACCAGACTTCTGCCTCCCAGACCATGCTCGCCGAGCAGAAAGAGAAGGAAGCCAAGGAGCTCGAAAAGCAGAAGCCAAAGGACCCGCTCATGACGCGCGTCTGGGCAAAGGTCAAGGAGGAGGCGCTCCACTACTGGCACGGCTCCAAACTCTTGGCCAAGGAGGTCAAGATTTCATCGCGTCTTCTGCGCAGACTCATGCTCGGATACAGCCTCACCCGCAGAGAGAAGCGTCAGCTCAAGCGCACCTTTGCCGACTTGCTGCGTCTCATCCCCTTCGTTCCCTTCATCGTCATTCCTGCTGGTGAGCTACTCCTGCCCGTCGCCATCAAGATCTTCCCCAACATGCTTCCCTCCACCTTCGAGAGCAAGTTTTCGGTCGAGGAGAAGCGTCGCGGTCTGATCAAGGTGCGTCTCGAGATGGCCAAGTTCCTCCAAGAGACCATCAAAGAGGGCGGCCTCCAGGCCACCGACAAGGTCAAGACCTCGGAGGAATTCAAAGAGTTCTTCCGCAAGGTCCGGTCGACTGGCGAGTCGCCCAGCAACGAAGACATCATCAAGGTGGCACAGCTCTTTGAGGATGAACTTACGCTCGACAACCTCACCCGACCGCAGCTTGTGAGCGTCTGCCGATACATGCAGATCAACGCATTTGGTACCGACAACTACCTGCGCTACCAGATTCGACACAAGCTCAACCGCATCCGCCAAGACGACATTGTCATCTCCACCGAGGGTGTCGACAACATGTCTCTGTCGGAGCTGGTAAGTGCTTGCCAGAACCGTGGCATTCAGACTACCAACCTCACCGAGGATCGTCTCAAGCAGGAGCTGTCGCAGTGGATCGACCTGCATGTCAAGAGCCGCATCAGTGGAACGCTGCTGGTACTCAGCAAGGCGTTCAACTACGTTGCAGCCGGCAACAACGACGATGCACAGACCCATCTGCGCAGCCTCGAGCTGACGCTCAGCAGTCTGCCGGACAACCTTGTCAACGAGGCGGAACTCAATGTCAACAAGGAAGGCGCCACCAACAAGCAGCGTCTCGAAGTGCTCCAGCAGCAGGAGGAGCTCATCGAGGACGAGGCAGAGCAAGAGCAGGAAGAGGCAGCCGCGCGCGAAGCAGACAAGGAGCGCCGCAATGCTGAAAAGGCCCGACTTGCGCAGGAGGAGGAAGAGGCGCGCTCCTTGCTTCCCAAGCAGGAGACCGACCCGGAAGTTGAGGACGCACGAATGACGCACGAGCAGCTGACCGAGCTGGGCGAGGCGCTCAGCATTCTGTCGGCCAAGTCGTCGGTGCTCAAGGAGCGAGAGGAGCTTGCACAACTCATCAAGGAGGTCAACGACGAGCCATCCACGCCCGAGTCTACCGAGACAGGTGGCGCGGCGGCAAGCGGATCGGAGGGTGAAGCTCCGTCGCAGTCATCGTCTTCCTCATCGTCATCTACGCGAAGCATGACGAAACGCATTAAGAACATGCTGCAAAAGATCGACAGCCAGCTGGAAGAGTACGACCGAGACGTGGGATCTCGAATGCACCTGATCGAGGCGTCGCACACTGGCAAGATCTCGGTCGACGATCTGGAACAGGCTCTGCGTCTGATCAAGCACAAGCCCGACGACGAGCACATTGAGAAGCTGGTCGACAAGCTCGACGTCGACCACGACGGTCTGGTTCCGCTCGACGATGTCATCGAACTTGCCCGTGCTGAAACGGGCCTTGGCATCCTCCGAGACGAGACGGACAAGATCCACACCCAGGGCAAAATGATCCGCAACGGCGACTCCCTCAAACCGAAAAAGAGCGACATCATTGAAGAATAATTTCCTGTTTCAAGCCATAGGCCATCATAGGCTGCTTTGCCTCTCTTGGTTGCTAGTTCCTGTTTTTGCATACATAGACTATTTTTTTTCAGATCTCGCTTCTTGCTTCAGAGAATCGCAATTCCCTAAACTCTGTCGCAACACAGTATCCTTGTCTCTGTCGACACTCCACTCTTTTGCACCTGGTATACATCCACTGTTGATTGTTCACGCTAGCCACAACTCATATCGCAATCTGCATCCGGTAATCTGACACAGCCTTGCTCTTATCCTGCGTTTTGGCACTGGAGAGAAAGTGTGAGGATGTCGGTGTGTTGAAATGCATTACGGGAGGCGAGGAGAAGCGTGATGGGATAGACAGATGAGGAGAACAAGTCGTCAGCCTGAAAGAAAAAAAAAGGGGCATACCATGGACAGAACAAAACAGAACAGAACAGAGGTGTGGGCAACAAGACTGGCTGAAGAGATAACCTCTCGGCAGCAGGCATCAAAAGATGACGTCGTCGTCCTTTCCGCCTGAGAGCATGTCTTTGGAAGTGGGAGCGTCGTCGTCCTTGTTACTGTCGTTGTTGTCGTTGTTGTCGTTGTTGTTGCTATCGTTGGTGGTGGTGTCATCGTTTGCAGTTTGTTGATCCGCGGACGCTTCGAGGAGGTTCTCGGCTTCCTGTTGGGCAGCACGTTGACGGTCCGAGGCGGCGGCCTTTTCCTTTTTCTTTGCCTGGACTTTCTTGAGACGGAAGAACTCTTCTCGATCCATTTCGTCGAGTTCGGAGACGATGTAGGAGATGGTGTTTTCGAGTCTTGGGATGATGACGTGTTCGATTGCGTTGACACGGCGATTTGTCATTCTGATGACTTCGTCGAGGATGACGAATGCGGTCTGGAGGGAGGCGAGTTCGACTAGGACCTGGAGGGCTTTTGCGTAGGTTTCTCTGGCTTTTGCGACCTGCTGACCACCTCTGGAGAGACCGGTGAGGGAGAACTCGCCTGCGCCAGCCTTGTCGTTGATATCGGCCTCGAAGGCGGGCAGAATGACACCCGAGACATTCTCCTGCTTTGCCCTGACGCGGAAGGTGGCAGACTTGACAGACTCCTGAACCATGTAGGAGATGTCACCGGTTGCGTAGGACACCTCTGCGAGCGAGAAGGAGGCCTGCTGCATGACCTTGCCCATCTTTCGCTTTGCCTCGTCGATCTTGTGGGTGATGGTGCGGAAACGCTTGGTGAGAGCATCGGCCTTCTTCTTTAGCAGCGAGTGACCGGTCTGGGCACCTTTCAAGCGGGTCTTTGTGGTTCCAAGTGCCTGGCGCGTTGGGAACACGGCCTCGCGCGCTCCTCTTCCCGACATGGTGGGCCTATCTCTGCGTTGCTATGGGCAGATGCCAAGGGAACGGGTGGTGGTGGCTGATGCTTGTGTTTGTCTGTTGCAAGAAGAAGATCCGCTACGCCGCGTACGTACTTCCGAGTGGCTGGCTGACGAAACAGGATGCTGCTGCAAGGCAAGGAAGAAGATCAAAGCTAGGGTGTTGGGTATTGTACTGTAGTGTGTAGATATGCAATATGGAGACGTGATTTGAGTTGGCTGAGCGCCCCTTTCCTCTGCTGCGTTGATTTGTGTGTGTGTGTGTTGGGCACTTTACAGGGTAGAGTGGAGAGCATGGACCACTTTTTGCAATATCCGCAAAACCAAGAAAGACCCGATACACGATCTGACATCGAGGTTTTGGTGTCTCGATGTTAGAGTGATGATGACCAGTCGCGTCGCCACTTTTTCTTTTGGAGGACCGAAAGGGCGTTCGACGGTGCTGTGAGACTTTTGAGTGCAGTAATTATCGTTGGTTGTCTTTGCCTTCCCCCACTTGGCTAGCGGTGTCGTTTAGCCGATGGCCTCCAACACCAATCGACCTTGCATGCCTCGCCATTCTTCCTCGTCCCCCCACCATCCCCATCCACGTTCACCTTGGGCGGCATGCCTTCTCCATCCTCCCATCACTGATTCTGCACAAACGGATCCGAGAAAACGTCTCAGTCTGCATCAGTTAACAGGACACTTTATTCTCTCTCTCTCTCTCTTGTGTCTGCGGACAAGGAAATTCTCAGGTGGAGGCAGATACAGGTCAGGGTCCAATTGACACGCCAGTACACGCATGTCTGCTTGAACCGGCAATCGGACGACGTGCTGTCTAGACCCACCTTTCGCCTGATACAGTTCCTGGAGATTTCCTTTGCACACACACACACACACACGCACACGCACACACACACCACCACCATGGACGACGACATCGAGATGGACGAAGAGCAGCACGAGGCCGAGGAGCACGAGTACGACGAGCAGGATGACGATCCCGAGGACGACATGGACCAGGGCTCCGATGACGACGACAACATCGACGACGGCGATGACGATGATGACGACGACGCGGACGACGACGACGCAGACAACGATGGCGACGATGCATCTGTAAATGACGGCCGTGCAGGCTCCAACGCACCCAACGGCTTCAGTCGCACCTCGTCCGAATCCGTCTTGTCCCTCGCAACCTACCTTCGCAAAGTAGAAGAGCGTCGCAAGCTCTTTCAGCCGCCTTCAACATGTGTCGACACCTCTCTGGGCTACCAGATTGAGCCCATGGCTGCAGCACCGCACTCCTGTCACATCCATGCCATGTCACTCTCCCTCGACGGCCAGACCCTCGTCACTGGCGGCTCCGACGGCTTTGTACGCAAGTACGACCTACATGCCACCATGAACGGCAAGACCATGCTCACACAGAATGTCCGACATGGCTTTGTCGAAGGAATCACACGAGGAGGCGTCCTCACTGCATTCTGGCCAAACGAGGAGCACCCCCTCGCATCCTCCTCCTCACATCACCACATCTCTGGCTCGTCGTCCGAAAAGGAGCGGATGGTTGGCGTAGTGCACAGTCTTGCGATGCAGCAAGATGCTCTCTGGGGAGCATCCGGATCCGAGTCGGGCAACATCCATCTCTACGGTCTTCGACACGAGCCGGGGTCCACCCGCCACGTCTTCCGACGCCACAAGGGCGCCGTCTCCGCACTCGCAGTCACGTCGGACGAGAAGCATCTCATATCGGGTGGCTGGGATCGAGACGTACACCAGTGGGATCTCAACACGGGTCAGATCGTCAGATCATTCCCAGGCCATGCCGGCCAGATATCCAGCATCGCTTTTCGCCCTCTGGCTTCCGCATCTCGCCGCCGCCGACAGAACAGAGACGCAAGTCCGACAATATCCATTCATCATTCGGCCACTGGTGATGACGATCCTGATACCAAAGCGAACTCTGATCGTCAAATTATCAAATTAGAGGAAGACGAAAAGGCGGATCGCCCGGATGCCCGGACGCAGGATTCGCCCAAGCCTGTAACGCACGAAAGCGAAGGAGTCAATGGGACAACAAAGCAAGAGTCGTCCTCCGATACCAAGTCGAATGTCGCATATTCCACCGATGCCGACCGTCCAATCTCGAATACAATAGATTTGAGCCTAGATACGCCGCCGGCAGCTTCAGCCACCGATCCCACAGATCATTCGGAATCGGGGCAAAAGGCATCTGGAGATGCTGCATCTTACGCCAAGAAGGATACCAATGCTGAATCAGCAGGCACAGCGTCTGCCATTGATCTTACCTCTGACGACGAGGCAAAGGCGGACAGCCAGAGGATGCCCATTGATTCTTCCAAGAATGGTCCCACGACATCGGAGCCAGTTGCAGCGACAGCGTCGGCCGATACAAGAGCGAATCAAACGTCCAAACCGGCACCCACCGCGAGTACCGTAAACGGCACAGATGATCCGACGGAAGAAGAGCTAGCGTTCGAGGCCGAGCTCAACGCCAGTCTCGGGCTGTCACTCGATGCCGCCGGCTCCACAAAGGCCGATGGAAGTCGGGTTGGCGAACCCAAAGCGACGGCAGACGGAGTCAATACTGGCAATGGACTTGTTGTCGCTGGGGCTGATGAGGATGCCGACGGCGACGGGGGCGACGATGATTTGTTTGGCGGAGACACTCCGCCCGCCGCTGCCTCTTTGTCTTCGGTGACTGATGTCAAGCGCGATGGCGATGCGAACGGTGCCGCAACGGCCAATGACAGCGATGGAGACGATTCGCTCTTTGGCGGCGACGACGAGGATGCTGACGGGGAGGGAGATGGAGATGGAGAAGGAGAGCACGAGATGGACCTGGACGCTGACGGCGATGTCGACGCTGACGGTGACGCCGATGCCGACGGAGACGCGGATGACGATGCCGACGGCGAGGCCGATGACGATGATCAGGATGCTTCGTCTGACGAAGACATGCCGCTTGCCGGCCGGGTC